>JAVJGJ010000062.1:22966479-22994938 GCA_035590215.1 Microhierax caerulescens
AAAAGACTTCTATAATAAATTAACTCTATGACGAAAACAGCTGTTGCACAAAGAGGAATTGGTGTTATCAAGAGCAGACCAAAAAGCCACTGAGCTAATTTGGGACGTAAGAAACACATCTGACTCAGATATTTCCCCACGTGTCATTTTTCTCCTGTATTTTCATGATCCCTTTGATAGAGAGAGTGTCAGTAGTATGTGCTTGACCTGATAAAAAAGCTCACTTATCTTCAAGGAACATCCAGACATCCACAGAGAACCATGCAAAGCAGTTCAAACACACAACACCCTGTGCTGTCCAGATAAAAGAGCGGGGGAAGAAAGAGAAAGCGAGAAACCAAAGCCTTTGGGTTATGAATTATCAACAGAAAGTCAAAATGGATCAGTGATTTAGAAGTGTAAATTGAACCTTGCATGAACAAAGAGACCAGGCAAGAAAGGGACGGTATCTTGGTCACTGGGTTGTGTTTGCCTTCCCCATCAATATGAACTGATCTGTCTTTGCCAGACATGCTCTTCTTCCATTGCTTTCAGACATAAGTTCACCCTGTTTCCATGCCTTTACCTTCCTGCTCCCCTCAGGCTTCTGGACCACATCTTAAACCTTTCTGCACAGAAACTAGCCACGTTTTCCAAGAAAAGCAAGCATTCCTGGAAGGCAACCTGTCTACCTCCCCTCCAGCTTCAACAGTGTGTTCCAGACTCCTCTGCTCGTGCCCATCTTTCTCTTCCTCCTTCTCCTCCTAAGAGAGTCTTTATTCTCAGAAAAAAACATTAAGCACAGAGCATAATCCCTGCAAAACCATTGATTAGTGATTAACCACAGACCACTGGTTTTGACCTAGCAAGCCCTGCACAGAACCCAGTAACAAGCAGATGGCAAAGAAAAAGATCCAGCAAAGCGCTTAAACACACGGTTATCTTTAGGAATGTGAATTAACATACTTACTCAAGCATATACCTCATTTCTGGCATACCAGATACAACTACATATGCATAAGAGGTGGGTAAGTAGCTAACCACCCTGTTGAATTCAGGCCCTGCAGCCTATGAAGTCTTTTCTGAGCAACTGAGAACAGGTAATCTGTCCAGTTGGAAACTACACACCTTTAAAAAAAATAGTATTTTACTTCCTACTTGATTTTTTCCTCTATCACCTTTTATCCCTTAGCCTGCCAACATAGAACACCCTCTGCTTCACCATTAGATTGTTACTTTGACTCTTTGGAGCTTATCTGGGTTTTATGGAGTATTGGTCTTTTAGGTCTCACATGCAAAACTGAAGCACTAGAAATTATCATACAAATAGTGACAACAGTGGTTATGGCCTAAGATCAAACTATTTTTTTATTTCTCTTAAGTGAGCCAATTATGCTGAGTTGAAATTGCCAGCCCCTGCAGCACTGCAGTGAAATTCTCCATCAGTTCAGTTTTATTCCCAACTGTTTCTAGCACTGACCTTCGGCATGAGGCCAATTTCCTTCCACCTGGCCAAGCAACGCCACAGTCAAGGTCTGCAGACCCTGCCGTGTTAGGGACAAAGCAATAAAAAAGCGTTTTGACAAATACAGGCAACATCAGGGCTCAACTTGGACATGAGCATGCTCCAGCACACAGTCATTGAAACAGATCCAGCCAGAACCAGCCGGGCCTAGAAACAGGGGCAGAAGCCAACAGGACCAGTTTTGTGTCACAAAGATGCTTTCGCACAAGCCACGCTGGGATAACACAGCAGTCTGATACCTACAAAAAGCTCAGGAGGGTGATGGCTGCTGCCTACAGACAGCAAAGAGGCAAAGAAAATCGACCAGGGCAACGCCGCTGCAGAATGAGGAGGAAATGCAAATGTTTATGGAAACACATCGAACGACCTGTCATCTGTCTGGCGGTTCAAGTAAACACTTACACAGTGCTGAGGTGCTGGGATCCTCTGGACTCGGGCACGCAGAGGAAGAGGGAACACTGTGCATTAAAGATTTTGGAGGCTTCAGATCTTTCCATGCAAGTGGTGCAGTACCAGCATGGTACATTTATTGGCACAGTACCAGCATGGGAATAGGATTATTGGATTCTGAAGGCTTTTTCCCTGGAGTGGTCTTTATCCTCTTAAAAGAATATAGAGCAATTAAACACTGGGGTTTTTTTCCTGAAGAGAATTAATTGTCTGTGAAGTGTCACACCAGTGGCCAGATGCATCACCAGAGATTTTCATCTCCTTTAACACACCGGCCATAGCCAGATTTGATTCAGTGGCCAGCAATCTGATTTATCAATCTTTTATCCCTAGCTGCAGACTAAAAATATACCAATCCCGTATAAGTTTAATTTCAAAATCTAATAGGAGCAGATGGGATGGAAATTTCTTTTAAAATATTTCTGTAAAGGCCCTTAACATCAAAACGATGCTAATGCATGAAAATCAAAACTTGTAAGAGACTGGACATACTGTTCTAGCCTAATAAATGGAAATGCTTTTCATAAATTTCATAAAGTTCTGCCAACAGTATATAGTTCTGCTATAGTTCCCATGACAATAGGAAGAACCACTTAGTTAATGCATGCCAGTACGAGGGATGTTATTTTCACCAAATGCCAAAGCATAGGGGAAACAGGTAAGAGTGTCAGAAGAACATATTATGAAAATGTGATTAAGAGCGTGTGATAGAAGAATGCAAGAGCCAGATTTTCCTAAATGCCTGAGCAGGAGAGAGGAGCCCAGTGGCTCACTGAGCACAGCACTTTGCAGAATTAGCTGCATCCTAAGCAGAGCTTGTGTAACGTCTGCATCAAAATCAGGAGTTGATTCAAGGCAGGTAGTGTATCTCAGGGAACAGCAGTAGCTCAGCGTGGCTAAAGATGAAAGGCAGGAGAAAATAATACCTGCACTCGCAGAATTTTTTTCCAAGGAGAACCTAGAGATGCTGGTTGTTGTCAGAGATAGGACACTGGACGCAGTGGACCTTCAGTGACCCGGTGCACGTGTCCCAGGCTAAGGCCAGGACATGAACAGGACTGCAGCAAGCTAAGGACAGAAGAAGAGTGGTACAAGACCAAGGGCCCGCTCTGCCTCCAGCGTGGGGTGAAGCAGATTTGCAGGGAAGAGCACACACACACGGGACAGCACAGGGATCCCTCCTTGATGCAACCTCCCATTCTCCCCAGCCCCTGTCCCAGAGTGCCAGCAATGCCTTTGCATTTGCCTGTCCTGGAAGCACCACTGAAAATTTTAATTTTCAGAAACTCTTTCATTCAACTCAATACATCCTCTACCTAGACAACCCCAAAGTTGCACTCTTTGTACATGCAGTCATACGAATTGCATTTCCTACACATCAGAAAGGAGTCACATACAGCTGATGAACAGAGAGGCTCTTTCTGCCTACGAAATCCGAACTAATTAATATCTTCAGCATAAATGAACGAACGGGTCATTCTAGCCCACGCATCAGCATCATGATATAGTGTGAAACTTGGTATCTACAACCAGTTACTGGTAGCAGGTATCAGGCCCACATTTGCACATCACACATGGGCAATAACTTTTGGATGCACAAGTGCCCCATAATTTAGCAACAGTTCTATTGACAGCAGGGTTCAGTGAGAGCCCAACGCAGTGGCAGCTGGGGTGGGCATTGCTGCACCAGTCCATCCGTGCTGGGAGAGCAGCTTTCAGCGAGTGCAGACCTGAAGCACTAGTGACAGACTTCCCAAGGCCACACAAGCAAATGACACCACCTGCATTTCACCATCTTTCAGCCACTTGTGCGCAGTCACAGTTATATGGACCCCAAGAGGCTCATTTCTCCCAGACTGGACAAAAAGGTACAGGGAAGGAGAGGTGCTGGCTTGAATCAGCACAGGCTCCCTGAGCCAAAATTTTTGGTTTCTTTGGGCCAAGCCAAGCAAGGTCCAGAGGAGCTTCTGTTCATCAGTGTTTGGCCAAAGAGAAGTGATGAATGAGCAAAAATGTGGGGCTAGATTCTGCTCACAGTGTAAAACCAGAGCAACTCCACAGGTGGATGCAAATTTAGGCTGGTAAAACTGAGACTAGAGCTGGGATATAGGTAAGGATTTCCACACTGAGCCAAATAACAGGAGTTCTGCTTATACAGCTTGGGGAAAAAATGGAGACTTTGGAGTACAAAGCGATCTCATTTTTAGCTCTGTTGCTGATGTGGAGAGAAAAGCCAATTTAATTTTATTAAAGGTGTCAAACTTTTTTAATAACCCAGACACCTACAGGGATAACAAAATCATATCCTCTACAAGGTAGATTGCATATTCAGCAGCTGTGATGCCAATTAGATGTTGAAATGACAAAGTGCTATCTCACACCAGCAGAGACATACTGGACAGAGCTGGTGTTTAGTTTTATCATATAAGCAATGTTTAGCCATCATCTGTTATACAGACTTAGGGGGAAGGGCCTCCACAGCTGGAACATCTGGAATTACAAGATTAGCACAATAAACTGTTATACTTTCACCAGATCATCTACTCAATTCACATCCAAAACTAACCTCCAGCTTCAACTGCCTTATGCTGGAGTAAATGCACTTTTGTCAAGCTATGGCTTTATGAATGAAGAGGAATTAGCTTTCAGCATTACAGCCCAAGGTTTGTACAGTTTAAACTATTTCGCTGAATATTTTGAAGAAAGGTATTAAGAAAGCTGCAAAGATTAATTCTCTGTATTCTGTACTCTCTCCACCCTCCTCTGTAAAGACACATTACCTACAGAATTACAATAGGAACCACATTAGACAAACTAAGAAAAACACAATTATATGCAGCATTAAGTATCAGTTAAGAGAATGTATTTTTTAAAAAAACAGCACAGGTCTCTTACTTTAATGGTTTAAATCAAAACACCAAAATCTTTGCTAACATAAGGAACTCTGAAATGTTTCTCAAAAGAATACACTGCTCCATTAGTGGTGTGTTATTATTCTCTAATGCCCGGCCTATACTAGAAGCTTCTGTAATTAACTATAGCTCTGTAATAAATTCAGTATCTGTTCAATTACTCCAGTAGTTTATGCCTTTAGCAAAAGTAAGAGAAGGTCAAAGCCCTTTTAATCGGAACCAGTGTTTCCAGACCACAGGTTCCACGCTGCTACTAAAAAATAACAACACTTGGCAAAGGCAAGATAAACTTCTTAGTGAAAACCAGCAATACTTACCTCCTTACAGTGACAGCCAAGTCAATCATCACAACAGATATTTAATGTCAACGCATCACTTTTTTTAATGCAAGAGCCTATCTTTGCAGTGTCAACATCTGAACTACAGCATACACATACCCACAATGTAAACACCACTTACAGCTCTCGGGGCTTTTGTACTTCCTAGGGTTTTTATGGGTAACATGGAAAATATTATATAGGCCTTTTTGCCTGTGTTAGGAACAATATTTCACCTTACCAGAACTAAAGGAACTTTATAAAGCACATTTTGTTTTTCCACTAGTCATCCTGTCTTGTTAGAGTCTTCCTTCTTTTCACTCCGGGCAATAATAGCCAGGCTAATCCCTCTTAAATTTATTCTTACCCAGGTTCACTTGCAGGTTCTCCTGATGCCAATGTGGATGTTTTGTGGATATAACGTGCCTGATAGCACATTATGTGCCAGGTTTGGGCCTTTCTGTGCACCTGTAGCAATGCCTTCACTCCAGGAGTGGTCCTGCTGAAGCAAAGGTGGCTCCGTGAAAGCTACAGGCGCACCAGCGGGCAGCGCTGACAAAATACATGTAACACACATCCTCTGTGCCATTTTACAATTCAACACCCCATCAAGCCCTGGTGAAGACTGAAAGAGATCCCTCAGAGACCTTGTTGTACTCGGCATCTGGCTGTTGTGACTGACTTGGTATTTGCCGTTCAGCTGCACCACCTGAACCGCTGGCAGCGGCGGGCAGGGCAAGGGACATGGCACAAATCCACAGCTCTTTACGATTAAATGCAAAGAGAAGAGAAAAAAGCCACTGCATTCACGAAGCCAAGATGAGCTCTGGTTTGCTTGGAAGTGCTGTGTCCAGCAGCCTTATCGTCACAAGCAAGACAGACCGACCTGGAGGACAGGCAGACCTTTGGAGCTGCCTTTGGGTTGTAGGCTAATTTTCGGGTGCCTATCTCATCTGGAAAAATACATCCTTCCAGAGGTGCTAAGGCAAAGCAGGCATTAATTAAAATGGCAAGAGATGATTTATTTATTAAACTGTTTTCACATATTTAGCAGTGTTAGAGAGCTTCCCGCAGCTGCCATAGAGACAACAGCTACAGACAATAAAACTTTATGAGCAATTTAAATTCTCTCTCCCCTTAGGAGATGTGGAAAAACAAGGACAACTGACTCTTTGCAGGTTGTGTATCTCTCGCCTTCATTAAGTAGGACTCTGTTTAAGCACATATTCTTTTCCATCAGATAGTCACAGACTTCCACAGAGAGGGTAAATAGTTTATAGCTTCCACTTTCAACAATATGCTATAAAAATATACTGCAGTCATATTTGATTATCCAATTTTGTTTAGTGCAAAGCGCTCAGCAGATCAGTCTGCTTATTTGCACACATCAGAATAGCAACAGAAATGGATTCCCACTGGCAATGGAAAATAAGGTTTACACTTGGAAAATAAAACAGTAATAACCACATAGTAAAACTGCAGATGCATGTGATAAATTAGATTTATCATCAGTCTTATACCATTCGCACCTGAAATTTGCCCATAAATCCACCTCATTTAAGGCTTATTTAATGTTTCTTCTAAAGGTGCCCTGGAGCTAGAGATTCGATTTACCTAAGAACTGACAGGGGTGAAGAAAGAAAACCACATTTCCTTCTTTCCCTACAAAATGTGTAACTTCCTTGCCAAATATACACTAGCTTGAGTCCCAGGATGGGTACATTGCCATCCATGGTCAGATCACATTTTGACTTTTGATACTTTGCAAACATGAGGCAATAAGAAGCTAGGAAGGGGATCTGGAGAAAGAGAAGACTTCCTAAATATCTAATACAGAGCACTGCCAGTTAATTCTGCTAGGATCTGTATACGTATTTATGACTGAAGTATATATTTATACTGTTTCTACTTCAGGTACATTTAATACGTGCACATTTACACTTTATGCATTTAAAACTTTCCCAGTTCACAAGATCTTACTAGTTTTTCACGTATTTTATACTAGAAGAGGTAAAAGCTTTGCTTTCAACAGGTGCTTCTCAGTGTGCCAATCTAAATACAATTATTCTTTGCTTTCCAAGTCTGTGCTGGTAAAAGACCAAGACTTTAAAATACTGCATGAATGAAAATACAGATGGATGGGAGAAGAGCACGAACAGAGTAATAAACAGTAGAGAGGTTTGGTTGTTGACCATACTAGTAATGAATGGTACCAAGGAAAATGAACAGCCTGTTCCTCATGTTACCCCACTAGAAATGCAGGGCAGGTAGAATGGTATGCTGAAATCATAATTTCTTTGCAGTCCCATTTTGCCATACTTTTAGAGCACGTGCTGTGATTTGAACAAAAAGACACTAGATGGTAGGACTAGATGATCTTCACAGGTCCCTTTTCAGTCTTAACCATTCTGCAAGCCTGTGCTACAATCTCATTGCCAAAAAAAAAACCAAAAAAACAAAAAAAACCCCACGGGGTAATTTTCAAAAAGGCACCACACAACAGGTAAACCTGGAATTCCCCACCAAAAGGTACAAGAAAATGCTGAAAACACACGTTACGCTTTAACGTACACATCACTGAGAAAATTGCCACTTTTCCTGTCCTGCAGTGATTCTATAGAAAGTGTACATGAATGTTCCTTAATCTGTGCCAGGCTCACTAGCCAAATGCTTGAAAGTAGGCTAACGTAAGACAACACTGGCTCCCATGAACTGCTGTCCTTCCTCCAGGGCTCTGAAGACCCCAGGATTTAAACAGCTGGTCCTTTCCTTTTCTTTTTTTGATGCTTTATTATAGCAGCAAGGCAACAGACTGCTTATATTCCATTTTTCTCGGACTCTTTTTGAAGTGTGAACGAGCATGTGTGTATGTTGAAGTGATAACATAAGGCTAAGCCACATTTCTAGTAAATATTACTTTAAATTATCCTGGAATGTAAAAGTGCACTTGTGCAAAACTAGCTGCCCAAAAAGGGAAGCAGAGTTGTAAACCATCCTGCCTGCAAGTTGAGCACGTTGGCAGGAGAGTCACTGTATAAGGGCATGTTTACAGGTCACGTAAGCCTGCACCTACACTGAAACCTATGCCCTAAAACACAAAACGTACATGTACCCGACTGCAACAACCTCTCCTATGTGGGCCTTTACATTGTGGCAGGAAACCAGCTGAGACCTTGTCATCAGAGGAGACCAGATTCCTCAGTGACTTTGAGCTTTTTCATCTCTATAATGTGAGTAGAGGCGAGGAAGAGAGCAAGGAGTAACCTCTCGCCTGTGAGCAAGCATGGGAGCACTGTGAACCTCATTGCTGAAGCCACCTTCAAGGTGGATTTAAACCGGTCTCTAATTTTGACTCACCCCAGCAGTGACAGGCAAGACGCGATCCAAACTCAGCTCCTGACCTGCCCTCGGCTGAGATGCAGTGGACCATGCAAGCCCTCTTTACCTGTTTCAGAACAAAATCGGGCAGGCAAAGAAGCTGCTTAAAGGGCTCTGCTTCTGAACATAGAGCAAGGGCAGCCAGACCCAGGAGCCTGTGCACTGACAGCAGTAATGACATATGGGTAATTATCAGTAAGGTTGATGCTGACGGGTGAAGCCATAAGCAGAAGGAAATGAAAAATTAAGGTACAAACCAGCTGTTTCTTTTTCATACACAGGCACAATTCAGTGATGCCAGAGCGTGGTGCAGTGACTGTGATGCTGACAGAGAAGGAGGCAGAACTGAGCTGCGCAACAAGGCTGATGGCATCCCTGAACTGGGTGACACTGCTATGTAACGTTTGGCAAATCTTTTAACTCTCCCAGGCTTCAGACCTCCCCTTTTCTCAAGCGTCTCTTTACTAAATCTGTAAGACAGGAACAGTGTCACTAGATCTGGTCATTGCCCTGCTTTACTGGGTCCCTTATTTTGGCTGGAACTGCTACTGTAGTGTGGATGAGCGAAACAAAAATGTGAAGGTTTGGGAGCTGTGATTTTTTGGGGGGACACAAATGCACATCGTGCATACCCCTGCAGAGATAGGATCTTGCAGTGACACAAGACTTACTGCTGCATGTCTTTCCTTTGGGCAAGTCTGATTTTGGAAGTGAAGTTACATAATTGGGAGTGGGGAGGGAATAATTCTGTGATAAACAGAGAGACAGCCACCAGAAATGGTAAAGCTTCTGGTCAGAAACTGAGGCAGTGCAGAGATGCACTATGGCTCTGTAACCCTACAGCCATTGGGAAAATAGTGAGGCTTAAGAACAAGGAACATGTTTGGAGCTGGGGGGTGCAATAAATCACTGAACTGAAATTTGGAATGCTAGGCTCTTCTGTTCAACGTACCACTTCAGCATCCCCAGCTTCCCATTAGACACCCTGCATGCCATAGCAGGCTGAATTCGACCATATGTTTGTAGCTAAGCTATGAAATTGATTTCAAGTCCCGGGAGTTTTTGGCAAGTTGTCCTGTACTATATGTGTGGTCTGCTACACTGAAACAGGCACGCAGAGCATTGCTGTGGGTAAGCCTATAGGATCCAGAGGCAACACAGCCGATGATTTCCCTGCTCTGACATTCAGTGCTGTGTAATAATGAATGGAGACAGAGAGGACTCAAGTCAAAGAGGTTTCAGCGCAGTTGCTAGGCTTAAAGCCTGTTGAAGGCTGCTGGAAACAGCTACAAATACATATTTGAGCTCCATGCCAACTGTGTAAACTCAGAAGCTGCCTGCTTCATTCAGGGACTTGATACCCACCGGAGAGTCCGGAGCCTGTTAGACTAGAGGCAAGTCAGTGGCTGGCAAGAGCCACAATTTCCTTGTGAAAGGGGATGTAGAAGATGCTAGGACAACACAGGGGCAGACGATGGATAGGAAACGATTTCTTGGGTGTTTTGAAAGGAAACATAATTCAGAGTTATGGGGTCTCATTAATCAGAGAAGTCTCGAGGTGACAAATCTCTCAAGAACAGCCAGAGGACTTGGAGTCATTCATGTTTCTACCTGAACTGTGGGCATGACATTCTAGATCCCAACTCAAATATCACCACTTTGGCCTACAAACTGTTGCCTAGTGGCTCTGATTCAAGCTGATTCACAACAAGAGACAACTCCTTCTGCTCCTAAAAGAAAGCAAAAAGCTGCTGAGAAATTCTTTAGTTCTTTTGCCTTGTGCAATCTTGGGCTGGTAGTTTTTGCAGCAAGAAGAGGTCAGTCCCTTTTCTTAACCTCCTGAACCCACATCTGTCTTCCCTGCCATGTAGGTTGCTACAGGCAGTCCTGCCACCACATTTTTTAATACAGCAAGCAGTGCAGAAAGGAAACAGAACTGTCAGAAAGGAGCTCCATCGAAGTTTTTGACGTATAGCATGAAGGTGTCATTTTAACAGAGATTATCAGGCTGCATGACAGGAAAAAGCCAGGATCTCTCTCAGCCTAGCAAGATCATCTCATCTTCAGAAGGAACTTCAGCTCATGAGGGTCAGCAGGTACCATGTAACCTTTTCAATGGTGAAAATAAGACCCATGAAACTACTGCTACACGGAGAAGTGCTTTTTTGTGTGATTTGCCTCCCAGTGACAATGCAAAGCCAGCTCTAAGACTGCATGCTGACACATCTGGTCCCCCAGCAACCTAGCTGCCCCTTAAGTTGGGTCCTTGGACACTCTTTTCAATTCTTCTATGATGTATAAACTCAAATAGCCCAGACCTTGACAACCTGCACATATGGGGCTAGATTGAGTCCTCATGAATGCCAAATTATCTCCACTTCAGCTGAGGATGGTAGAAGACACAGGCACTCAGCACTCCTCGTCCTCCAACCCCAACCATATACCCAGCCTTCAGGCTCCAGAGGACAAACCAAACTCCTCTGTGAAAGCAACAGCCTGGCTAAACCAGCTGCAGCTTCTCCCAGGTAATTTCGAAGATATCCATATTTCAAATCTGCCCATTAAACCACCCAGAAAATCATAACAGTGCCATCCAGGAAGGATTTATCCATAGCATGTAAAATGCATTTCCTCACTCCGGCGTGGGGAAAGCAGCAGATGAGATGAAAAGAAAGTTTTGCAAGGTATCTGCCACACTCCAGACTATGCTCTGATAGAGCAACACCTCTGAGCAGAAATCCACTTACAGATGGCTTCTAGTGCTATACTGTAGCGGTTGTTTCCCACCTCCCACTCATGTTATATTTACGTGCTAAGTTTCAAACACCCACTGATCCAGGCTGAAGTCGTGAGATGCTCTGGGGGAAGAACAACGGCCGTTTCCCTGCACCTGTCCCGGCACAGTGAGGGGGACAGGCAGTGGCAGGCTGGCCCCCTGCCAGGGACCGCTCAGCATCACCCCTGCACGTCTGGACCCAGGTACTCACCTAAGAGCTGCACTCCGCGAGTGAGGCCATAGACGTCAATCAAAGCCCAGAGGGGCTCTGCTGTCCTCACGCCGCTGAAGAAGAGCATCGCAGTGGAGTCGTTCACCCGATAGAAAACCCGTCCTTTCTTGTCCACCCAGAAGGCTATGATGTTTCCCTCATTCGCAAACTCTTCTGGAAGAGCCTTGGCCCAAAAACCACTTTGGGAAACCAAGTCAGGGCATGCATACTTCGGCAGAGTGTCAGGGTTAATCCTTGATGGATCCTTGGAAGTAAACCCGAGTCGAAGAGCCCCACTCCAGCAACACTGTTTTTTAGTGATCTGCAAAGATAACAGCAGCAATAACAGCATCTGGCACTTGAACATCTACTTACACACGACAGGCTCTGTGCCAGCAAGCACTGACAGCCACCGCACAGATGAACCCACTAGATTTAGGAAACATTTTACCCACCAAACACTGCTGTAGCTTTTTAAGCTGCAAGCAGCAATGATGCACACTTAGGATACAATGTACATATTAAAAAAAAAAAAAATTAAATCTATGCGGAGAGGTGAAATGTAATTACAGCTGCATAATGACTCACTTCTATTTCTAGGGTAATTCCTTTTGGCTTAAGAATCATCCTCTCACAAAATGTGCCCAAAATGGCCATAAGAGCTTTCATATCTCAGCATCTGCAGCAGCAGAGCTCTTCCCCCATGGTGCTCAGGTGATGGGGGCTCTCATGACCTGTGGGAAAAGCACTGGCTCCAGAATTAGTTACCACCATAGGGTTTTCTGAGTTTCCCAGCCAAGCAAAAGCCAGTCTTACCCCTGTTTAGTATGTCAGATTGGATGAAATCACAGCCTTGCAGCAGAGAAATTGTGTGTAGGAAAGCACAACTTAAAGTATTTAACTATATTAAATATACAATTAGGAGGTAACAATAGGTGTTCTTATGATCGGGGAAAACCTATTTATTTCAGCTGTGAGTGGTGGTTTTCAAGGTTTGTTGTGCTCATCTGCACCCCACACGTCAGTATGCAGTTACTCAGTGTGTCTGGGGTCAGGAACACCTGCTATAGCTTTTGGAATGGTGCACATGTCATATCCACCCTTCTGCACCTGAGATACATCAGGGCAATGGATCAGAGATGCCTCCAGAGCCATCAGCTTCTTCTCAGATGAACTAAGCCTTGTACTGGAGGGGACCTGACAGGAGCAGAGTGGGTCCTAAACACGCACAGCACATCCAAAACATGACCCAGTCTCAAGGTGTTTGTCTTCCCATGGAAGCAGGGAGTCTTCCAGGGTTAGTATGGTTCCCAGACGGAGATGATGCCCTGGGAGAATTTCTTCTCTCATTTTGTTAAGTGTGAACGTACTGGGAACTGTTCCTCTTAAAGGGATTCAGGCTGTCAGCATCCAGACTACAAAATGAAAGACCTAAGGAGGCTGGATCCAATCTTGATGTGGGACCAAGACAGTTCCTGCATGCCTCTTGACATGTAACGGGTGTTTCTGTTCATGCACTGAACCTGCAGCAAACACGAGAGCACTTGAGATAGCCCTATTCCATCAAAGCATTGGCAGCCTCAAGCAAACTCACTCTTGGCTGCAGGGCAAGAGCAGAAACATGGATAGGTACCACCTACCAGATGTCACACAAAACTTGCTACCCATCTGCAACTTCTTGCTCTGCCGAAGTGCTAACGGCTCAGATGAGTGGCAATGCTAGCAACTGAACTGTTGAGGACTGCATGATTTTGCCTTCAAAAGCCTGGCAGCAGCTCCTCGTGTCCCAGCTTGGAAGCACAGGATTTTCACCAAGGGATTCTCCAAGACATTTTCTTTGGACTTCCGAATTCTCTTCTAATCACATTTGTAAATATTGCATTTTTCTTTCACATGTTCCTCTCTGAGGCAATCCTGGAACGTATGCCCTTGGGGGCACAACAATGTCACAACAAAGACATTGTTCAAAGCCTCGATATCTCTGTTTTTTAATTAAAGTATCAGAGAAAATAACTCAGAGCTTCAGAAAAAAGTTATCAACAACCAGGTCCTCCGTTAAGTGAGTGCTGCTCTTTGTTGCTACTGAGTCCAGCCAAGCACCTAAAGCGTTTACATGAAACACTTGAGCACTGACCTCAGTTCCAGGGACCCTGGGAAGCTCCTCCTTACAGGATGGACACTGGGGTGGCACTACAAAGGACTGAAGCAGATCTGCTAATTTATATGCCTGGTCAGGATGGGATGGGATCATGCATGTCGTCCTCAGTGCAAGGGGGGCGGATGGGGTGTGCATGTGACAAAACGGGGAATATACATACACTCCATGAAGAAGCCTGGATTATTTATTGCAGCAAATTTACTGCAAGCCCTAAAAGCTTTTGGGTCTGAGATAAATATGGCCTCATTGTTATTTGTACAATTTACGCTTTCACAGTCTCTTGCCAATACTTCACAGCAATCACAAACCACATGAAGTAAATAGTCATATGGTAATCAAGGCTGCACATGTTCCATGTATTAATCAGCACCTATAAACAGTTCTCAATACAGTCTGACCACAGGCAAACTAATATCCAAATTAAAATCTAGTATAAAGCCTGCCAAGAATTAGATGCAGCTGGACAAAGGGTACACAGTTTTGCTAAAAAAGGCAATGATTAACGATGGACCAAACTCTCTCTTCGGCAGCCACTGCTAGCAGAAAAGCTTGGGAGGTCCACCGGGTACACCCAAACTGCTAAGGCATGGCTGCTCCCACAGATTCAGGGTCTTGCTCCTTGCTGCCCTGTGCCTTGTGTCACCTTTGACAACCTCACTCCACTCCCTAGCAGTGCTCTGAATTACATGGAAGAAACCATACTGGGACATACATCTCGGAGGCAAAGGAGGAGGAAATCTGGCTGCTTGATGGCATTCCCAAAGCTGCAAAGAAATCTCAGAATAAAATCCGAGATACGATACCTAATAAACAGAAAGAAACCTCCCGACTTCTTTCCTCTAGTTTTCCAAAGTGAGTTTAGACTTTATAGGACCTGAATGATTGGGTTCATGGTAAGAAGGTTTAAGACACCATTTTCCACAGGCACACACAGTAACAAGGCAAGCACAGGATGGACTTATCAGAGAAGCAAAGATGTTTTCACATCCATCCCTAGAGTACAAGTTCTGCTGAAGCCTGTTGATTGCTCCCATGAGACTTTCCCACTGGACTCAGCAGGAGCTCTACTTTGAAATCCCTTGTGTAGACTTGCATGCGTATTCTTCGCATATGTTATGCAAGCTTAAATCCCAAAATACAGGATGATAAACAAGTGTGAATTTCCAGAGATAGCTACATTGTTTCAGAATGAGGAAGAAAAACCCAGAACCTTTGCCTAAACCACTAAACCCACTCAAATCTTTGATGGTGTTTTCAAAAACGAAATGCTGCTTTCATCTCCTCCCAAATCATTTTTTGCAGTTGTTTGTCCAAACTGCTGGCCAACATGGAAAAAAATCCCATTAGGCAATGTGAGTGCATCCTGCTGCGTTTCTAGCCTGAATGGAAGCAGTAAGAGCTCCACAGGAAACATAACAAACGTGTAGGAGGGATCTTCTACCTATGGACCTGAGCCTGAAATCACTGGAATCTCTCTGTGTTTTCAAAAGGAGGCATCTTCCTCATTTCTTGCTCCTTTGCTGGCTGTAAGGGAAGAGCCAGGGAAGGCTGATATGCTGATATCCAGCAGTCTGGGACCTCTAGCAGTAGGCAACAGCAGGATCATTCAGACTCAGTAGCTATATGTAGATAAACCTCCTGGAAAACTCCTCATGCATAAATGAAGGATTTGCAGGCAGATTTTTCATGTGTGTCATGAACTAAACTTGCCAAAGATTACATTATTTGTGCCAATGAAAGGCATGAAATCAGCTCAGAACAGAAAAATGCAGTCCCACAAACCAGAGGTCAAATATTGGAAAGTATCTGTGGATGAAGTTTTAAGGGCTCCAAGCTCCTTCAAGGTGCCAAGAGCCTAAAAAGCGCTTCAGTTCCTAAGGGGACCGATTGATTTCTTCCTCAGGAAGCAGCTCCTGGTGCATGTGGAGGCATGCTGTCTTAGAGGAGCTGAACTTCCCACACCAGCTGCAGCACAAGGGGTACCAACCCCATCCTCCTGGCTACTACACACACAAAGGAAGTGAAAGCAGCCTCTGCCAGCGAGAAAAATGTGATGCCTGCAATGTTCTGTTCTCTGACCTTAATGCTATCAGGTGACTGATGCAACAAAGCAGTCAGCAGACTGACAGAAAAATGCTTTTCTTAGACGGCAACAGCGACTGCAATGACTGCTCCTTTCATCCTTTCAGCTAAACCCTTCTATCTTCCCTGCCAAGCACAGGAGCGAGCACTTTCACTTCCAGGTCCTTTTCACCTCTTATCTGTTGGCTGTGGGGAGGCTGACTCCCACCTCCAGAAGACCAGCCTCACCCCTGCCTTGTTTACAGGAAGAAAGTGCTCCTTGTGGAACTGAACACATTACCTAACTCCTCACCGAACCTCGGCCCACCCAGTAAAACTGCTTTGCAGGATGCAGGCAAAGCCTGGAGGACACGTTGGCTAGAGAGATGCTGAGGCTGCTGCCTTCTGGACTGACCAATACAGCTCCTTTTCTCTTGCTGTTTTCTAAGCAATCTCAACTTCACCTGTCGTTCCGTGTCTAAAATCAAGGTAAACTCTTTTGCAGCACAGATCTTCCTTTTCTTCCCAGTTTCTACGGGGGTCTATACCAGTGGCTCCAAGAACTACAGTGACAAAAGCAGAAGTACCAACAAAGATCCCAGACCTTTAAGGCCAAAATTTGACTACTGCGCTTTTCAAGGAAGGGCTAAAGATCTGATGCCAGCACCAAAGCCTGGTACACCCTGACAGTCATTCAACAGCAGCTCCCATGGCAATAAGGGAAGGTGGCCTTTACTCACCTTAAGCCTGACTTGTTCATATATAACAATGGGCCTGTTGCTGAAGGTAATGGCATTGCAGAAGCTAGCCTGGCGCTTCACTGCCTTCTGCGTCGTGTCCATGATGATCTGGGACCCCTTTGTGTGAGGATGGAAAAGCAGAGGGCTGATGGACAGAACTCCACACTGCGGGATGGGGAGACAGTGCTTCTGCTTGTGGTGGCATCGGTGGGAAGAAGCCGAAAACGATCCGCCTATGGAATCTGAAAGCAGAATAGGGAGGGGAAAAAAAAAGGGGGTTCAAATCTGTTGTGGGTAATAAGTGAAAAACTTTCAATGCAAAAACAAAAGCTGGGGTACTTCAGAGGGGAACTGTAGATCCAAATAAAAGTTAGTCAAATCCCCATTCTGTAAATTGCTAAGGGTTTCTAGAGCATATAGAACAACAGAAGGTTATGAGGATACTCAAGGCTCCTGTCTGGACAGGCTGATAGTACAGAGCATGACACAGAGATGGGCAGCTCAGCACTGAAATTACAGGCCATTTCGAGGCCATACATCAGAAAAGAAGGCAGGAATTTGTTCCAAAAGTAGAGCAAAACACATGTGAAGTTGCTGCACCAAAGCTGTCACACTTAGAGTAAAAAGTCCCACTTCCAGAGGACTCCCAGGCAACTTGACCATTTCTCTGGCTCCTTTGCATCAGCAGCTCCATCGGCCCTTCCCTTCGTATCTCTTTGGACACTGTCCTATCCACCCATGCCATGTGCCAGCTCAGACACAGACATTGCTCATCCATACTCAAGCACCACTCGGCAATAATCCACATGGATTCCTCTGACAACCACCACCCATTCTCCTCTCTCTCCTCCACTGATGGGAACCTCAGCTGAGACCCCCCTTGTCAAGAAAGCACTGACCAGCACGCTATGATTACAGTGAGGAAAGCAAAGAAAGGGAGAAAGGCTATGAAGCAGAGAGATTGCATCTTTCTCTAACCAAGGCCCTACACAAAGAGTCAATGCATGATCAACAGAGTCACGACAGCAGCTTTGTTCATGAACAAACGGATGCACGAGTTTCTTTTCAACAGGGAGCCTGCAGCAGTCCAAGCACAAAACAATTATTATACTGAACTCAGGTCATCTGCTTCCTTTTCCTTGTGTGCACATACACACTACATTATGCACATATATTTGGGAGGAGAAACTCGTAGATTTGGAAACAGAGGATCAACAGAATAAAGGATTATTCCTTGATAGACTCAGGGGCGCAACAAAAGCAAATATGACCTTAACAATGTGCCAGCTTGCACATTGCATGCATGAAGATGCATGACTAAACAGTATAGTTAAAAGCTCTACTCCTCACACATGCAAACTATAGAAACTAATTATATACATTCTTTATATAAATTAATTGCTGAGTGTTATGTCTTCATATAGCTACTGTAAAATAATGCTTACACCTCTAATGTAACTCTTGGTTTTGTAATAAAAAGCCTAGACCCTATTTCTCCCAGACTTTGGGGTAGTTTTAGCTTGCAGCTACATGAAGTTGCAATGGCACATCATCAGAATGAGCTTAAATAACTAGCAACAGGACTTAAAATCCTGGTTTCTAATGAGAACATTTTAATTAAACTTCAGCGTCAGTTGCTTTGGCCTTCTCCTCTCATTTCCTTGCTGTTTTTTTTTCTCCCATTTTCAGCGACAGTGCTATCCCTTCAGAACAGAGCAGGGGGCAGACAAACAGGGCTGTTACCTTTAAACACTTTCATTAATGCTTTAAGGGAGAAATGAACCAACTGGGAGTTATCTGATGCTAAAAATTATGTGGAATGTAAGTTATCTTCATTCTCCTGTTCCTCACACTCGGAAGAGGAGAAATAAGCTGCAGAGCACCAGGAGAAAGTAGAGGTTCACCTGAGCAGGTAGGTCAGAGAGGGAAATCAGGAGGAACAGACTGCATGAAGGGGGAGCTTGACACGGGGAAGGTCAGGACGCGGCAGCTCACATGAGCCTAACCTCTGTCCTTTGGGCATGCTGCTGGCCTGGGACAGTGCACCCCATCTCTCCCCAGAGCCCAGACTGGGTGGTCATAAGACACCACAAGCTGCAGCAGCCCTACAGAGACAACCTTCTGAGGTTACCTCCTAAGACCAGTTTAACTAGAGGCTGTCTTATTCTCCAAAGAACAGGAGGTTGAATCCCTTCCAGCATCACTAATTTTTTTCCAAACCAGTTATGTTCTCTACTATCAACCCTCTGGAACCTTGTTAAGCCCTCTGCTTTAATGATACCTTGCTGATGAGTTCCTCAGGCTTAATGGTATTTTTGCAAAGAAGTATTTCTATTATCACTGCAAACATCATGCTGTTCACCTTCACAAATGGTTTTGAGCCAGAGCCAGCAGAAGTGGCCAACTTAACCTTGCTCCACTCCACTTCCCCAGGGAAGTCGTGCTGGTCTGCAGGGACAAGACCGCTGACAGATGGTCAAAGCAAATCATCCCAGCCTCTCTTATGGCAGAAATTTTTCAAGCCACTGGATCTCCTCATTGCTCATCTCTTAGCTGCCTCTCTCTTTCCGCTATACCCCTTTTTTATAGGTAAAAATAAACATCTAGTGTGAAAACTTCCATTCCTGCATTTTTCAGCTTCTTTACAATATATATGAAGTCACGGTCATTTCTGAAACAAGACGCTTATTGAGGGATATAATCAATTGTTTGAGATAATTTTAAGTCAAGGGATCCACAGAAAAATATGAAAAACTTTTTCTAGTAATTTCCAGTCTTGGTTTTTTCAACACCTCTTTGATTGTTTCTAGGTATGCATATATGTGAAAGAAGCAACTGCTAGTAAATACACATTCAATTCATGCCATCTTTGCATCCAGATCTGAATTTTGTAGCTTAAACTTTTTGCTAGCAGTCACTCACCAAAACAAGTTCATGCAGTGCAAGGGCACACACATTACAACCTGTCTGCATATCCCAGCGCTCTAATTTTATCAGACAACTTGGCTGTGCTCATAGCTGCCACACCTCTCCATAGGACATTGCGCCCTTTTAAAATGTGGTATCGGAGTCACCAAAACTGCCCACGTCTTTCAAAACAGGCTCTGATAACGAGATTGCATACGGCCCGCACGTCTGCTGGAGCAGCGTTACAGAGCCATAGGTCCTGCCTGACCACGGGGAAGGTGTTAGAGGAATGTTTATCTGCTGTGACAGTCTGGCACCACAGTGGACCCCCTTCTCTCTCCCAAATGCCCTTACACAGCGATGACTTCTGCATGATGAGCACACTTGGGTAAGGACCAGAAAAGGTCTCAATTTTTAAAAGTACAGCTATTTAGTAATGGGGTTTTGCACCTTACAAATACTTTAAGTTACAAAGCAAGGGGTCAGATACAAAGGCCTTTGCTTAACTTCTTCAGGGCAGCATGTCACTCCAAAAGGAAGAGACCGTGTGCGACTCCAGATGGCAACACAAACACCTAGGACTGGACTTAGACGAGGGAAGGGACACTTCAGCAACACAAGCTGGTGAGATGCACTGCTGTCCTTGCTTGGCCGGCTAAAAATGAAATAAATCGTCTGCTTAAAGCTTTTGTTTTCATTGGGCTGGACCTGGACTCCAGCCTTCTCCCATCCCCTTGTTACTACACATTTTGACACCCTCAGCCTTTTTTTTTTTTTTTTTTTTGTTACGTGAAAGAATTGAGTGAAACTCACAAACCCAGAGTTTCGCCTGGCAAAACAGAAGTCCTTCTGATTTCACAGCAGCCATGCAAGGCTCCCTTAACTGAGAGTCTGTCCCATACTCCTCCTCTGCCACAACCTGACATCAGCCACCCAACAAAGGTGAACTGAAGTAAATGCTTGAAAGAAAAATTGCAAACAAGTATCTGAAAGAAGGCCGAAATACGACAGCATGTTCAAGGTACTGCAAGTTTCCTACTCCGCAGTGTAACACAGCTTCCCCCTACCAGGCAGCAGTTGTGACAACACAGCAGGGTGACACAAACTGGTATCTTGTGACAAAAGTCATCACAGCAAAACCATCCCTGTCTGAAAACCGCCTTGGTGTCAAAGGGCTACAAATCTAGAGGTGCACCATGGACCCCTGTACAGCTTTCCAGGTTTCATGTTGGGGGTCACAGAGAACAGCACCTGCTCAGTCTTATGGTTTTCAAGATCGGATAGACTTCAGTTTTCAATTCATGCCCACTAATAGATGCTGTTTGAACCATTTCATTCAATACTGGGTTTGAGCCCTGAACACAACCTGCCCTGATGCCATAAGCCTGACAAGAGCAGCAAGAGTGGTAACGTACCATGTGCTCCCCTAAGCCACAAGTACGTGGGCTGGATCCTCTGAAACCTTTAGTGAGCCAGGGCAAAGGAGACATCAACATGAACCACAACGTGAAGCAGCCTGAACTGCTCTGCCTTCCATGTCCCGCTCTGAAAAGCATCCTTTTCGGAACCCTGTTTGAGAAAGCAAATATTGCCCCAAAGGTGGTGGCACACTTCTCCATCCCCGTGCATCAGATGTCCCTGGTCTCCTGGATCTCAAGGCCTAAGCAGCACCAACATGGTACTTAAAAGACAGCACTGGATGTTCTCAGCTTAGCAAAATACATCCCAAAGCCTGCTAGGGGTTTTCACCAGAAGCATGCATGTTCTGCAAACATTAGGCAAAATCTTAAAGTCTTGGGATTTCTTAAATGCTGCAAGAAATGACTGGATTTAACTTTTTTAAAATACATTTTTTTCCGGTTGAAAAAATCTTGATATTCTTGATATCAGAATACTGTCAAAAACTCATTCCAGACTCAGAACTAATGGCAAGGTATTCAGATAAACTTCTTAGAGCATGTAAAATAAGTGTCATTCAGAACTGAAAGAAACAGGAAAAGATGACTTAAAACCAGAGCCCGGGGACCAATGTGCCAGAGTAAGTGGGAACGACAAATCCCACCGGGGGAGGAGGAGAGGAGAGGTCTGGGGCTGGTGGCAGAGGTACCTGTCCTGCAAAACACCACACTATGAAAGGAGAAAAGGGTTTCAAAATTACTATGTTATCACAAGGGACTGACAGACAGTGCTTTATCTGGCAGGTGGCCCTAACATATAAGCACTTAAAAGGAAGGGTTCTAGAAGGAAGGAAAGGAAACCGTGTGCGGGTGGGGGGAATGGAAGGGAAGCCCTGTCCCAGGGACACTGGCACGATGCAGCAGAAAAGCCCTAAACCTGAAACAACACCTGCACAGCCTTTCCAAAGCTGGATGGTTACCAGCAGCACAGGGAGAAAACATCAACTGTGAAATGAATGTTTATAAGCCTTACCACTTTTTGAGGTGGTCCCATCCTTTCGAGAATTATCAGTGAAATACAGTGTAACCAGTTACGCTGATCCTTTACATTTGCTAATGAAGTTCAAAAGGAGAGAAACAGTTAATTTGTTGTGCTAGGCTTCACAAATGGATTCTTAAAACCACACTTCAAGATACAGTTCATCAAAAATAAATATTAGCTTAACACTAGTGGAAACTGAAAAGGGATTGCAAACAGTGTTTTCTCACATGCAGCCTGACCCAGGGCATGTGTACAGAAAGAAAAGAACCATAAATTAATGCAAATTAAAAACAAGAGTTTCTTCACTGCCTTTAAAAACGTTTGGTGCTCTTGAAGGAACAAATAACCATGTATTTCCAGTCTATAGCCAACACTCCCTGTGCCTCTTACAATGATACTGACCCTATCAGACTGCTGTCACCACGGTCAACTACTCATCTTGGCATTACAAGATGACCACAAAGAAAAAACAAAGCTTTGCTCTTCCACAATGACAGACTACAGCTTTGCAGGTGTTGGGATGTTCAATGATAGCAATGAAAAGGGTTAATTCTGGAGCATTAAATCCAGAACACCTGAAATTATGGAGCATCTTGGGTTAAACTTCAGTGACTTAGGGACATATCTACGAGGTGGATCTCAGCCAGCAGGTCAGATCTAGCACTCTCATCCAAGACTCCAAGTCAAAGCCAAAACGTAACTTATTTTCATCTGTGCTATTTTAGCAGTGATGAGATGTATCAAGAGAGTAGGTTTGCACATAGTGTAAGATTTTCCACTTAAATTGCAAGCTACAAGACAAGAGACAGGTGCAAACAAGACCACATGCACATGAAAGGAGATAACAGCAGTCAGGGTGGAGGTTAGAGTCGTGGTTTTTTTTTTTTTTTTTTTTTTTTTTTTTTTTACCAAAAAGCAAAGCCGTATTTAAAGTAACAGATCTGAAAGACAGCAAAGGTGATTGTACACACATCTATGAGAAGCCCCCCAAGCCAGTATAAAAAGTGAGCAAAAGAAGCTGCAGTTGATTGCAGGATGATCCACAACAGATCCATCTTTCAGATGTGGCGGATGGCTGGTAGGGAGCGGTTAATTTCTGAGGAGGTTAACTTCTGTGAAGAACCAGAGTTTTAATTTTATAGAGAAAACAGAATTAGTGAAAGAGATGCAAAAAGTGACAGTAAGGGCAGATGACAGGAAAACAGCGGAAATTTGGAATAAGTACAAGTATGGTAAGACTTTGTCAATGGCAGAAGAGAGGAGACACTGAAGCTTGCAAAAAAGGAAAGGAAAAAGGAAAGGCTGTGTCCTGCAGTTGGGGCAGGCGCAGGCACAATCTGCAAGACTCAGGACACTGATGTCTTTGAGCAGATTTAGAAGGATGCATTGAAACAGAACCTGCTATTTCCTCCGCCCCTCTGCTCAGCTGGGATGTGCATTTGCCCTCCATCACAGGCAGTGCAGTACCTGAGGAGCAGAGATGTGTCCTGTTCAATAGTCCCTCCTAACCTCTGCAGGAGTGCCAACCTGTGGGGGAGGCTTTTCTGGCAACATCAGCTGAACTGTCGACTTACAAGTCCCTGCTTACATCTTGGATGTAACGAAGGCTTGCTTGGAGACGATGCTGAGGCTATGAATATTAGTAAAAGTTGAGGGGGGGTGGATCAACTTTTACAAAGCTTGAAAAAAGAAGATGAAATAGCTGAGGAGTGACAGAAGAATAAGAGCTCTGCTTCAGTTACATTAAGCCTGAGTTGTTTGTAATACTTTATTTAAAAAAAAACAAACAAACAAAAAACCCACCCAAAACCAAACAAACAAAAAAAAAACCCAGAGCAAAAATTTAGGTTGGTCAAAGGAGATGTAAGAACTACAGAGGAGAGGTGAATCTGTCAATTGACTGTAGGAAGGATATGAGTGAACTAATGTCAGTGGTTGAAACTACCCACAGAGAGGTCAGAAGATGTTCCTGGGCAAAGCCTAGAGGATACTCTGCCAGCTGGGGGAAGGAAGGTGAGGAAGACCCTTATAATGCAAGAGAGGCAGGAGGAGAGGACAGCAGGGCAGGACTGAGCTGGGGAGGCAAACCTTCACACACACCATCTCCAGGAGGAACAATCCAGGTGATGGCACTGTAAGCACTTAAAAATGCCAACCGCTGCAAAGGTGGCTGATCATGCCCTTTTCTTGTGAAGAAAAGATGGTATCATAAGAGAGGTGTGTGAATACGTCAGTATTTCTGTATGCACACCAAGCTATTGAGAAGAAACACCTTTCCTTTACAAACTGATTCTTAAACTTCCCATCTTCAGTAATGATGCCATGCAATCATTAACCAACTCCTAGTCCTTAATTAGGCAACAGCTTACCCAGCATCTCTCACAATTGTTCATAGCAATTCAGTCACTGATGCCACAGAGGACAGAGGATGGCTGCAAGACCTCCAGCACCACTCCAGTTCCCACGAGTGCAGCCCACCCTTTGCAGGCTCCCTCCTTGCCCTCTCCCTGTGCAAATCCCCCCAGGCCCCTACAGACCATAAGCCCACTAAGCACATAAGAACAAAAAGAGCATAAGTAAGCAGCCATATGCTCCTGTCTGCTGGGTAAGGAAAGAGGGGGTGAGGAGCCCCACCGAAAGATGCTGGGAAGCAGCAAGATGAATTGCCTCTGGACCCACGTCCCCTGGGGTCCAGCCAGGTCCATGGAAAGGAGACTGAGATCCCTCCAACAGCAGCCACTTCTCCCCATACCACCTTCCAGCAGCTCCTCTGAGCCACTGGCAGGAGTGACTTGCGTATGCCATGTAATTATTTTTGAGAGCAGCAAGGCACTTCTGACCTTATTCTTTTGGTGTATTGCTGATTTTGCATCTTTATTATTATTACTAAGGCATCATAAGTTAGAGTAGGAAATGAAATGATCAAAGCAAAAATGGTGCTCTGGAAGCATCCAAGATCTCTTTCTTGATTTAGAGCAGTTTTGCACTTCTGCGATCAGGTCATGTCTGTCAGCAGTGTAACGAGAAATGTAAAAACGTATTTATGTCTTGTAACAAAAGAAAGCAAGATTAAATCCAGTTCAGTTTAAGATTTAGGGATGTTTTAAAAATTCTGTTTATCCTTCTCTTGCAAATGTGCAGTTTGGGAATTTTTCTCCTTTGCTAATATCTGATGCTTCAGGAGGAGAAACAGCTTGCCCAGGGTCACGGCTCATCTGTCCATGCTGCAGATGGTGGAAGAGGAGGAATTAAAAAACTCAAAACTTTCCATGCTACCTCCTCTTGATAATCCTTATCTTCTCAAAGATAAACTGATACACTGTTGGCCACACAATTATGTGTACTTTATAAAATAAGTTGTTTGCTTCTCTGACCTACTGCATTAATGAACCAGTTCCCTGCCATAGCTCCTTTTCCAGAAACTGTCCACCTGGGACAAACCAGTGCACTTTTCCATCTATCGTAATTCTGGTTACTCATTTTCTTAATATAGATCAGAACTATGCACAGAACATTTTACTCCTGTATTAACATTACAGAGCTCCTCCTAATTTATGGTCATGTAAAGTAAGCCTAAGTAGTTATTGTAGACATTTAACTAAGAGCAGTGCTGCTGAGATTAGGGCCAACAGCACCTCCTCCCCTCTCCCTAACCTCATGCAAGCACACAGAGAGGGCAAATTCACCTTCTGCTCTCCCCCGTGCCCTCGGGTCTGCCGGGAAGCCCAGCGGTTGCCCCACACGGGCTGTCCCCACACAGCACATCATGTGGCCCCTGCACCAGAGGCAGGCACCTGGGCTAGGCAGGTCCCAGGGAACGGCACAAGTACAAACCTTGCAGCGGTTTGGAACCAAAGCCTCATCCTCCCAAGCCCAGAGTTTCCACCGCAGTGCTAATTGCACGCTGCTTTCCCCCTTCCCCTCCTGCAATGCCAGGCGCAGCTGTGATGAACTGCCAGGCTGCTGCCCCAGAGGTAGCCATGTTCCACTGCACAGCCCGCAGAGCAGCCACTCTCTGAGGGTTCATGACAGTTCATACTGAAAAAAAAGAAGCTACATTAAAGCAGAGCCTGACTGCAAATATTTTATGGCCACGTAGTATTTCCATGCACTACAAATCAATGTAAAAGATGTTTTCTTCAAGGGGCCTCATATAGACTGTGTTTTTAAAATGCATTCCCTCTGCTAAATATAAATCAGTAAGAGTTTTTGTTCTTCCAAAAGATTAACCAGCCTCAGTATTTTGGGATCTAATTCTAAAATACTTGTAGAGGTGCCAGCATTCTCTTCCAATTTAAATACAGTTTAATGGAAAGTCTATCCTGGGCACATTTTCCATGTACAGTGTAATGGCTTGCAAGTCTGAATATTAAGAGTTCACCAGAAGCAGAAGTAACCTGTCAAGGTTAAACTTTAGATATTTTTCAGGACAAGAAGGAAGGTGGGCACAATGGAGAGCACAAATAAAGCAAATGTAAGGGTGGTAGAGACAAGCAAATGGACCTGCAGAACCAAAACCCAAGGGATGGTGGAGCCTACAGACAAAGCCTGGCAAAGAAAATGCAAGTTGGAGCAGCTCTGTGGTTCTGAACCCAAACCCTTCATACAGCTTTGAGTAACACCTCTGTAAAATCAAATATGTGCCTCTAGACTCAAGATGCTGAACTGGGCCCACAGCAGGCTACTCACACAATATAATGAACTAAATTAGGATGCTGTTCTTTATACTCCCTCTATCACCAGTGGAAAAAGATAGGGTCTTAAAAGTGTCATGAGGAGTATCTCTGAATTATGCTTCTTGTCTGCATCATCAACTAGACAATGCTCTGCCACTGCTCTACCATTCATCCCAGTGATGATACATACATTAGGAATGCAAAACACTGTGGCCAAAAACCTCTTGCTGTTTTTGACCTCCCATATCCTAAGTGTCTTGTTCAGCACAGCTCCCGAATCAGAGACCACCTCTTACTGGGAAAGACAAAAGTCCCAGGCTGGAGACACCATCCTACCTTGCTCTCAAAAAACTGTGGCTCTGCCAAGTGATCCTGGAATAAGGCAAGTTCACTTGTAAGTTCACAAGTAAGACCTTGGAATAGTGCAGGCTTCCCAACATAGAACAGAAAGCAGGAACATCTCCGCAGAGACAGCATTTGCAAGAAGGTGGGATGGGTGCTGGTCTCGTATTTGTAGCTCCAGGGCAGAGAACAAAGACTGCCTCTAGAAAGAGCCTGGAAAACACTCCAAGACAAGGACAGCACCATTCATCTCACAGCAAAATCTAGAATTGCATTAACTGAAGTATCCCTGAGATCATAGCAATGTAACCCTCAAACACCATCAGTTCCCCAAAGCCACAGAAGATATAGAGCCCAACACACTAGGTGAGCTTAGATCACAGCAATGAGCTTCTTCCTCAAGAGCTCATGGCATCAGCCATGCTGGGGATTCAGCATCCACACATGCCTTGTTGCCTTCCCAAATACCCATCTCCGTGCACAGCACAGCTACAGCCAGCACAGCCCTGATGTGCTCTTGCTGTACAGTTAGTAAGGCACAATGTTCCTTTCTGTTCAGAAACATTATTGACAACTTTGGACAGCAGCTGTGAAATCTCCAGATGCTCCTGCAATCCTGTTAATGGAGATCTTCCACCCCTCAACAGAGACACCAAGAATTTCCAGAGCACCGCAGTGTCCATTCTGCAGCTGCATTGCTCTTGCCAACCAGGGCTGAGGGTCTGCCCGCATCACCGCAGGAGCCAGGGAGCGAGCGCTTAGCCCTCTCCCCAAGCACAATGTTGCTTAGCTGCGTGAGCAGGCCTCCGAATCTTTTGCAAAAACATTCTGCTGATGATGTCCTCATACTCAGGTCTTTGCTTTCTCCTTTCTGCAGACTGGCAGCTGTAAATGCAGCGTCACCCAGTACATCTCTATGTCTTTCTTTGTTTTCATTTCTTTCTGATCAACTGAAAACTCCCCTTTTCAACACAAGAAAATTGCACTGCTCACTCTGTTAGTCGATACTGTTTCCGAACTATTTCCATCCACACCGGTTGCCCAAACAGAAAGACTGTCATTCAATATAAAGTCCAAAAGCAATCCTAAAAGGAAGCCCTTCAAACATACCTCAGCTGAGGGTCTCCCAGCTGCAGGGTTTATGCTGTTGTGAAATGGAATATTCTTCGCTCATAAAGGAAAAATGCACCTGAAATTTCAGTGTTGCTACACAATGACTAGGCCCCTAAAGATATTGATTCCATTTTTTCCTGATTATGTTTGGCAGCAAACAAATCCCAAAAGTATGGGGTTATTAGAACTAACAACTTACCAGGCTGGTGAAAGTTTACTATCACCTCTACTATTCAGCCATGTTTAACATAGTCTTAATTGTTTCTCAGCCAATTCCCTCTTTCAAGTTTTCCATCACCGACCTCACCTCAAGCAGCACATTTCTCTCTCACTTAAATTTACTCCCTTATTTTTTTTTTTTTTTTTAAATAAATATATATCTCTTGCATTCTCCTGGCTTGTTCTCAAGACAGACATGCTTCATATCTTCTAATTTTAAAAAAATAAAAAAAAAAAAGAAAAAAAAAAAAACAAC
>JAVJGJ010000062.1:22995038-23007958 GCA_035590215.1 Microhierax caerulescens
ATCAAGGAGTTTACCTTTTCTTTAAAAAAAAAAAACAAAAACAAAATAAACCACTGCTCCCCTCCTGAAGCAACAGGTCCTAGTGATTAACCAAGGGCCCCTCACCTCACAAAGTTATAATTAGATGGATTTATTTTGGTAGCACCCAGTAGTTAATCTGTAACGTGTTCCTCCAAAGTCACTTGCGCTGGGTGCTGAGGTTACAGAGCTTGCCATCAAAACAGCAGTTTCCCAAGTGCATTGCTGGGGTGAACACGTGGGAACTCCACGCCTGACTCCCACCACGGAGCTGCTAAACTCCCAGCCCACCCGGCAGAGCCGGCATGAGAAGTGAAGCTGCCGACCCTGCACAGGACACCAGCCCTGCTCTCCAGCAACTTTTCGTTGCACAAACAGAAATTACAACCGAGAAATTTTGCCCAGACCAGAGAGGTCTCCAGTAGCACTCAAGTGCTAACCACTACACGATTAAAACATATAATTTTTTTTTGCAGGCAAATAATTTCAGCACTGCTGAGACAAATGCAGGAGAAGGGGCAACATTTCTTCCTTTAGGCAAGAATTTGGCCATCCACACCTGCATTCCTTCATTAATCTGCACTTTCTGTACCACAGTCACAAGTGGAATCTAAATTGCTGACCTTCCTGCTCTCATCTGGCTCTGCAGCACATCGCTTGCACCAGTTTAAACACCTCCTACCAATAGTTCAGCCTGTTTCCCCAGCAGACCAGCATCTGGGCCTGGACCATTGAATTAAAACGTGAAACTGCAACAGCCAATCAGGGCATGAAATTCCAGTTTATTTTAACAAGGATAAACAGCATCCCTGGCACTTATTCCAAAGAAAAAGCATGAATACTATTCCATCATCTTTCTTAGCAATTCCCATGCTAGACCCATGAAGTTGTTACTTAACTTTTCGCTATAAATAGCTGCTGGAGCAGTCCATACAGGAACTTGTTTTCCTTAGCATCTGCTGTAACCGGCCAGCCAGTAAAAACAACAAGGGTGCTGAATCCTTATTGCTTGAGGACAAGAGCACGTAAAGATGTTTTATTTCTTTAGAAGTGATCCTACCTGCTAACCACCCCCTCATACTGAATCGCACAAAGATGAGATGGGTCTTGCCCCAAACTGTTTATAGCCTGCATAACAAAATAAACAGCAAATAAATGGGAGTAAGAGGAAGATAATTTTGTAAGTAATAAATGTTTTATCTGATTTCAATTGACTTTAATGAATCTGTCAGGACACATACTGTTCAATACCCTTGGCCAATGCAATTCCTTGCACCAGAGGACAGCGGGAGGTGACTCCACATCTCTTCTATCACCATAACGGCACACAAAAGAGCTCCAGTCCTCTCTGAAGAAATATGCTTCAAACTAAAAGTTCAAAGCCCTCTCATTATAAGCCCTCACAACAGAATTCCCATAAACTTTCTTGATTATTTTCTTACCACTTGGGTAACAGAGTCAACCCCTCAGGTCGTTTTGCAAAGGATGCTACCCCAATGCTTCTCAAGACAGGGTGCCAAGGAAGATTTGCCACCCCGGCTTGGAAATTGTGTGAACATTGATGTGTGCAAGCTAAGCAGAAGAAAACTTCCCAATGATTCAGTCTTCAGCAATTTTATACTGCTACAGTATAACACCACCTTTTCTGACTCAGATGATCAGTTACCATTTACTGAAGTCGGGTAATGCAGAACAGGTGACTTGGGAGAAAGAGCATGAAGATAAAATATGACTGTACTTCTAAATAGCTGAAAGAAGAGAGATGTGCTAGAAAAGCAAGCCAGCTTGGAACAGGAACAACACACTGTTTTAAAATTCATGCAAAAGAGCATCTTTGCATATTGAGGTATTGATAAGAGTCAAAAGAGGAAGAAATCTGATGTCACACAATTCAGAGCATTGTTCCTGATGTTGCTACATTCATGGTGTGACTGCCTTGAAGGTCATGTGCAAATAGGAAAACAAGCCTAAAGGGCTCAGGGGACTTTATTCTCTTGGTGGAAAGACACCTACACTACTTCAGAAGAGGAGGAGCAATTAAGTGTAGAGGCCAATTCATTCATCCATTTTCCTTGCTCTTCATAGCTTGAAAAATCATGAAAAATCCTCTAGTCTTTGTCCAGCTAAGGGGTATTTCTTCTGCTAGGAAAGATCGCTGGATTTTTTTATTATTATTATTATTTTTTAGTATATAATGGCACCTGTTTCTCTAAAGCCACAGCTTTAAATAATAATTTAATAAGGACCACACTGCATCCCTGACAGATGCTCCTTCCTGCCAGTACAGGGAGATGCAGCTGTTGAACTGGTCTGCAAATCCAGACCTCTAGGCCACGAAGCATTTCTCTGATTAGTTTTCTGCCCCCTCAAACCCATCTCAATACAAAAGTTGAACCTACTGTTGTAAATGCAGTACACACAGGAAAAACACAAACCACCTGTCATCAAACTGAAGCGTCACAAATCCAAAACTGCTACCAATCTTTAATATTTTCCAAAGGGTGCACTGCAAAATCACTTTTCTGGAGTACTGAAGTTATTTAAGGTAACTTGCCCATATTTACACTCTATTACAGCTGCCCACACAACATTACACACCTCCCCCTGCATCAACTGAGCCAGCAGTACCAAGCATGTATGTGTCATAAAACTACTGCTTCTGCCACACACTAAAGATGAAATGGATAAAGTCTGTCCATGAGGGTTCAAGCACAGATTCCCCAAAGCACAGGATTAAGAGGAGGTGGAAAGTGTGCATTGTCATGTAAATATAGCCAATAAATCTCAAACGATTCCAGTTATATGCTAAAGAACTTCTCAATCTCCTCCAAGCAACTGTCCCTAGGCAGGTCAGTCTGAAGCTGCAGTCAGTTTGCAACGAGGCATGACCCAGAGCCTCCAGTGAGTAGCTTTGGTGTAGGGGGGTTCCGAGCAGAAAAGTCCCTGTGGGATAACTCACAAGTGGGTGAAGAGAGCTCAGGCAGCCACTTTACAGATAATGGGATAGAAACATCTTCCAGCATTTTGCTGAAACTATTTGTTGGCTGAGGTTACCGGGTCTCTGGTGAAGAGCACTGTAAGATCTGCAGTCATCTCTTGCAAACTGTTGAATGACTTTAGCACTCTTTCAAATCTATTTGTAGAATATTTGGAGGATTATTTTCTCTGCATTTCATCCTTTCTACCATGGGAACAGACAGCCTGAATGTTTCATCCTTTGTCTGATAAATGCCATTGCAAATCTGCCTAGGAGGGATACAGGCAGCTGTAATCACTGCATCTCCTTTTCAGGAATCCATTTCTAACATGATGCAAGATCTTCTACTGTATCCCAAAGAGAGCCTTGCCCACTTTCCCACCTAAGCCTGACTGCTAGAAGCCATGCACAGAATAGCACAGGCTAAGGAGCGTAAGATCATAGTCAGTAACCGTCCGAAATCCAAGCAATGAAATACAGAGATACAATATCTAGATATTGAATCACCCACCCTTGTTCAAGCAATAGAGCCTTGGGCTGTACAGAAAGGAACCTTGACACAACCTTCAAGCAGCAAGGTCACTTCAGACAATTTTGCAAAGTCACTGGTGGCCTGAGGGATTAAGAGTAGAAGGACAGCAACTCCTACCATGCCATCATGCTGCAGCTCCAGCTCCATGTGAGATGGACCAGCACCCATCAGGATTTCTGACCTTGCATTCCTTCTAAATACACAGCTTCACTAAGAATCAGAAAACAAGGCGGCAGCGTGAGTGATGCTCTCTTTCCCTTTGGAGATGAAAAATCAGAGGGTGGCACTGAACTAGTTTAGGATAACCAGAAAATAAATTGAGCCATTTTCCTTTTCCAAGTTGCATGAAATTCACAGCATCAGTAAAAGGAATTAGATTCTTAAGGCTTTATTTTATATTTTATAATCTGATTCTATTTGATGTGCAAAGACAGAAGTAATTTTGACCTGGGATTCTTCAGCACATTATAGGCACCCATATATTTCTATCTTCCAGAAAGACTCTCTTCTTTTAACTTTTTTTAATCCCAGTCTCTTTGTAAGATGCTATTTTTTTAACCTTTGAAAAATACTAAGTCTTAACAATCTTTATGTCTCCAGTCAGTCTCCCAACAGCCCTAGAGAAAAGTAAAGTTTTATTTAAAGTGCTTTTAGTTGAGTCACTGAGTATTAAAGATAAATCAGAGCTGAAATTGTAGCTTTCAAAACTCTCTCCCCCAAAAATCCCTTTCCCTTCTCTCTCCTCCTCCCAAAAGCTAAAGCCAATGAAACATTTCTGTCTTCTGACCAAAAGCCTGATCTGTCCAACAGAAACTAAGATCCAGCACTTACTTCATTCCAAAACCTTCTCCTCAATGCCCTTGCCACCAAGTTGCCATTTGCCCAGTTTTCTAACCTTTAGCTTTTCCAAGCAAGAGAAAGTGAAATCATGGAGACAATTTCCTTAAGCAAAAGATGTTTATGGGTAATCTTCTTTAAAGCAGTAACCAACCCACAGCACGTACTGCATTTACCCCAGAGCTGTGACGAATGCCTGTTGAGCTGCAGCACTTAAACTGCTTGCGTTTTAAACAGCAGTTTGTCGAGTAATGTTAATTATTTGGGAGGTCTCTGCTTCTAGAAACATAAACATTTATTTTTATACTGATCACATTTTCTTTTCCATGTGCTGCTTCCAGCAGAGACTGAAATTAGAATGGCTTCTTTGCATGCCACGGTGTGTTTTATGGCTCAATTTCCCCTCTACGCTTGCAAGCAGGGGGTAGCATCACACCAGGGCTCTTCACAGCACCTTCCCTGTCTTTGCTTTGCAGGTGGAAACTTGCTTTCCACAGATGGGAGAGCTCTCCCAGGTTCAAACCCATCCACCATCTCCTTGAGGCTACGCAGCTTCCCTCCGGCTGACAACAAACGTCTGGGACTTGAAGTAGCCTGAGGATCACTTGAATTTCGTAAGCAAGCAAAGGGCTGGGTTGCTGGGAAGCATGGCAGGGAACAGAAGAATAGGCTCTTGCAGGTGTCTGAGTCAAAAAAAAAAAAAACCAAAAAAAAAAAAAAAAACCAAAAAAAACCCCAACCTCCAGACCTGCCAAGGTGCAACTCAAACACAGGCACATGCTTCCTTCAAACTGCTTCCCCTGTTCGACAGGCGCTGCTTTTGAGGTGGCAGCCTCGATGCCCGAGCTCTGCTTAAGCCAGGCCACGTGCCTCATAGTTCCTTTAAAAACACATTTTCAGTCCTGCCCTGGTGTCTCTCAGCAGGCCCGGCTTTCGCTGACAAGTGTATTTGCCAAAAACTTCCCATGCTGTATCCACACCGTGCCACGTGGCTGCACAGCGAGGTCCATCACGGAGGAAACACAGCAGCGTCAGCCAGAGAAAGCTGCGTGAAATCGCAGCCAGCAGCCCAAAGCTTTTACCTGCAGCGAGGCTAACAGCGCTCTCAGAGCCACACCGAGCCATCCGAGCATCAGCTGTGGGCACTTCCTCGTTGGGGCTCTGTGTGCTTCGATCCATAAGGATCTCTCTCCAAAGGTACTCAAAGAAGCCAACAGCCGGTGCTACCCAAGCAAATTTTATGGAAAGGTCACTGCACAGCCATCCTGCTTGGGAAAAGTGTTAGGTCCTCTGCTGCTCTCCAGACTTCATTGACAAAGCCTGCTGTAAGCAACTTCTGGAGCCCCCCAGCATATCTGGGTAGGTCACCTCACATGGACCGGGCTCACACCCCCCCATGCAGAACTGTCATATTAGGTACAATGTGATGGGGCAAATTCAGCCCGGGGGTACTTAGTGATACTTGACCCCCACCATGCTTCCCCTCTGTACTAGGATGCGTTTACTAGTATAGGCAGTAAAGGATGTAAACTGAACCAGAAAAAGAAGTTGACTTTCATAGCAAGGAGCCTTGGTTTATCACAAAGGCTTCTCACACAACAGTGATTTTAACTCTATGGACAGGGCAAGAAATCCAGATTTCTGCTGATGCTGGCTGTTGGGAGAGAGGCAACTAGGAGCCTACTCTACATTCTGTATCGTGTTCAATAATGTATATGGCTGTTACTATATCCCCTTTTTACTATTTTCCCATTTTCTTTAAAATAAAAGTGCTATCACTTTTAACAGGAAAAACATGCTTATGCATCCCATCAATTATCGCAGCTGTCCCTGAGCCACCCCCTTTGCTGTGCTGTTGGACCCATGGCAAATGTCAGATAAACCCAAGGACTCCTCTCCCCAGCCCCATCCACTGCAGTCATCTTGAATGCTATTTTTAATGCCAACAAATTAAAAGTGTCCCTTCAAGAGACGATCAAGGACAGAGTCAAGGAACAGAAATACTTGTGAGACTTAACTCGACAAGAGCTACGGAAAAGGTGGCTCTGACTCATTTTGGATCAGCTTCGCTGAGATAAATACATTTTCAAAGCAAAATACGGATTTAAGGGGAGACAGATAGGGAGAAAAATAAACAGACAACAACGTTACCAGGGATCAACCCTAGAGCAAAGCAGAGTGACATGCAGGGCTGCAGCGTATGCTCTGACCGGAGGCACTTGTAACGGCGAGGCTTGCAGCTGGCAGCCACACTCTTACGTAGCCTCTGGGAACCAAGATCTCTCCAGATCTCCAGCTCCACACCCTGCTGTGCCATCAGTAATCCCTGCTGATTCCTGAGGGCAATCAATTGGGATTGATTCTTTCGCTTCCCAAGAAACTCCCTTTCCTTTAGGATTGATCGGGTTTTAGATTGATCTCAATGCAACCCTCTGCATGTATGGATATCATTAATGTGATGTTCTTTAATACAAAGAAAGCAGCCCTATCAATTTTGAGACTATATGTCTAGAGGCTGCCTCTTCCTAATTCCTGCTAAATGTCAGCAACAGTAATTGTATTTGTTTAGCAAATTTATTTTATACTACTAACAGTATGAATCTTCTGGCTGTGGGACTACTTGTTTTGATTAAGCATGCAAATGATTCCCTAGGACATGTCAGGGGATCCTACAAACCTTCCTGAAGAGACACCTGCTACCTCTAAATTAACTGAATGATAGCTAAACATATCACCCACAACTCTTAAAAAAACAAGAGTTCAGTAAGGAAGAGGTGAGGAAAGATCAGAGGTAACAATGCTTCAAGGTATCAAGGAGGGAGAGGATCAGGCAAAGAGCAGACAAATAAGACAACAGAACCTGAAAAACAACATTCAGTCCCTAGATCCCACCAGAAACGAGCATCAAGTCGACACAGGGAAGTTAACAGGCAAATTCCATGAAAGCAAAGGACAAAACGAGAACAGGGATGCTCATTACTCTCACCACCTGTAGCAAGACCCTTACAGTCAAATACTACCACAACTAATTAAAACCTCATCTACCTTTCACAACAGTAGAACGGGTTTCAAGTATAAATGTGGTTAGCTATAAAACCTCTATACGCAGAGGTACTGCACACTTCATTTTCAGAAGTGTTGTCAGCAGTTAATATGCTTTACTGTCAGCCACGCTGGGACACTGGCAGGTGACCCACAGGTCAGAGGCATTAACCGAAATAATCTCTGGGAGCCCCACTTTTAGTAAATGCCAACACAGTTTTGGAACCCTGCCCAGGGTCTTCTGCACCAGTTAATCCTGCCCTGAGCAGGATTAATTTCTCTCACACACACACACACATACTCACTTGCTTTCAGGGCTAGATATCAATTGTGCTGAAAGCAGAGTGAGTATTTGAAAGAGCCTTTCCTCCCCAGTCCCGTGTTAGATCTCAACAAGTAACCGTCTGCAGAATACGGGAGATGTTAAGCCCCTAGTGAGGCTGATCCCATCACCAGTCACTTCATCAAATGAGAAATTACCCCAAAATCTAGGCAATAACTCAGATATGAGAAGAATACAAAATAATACTAATTTGCAAAGAAATCTTCTAATGATTGATGTTGTCAGGTCTTCATTTTTTCACTATTGTTGTTTCTTATTTCTTCTGGGATATTTGCAATTTTAATTGGGTAGAAGAAGAGGGAAATTTTAATTCGAAGGTGTGTACAGCAGTGTACACTGGAATACAATGTTGGTTAGTGATATTAACTGCAGGGGTGAAATGTGGTATTTGGAACGGTTATTGCAGTATAGGCAATGAATAGACAGTGAGAACAAAGCGTGGGGCTGATTTCAGCACTTGCATATAGATATACCATTCGCTACACTACAAGGAATTAAGAGAAAGCTAAAAATAGAGATCTATTGTGCAAAGTAAGAGTAAACGAAGTTGCATACAGTAACTATCTTACACTAGGGAAATGGCCTCCGCCCACTGCTGTTCCCCAAAGCGCTACAGCAGCAGCTCAACGGTTCTCACCAGGGCTGAGGGCTTCCACACAGCACCCGGACATCCCGTACCTCCCACCAATGTGTGTGAGCAAGACCCAGAAATTGTTCTCCGGGAGAACAAAACACGGAGGGAGGCCAACACCGGTGCTTCACACCTCTTTTGCACAGGAATAAATGACCAGCCAGGTGCAGGAAGGCCTGTGGAAAATAAGAACGCAATGAAATGGGAAATGAATGGAAACAGCCACCCAAAAGCCTATTGCCACGCAGCATGGACAGAGTCCTGCTACACCACAGCTCCTGCTCCCTTCTCCCTTTACGTACAAGTGGTTAAGGGGAAAATCCGGCCATGCATGACACTTATGTGGGCCTCTACAAACAGCACACAAAGACACACCAGCCATTATTTATATTGTATCCACAACCTACAGAGCATCACCTGCAAGCAGCTTAAAAACTCAGCCATTCAAACTGAAAGTCACATCTGTCAATCAGTACAGCTTCCCAGGCTAAAAAGCCCATGTGCTCTCACTAGGGATTTCTTTGCTATTATGTCGATGCCATACAATTACAGTTTGGATAATGTGGCACAAGATACCTTTTTCCCTGCTCCTCGTAAAAATAATTCCACTGCAAAACACTGATGAATGCCTGTCACGTGAGTAATTAAAGCAAAAATAAAACAAGGCCCTGCAATGAGGGCCTCATTAGTCATTACGACTTGTAGGAAGAAAGGTTATTGAGCAAATGTGCAGGTACGTACACACTCACATGCACGTGAATTAATCCACTGTGTACACTCTAGCTAGTCAAAAGCCCTCTGAAAAGGTGTGCCTATGTTAATCACTAACCTCTGCACATCTATATACACTGAATCCCTCTCCCAGCACAATGCAGCAGCTTCCTTGGCTAAACCATCACTTTGTGCTAGCTTGGTTCTGAGTGAAAGAGAAATAAAAAATACTCAAGGTGGTTTTTTTCTCAGACAGAAACTCCTGGATTTGGCCTCCTAAAATAAAGAACAGGATCTTCTGCAAACAGCACCTCATTCATAGGCATAAGGAGGAATGAAAAACTACTGCACCAGGTGACAGCTGAATCAAACACATAACAAGAACATACCTATTATTACATATACATCTGTCAGAGATATGTTCCAAGCATGATTAGCTAGTAAGTAGTTTAATATATATTTAGTAAACTCTGCCTATGTTATAGGAATACCACAGTATACAGCCATTCTTGAAGAAACAGCCCCAGAAGAACCACAAGCAACCATATTAATATTTCCCATATAAACTATTGTTAAAGGAAACTAAAAGCAATCATATTAACTTTTCCTGTTTAAAATATTGTTAAACCCCACATATATAGATATTACTTTTTAAATAGCAAGTAAACATCCTGTCCATCAAGGTTGTGCTACCTTTGAACTTCCTATTTCAACTGTTCTTTGCATATACAGCCCTGGGAAGCACCCCAAGGACTTCTGTGGATGGTAGTGGGAAACAGAGAGGGCATGGGGAAGAGGAGCAGAGACCATCATGGTGCCCAGCACAGGGACATAGATGGAGACTGTACAAGCACACTTCAGCACTGCATGTCATTTCACAGAGAAGACTGACTGGCTCCCGTGTTCCAACTGTCAAACTGTCAGATGTCTCCTTTCAAAAACAAGTGCTGCCTTTCATGGCACAAGCCCGTTGGGGTGTTTGCTAGCAAGGAATGAAGTTGGAGGTGGATCTCTCCCTGGAAGCCCAGGCAACTGATGCTTCAGCGACCCTAGTTCAAAGCTTATTTTTCCTCCCAGTCCCACCAGGTGGGAAACTTTCCTTCAGGTGACTCAGGGCCCATTCAGAACCCACCAGCTCCATCATTAGGACAGACTAGCGTGGCTTTCCTGCACTGCCATCATATCAATGGGAAAGCAGCGCTTTTACTCAGAGAGATGCCTGCCCATGCAAGCATCCACGTACCTCACCTTATGGCTCAAATAGGATTGGCACAGCACCAGCTTCTAGGGCTTCACACAACAGACCCAAGCAGCAGTGCAGGTCCAGGGACATCCAGCATCACCACCACCAACCAAGCATTCTCAAGCATGGTGCATCGCCCACCCATGGCTCTCCTCATGCAAAAGGATGCTGAGGCTCTTCTGCCTGGCAGGAATGTTGTGTGGCTTTACTTGACTGCTTGAAAGCAGATTTCTAGGTGAAAGAGAGTAAAATGATGCCAGGTGCTCCTTGTCATGACAGTCTGTGTATGGTTGCACTTGACTACTATAAACATCTGTCCTTATATCGGGGCACCCACAGCTTTTAAAAATCACCACCCTGATTATATGTTTTTTTTGAAAGGGTGCCTTCCTCGTGATCTATTTCAGAAGCTTTTATCTCAGTTTAATTTTCCAACCCCACCAAGGTCAGGGTGTGCCTCGGAGGAGGCAGGGACCCGGCGCACCGCTCTGACCACGCAGCTCGGGGACACCAGCTGCCTCCCCAGGACCAGCTCAGCAGAGCTGCAAGCAGCCAGCCCGTGCAGTATCTCCCCATCTGTACTAATTTTCAGTGAGGTTAAATTACTTAGGTGCTTGTGAAAATCCCAGTTCATCCTCGCACCACAGAGAAATGTCTGGACAATGTGGATTTATGCTTTACCTGTGCTTTATAAAACCAAAGGATGTCAGCCCCCTAGACTGTCAACACAACTCCTTTCAGTATCATTACATTCATTCTCAATCATCCTTCAGAGAAATGGACAAGGTGTCAGTTCTCTTTCCCCAGCTATTTTGAGACACATCTGAAACAGAAATATTCAACAGAAAGATGGAACTGGAGGAACAGTAGCCACAGACAAACCACAAGTACAGATGCAGTCTCTTTTTGTTAAATGTGCTTTGTTGCATGACTTTCTGTTTTTTCTTTTTGAAGTATAATGCGCGTCCTTTTTTTAAAAAAAAAACATCGCTGTGCTAAACACAGCAGTGCATCACCTCTGAATATAAGACAGCCTGTAGCTCCTCTGTAGGGAGAAGGAAGTTTGAGTTAATTACCCACATCTCCTCATTAGTTTCCCTCTCCCAACAAAATAAAAATTAAAGAGAAGCACACTCGCTGGAGTAGAATCACTGAAAGACAGAAGTTGCAGGATTACCGTGCAGCGCGCTGCCAGCTGCAGGCAGGAGACAGCCCCAGCAGGAATGCCAAGTCCCTGGCACACACAAGAAACATATATAGCTATTATTCTTTCGCAGCCAGTTGTTGGTTGGTTTTTCGTTTTTTTTTTTCCCCCAAATTCATTCAAATAATGCTTCAAAGGTGGAAAGGCACTTACAATCACAAGACAACAGCCAAAGCTCTTTTTTTGACATTGACCCGACAGCCCTGTTATTCTGCATATTGCACGTGTATCATGAGATTAGGAAGAAATAAGATCAGGCCATGGAAACTTCAGAACACAAACAACGAACAAACAGTAATCTCTACTGAGATAAATACCTTTAGGGGAAACGTCATCTACTTCCTGACTATGTCCATTTACTACTTGAACTATAGGGGTTTGGACTTCGTGGAAAATGTGGGAAGAATCAGGACTGTAATGAGCATATTCACAGCCTAAGCATACATAGCCCATGAACTTCTATTAAAAGAAAGGATCTGAGACACTCTAAGCCCCATGCCACGCTTCACCTGTGCCTTTCATACCCATATTTACTATTGTAACAAGGAAGCATCTCTGAAAATACACTCATACTGCACTGAGCATGCAGCACATTTACCGTGGCCAAAGTTAAACAGAACATTTCAGAGCAATAGGCACATTTAATATTAAGGAATGCAATATTCTCACAGAAGTATTTTGGCACGAGATTTGCGCAGACAGGGACGCAGCTAGTATCACGCATTGTCTATAGGTACAAATTCTGGTTTAATGTTGGCCTGTGCAGGGTATTCCCGGCCCTTTCCAGCTCCCCCCTCTCCCCCAGCATCACCCAGCAAACCCAGAGAGCACGCTGCACCTCAGGGCTTTGCCTAGCATCCCTCAATTCTAACTCCCTTCATCCCAAACCTGATCGACGTACAACCAGGCAAACCAGAATTTACGTCAAGGACTGCGGGTGGAAGGGAAGAACGAGGTGCCTGTTCGAGCGCCTGCCAAGCTGCCTTGCAGCGACCTTTACCACGGCTCCGCTGTCCCCCGGGGGGGAGCCGTCTAACAGCGCACAGGGACACAGTTACCCCCTCCTCGGCACCGGCAGGTCCCTGTCCCTCGCCCCCGGTGCAGCGGGGCCGGCAGCGTGATGCTGCGGCAGGACACGCCGGGCATCCCCCGCGTCGCCTCTCCCAGCCACGCCATCCCACCCCCATCCCGAAGCGGGGGTCGGTCCTTACCGTAGAGCAGGCTTCTGGTCACCTGCCCCCCCTATGGCGGCGCAGCCCGCGGGGGCCCGGCCGGCTCCCGCCCCACGGCAGCACCCCCCGGGCCGCACCCCCCCCACCCCCGCCGGTCTTCAGAGCCGCCCACAACGCACACACGCTCCGTTCGCCCACCGCTCCCCCTAC
>JAVJGJ010000062.1:23008058-23060403 GCA_035590215.1 Microhierax caerulescens
TGACAAAGCCATTTTAAACTGTGTTTTGTTATTTTAGTGTATGTGGAAAGTACTAACTTTGAAAAAATAAAAAAAGCACTTAATAATAAAAAAGAGAGGGGACACCCCCCCCCAGAAAGGGTTGAGCCCCCCCAGTAAGGGGGTAGAGCCCCTAATTAAGGGAGTTAAAGCCCCCCCCCCAATAAAGGAGGGGGGTCAGGTAAATTCGAGGGGGGGGTGGGCACCCAGCTGTAAAACCACAGAGGGGGGGTTGACACTGCCTCCCTCACCCCGTGCTCAGCCGGGATGAGAGCGGCGCGTCCTTCCCCCGTGTCCCCATCCTCCCCCCCCGCACAACGGGCATAGGCGCCCCGGGTAGCGGGAGGGGGGTAGCGGGCCCCCAGCGGAACCCACAACACAGCAGGGGGTACCGGCACCCCCGCCGGAAAAAAAAAAGAAACAAACCCAAATTAAGAACTCCTCTATAAAAATCAAACGGCTTCGGCCGTTTGCAACTTTCACTCCCCGGGGGTTTGGTACCCTAGCGCAAAGCCCTGGGATAAATGCGAACGGGGGAAATAAATAAATAAATGAAGAGGAAGGAAAAGAAAAAAAAAAAAAAGTTAAAAAATTATTACCAGACATCACCGCACCAGAGTCTTCACACAGCCTCTGCTGGTTAATTATTAATTATTTAATAGCAAAGAAGTGGTGCTTGAAATGCAGAATAGCTCGCCACGGACTGTAATAATAAAAACACAACTCCCCATAAACTCGTTTGTGCGAGGCTCGCTCGCTCAGCCCAGATACAAGGCTTCCTGCTCTCCAGCTCATTACCCCTGCTGATGGATAACGGCCAGCGTTATTAAAAGCGGGGGGACGTCGAGGGTGGTGCAGAGGCGCACAGGGTGCCGCAGCCAGCGCTGCTCCCTCGGGTCTCTTGGCACCCTGTAGCTCGTGCAAGGAGCTTGCTCATTCCCTCTTGTCCATCTCCATCATCGTGCACCACCGCCCGCATGCATGTCTCCCTGCGGCTCTCCTGTCCACTGCTCTAAGGGCATATATAACACAGCAGGCACCCAACTGCCGCTGCCGGCCGCGGTATATCCCAGCTGGCTCACTTAAAACTACCTCACACATCTTTACGCTGCACCACAGTCGCTCTTCGCTCGGCAAAGGAGCAGGAGTCAAAGTTACGCAGCTGCGAGTGCAGCTCTGCCTCCCAACTCTTACCATGGTGCTGGGCAAATCCTGCCATCCCACTGCCTCGACTCTACCACCAGAAAAATGGGCAATAAGGTTTCCTCTTGCCTGTATTGTAAGGATTATTGCTTAGGATGGCTGGGTGCTGAGGTTTCAGCACTTCTGGGGAAAAAAAAAAAAACAAAAAACACCCCCCCCCCCAAAAAAAAAAAAAACCAAAAAAAACCCAGCAGTGCAAAAAAAGCCCAAGCCAAAAAGCACAATCAGGGTGTTTGCACTAACGCTGTGTGCGTGAGGAAAGCTGTGCCCAGCATCCCCAACCCACAAGAGGAATGCCTCCCAAGCCCCCCAGCACTAGCCGGGCACCACCGCTGGCTCCCCCCCAGCTCCCACCTGCCCAGCTGAGGGAACTTGCACCCAGAGCCCAGAGCCAAGCAGCAGCAATTCCCTAGCTGAGCAGCACACAGACCGCTCCACTCCTCCCTGCCCAAAGTCACACTCTGCAGAGCTTACAGCAGCTTCTTGGCACAATACTACCTTTTTTTTTTTTTTCTTTTTCTTTTTTTTTTCCCCTTTTTTTTTTTTTTTTCCCCTCCCAGACAATACTGCATTTACAGCAGCAGCAGCAGTGCAGGGTGAGGACACGTCCCCAGGAGCACTGCAGCGTGGGCCCTGCACCCTGATGCATGCAGGACATCTCTTGTGTCACACCAACCCATCACAGCACCCTGCTCTGCCCCCATGCCACTGGGGACCCACGGATGCCACAAGGACACTGCTGGTTCCACCTCCTGGCAGGCAGCCCACCTGCTCCGGCTGACGGCAAAGGGTCCGTGCTCTCACACCATCGACTACCACATTTCACTTGGAGGAATGAAGATTGACTTGGACATTCAACTCCAAAATGTTCTCCCTCAGTTTCTCATTTCAGTTCTGCTTTCCATCCTTACCTTAACCTTACTACAGTTCTGTGAATAATTGACTTCTTGGTTCACTGCCTCAACCAAGAGATTGCTAGAAAAAAAAAAAAATCATTTCATGTTGGCCCAAAACTGAATGCTTTGTGTGTCTCACTGAACAAAATGTTTCTTTAACTCAAAATGAAGCATTTTATTTTTAGACTTATTTTTACCTCATTTTTTCAAGTTATGGTCATTGAATCCAGCTCTGAAATGATGTCTTAAAAAAAACATTAAACCCTTTGTTTTGAATATACCAAAAGGAAAATTTTGAATTGTTATCTTTTTAGATTATTTTATTTTTTGCAACTTAAGCTTTGTTTGTTTGTCTGAGGGGGACGGTGGGGAGGGCAGAATGCCAGAATGAGTCATCTCATTTGGCAGAAAATGATAAACAATTTCAATTGATTTTAAAATTGCTTTATTTCCCCCCCCCTCCAGAAAATGTCCAGCACCCACCTTCATGAACTGCTCCCACCACTGTGGAGCAGCTCCTGGGGAAGGCAGTCCCACAGAGCCATCCATGACAGTCAAATAGCCTGTCTGCCCTGTTCAATGATAATTCCTAGAGGATCATTTGCCATATGGCAAATCTTTCCTCAGAATTGAAACCTACCCCTGATCTGTTCTTGCCTCCGTTGAGTCCATTTTGGACCTTACCCTTTTCCAAATCCCTCTTCAGTCTTTTCTGATTTTTCTCTAGACATAGAGAAAACCTATTACAACCCTGTTCCTATTTTACAATTCTCTCTGCCGATACCCTCTAAGTCCCCTTAGGGTATTTCTTTGCCCTTGCCATAATGGGCGAGGCCTCCCATTTTGACATCAAGAATAAAAATCAATATCATCACCATTTGTGCTCCCTTCTAAATCACTGACAAAGGTATTAGGGCTGGACCCAACAGAAACCCAGCCCCTAAATCCATCCCCATTCGTGAACAGCGTCCAGTGAACTCTGGCCAAGCAGCAGTGCTGCTGTCCAAGCCAGGAGGAATTTGCCGCAGGAGTATTTTGAGACAATGTCGGATCTTGCTAAATATACTTATTAACCACAAGAGTAGGATGCTGAGGTTGCAGAGGACTTCTGTAAGATTCATGGTCATCAGGCTGTGTGCTAGGCTAAAACCTTGGATCTTTCCAAGTGGCCTTGAGCAGACGACGGGGCACCTCTCCCACCCCTCCCAGGACAAAACCACCAGCCCTGAGCTTTGGGCAGTGGGTTTGGGTGTGAAGTTGAGGGGTCACAAGCATCTGCATTGCTTCCCTGATGTCTTGGTCAAAAGGCTAGCAGTCAGCAAGGAGGATGCCAGAGACCCACCCTAGTCTGGGAAAAGACATGCCCACATAGCCAAACAGCCCAGTCCACCCCAACTGATGGAAAGCAGCAGAGATGCCTGCAGGGAACCACAGCACGGAAAGCCAGCTCTGCAGAGACCTGCCTTGCACAAGAGACAGGGAAGAAAGAAAGGATGAAAAATCCATCTCATGGAGATCAAAGATAAGATTACACATATTCACAGGCTAGGACAGGAAAATTAAATTCCAGTTCAAGTGAGCCTCATAAAAGAGCTAAAACTCTTTTGGCACTGAATTTGTCTTTATGAAGAACTGGAGTTTAATTTTCATAAGCAAGACAAAATAAGCAAATGTTGGTGTCTTGGTGGGGGTTTCACCCACTTTAACAGTGCTGCAGGTAGAGACATCCCACCAAGAAATGGTCCAAAAAGTTTCCTGGAATATCAGTATGGAGGAAAGGAGGAAACTGTGGAAATAAATCTGACATTTACCAGGGACAGAGAATCTTCTCTTAATGATCTTTATGTTTAAAAAGGTGCCATCAATTTCTCTGTTACCACCTGCACTTTATGGTAACAAACAGATTGACTACAAACTGTCCTTTCTCACTCAATACAGTAGCTCTCAGCAAACGGCTGGACATCATCTAGGAAGATGAGGGAATTTAGGGGAACACATTCTTTGGTCTTTTTTCAGCATAAGTCTCTACCCTTAGGAGGGAAACTTCACCTGTACAGAAAACAGATTTCCTTCAGGAACCTCTGCCACTGTAAGACCAGAGGAAAAATTATGTTCTCAACAGGAAAGCATCCAAGAGAAATCATCTCACCAGCATGTGCTAGCGCACAAGAAAGGGGGACCAGAGCTAGGAAATTTTGCATTCCATGCATCCTTTTATTAATTTGTTGCCATTAATGGAGGGGGCTTACACAAAAGGCGTGTCTCTGCTTTCCATTCTTCATCTGTAGTGCAAAGACACAGATACTGCCCTAGCAAAAGGTATGCTGATTAGTGGAGGTTTATGCACCCATTTGAGAATATAATGTCATTATTAAGCATTATAATAAAGCTGCAGCTCTGGATGAAAGTCAAATCTCCATGTGTAGGTCAAATGAAATTCAAGATTCTGGCTGGAATTCTTAATATCAAAATCACCACTCATACCTACAAACTACAGCACTGTGACCGCTAACCCAGGCGGCTCAGTTTTCCTCGTGCTGTTCTCTGCAGGCACAGCAGGAAAGCGAGCTTAAGGACAGGCAAAATCTCGGGGCTGTATATCCACCTCACATTTGTGCTCAGTGTAAATGAGACATCAGTTGCATGTGCTTTGATGACAGGAGCTGCAGCGGCGCAGCAGTAAAAGCTGCCTCTCAGCAGGGTGATGAAGACATCAGCGAGGTGCTGTAATGGATGTCCAGGATGCAGATTGATTCAGGAAGGAGACAGGGCAGCGACAGTTGAGCCCGAGGTTTCATTTCGCTGCTCAGGGCTGCAGTACTTGTTCACACAAAGCCAAAGCTGCCACAGACATCCCAGGCTTAACTCTGACCCTGTGCACTCGGTGTTTTATCATAACCTCCCTGCACAACCATCTGCAGGAGTGGAAGAGGGGAATGGCAGTGCTGGAGAGGGGCAGGAGGCTGAGCAAGGAGAAGGATTTCCAAGGCAAGGAACTGACCTGACCTTAGGCAGAATTGCACAATGTTTTTCCATTAGCATGCAAACCCCCACAAACCCCCACTGGATGCTAGGTTTATCTTCAAAGACAGTGACTCAGTGCATGAAGGTGTCCAGAAGGAAATTAATACCCCAAAAGCCAAGAGTGCCCCCTCCTCCTTGGATAGTTTTGAGATAATATACTGAGAAAACCCTGTGGGACAGTACAATGTAGCAGAGACTAGAAATGACAGAATTCAACATAAGATGTGCCTTGCAATAAAGCATTGCATTGGGCTAAAAGATGTTTCTAAAATGTAGCTTTTATAGATGACACAGAAAACCTCTGCCTGCTCTGGGCAAAGTTCCCTGGAATATGCCAAAAGCCCAGTCCTGAGGGACAGTATCATGCTGTGCACGACACTGACTACCCTTCCAATGCCTCCAGCCCTCACCTTCATTTATATGCTGAATTAACACTAATAGCTTAGCCTCTCACTGCCATTTCAGACTATCTCTTCAAGCATAAGAATCCTAGGCCTACCCAAATGTGATGGAAAATGAAGATGAAAGCATCTCACTAGAAGTAACATTGTAATTTTAAAAAAAAACACAAATAAATGCTGATTTATAACACTCACTCAATGAAGTTGACTTTTGCTTTCAGAACAAGCATAAGAACAGGAAAGAAAACTAAAGTTTCTATCTTCAAGCAAAGATTTTCCTTAGTGTCATGTCAATATCTTGGTTTTTACTTTGACTGGAGGCACAGCACAACTACAGCTTGGCAGGACCAAGAAATCTGTTATTTCAAACCCATTTCCCTGGCTATTAAATATTTGGAAACTTCAAACAGTATTATCCCATGTGATAAGGCACTGCAACAACCTTTAGCAATAACAGCAGAGGGTTTTTTTCCACACAGAGCTACAGGGAACACTGGTACCTTACATATACACCTCCTATAGAAGTAGCTTGTTTACGCAATTCTCTATTGGCAATTGTGGTAACATCTAAACTGCACTGAAAAATGAAATTACCAGCTGGAATTGTCAGCATTTTTATGGCACTTTCGCTTTAACATGTGACTGTTGAGCAAACACGACATTTGTTTTCGCAACATTCCTGTAGGAAAAGGTGATGCCTCCCTGCCTGAGCTAGAGAAGCATATTTTGAGTTGTTATTGTGTTAAAGGAGGACCTTACGAGCAACAGCTTAATGTGCTCTAACAATCTTCATTCAATGCCCTCTGGAAAGAGCACCGGCAGGAGCCCTGTGAACCCAAAGAGGTAAATAAGGTAATCAGAAAACACTGGCACCAGGGAACAAATGAAGTTAGATAGACAGCTTCCACCCCAGCATGTGTGAGCTTGACTTTGTAGTCTTAATAATGTTCCTCAGCAGAGAGGTGTAATTTCCAGAGATTTTTCTTAGCTAACACGGTGACAGGAGAGAATAGCCTCTGTGTTTCCTATCCCACCCTTTCTGAAAAATGCCTCTCACACACATACACTGGTGTTGGTAACCAAGCAAAGGCGCCAGATGTTTGTGATGTAAATATTAGCCCTGCAGAGAAACACCTTTTTATTACCCTGCTGAAAGACCTTCAAAGAGGGTGGTGAAGGGCAACCAGGTCCAAAAGAAACCTTCTGGGCTGGCAAGACAGGCAGGTAGGTCCGTGCCACATATCTGTGAGGCAACATCCCCCACCGGCAAGTGCCCACACAACGTTTCTGCCTGGGCTTGGAAAGGCTCCTGAGGTTGCAGAGGAAAGACCCTGATCCTCCCCCAGGACTGGCTCCTCATGCACCCCTTCTCACCCGAAAACTTACCTGCCTCCTGCTACAGGGCCATCCTATAGGAAACGGGATTTATTTACAAAACTTGCCCTTTACTGGTCTACTTTTGCAAGCTTTCTTACATTAGACTTCAAGGAACCAAAGGAGCTGGAAGTCAAAAGGGCAAAGTCCAAGGGCAAGGGTGAATTTTCCCAACCAGGCAAGATGGATCTTGCAGGTGTAGATGCAAAACAAATCATGTAAACACCTCTTACATGAGTTACCCTTTCCCACTCCCCCTGTTCATCTGTTGCTCACCCTTATCTGGTCTTCTGCTCTCCCTCACCAGATACTTCTGTCTTGTACTTCCCTGTCCTAGACGATTTGTGTTTTATCCAAAATTTACCCTTTCTCCCTTGCTATAACTTTTCAGTCCTTTCTTCTGTTGCTCAACTTAAAAGACATTTTGCATGTAACTCAGTCTCACAAAAGCACCACGAAAGATCATGAGCCAGATGCAGTAGCCTAAGAGCAGCTATTACTGGAATGAGAAAAGAGTTTTAGTTGTTCAGCTCAAGAAACCAGGATATAGTCAGCACAAAAAGTCAGAGCTTTACCTTCACAACATGCCACTTGTTTTGGACCTACTTTATCAAAGCATAAAGCAGATGAACACAAAATGCAAATACTGTAGTGAGTAGAGCAATAGTTATGTTCCCTTCTAACCACCCCTCCATCCAACATTCCCATTTCCAGGAGGAGGAATCAGAGAGCAGTAGGACACCAGCTTCATAAAATTACCAAATGCAGAAAAAAGTCTTTATGCCTAGGATCTAAACCATGCTAATATACTCATCACTACAGCATCTAGACTGAGTGTCTCTGACCTACCACAGCTTCTTCTGATTTGCTGCAAACTTGTGCAAACCAAAACAAAGCTGCCTCTGCCATTGCGTTCTCTTCCTCCCATATACCATGCCTCAAATCCAAAGGTCTTTTTCACTTCTCTTTCCTCCCTCCCCCATTCTTTGTCTCAGCATCCTCTTCTGTGCCGCCCACACACTTGGAGAGAAGAGAGCAGACCAATCTGGCAGGCTCAAATAACAACAAAAAAAGGAAAGAAAAGGAAAAAAGAAGTTGTTTTCTGGCCTAGAAGACTCCTCAGTATTTTTATCTGGAGGGAGCAATCAAATCTCTTTTCCTTTCACCAGGAACCAAAGGGAATGGCGATGGCTCCCAAAGTCTCACATTCTCACAAATCCGCCCCAACAAAAACAAGGGGGAAAGGCTGGCATTTCTTCCCGACACACAGGCACCTTTGAAGAGGAACATTATGTTTATTTTCAACCATGCCTTCTTCCAGCACCAAGCACCAGTTAAAAATATCCATTTTTACAAGGTGGGGGTTGATTAGCCATTTTTCTTGTTTGCTTTTCTTAAAAAGGGCTGAGGACAAACTCTGCTGCCCGAAGGCTGGTTAACCAGCCAGGCAGCTCTTGGCACTGCGGGGGCTGCTGGGCTGGCTGGGCGTGTGCCCACACATGCAGCACAAGAAGGGGGTTTGGGAGGGCACAGACCTCCACGTGCAACACCACCCCCACGATGCCGACATGGCACTGGCAGCATTTACCAGGTCCCACTCCTGCAATCTCATCAGCATATGCAAAAAAAACACTCTGGCATAAAGCATCTAATGACATTAATGGCACACAGCACAGCGATACGGTCCAGGCATGTGGAAATAATCACCGGCCCAGAACCTAGGATGACTGATTTTTTTCCCATTCAACATATGTTTTACTTAGATGTCTGCTTCTTCCCACCCTTCCCTCTCTCGGTCTCCCAAACTATTATTTGGATTTGGTGGAACACAGGAAAACACCTTTAATAGAGGAACATGATAGGTTAAATCACACCTATCTGAGAAACAAAAAATGGTTAACTTAGATATAAACAAGAAATTTAGTAAATTCACATATTCCCAATAAGAGGCAGAATCTGACCCCAGCACAACTGGTCACTGAGCAGATAAAATACACCTGAACCCTGCTCAGCACGAGGGCCTAAAAATAACATTTGTGATTCCTACACAGAATCAGAACCAAAGAAGTTGAGTTTCAATGAGGTATAAACATTGTTTATTAGGAGCAAAGTGTATGTTCCACAGGATGACTCAGAAACTAAGCCATTCTATGCAGCTTTTTGTTTCTTAAGGTGACCTGTGCTGATTTTTACCCCAGACTGGTAAAAATCAGCAACCACATCATTTACATCAGCCCAGAACATCTCTCCCTCCCTATCAGGTCATCTTAACTCAGCTGTTGTTAAACTGTCCTGAAGATGTTTTATCTGCCCAAAAGCATTTTCACCTGTGCACCTGCATGATGATGATTTTTGTCATTTTAGCTTTTTGTAGCCACATAGACAAAATGCCCATCTTAACAACTTTATCAACACAAGTCGTAGCAACAGAGACTTCATAACGCAGATATGGTCTTTACCCAGGCTACACCAGGTATCCAGCTAGACACTCGGTTGAACCAGCTAGACTGCTCTGTGGAAAGCAAATTTTCATGTTTCTCTCCGGAAGTGGATCAGCCACCACACTCTCTGCCAATGTTTCTGCCCTGTCAGGACAGAAGAGGACATTGCCACACATATCCTACTGCCCTGTAACTTCCAAATTACCAGAGCTTTGGTGTCAGCAGTGTGGCCTTGCCCATAGGAGACTTGCTCTTCCCCAGGGAATGCCCATTTGACTCTCACCCAGCCTTGACCTCCGAGAAGAAAACACAGATGGCTGATGCTCAGCACTCTCCAACTTCAACCAGATCTTCATCAAATTGCACTGTGACTCACTTTAATTCCTATACAATGTACTCAGTCCACTGACATTTCCAAGACCACATTGAAGGTCTGACCATGGTCTCACTCCCACTTCAGAGACTATTTCCCCTGCAGCTGCAGAGTGTGTTTAGAGGACAGGAGACAAGAATGTTTTTCATTAATATGGAAGCAGCTTAGAAGTATAAACCTTTTCCTGTCAATCTAGATTAGGATAGGAACATTAGACATGGGCATGAAAAGATTTATACCTCTGCATGTTCAGTGTCAGCAGGACAGGTCAGCACATTACATGGTCGCGATATTATTTCAGATGATGGTCCTTTTAACAGTTAGAAGTCTATTCAAGATCCATGCCTTGGGAGTTTGTGGCCTTCCCAGATGAAAGCTTTTTGCTTCAAGACAAACCCCAGTACCACCTGTCAAGGCAGAGGTTTATTTAAGAGGCTACGTATGAGATGTGGGCAACTCGTACCACAGTGACCCTAGCAACTCCCCTACGAACTGGCTGCTCTTGCTGAGGAGGGCAGGGAGCCGTCTGTCCCTGGATGCTCAGAAACCAGAGTTTCCTTGCTGGTCATTCATTCTGGATATTATCCAAGCAAACCTAATCAGTACTATGTACCTCTTTCTCCATAACCTACTGTACACTGCTGACAGCATTTAGCTATCCACTGCTTTGCAAGTCTGTGGAAACAGCGAACAGTCTGACCTCGAAACTCAGGTGACACAGAAAAGCATCTTTATTCAACACCTTATTTCAACTTATAGCAAACAGAAGTGGTGTCTATCATGCAGTTGGGTTGGACACTTCCCTGGGTAAGACCACAGTCTAAGCCAATACTTGTCAGGATTTAGACAACTTGAGCTGAGGAAGGAGACTTGGGAGATGCTGAAATTTAAATGGGAGAGTTGTGTAAAGACATGCAAATATTTGAAGGAGATGGGCACAATAAAGAGGAAAGACAGTTTTGCTGGCTCATGAAAACGAAACATATGCAGGACTTAATCTGCCACCACTGAAATCAGTAAGAATTTTGCCAGTGAAGCAAAACAAAAGCAGAAATGGAAACAACATTTGACATTTGCTGTTAGACTCATACAGATTGCTGTAGTTAATAGCCTATGAGACAGATAAATAATATACCATAGGTAGTGGATGATTTTAAACTTCCATTTTCACAGTATGAGATTGTCATGATCTGGAGAGTTTTGAAGCTTGTAAAGGCTGCTTATGCCGAGTCATGTTTAGAAAGAGATTTTCCATTTGGACAGTCATGCTAAATCTGTAAGACACCAAACAAAAAAACACGTGACAGGAAAAAAAGAGAAGAATACAACACAGAGATTAAGATGCATGCCCAGGAATAGAAAAAAAAAATGGATAAAATTTGTTGTAAATAATTTATTGCTTAAGTAGCCCTCATAAACTTAAGTTCTTGGAATGTAAAAGGCAAAATATTTCTGTAAATTATTAATGTTTGGGAACTGATCACATAAGCTTCAGAGGCCAGCTCCTTATGCAGTATAAATGAAACTATATGGCCTTATATCTTTAAGATCATGAGATGGCCGCTAAGCAGTCACTACAGAAAGCATGGTATTCAGAAATTAGTGTCTCTCTGGGCACATATAATGAAGATAAGGCAGAACAGAGAAACAGGACTTGGACTATCACATAAAAGCCCAAGGATACCCAGTGGATTAGTCATGCAGGCAGCAGACCTGCACTGGGAGGCAGCAGAAGAATGGCATGAGGAACTGGAGAGCAACGTACACAGCAGCCCAAAAGCAAGAAGAGGAACAAGAAATAAAAGAAGAAATAAAGGGGGTAGGAGGAATGACACATTTCAGAATGCTCTCAGCTCCCATCAAGTTGGCAAAAAAGAAGGCCATATTTTGTAAGGAGCTCAGCAAGAGGGGCACAGATCTTTTTCCCAGCCAGACTTGCAAATATTAAACCCTTGACAGCAAGGCAGATGCTTGGAATTGTGGCCCTCTATGTCCTACTTCCACCACTTTAAGAAGTGAAGATTTTGCTCAAAGTATTTCAGGCGCACAGATTCATACGGTGCGAAGCTTCGTGCATTTTTATTTTAATACAACCTGAGTGTGAGCTAGTCTGTACCTCACGTGGGTTTTTCAAGCCTTTCACATCTCATGGCTCATAGCAATGGCAGTCTGTCTGGCACATGCACAGACCAGGCTCCAGGACACTGAAAGTGTCAGATGCATCACTCAAGGGCTACAGTTCTGCAGATACATTAGAAACACCTAATGACTGCAGAAGAAAAGCACCTGTAGAAATCCTCATATCTCTCACCATCAGGTGTTTTAGCAGCCCCAAGAGACAAGAAGATAGTCAGCAGTGTGCTAGTCATTACACACGCCTATTTTTTTCAGTATTCATAGTTTGATTTAGAAGCCTTTCAAAACTGAGAATAGCAAGGCTGTACATTGGTTGACATCCTTAAAAATTACCTGCTATATCTCTGCTGATATTTTGCTTCCCAGGGGGGTTAGCTGAAGTTTGAGGCCAGACAGACAGCACTTGCACTTAGCATGGAGTGCTGACCCAAACATTACGAGGTAATGGTAAACTTATGGCAAAAGGCTGCACTGCTGAGACATGAAGAAATCACGCTGTGCCCAGCACAGACTCAGCATATCACATGGGCAAATGAAGCTCCAGTCCCAGCCAGAGCATGGAGTCTGCCCTGCAGCTCCTTACCTGGGCGTCTGCAGGAGAAAGGCAGCTGCTGCCCGGTCCCTGCTGATAGCAGGGGCAACCCATTCCCCAGCCAGGAGGAGGAAGACAAGCTTCACAATGAAGAAAATATTTCCTAAGATTCCCATAGTAAACACAGATACTAACAGATCAGGATAGGAGGAAAGATGTGTCACATTTCCCCCCCAAAAGTCACTTGTTTGGTGACATTTTACTGGGAGCATCCAGAGGGCCTTTATCCACATGGTGTTCACACCATCACAGCAAAGCCCCTACAGAGTTATCAAGACTGAATGGACACAAAAACCTAATTACACTGCTCATTTTCCCATAACCGAAACATCAAAATTCCCGTTTGACAGACCCATACTGCTACTCACACACTGGCCTTGCAGATGCCCCTAAGACTGGACAAGGTTTTCAAGGCTGCAGATTCTTCAGCAAGATCATCTCCCACTAACCCCAAACAATTAACCTTTGGGGAAGTAGTAGCCACTACAACTAGATCCAGGTCTAGCATTTCAGGACACTCAAATCTGGGGTTAGGTCCCATTCTGGGAACTCTGTTTCTTAGAGACATTTCCACAATTTACAGTCCTCAGAATGCAACAGGCTCTGATATCATAATTTTCTAAATACTATCTGCTTAGCAGATGTTTTGTGTGTGCATACTATCCCTCAAGCTTCTGCCATCTGTTTTTTACCTAGTAAGTCAGGTGTCCATGCTTTTTAGTCCAAAGAATAAAAAGAGGAGGTTTCATCTTCAAAAGAATAAAATGTGGGGGTTCTTCAGTTATTCTCTACACTTACAAAATCTTGTTAGAAATTTCTGAAAAAAAATTTGGATCAGTAAGTGGAATGATTCCCCTTCAATCACATATGAAAAATCACAGAGGGTGAATTGGCAGCATGCACAATGGAGCCTGACACCACCTGGCTTTCTTCCCCTTTTGAAATAAGCAAAGAGTAATATGAAGAGGCACCACAGAGACAGACAGCTCTGACATCAGGCAAGGTGTGGAGGAGGAAGAGTAATGATGGATGAATACTGACATCTAAATGTGGCCAGCAAGAGCCAGGTTGTCACAGATGGGTCAGATCCAGAGTTCTTTGAGGACCTCAGACTGCCACCCCTGACCAGCAGCGGTTCAGACCCCAGATGATATAGGAGAGGCAACCAGCACCAGGTGCACAGAACCAGGACCACAGCGCTCCAGAGCTGCCTACTCCTCTGCCCCTCTTCCCACAAGGGACACAAGCCAAGCAGCAAACAACATTTTAATGGACCATCACTGGTGATAGACCAGCTGTGACACTTGGCAAGTTCCTCATTACCAGCTCCAGAGAAATGGCAATCATTGCAAATCTCATGTGGTTTAAGTTCAGCAACTTTCCTGATTACTGTTTGTGTACAGGCAGCTTCCCTGCTGGAGCTAGTTCTTTTGCTATTTCTTCAATTCAAATAGTATTTATAGCATTAAATTAAAAAAAAATGTTTTAAACTGACTTTAAAGTTAAAAGATGCAAAAATCAAACAGCATGAATGCCTCTCCTCATTGTCCAAGCCTTACAACATGGTCACGATTATCACGGCTCTTCCTCAACCAGACCTTAAATGTTTGCAATGCTCTGAAACGCTAACGGCAAATATAAACCCATACATGGAAATAAGTTGTATTCACCACTGATAAATGCACAGACAAGCAAAACTGTGCTAATAGGAATGTTTGCGGAAAGTGTATTTCCTATCCCAAACCAGACTGCTGCAGTCACTCAGTTAAGTAGAGGTACTATCATGAAGATCCATCACGTGCCAGGGAGGTGAGCAGTGAATGAAAACTCATTATTAACAGAGGTCAGAAACAATTAATTTTTCAACCAGGAGCAGACAAACTTTAGATAAGGCACACACATGTAAACATCCCAGATTTACCAAAGGCAATTAAGGAACAGGACAACTCAAACTGTTCACTGCACACAGCGCACCTGGTCAGAGGTGCCGTTGCAGCCCCCAGGGACCCTTCCCATAGTTCCCAGGCCACCTTCTATGGGTAACTTTCTGTGCAGCCATCACCATCCTGGGCTTCTCTGCTCATGCTCTCAGCAAAGTGGCAATTTCAAGGGTCGTTTTTCTTGCCTGTGGTGTGAGAATCTGGAAATGGAACTGGATCAAAAGCAAAACCTCTTTTCTCAGAGGTCACCCACACAGCAACTTTAGTCAGCACATGCTATCTGCAGCATCTAGAGGGACTCTGAAGGATGACTGACCGTCAACAGCAATGAAGTCTTGAAAAAAACACAGCTGTAACCCCTGGTAAGAGTTAGAGTGTTTGCTCCATGCCCAGTCCACAGAAAATCACATGTCTGCAGCACCCTCTTAAACTCATTCCACCAGCTGTTGGCAAAACATGACTAATGCACTTTCTTGCTTTGAAAGTCTGTCTTTTACAGGACAGAGCCTGCTCTGGTGGTTGCCAGAGTCAGACCAAAGCTGTGGATGGAGACCAGGATCTCACCAGTCATTCATTGCTCCTCCCTCCATAGGCATGCAGAGTCACCCTGCATGCGTCTTCCTCCCATCCCCAAACCAGCCACTGCTCACTCCTATGTGGCTGTAAGGGTAGGACAGGGATGTACAAGGTCATCCCTACCACTGCTGTATCCAAATGGGAACTATGGAAAAGCCATGGAGAGCAGGGCTTTCCCCTCCAAACAGGATGGGTGGCAGTGGGACAGCAACCACTGCCACAGCACTTGCTGCTCCTTACACATTCCCTCTTCTCTCCAAGTTGACTGCCTTTTCCTATTTGTGGAGCAGAACACTGTTTGCTGAGGAAACTAAAAGCACCTCTAAATTGTTGTGTTACTCAGGGTGGGTGTAAGTTGCATTGCTCACTGCCACAGTCCACTCTGTGCTCATAGGCAGCACTCTGCCACGGCTCAATAGATAAGTAATAGCAAAACAGATCCCTCATTCAGTTGCCCATCAGTAGAGGGAGATTGCTGTAAACTGCTCCGCAGCATCTCCCAAGGGCCCTTCCCTGTAAGAGATGTTTGGAAGGACAACACACAGATAAAAGTTTTCCTGGCTAAAAATGGTAAGAACAACAAATTATTCTGCTCAGATCACAAGCAGTTAGTTTGCTGTCTTTGTGCACAACAACTTTGCAACTCCACTGATTGCCTTGCAAAATGCAAGGAAGTCTTCCAGGTGCCACAAGGCAGAAAGACTTGAGGGGGATCATTAGGGAAAAGAAAAAAATCAGAAGAAAAACGGAGGCATAGCACAGATCTGTTTCCATCCAACTTGCAGACACTACAGCTGACGCTGCAATTACGTGCAGATGAAGTGAACAGGTAGTGGTATCCAAGACAACTCTTCATCTCACCTCTGTCCCCCACCCCTAGAAAGTTTTTAGGAAAATCACAAGTTATATGACTTCTCCCACAGAAACAGAAAAGGGGCCACACAAACCACTGACTTGTGGGAAATGGCACAAGGGATACGCAGAGCCCTGAGTAAGGAGAGGAAAGGTTGTTCAGAAGTCCCCATAATCCTTGCGTTAAGCCAGGGACATGGGGAGCTTCCAAAATACAGCGTGAAAGGATGGGATATTTATGTGAAGAACACAGAGACACAAGTGACCGCTGTACATGCAACGTATTTGGTGTACATGGGCAAAACATGCAAGCCTCTGGTATGTAAGCGTAAAGACTGAGTAGGTATTCGCACAATTAACAGCCTTCTTTCCACTGTTAGCATGGCTGCAGCCTGACACCTCAGATGTTTGGAAGGAGCCTGAGAGGCAGCAAGCTTTCACCATGAAGACTGGCAGGCAGGGGGGAGCATCTGCAAGCAGAGACCACAGAAAATAGCCAGCTGCCGAAGTGGAGGATACAGGAAGTCCAGCAGAATGACGACTCCTACTCTCAGCACTGCCCAGCCCAGGGATATTCTATCTAGCCTGAGCATCTCTCATGTGGTCTAGTTCAGGTTTCCTAAACACCCACTAGCATAAAACCACATGAGCAATTCTTGTTTTGAACAGCCCCTGGATGACACTGTAAGACAGCAACACAAGACGCTGAGCCTGCTTCCAGGTGCACATCTTGGGCTTGGGTCCTTCCTCCCTGCAAACAGGGTAGGGAGTTTAGTGACGTTGTTCATAAACAGATCTGCCTGGAGGTGATGAAAACAGACAAGCTGGTCACAGCTTCTCCTTCCTTCTATTGCCTCTAAGAAGTGGTGGGGGAAACTAAGTGACTACAGAAATAGCAGGGGAAGATTTGGGGTTGAGGGGAGGCCAGAGTGATGCCCTGGTGCATCCAAGACCAGCCTCTCCTTGCACACTGAATACTGCAGGTGCCAAATCCTGCCAAGCAGTGCATTTAGATGAAACGTTTAAAAGCTCATTGCAGGAGGAAAAAAAAAAAAACAAACCACAAACCCACAAACACAAAGAGCATTTTTACTTTGCTTTTAAGGTGAGTGAGTTCAGTTGCTGATCTCAAGGGTGTTACTCCCTAAGCCTCTGCAGTGGGTACCTCCACCACAGATAGCCCCCGAGCCTCTAGTCCAGGAGCTTCGTTTGGAAAATGAGTAGTGAGAAGTTAGAGGAGAAGAACAGAGAGATATGGCACCAATGGAAAACACCTGCCCTATTTCTACAATGAGAATAGACCTAGGCCATCCTCTGAACCATGAGCCATTTCTCACACTTTCATACAGCTGAGAAAAACACGTGCTGGAGAGAAAAACAGCCCTGTTTTGTTAAATCCCACAGGTGCTAAATGTTTTACAGCTTAAGAGACCAAGGTACTCAGTACCTTACAAATATATACATGCTTCCACAGCTGGAAGTAATGAAGACAAAAATCTACAGTTATAGCACGAAACATACAGCTTCAGTTTAGCTTTGTCCTAAATCTGTTCACTATTGCTTACAGCATCTACCTTGAGACAAGCAAGGCTGCAGAAGAAAAACTAGATATAAATATATAAGAGACTATCTGATCCAGACCAAGCAGAATGTGAATTTTCCTACATTATATCAGTCCCTCAAAGCCTTCAGAATACCCGCACATCTATCAGGTGAGCTGAGACCCCAAGCAGGACATGAGCAATAAAATTCTTCAAAGAGATTCTACTAGTAAGCTGTAAAACACTCACCAAAGGGGGGACCATGAACAGCATTGGTTTTTCATCATCCTAAAGGCTTTTAGCAGTCTGAACAATACAGAATGGCTTGCTGTGGTTTCCAGCTGAGATTTGAGCTTTAAGATAGGAGTATGAAATCTGGCATTGCTGGTTGTGCTGCTGGAAAAGCCCCGACAATCACCAGGCCCGTTTGTAATGGGGATAATCAAAGAGAATTCAAGAAGTGTTTAACCTTTGGGTCAGGAATCTAAACTGCCCATTGGATTTTGAACTTAAGTTGGCATTAATCAAAAAAGTTTCAAAGCATTCTGTTTAAAAATCCTTTATCCCATCAGATCATTGAAATTTCATTTTTACTTTTACTGTGTCCTGTATCAGCACCTTTCTTCAGCAGGCAAAACTGAAAGAAAAGAGGAGGGGAGAAACCTCCAAACTTAAAAAACCCAACAGAAACCAAAAGGCAAAACTTTTAGGTAACATGCCATAAAACAGAAAAGCCAACACGATAGGATGGCCAGCCCTTCCACAAGCTATCTTTAACACAAGTCTGCTGGGACATCTTGCAGCAAAGCACAGCAGACACCTTGACTTTGCTTTAGACTAACAGACCTTTCTGGAATTTTTATCACCTCATTTCAGCAGCAGCTTGCACAAATGGTCTTCAGCATTCAATTAGTTCCCATTTCAGAATTAGGAAAATATGTTCCCAGTGCTGTCACAGAGAAAAAGCAAGAGGTAGGTGCTTGCTCAGACTCCCGGCTACTCTGGATGATACGTCTGGATGATACATCAGTCCCCTGACGTATCTTCAAGCCAAGCATTTTTAAAGTTGCCTATTGTCAATGTGACAAAGGAGCAGGACAGGAGTATTACTCCATAAGAACAAAACCCACCAACTCCAATCAGATCAAGGTGCCCTCCATTTCAGAGATGACTTGTCCATTTTAACAAAGGGATCCCATTAAGTTGTTGTCCCCAAGCCCACCAGACTACACCCTGGGGTGAACGTGGAGGGCAAGGCAGTGAACACTACTGCTTTGTGCTGTTATACAAATGTCTGGTAACAACAGTGGCTAAAAAGGCTGAGAATTTAAATGACTTGGTATCTAAGTGAATTCACTGGAAATACATTCAATTTTTTTTCCTAGCAGATAGCCTGAAGATATGCAGAGACTGGAAAGTGTGTTCAAGATGCTGAATCTGATGTTGCTGTCTATTTACATCAGTATAATTTCTGAATCAAAATATTGAAGCAAATGGTCTTCCCCAAGGAGCAGATACTTGAATGCAGTGATGGGGACCAATCTAAGAAACGTTTTCATTATGTCAAGGCTTCAGCCACCTTTAGCAGAGTTGAGTTGTGATTCACAGAAAGGAGAAGACTCCACCAGAGACAACAATGAAGAATTAATTCCCTCTTCACCAATAGTGGACTGTTGGAATTTGGGAGATGCTGCCTCGCCCAGCAAGCCAGTATCTGTTATTTTTAAAAGCAGCAGTGATGTCTTTCAAGCCAGTTGCATACAAAAGAAAGTCTCTGCAGCAATCCTGCACAAAGGACTGCTTTCCTCTTGTACTTTGTTCCAGATTAGGTTTGCAAATGCTTCCCTACTTCCTAACAGTGAAACAGAATGTGCGAATTACTTGAGGGACCAAGAAAACACACCAGGTTCACTGGATGCTGCAAGACCTGAGGATTTTCCATTTGCTTCTTACAAGCTCACTGCCTCTGCATCTAAAAATGTATTCTTGTACTATTTACATTTCAGTGACATCCTGGATCAAAGCAGGATGAAGGCATCATTTTGCCAGGCCCTGTATATAGTTACATAGGGTATATATACCTACATATAGGGTAGACAATGCCTATCCCTTTGGATCCAGCTCTATAGCTGAAGCTGCGTTACAGGACAACGCTGGTCAACGAGACCTGACCCTTCCCAGAGTGTGCACAGACACACCTGAGCTCTGCGATGGTTTTGCTGCCATTGCATGTCAGGCAATATTTTGGGTTACACTCTGCAAACAGCTTTCCATTGTTATCTTGCACGGGTAAAGAGACCATGGCAGCCTATCAACTTAACTGCAATAGCAGGCAGGTTCCGAAGTAGATTAAGAACCGTTGTGTTAAGAACCATTTTCCCTTCCCTGTTTGTGATCTAGTTTTTAGCAAGATCAGAAACCACGACTCAAAAGCGCTGGGTTCTATTTCCAGTGCCGGCAATGGTTTTCTGACCTTGAGTGTCTGTTTCTAGTTTCTAAATTTACCAAACAGAGATGATAAATTTCCTCCACTTTGGACAGATTTGGAGATCTTCACATGACAAGTGCTACATAAAAGAGTATAAGTTTCTGCCAGTGTACTACTTACTAGATGGCCTCTTAGCAAAGCAGCAGGCAGAGTAAGCAATGCCTAAGCAAGTCGTACACCCTTTTCACCCAAGAACAAAGGAGAACTTATCTTTTAGATGAAGTCAGAGAGCCCTGGGCAAGAGGGAAAGGACTGCTTTATCTATTCCAGCCTTTTCTACTCCAAAGTTTTGACAAGTGGGAATCCATCCATCAGAAAATATTTTGTTGAGAGGTATTGATTGCCACTGTGTTATCACTGATGCTCTAGCTCAGCACAGCCCTCGTTTTCTCCGCTGCCATTCTGAAATTAAGACAGCGACCAGTTTGTCAGTAAGTTGTCTCTGCAACCAAGTCTTCACCACTTTTTAACAACACTGAGTTAACTGCTGTATCTACAGCAGAACGAAGTCTGTGTTTCTCCCATAAATGAAAGGGGGCTGTAAACTGAAACTGGACACAAGGCTTTAAATTACATGTAAATCCTCACCAAGGTTATAAAAGGGCCACTTGAATATGAAACAGAGATAGTGAACAAATTCTGGAATAAGCTTTTAAAGAGAGAGGAATCCAGGCCAAATGGAAACACACTAAGTATAATTTATAATGAGCAATGTGTAAAAAGCTATCCAAATCATGGAGCTCAAAATGAGAATAAACAGCGATCTTCCAATAGGGACAAGTACAGATAAGCTAAGTATCTGCTAAAAGGCTGAACTCTGAGTAACCCTTGTTGAATCAGTTGGTAACACCCAAAGTCATCACTACATTTCCCTACTGGCCAAAAAGGACTGTAGCAAAAAATAGTGCGTACTTCAATATGACTAGCCTGGAATTCAGTACCTGTATCATGCACAACAGAAATGATTGTTGCTATGCAGTAAATTATGTAAAAAACAGATATGCAATCCACTTCTGCCTATGATAAGCACAGCTGATCCTGCAAGATAACTGATTTGCCCAGCAAGACAGAACACTGCCTGCAGCCACCGAACTACTGCAATAAAGAAAAAACAAATGAACAAAACCAGCAGAGCCTCGCCCTGAGCACACATCATGTATTCACCCCCATCTTGACATCCTGACCTGCATAGGCATCAGCAGAGGTCAACAGGATCACTTTGAAATGTGAAGTGCATTGGGTGTAAACATGTGGAAGAGTGATGCTCATAACAGAAAACAACAGGGAATGCCTCTTCAAAGCATTTTTATACGCCTCAAAGTGGTTTTACAGTTTTTACATTAAGTGCAAAGCAATACAGATATCACATGGAAGAGTGCAAGGAGGCTCTTTAGAGCACTGTTAGACAGCAGTGGAGAGAGCAGCCAAGGTGATTGGAGAAAGGCAGTCCCCAGGTAGAGTTAGGAGCCCCCAAGCAGGGAGTAAATTGCTCGACCATCATGTTTATTTTCAGAGTGATGACTGCCTTTCAGTAGCTATTTGGTTTCAGAGGACACAGGTCCTGTGTCCTTAGCCTAGGACAGGTTTACTTCTTAACTAGGTAGACCCTTAAAATATAGTCATAAAGCAACAACTTTAACATGGAAATCTTTCCCCCTGCCCAAATCTTCTCCAGACCTCAGGGAACGGGAACCATCATCCAGTGCTTCATACCTTCCCTGAGGTGAGTCGAGTATTCACTGAGTGTTGATGACCACATCTGGCCAGCAAGCAGTCATTATCCCCACCATGGAAATGAGGAAATGTGCAAACACACTAGAAACATGACCATGTGTCATGCTGGCAGCAACTGCCTCTCACCAAAGACAGCAGGCAGCACTGCAGAGAAGGAACCATTCCGGGCAATAGGGCTCTTGCTGTGCCCTATAACTCCACAGTGCTTTTTTCCCATGTCTTCTAGCAGAAAACAAAAGGTGAAGCCTAGACGGTTGAAGACACATGAGGTCACACAACTGCCCATTGCAATCACTATGCATAGCAGCAGAACTTGGCCAGCTCAACAAGTATCTCAAGCGTCTCTTGCCAGGTACTTGAGTTTCCAGCAGAGATGCTGCAGTTTCTTCCAAAAATGTTGCCTTCTTAAACAAACTGGACAGATTGTTGTGGAGATGCTAAGAGAATGTCAATCTGCTAAATGTCAGGAAGATTTTGACTAAACTAGGAAGAAAAATAGTCAGGAATTGCAGCTACATAATTAGCAACAAATCTTTAATTCTACATGTTTGGATAGCGAGGCTGATTTAGAATCAATTGCTGAAGTGGAGCAGCCAAAAGGACAGATTCAGATCTTCTTTACATCAATGGAAATGTGGAGTAGCTCCACTGAAGCCAAAAAAGTACGTAATTCTGCAACAGTCCCATGCCTTACAGCTTGTTAAAAGCTAATTTGATGCAAACACTGACTTAATTTTTTTCTTAATTATCTTTTTACCTATTCATGAAATTAATCCAAGCCCAGGAAGACTGAAGCTCCTCAGAAGTGGTGGCTGAGCCACAAACAGGTCCTGGGCTGACCAAACTTCAAGTTAACTGCTTGTTTCAACATCTGAAAGCTCAGACCCCAGGCTCCTTCATGCAGTCTCTTCTTGCAAACAGTAGTTTCATTGAGGAAAGATACTGAACAGAGAAAAATACCTTCAGAGGGCAGTTTGTTCCTACTTGAATGACTGAACCGTGGAGCTGGACTTGCATGGTAGACATTGGACTTCCAGCAGACTGCTAGGACACAGTTAATAAGGAAGCTCTTTTGAAATGCAGAAACTTATTTAAATTCAAAAAAGAGCAAGCAAATCGCAATCTGTACCTGAAAGTTGTTTTGTGAATTTTACACATTATTCATGTATAATCTGTAGAAAAGAGCCAGTAGGTGACCAGCACCAAGATGTTGAACATCTTCCAGCCCAGAAATGCTTCCAGCATTCCAGCAGCTTCAGCAGTCACAAGGACTAAGGGAGGGTGGTGCATGTCACCACAGAAAAGCTGTTGTGCTTAATTGGACTAAAATGTTCTCCCCCTTGAAGTTGTTACTACCAGCAACCTTAGACCCTGCCATCACCATCTCTTACAAAGGAAGCACAGCCAGAAATGTTTGCCTCCTTTCACATGTCAGGAAGGGTCTTTTTGGAACACATGAGCAAGAGTTGTGAAGGAATTAAAAATAAACCAGAAAATTTGGAAATAAAGCTAATACCAATTGCTTTGGACACACAAAATTATTTTACAGACTCATACTGCTACAGACTCAGACCCTTTCATAATCTCCTCTTGATGACTTTAACGTGGTAGTCTTGGATGCGTCTGTGGGAGAGTTGCCCAACTAAAAACCTCAGGACTGCACCCTCCAAAATTATCTTACCAAACTCCAGAGAACTTAACAGCCTTGATGTGCTCCCACACTATATTTTGTGTCATTCCAAAGATGAATTTTGGCTTACCAAAATTCTTTGGCTACTTAAAGCAAGGACAAAAATAGGGTTGTCTACCAAACTGAAAGGAAAACAACAATCTCAAAGCCATTTGTCTTTACAGCAATTTCAGTATTATGCTACAAATATGAAGTTGACATATAGCATTCATACAGGGTCTTCATCACTCCTTGTGGCACTGAGTAAGAGAGGAAAGTTCACGACACAGATTTTGGTGGCTGAGTATGGTGCAAGGAGATGGGGGAAGGAAAAGGGTACTGAGGGGCACTGAAGAGGGCAGCAATGGGAGGGAGCTTGGGATTTGACTTCTGATAAGCGTATATTCTATTAAGCATGAAATGGTCAATAACACTTTCTAAAAGGTCACTACTGGCTTGTACAAGAAATGTCAATTAAGGCAAGCGGGAGAAATGTCCCAGTTTCCAAGTCTTTGTTTCAGACTGTTTACAGAGTTGGGGTCTCTTCCATGTTCCAGGACAGAATATTTTGTCCAGGCTCTCACAGGAAGTCTGTGACATGGCAGGGAAATGATGCCAGGTGTCAGACCACCATTCCATGTCCTGACCACTCTCTTTCACCACACTACACACAATCCAACCACGTGGAAAAATCATCCTCTACAACTGCACAGGCCAGACACATCAGTGAAAGGAGTGGTTTTCCCTGGAGAAAGGCAGAAGGAGCTGAAAAATATTCCTCGTGCCAACTCAGCTCACACCATTATGCTTTTTCCATACAATCTTGTTTGTCCCCCAGTTCATGCTGCCATGCCTTTTTATTTCTGCCCAGTATTTTACCACTCTCTTACATATCTAACTGCTAGGAAGGGCAATTAGCATTTCCAAAACAGATTCTGCAACAGACTCTGAGGACCTAAAACCACACAAGACCATTTAGCTGTAGTCAGCAAAAGGTCTCACCATACCATCCATGATGCTGGCTGTTACCCAGGGCTCTTCCTGGACACCTGGCAGCTCACCTGTTCTTACGGTGGTTTTTCAGCAGCAGCACAGAGTTTCCTTGGAGCAAAGCAGCTTACGAAGCCAGTGACAGAAGCTGAGGCCACCTGGCCCAGAGTTGCACCTCATGTCACAAAGGGGATTTTACCCGGGCTGTCCTTAAGAGGATTAGGGAACCATCATCTACTTGCAGAAAACAACAGTCACATCTGCTGCTCCAGCGCAAGTCGCTCTTATCTGCTCTCATAAAGCTCATTCTCCTCTGTCCTGGTGACTTCTCATACTACTGGATCCTGCCACATAACACAGATGCTCACAAAGGACAGGGATTTGGATACAGGTGGAGGGTGAGTGCCAGATCAGGTGTATTCAGAATGCTCGGCAGTTAGCTTCATCCATCACACAACACTTCAAGCAGCACCACCCAGAGCAAATAAACAAACAGGCCTGATTTTCAAGAGGCTGGATATCAATAAGCAGTCAAACTCCTGAGGCTTCAGAGAGGATTTAAGGGGGTTGTGGTGGGTTCAAAATTTGTGAAGATTTGATCAATTATTTAGCAGTTTAAATGAGTTAAACCTTAAAGCTATTTTCCCAATACACTTCCTGTATCACAGACAGAAAAAACTTCACTGTGTCAGACATACAGAGGTATGAAAAGGTACCAAACTGGTCCATCTAAAAGGAAGGAGAGAGGAAAACATATTCACTAAGGCAAGACCTAAAACTTGCCTACTTTTTGTAGCTTCTTGAACACCAAGATACATGCAGACCGACCACCTTGATTTTTCTTCCTTTCCATTGGCAAGAGATAAGATCAGCAAGGTGTCTAGAAATTGCTTTTATAGATTTTACAAATAGGGTCTTTCTCACTTTTTAGCGTTTATAACTAGAGTTGCAATTTAGATTTCAGCTATGGCTTTGCAAAAGAAATCCAGGATTGCCCATTTGGCTCCTAAGCAAATCAATCTTAATCCTATAATTTAATACTCTTCCAAAGGATTGAGCACCCTTTCACCCCCGAGGTGGTCCCATCAGGACAGGATCAAACCACTCTTGCTCATCCTGCTCGTGCTGCTGCAGTACACCTCCTGCATAGAGTAGCAATGGACTTTCTCTGCCAGGACCCAGCCTGTGATTGTCAGTAGAACGGGCCTGGATGTACACGGCACGCAGGGATGGAAGTGAGGAAGCAGGGACAGGACAAACTGCAACACGCATAGGGCACGAGGCATGGTGAGGAGCTGGAACTTGTGGATGTTGTCTGACTTGTTACTAAAACCTGCCACGAAGAGGTTTCTCCTGCAGTAGCCAGTCCTAGTGCTTATCTACTCTTACCTCTAGAATTTTTTTCCAAAATGCTCGACTAAAACATCCCACCGATGTTGGTTGCCCCTTCACCTGCTACTGAAGGACTGGGGATTGCTCTGCGCTTTCTCACAATCATCTCCAAGGAAGACTTCACCTCCCTTCACCTCCTCAAAGGAAATTAATCCACTACTTTCTAGAGTTTTCTCATTGGAAACAGCTCCCTCTGCCTCATCGTTCTTGCTCATCTCCTTTGGGCTCTGTGAAGTGTTTTGGGCAGCATGATTTGAGAAAGATGTGGAAACTGGACATGTAATGCCAGCTCAGCCCCTGTCACTGAGGGGAACAGCTGTCCCAGCTCAGCTCTGCGGCTTCTGCCAATTCCCCTGGGAATAGAATTCCATTCTTTTGCAGCAGAATTAAACCACTTCTCACTGAACATGCCTCCTAGATCCCCACTGCACTAATACCTATCTGCACCCATGAATTCTTCTGTCCAAGAACAGCATTGTGCTGTTGTCTCTATGGAGTCACATCTGCCATTTCCAAATTAGTTCTGAAACTTTTTCATTAAGATAATTTTCAGTTTCTAGTGAGTAAAGAACTTCCAGGTGTGGCCCACTGGTATAACACTTACCTTTCTACAGATTTCACTTAAAAGAAATTACTCCCTTCGAAACAACTATATGAACTTAAGCCTGCCCCAGATATTAAGCTCCTAAAAAGCCCACACAGGCAGGCATTTTTCACATAATCTTATTTCCAAACATAGCTATGGATACAGCTGTTAATTATCGGTTTTTAAGGTCAGATAAAAAATCCAGTTTCCTAAAAAATCATCTCACTGAAATCTCCAGCAGTCATAACTTGTGTCTTTGCTCTAGAGCTCAGCTATTCAGGGTGAGATCAGCATCACAGGCAGAGAGGTGCTGCAGGCACTGATCGATCAAGGGTTTTTTCTTGGGCCAATTCATTGCTTTTAAAATTATTTATTGCACCTCAAATAAGAACAAAGATACCTTTAATGTCACTCTTGACACCAATTCTAAAGGCTGCTCTTAACTGCTTTCCTAGATAACCACTAATGAAAAAGCAGCAGCCTCTTGGCCTGGAGGGAGTCCAGGATCTCAGCAAAGTTTCATAAAGGAATTAGGAATTGCTATGCTAGGTTAAGTCATTGATCCAGTTAAAGGATTGAAGACGTGAGCATATAACCAGTTACTTAAGTAATTACCCCCCAGCAAGAGAGCCACACTAATTCGTGATGTCCAAGCTCTCAGCCTGCTGAAATGCAGTAAAATGCTATAGCTTTCCTCATCACGGAGGTGAATCTGTTCCTGAGGGAAGGTCTGTTACAGCAACATTCATTTCAGAAGCATCACCACATCAACAGCCTGCCCCAAATGGCATCTTAATTATTACACAAAGGATAATCAATACCGAGAGATCATGAGAAATAGGCTCCTTCACCAAATAACTTGAATATTTTAAGGCTCTCCAAGAGAAGAGGCTGAACATAAAGGAGCTTACTGGCTATTTCTCCTTAGCAGCTATTTCAGAGCTACCCTGATGCTGCAAGTTGCAGCGCTGAGTTTTTTGCACTCCTAGTATAGTAGTGAGGAAAGCACAAGCCAAGTGCTTGGCTCCTCAATCCTCAGTGAGGATCTCAGATGCTGTCAGCTTGGGAAGTCACGTGGGGAGAAGATAAAGCAAACACTTTTACAGAAGAGGTTCCAGCAAGGACAACAAGTAGGATCCCACTGGGGATGGGTGACTGCCTGACAGCTGCTTTGGGAACCCAGAGTTGTAGCAGCAAGTGCCTGACCCCGCAATGCCATCAGCAATGAGCTCCTCTCCACATCTCACAAGACCCAAGTGGTTAATTGAAGCTTAGCTGTAATTTGAACATCACCTTCTCAGCTCTCCAGTAAGGGAAGAAATGCCACATCAGATCTCATCTTCACACAGAAAGAGGAGTTAAAGAATAAAAATAGTAGCAGCCAGGTACTCTAGTTTCTCACCTTCATTGCATTTGGCATGTGAAATATAGTAAGTTCAAAACAGTAATTAGAGAATAATGCATATGATAAAAAGACCCAACTCTCGAAAATTAAAGCAATTACAAGCAAAATTAGCTGGAAAAAAGAACTAATGGAAAAATATGAATGATGATGGAGATATTTTACTAGATGTCAGAAAAGCGACAATTATAGAAAAAAGTCTACTCAGAAAAAAAAATTGTTTCATAAAATAAATTAAATCAGCTAAAATCCAAAACTATATGAAAAAGTGGGTGAAAAGAATTTGATAGAATTGTTAATTTAATAATCAGGAATTGTTTTAAAAGCTGATGGAGAATAGTGCACATTCCATCAGTCAAGTCCATTAATAGATGTAAGTAGCTGAGGTGACAGGAAGAAACCAGCAGCTGTGAGGATATTCACAATGGTTTCCAGTAATTACACTCTACAGAATAGATGCCTCTGTGTTTGGGAGGAAAAGCCAAGGTATCCATAGGATCAGTTGATGGACAGATGTACATCCAGTCACCCAAAGAGGGCCACAGCACACTAAGTGAAATGAGAGAACTCGCTAATTAGGAAATGTAATCGCTAGGAAGAATTAATAAATAAACAAGAGGCACTGGGAAGGCTGGCAAAAGACAGCTGAGGGAGAGCAGACTCCAAAGATACAAACTTGGTGCATCCTGAGGAAAATACCTCCTAATAAATAAATTCCATGGGGAAGGAAAACCTGCCCATTTGAAAAGTATTAACAAGGACTAATGAAAAGTAAATTTGATGCAGGTGTGAAAGAGGCCAGCATGAAAAACCAGGTCATTGCAGAAGAATGAGATGATTATATGATGGTTTGGATGATTACAGTCTCCATGATCATGAATGATACAAGATGATTACACCTGAAATACTATATGCTCAATACAGCAATTTCTAGTGCAGTCCATTCTTTCTAGTGGAAGATCTGTAAGAGTATTTCTTTAATAAGCAGAATTTTTGCTGAAGTCAACTGAGGCAGGCTAAATCTGTATCACCCAGCTAGCAATCTCTCACCCAAGATACAGTCCTGTTGGGTCACACGTCATATTTCAGATTCCACAGCCCCAGGATTAAAGACAGATATTTTCCAACATGGTGAATATTTTAGCTTTTCACTCGTCTTTGCTCTTGATAATCACAGAAACACTTGTTAGAAAACAGCATTGCTACAGTTTGAATTCACAAGCCATTAAGCTGAAGCACCATTCTCTGGCTGCACTCTAACTGCCATGCAGAAAACATTTCAGAGTGCAGATTCAAATATTAACAGCATTTTAAAGTGTATTCAAACAGTAAAATATTTACAAGCAAGCAATGATTTTAAAGTGTATTACACAACATTAAAAGACAAAATTCAGAGCCGTGTTGGAGAGAGGTGCCTGACACAGGGAGAAACCAGCTTTTGCTAGTAATCAGTAACATTATTTCCTCTTTAAAGTTTAATGTAATGAACACGCTGCCAACCAAACGTGCATCTTTTTCTATTCACAGATCTGTTTAAAACACCTTTACCTTGAATGCAGGTAAACTAGGATACCCAAAAGAAGCTCTTCACAATTATCTATACAAACTACCCACTATTCACCCATCCTGTATGACCTGCCCTTGACTGAAAGAAATAAGCTCTGGGATGAAATGTAACAGATCATCACTTCTCTGCCTTTTAAATGAATGCCTGCTGTCCTGAACCTACAACACAACTTGATGTCACCTGGGTAAATTCCAGAGACACTTCCACTAGGAACCTCTTGAGAACACAAACTCCTTTCTCAGACTGAGCATCCTCTGCTTGGTCACAATGGAGTTCAAGTGTTAAGCACTGACTTTATCTCAGCATCTGCCATTATTCTGACGAATAGGCAGCAAATGAGAAATGTGGTGAGGGAGAAAAGGCTTATAGCAAAGCCGTACCAGTCACTGCAGAGAGACTAGTGCTGCAAAATATCTGTATTAGATAAGAATCAACAGAAGTAACTCCTGTATCAGAAAGGCATCCCATTTCTCGAGGGAAGCAAACACATTGGGCTTAAATTAGCAATACACGAAATTTAGGAGAAAGTTTCTTCCCCACTAATTTTTGGTTGGGAAAAATGTCCAGTGGAGCTTATAGCCCAAACGCCCAATAATTATGCAGACAAAAAACAAGGCCAGGCAGCACACACCCACGTTACCCAAAAGTATCTAGAATTAATTAGGACAGCACTCACTTTCCTTACATTTAGTGGAAGGCAGAAATGAAACATTTTGATCTGATTTAAAAAAAAAAATAGTGATGTCTACCTAGCAAATCCCTTCTTCCCTGCAAAGAAGGAACTTTACAACGGAGTCTTGCCTTGGCTGAATTCAGTGACAAGATTTGCACTGATTTCTACAGGACCAGGAGTGGATCTTCCCACACTGTGGGTCTGGAGCAGAGGAGCATGGACTGCTCTTTCAACATAGCATGAGCAACACAATTTTAGCAAAAGCTCCCCAGTATATCCACAGCATCGGCATGAACCGTGTCTCCAGAGGGACCTTGGACTTTTGTATCACTCAAGCCAATGCAACAGGCTGTTAGATTTGGCACTGCTGAGTTTTACTATTACATGGCAGCAGTGCTGTGTGCTGAACTTGGTTGACCAAGAATAGGTCACAAGGGCTTGCACAGGTTGGGAAAAAAGAGAGAAACCTGCAAGTGTGGTCAGCAGGAACTGGGGAAGGAAAACATCCCACAGGAACAGGGATGACTGATGGGTTACAAGGGCAGCTGAATGCAGCAGCCAGCAAGACCTGGGGCTGGCAGACAGCCAGCATCCAGCTGTCCTTCCCTGCAGCATGCCACATTTATTTTTAGAGATTCACCACACAGCTTTCGAGGCTTTTAAGATTCATTATCCTATCCAGCACCGGCACGGAATTTCCTGGACTTTCTGCAAACCTGCTGCAGCTGGTCAGGAATCTGTAATAACCCCCACATCAAGACTGCCTATGGATGCAGCACATACCCAGGGGAAAGAGGGTATCCCTGCACTTGCAAGTCACACATACACTGCATGCCCTGTACCCACAGCACAATGCTTTTTGCACATCAATGCAGCAGTAATCCAGGTGTCAAAAAAAAAAAAGAAAAAAAAAAGTTCTGTCTTCTTTGACCCTCTGCCCTTTCCTTCCCTTGCCTTCAGCCTGGTTGTCTCATGGTTAAATGTGAGCATTGAAGAATGCTTAACAACCTTAACAACACACAACTGTGTATCAGCACCACCACAGAGCACACACAGTCCATCCTGCATTTCACTGCACCCTCCTCTCCTGCCACTCAATGAGCTCATTAGGTAAATGTAAAACAAGAGTACACATAATAATTTTTCTTGTGCTTTATGAACTCCAACCAGTTTAAATACAATTGCAGTGACTCGGATTAGTCTTCTGTTTATACTGTGCTGGCCTGCCTGTCTCAGCATAGAAATTAAACAATTAATGATAAAACAAATTAAGTCAGTCCTAGCCAGGGAATAAACACCTTCTGAGTGCTGGTCAAAACCACAGTATTCATGCACCTAAAGCACATGTGTCTCTGTTAAATGTGCTGTGATTGTGCAGCTCCCATTCTCTTTCAGCAGAGGACCAAGAGCTCAAAGCCCCTGACAGTCAGGTCTCCAGCCATCCCCCCTTGGAATCTCAAAATCTGTGTGCTGTGGCCCAATTTCAATCTTGTTTGTGCAAAACCAAACCAGCATTAGTCCACTGAGGTCAATGGCATTTCAAGCAGGCATCAGTCATGCACCCACTGAGCAAGGAGCTTACAAGAAATGGAGACAAGCCCAGGAGGATGCCACTGCCCCACTGCTTGGCTTAGACACAGCAGTATCATGGCAAGTGATGCTCCAGGTCACAGCAAGAGAAGAAAATCAGGCAGGGTGATGGGCCATATGCAAGGCGCAGAGCAGCTCCCAAGTGATACCTACTTCAATGAGCAGCAGCAAGAACTGTCACTGCCGCAGCGGGCACCACTGCTGATGCCAGGTGCTTTCAGGCCAACCTGCTCCAGCTCTGCCCTGACCACCGCAACCTCCTCATCAGCCCCATCTGCTCCAATGAGTTGACAAGATCCCTTACACTAGCACAGCACAAAACTCATCACCTCCAAGTTTTCAGCTGCTGGAAATCAGATAAAGAAAACACTGGGATGCCCAGCTCCGCACTGGAGGTGGGATTTGCATGTTTATGAGTATCTCAATAGATTGCAATACATCCAAACAGTTTTGTGGATACGTATCAAACATTTCTACAACTGAGGAAGCACTTGAGAGGAGAAGCAGTGGTGCACAAACCCATCCATTTTGTGACTGCAAATACATCTTTTTTTAGTGTATGTGCAATTTGCTTTCCTGCATGTAGTAACGGAGAGAACAAGGACGGAGAGCACAGCAGGCATGAGGGAGCCTGAAACCCTAGCAAGTGAGCAGCATCAAATATTTAGGAAGGCGCCTTCTGGGTTGAGAGGCAAGAAGTCTGCCTGCAACCTTCACCTGCATGACTGTGTCTTCTAGTAAATAACAGGAAGCCAGGTACATGGGTATCTGCATGGCCTTCAAAGTCCTAACAGTAGACAAGGAGCTTTAGATATAATATGTTTGTTAAAGGTGGGAAGGAAATGGCTCCTTTTGAGGTTTCACCAGTCACCTGATTAGTGTCAGTGTCTCAGAAAAAAAATCATTTTTCTTTTGTTAGAGGAAACATAAACCCAAATATACTTGAGCAGAACAGGTCCTACAGCTTTCCTGTAGGAGAGATGATGACAGCACAGGAACCTGCACAGCCTGACTCCATCTGTGCACCATTCACCTGGGGGATGCTGCGTACCCCTACCCACAGTGCTGCTGCTGTGCACCACTCCAGAAGTGGTGCTACACTTGGGAGGAATACAAAGCAAAATATTTTCGCAACTATGTGCGATCTACTGAGACTTCTAATGAAAGAAGATTCGGAAATCTGTTAAACTGATAAAAACGATGAAATAGTTCGTAATACCTTATTATCTCCTGCTAAAAAAAAATAAAATGGCTTGTTACTGTACTGAAAAAAAGAAGGAAAAAAGTTTGTATTAGCACTCCAATAGGCAGTGTTACAGATAACACCACAGCACTCAAGAAAAGTCACCCAACTGCAGCCTTTACAATGAAAACATGCCCTGAGGGATAAAAGCAATTGCGCTTGCTAGAATCATATCTGTCAGCTAAAGCCATCATACGATAAGCTAGATATAAAAGCATTAGGCAGGCAAAGCTGGGCTCGTTTATTGTTTATGCAATGTAGCTTCCCATTTGCACTGGGCTACTTCAAAAGTGGCTGGACAGCCACTGCTCTACAGTTCACAAGACAGCTACGCCGAGTCCTTCCCATCTGCTTAAGGCTGGGTTGCAAAACCTTTGGTCATGATGTTTACACGACTCAGCCCATTAAGGTGAAGGGAGCAACTGGCTGCACAGATACGTAAGACACCATCTAATGAGCTGTACAGAATCTGGCCATGACAATCATACGCTCAGTTCTTGGAAACAACACGGTTCCCTGAATACTCTGGAAAGCAATGCCACATCACACCCTCCCCTGAAGGTGCTGCAGTCTCTTGGAGGACCCAGAGCCTTGAAAGGACTCCAATGGAAGAAGGCTGGAAATTATATTAAAACCCTTCCCACCACATAGTGAAGACAAATGCACAGAAACTGTTCTCTGACTGAGGAATGCTTATGCAGTGAAGATCGCACCCCAATGCCATTTTTAATAGATCCAGCATCCTCAAAAGGTGTTTATTATCTATCCAGTCACCAACTATACTGTCTCTTTACAGGGAGAGCAAAAGATCATGGTGAGAAATACATTTTATTCTCCTGGGCCTGAACAGGGCACTGGCTCCTGGGCACCTGGATCCAGCAGAGCAGGGAACATGCCACACAGCTCCATCAAACAGGAGACCAGCCTTCTGCAAATAAGATCCTGCACACCAAACAAGATGGAGGTTACAGACAGCAATGTGCAAAGCAGCATCCTAACCCAGGCAGCTGTGAAACACTATCTGGTTCAGCTCAGATTCACCTCCTGAAGGGCCCAGGACTCCTAGGAGATAATATGTCTCATGGAAGAGTAATGTTAGAGCTCAGCTCTGCACATTGATGCATTGCTAACTGCCTGAGCACTATATACATGGTGGATATCACACTCAGTGTCATGCTCTGAGAATGTATCCTCACTGCAGTGCTGGCTGGTTTCTAGTCAGAGCTGATTTTCTGAAGTCACTTTTACATACCAAAAACATTTTTTGTGTATTATTCAGAAACATGCTATAGTAATAGAGGGGAGACAGGGAGTCTGCCCAGCTCCGTTCAGTTTTATCTCTACCAGCTGCTGTACAAAGTACAAGCAATTCAGGATTCATGGCAAAAACATTTTTCTAAACGGTCCTATGGTCTACAGAGGGACGGAAGTTTATTACCATCAATGACTCACTCCCTGCTGAAGCTTTTTCCTGGACAAACTGCGTTCTGCACTATTATGTTCCAGTAACAATAAATTAATAATAGGCGAGGGAATTCATAGTTTGCCTCACAAAAATGTAACCAAAGCGAGGAAAATATGGAATATGCTATAGAGATTAAGCAAAATAGTTCATTCCTCCCCCTCCAATGTGCAAGAATTATAGCCCTTCACAACAAATTTCAGTCTGTCTTTGTCACAAGACATGCACGAACACAAACTATGGAAAAGGAATTGTATTTATACCAAATATAACTTAAAAAAAACATTTTTTTCCTCAATTCCTGTTGTAAGTGCAGAAAATTTGCTTCCCCCAACACACTGGAAAAGTCAGAAGAGATTTTATGATACCTGGGATCAATTCCTGACCCTACTAACCTTCCTCTATGGAACCTGACAAATCATTTCGCCTTTCTCTTTCACCTCAGCAGAAAGGTGTGACAATAGCCTCTGTTCACGATTTTTAGGGCACATTTAGCTATAGGGAGGCAGTAAATGCCATCTTAAAACCAACAGCACAAATCAGCCAGATTGCTATGTGAACTAAGAAGCTGACTTCACTTTTGCATTAAAACCCAGGTTCATTCTCCTGGTTCCTATGCCATTGGGTGTCCTTGAATTTCATGCTATACATATAGAATTTCCATAGCATCATGCTAGAAGCTTTTGGTTTTTTCAACTATACAGCAATTGGGGAAGCTCTGCAGAGTATCTCCCAGATTTGTAAAAATAAAACCTACTTTAACACCTGGAAACTGGAGTTTCATACTATACTATCAAGGAACTTCTGTTCACAGAATTAAAAGGAAAAAAAAAAAAAGCTTTTAAATCTGGAAAACAGACTGAGCTTCATACCCATCCACATCTCAGTCTGTCAAAACAAGGCTTCCCGCAAAACTGCCTCAATCCTACTCTAACAGCATTTTGACTCTTCCATCTATTTTGCTTATCCATCTTATGATCCATTCTCACCAGTATCCTAACACCACTGTATCCATGGGCGTGTGCACACCCTCCCACTCCTGTGGGAACAGTCCCTGTTTCACAGGTTCTGCCCTGGGGGCATCAATCCTCCAACCTGTGGCCATCATAGGGCTGCCTGGCAGAGCATCTCCCATTCAGGGCAGGAAGAGATGTATCTATTTACTGCCGCTGGAGTATGACACACGCACAGCCTATTTACAGGAACGATCAAGATTCAATAAAGTAACTTCAAAACATGCCAGATGTCAGGCTCTGTGTTTAAAGAGAGAGCAAAGCCATCTGAAGACATCTGTAATTATTGCTCGCTCTGGAAGTGGGAGTTTTAAAGGGAAAGATGAGTGGAAAGGGGGAAAAAGTCTTTATAATTCTTATTAATAAAGTCTTCACTCAGTTAAGAGCAAGAGTTAGTAATGAAAAGATTAAAAAAGGAGCAAATTTACAAAAGCTCATCCCACCCATCTAAGCGAGTAGGCAAAAGTAAAGAGCTTGGCTGCTCCAAAACGGTGTGGAACTGTGCATTCTGAACAGGACTGGGGAGCTGCCAGAAAGACCCCACTGCTCCCTCCCCAGAGCCAGGACAACTCTCATGTTGCTCCATCCTCCCAGCACAGAACATGAGCTAATGGCAGCAATTCTGATAAACCTCAGTGACTTAACAAGTGCTGAACAGAGTATCTCAGATGCATTCTGGCTCCCCCCATCCCATCTGAATTCATTCTAGAAGTCCTGGAATGGCAATGTGGCTGAAACCCTGGACAGACAGGTTCAGCACTCACAGTAATGCCACAAGATCCCTTAGCTAGTGCAAGGGCCAGGGAGTATGTTCTTCTGGGCCTTCTCCTGTTCCTGACATGTGAACTTGGACTTATTCTCTTGTAGCAGGTACAGTTCAGATATGCACTTAAATGCTTTGTTGAATGGGGATGGATTGCTGAACTAGATCCAGAATTTATAAAGCACCTTGAGCAGGATTAAGAGTTATTATAGTGACTTAGAAAAAAAAATGTTGTGTGAAAAGGAAATATTTCTTCATGGCAATGCAGATTTCCATTGTCTTAGAATCATCATTAGGCCATGAAAACGGTCGCTGAAACATTTGAGATGGCATGGAAATAATTTAGACAGTGCTCAAAACTCCATTTATGGAAATTTGGTTAGAAGACTATGAAATGATAAATACCTACCTATAGAAGCAAATTTACCTTCCAGATTTATGAGCACATTTAATAAAGACAGATGCATTAAAACCAAGTTTATTGATACTGCAAAAACTCATGTGAGGATCCAGAATTTATCTGGGAACTGAACTTTTCATTAGTGCTTTACTGAACAAATGAGGAAAAAAAAAAAAGGGCTCTTTCAGTGAAGAATGCATATCCAAGTATCATATTTTAAGTGTGTTTAGCATCTGCCATGCAATATTAGCATGCAATGCAATTCCAACAAAGAGAACAAATAAAGGTATTTTAACAGTGGAAGACACAGAAGAAAGCGAGCACTCCCACCAGCAGCAGCTGAGCAAGAGAAGGCTCTAAGACCACCAGTGAAAGGAGAAACCATTAGAGGAGAGCGTAAATAAATAGTTCAACATAAGGGACAACAATTTACCTTTTAAAAGCCATATATAGAAATGAAATGCATGTGTTCTTTTTTTTTTTTTCTGCTTTTGCCAAAGGTAAATAGTAACCAGACCTCAAACACAGAGAACATGCTACAGTTTGGGTGGAGCCCAGCTCACCAAACCCTAATTCCCAGCACATCTTCAGCAGGAGCTCACAGAACTCATTCCCCCTTTTCCCAAGGATGAAGGCATGTTATTTCAAACCACAAAGTTGTGAATTTGAGAGGCTGACAAGTTTGCACCCTTAGAAAGTTACTGGAATTCTGATGCTTGTAGAGAAAAAGAGAGTGCATTAAAGACAACACAATGTGCAAAAGAGCCATTCTGTGCTCCTTTCCACAGGATCAAAATCATGGTTAGCAGCAGGGTGAGCACGGCCACACAGAAGAGGAGGAAGAAGGGCAGCAATAGGGGGTGCTGGGGAGGTCCACAGCCATCCAGCCACTGCACCAGCGTGTTCATGGCCATGACACAAGGATCCTGCAAAGGTGGCACCTGCCCATAAGTATGCGACCGGCAAGGGACAGCAGCTCTGCCTGGAAGAGCTTGTAGGATGGTGCTATCCCCTACAGAAGTAAAGCAGAAAAATCACAGCCATGGAAGTTACATGAAAAAGTCTGCCTCCACAGAAATATTACTTTCTCTTGCATTTCATGTCCAGAGCTCAGGACAGAGTTTGGCCTGTCATGTTTCCTCAAACGTGTCCATCACCACCACGGTCTCCCCAACATAGCCCAGTGATGCATCACAAGACCAGTGCGACCCCCCGAGCCCCACCGGGTGGGAGAGTCCCCCAGCTGCCACATTACAACAGTGACTGTTATTCCAAATAAGGGAACTTGTTGCAAACTCCCCTCAAGCTGCCTTGTTCTGGCTGGTTTATGTTAGGGAGACAAGACTAAACAGACCTTCATATTTTCAGAATTAACCACTAAAAATGAAAAATTGGTTGTTTGTTTCCAGAGTGCAGATGAAGGAGAGTCCTGCAGCCAGCGGCCTCTTTTGAAAACTGCGCCACAGCAAGCCCAGCACTGGGTTATCTTCTTTTGCTTTAGAGTCTTTGGGACAGAGTCAGTGAGGAGTAGACATGTGCAAACCCCGAGTCACACTTTGGTGTAACCACACCATCTGTCTCCATTTTCTCCCGATGTGACCAGGCTTAACGTGTGGCCCCACGGCAGTCTTTTCTATTTCGTTTCCCCTTTATTTTTGCCAGTGTGGAAGTGAGATATAATTTTTTTTAAGCTCATCTATTAATGTTAGATCAGGGCAAGTTTCAGTACATTGCAACAAGCTTAGACCATATAGCCTGTATCTTCTAACTGCTGTCATGGATGTAAATAGGAGCAGGTCACTTAATTTCCCAATTCTTATTTAAACTGTTTCAGTTGTCTTTCTAACTATCAGGACTGCTATTTAATGTAGCAAGGCTCAAATTAGGTATTTTTAGGCTGCACTCCTGAACAGATGCAGCCTTACTCTATCCATCCCCTAAGCCATATGGAAGCTGTATGACCATTTCGTGCAATGCTGAGTTCAACCTAGTATTACCACCTCTCAGCAGAGCTTATTTGCTCAGGCTCAACCTAGGCAAACTGAATTTGCCTCTGCCTGACACGTGAACATATGCTCATATCCCATCTGGCAGTATCTAGATATCACCTGGTTAACCCTTCCTTCGCTTTTCCCCCATCTCTGCACAGCCACAGGCTGTTTACTCAAACCTGACAAACAAGATAAGCCTCAACATGGCAAAGAAATATGGAAAACAAAGGCAAATACTGCCCAGGATGTGACATTTATTCAGCAACAGAATTTCAATACAGTGCTTGTAGTTAAACAGGGGGAGGGAGACAGAAGAGGAACAAGGGAAGGTCCTATGAGTCAACAAGGGCAGAAACCCCATCACCCACCCACACTTGGAGGAAACCAGTTCTCAGCTCCTCTTGCATAAATCAAGACTAAATCCCATCAATCCCTAACCCAGTACAGTGGACTGCCAGCTCCCCACCCCACATGGGAAGCACTAGGGCTGCAGCAGAGAGAGGACTGTTGTAGCCAGAAAAGCAAGAAGGCATCACAGCTATGGACCGACCCCACTGTTACTGCTGTGCTGGGAGCATGACCACTACTAGCTTGTGTTACTGCCGGCTCCCGGGAGATCCAAACAGAAGTGACCACATCAGAAGAAAGCAATTAAAAATATTCTGGAAGAGCGCTGAGCGGCAGCACCTGGCTGCAGGCAGGAGAGGCAGCAAGGCAGCTCAGAGAGAACCACGCTCCTTATCAGCCTCCTTCCACATCCCCAAGCCCGATTATGTTTTCAAAGCACACATCAGGATGCCTCAGTTCTGGTTGTGTTTATTTGAACTGCACATGTAAATACCTTATTAGAGAAACAAATGGCCCTTTTGATCATAACTCGCCTCCTCTGCTTTCCCAAGCCCGCGGTGCAGGCACACAGCAACACGGACAGCGCAGGCACGGCTGCGAGCGCAGCTACTCACCTGGCTGCAAACCAGGCCTCTGTGCTGCCAAATTAAAAGCAGAAATGCAGACAGGAAAGATGCCTCTTTCCCATTCTAGCCACACAGCCACCTAGCACAGGAGGAGTCCGACTGATGCGGCAGTGCAGATGTAAAAGAAAAAGCCCATGTTAAACTCAACCGAGCTCTTCCCAGGGGACTGTGCAGCTCTGGCTGTGCACAGCCACATGCTCCCACAAATTCTTCCCCTTTGTAGTCAGTGCTTCTAATCCAGGCAGGAATGGAGAAAACTATTGAAAAACATCAATTTGCTGTTCTTAACACTCAGCTTAAACACTTAGAGAGACAACCAACAAGAAAACACAGGTTTGAAAGGAGACAAGAGCAAGTACGTGAGCACAAGACAGGGGCTGGGATTATCCATCTGTTTCTGCCAGGACCTCACTTTCCCTTCTGAATTATGTTTGAGTGAGGCAGGATCTAATCTAAATTGAGAAATTTGTGTAGATTGTGTCTTGCTTCTACCAGAATTAAATTTTAAAGGTCAGATGTTGCTCGCTGCTGCAAGTACTGAGCAGCATCACTGAGGGATGGCACGACTTCCAGTTTACATCTGTATCTCTCACAGCAGAATCTGGTTTAATAAGTATTGGAACCTCAAACCAAAAACAAGGCTACATGTAATACATGGTGTGGTGGGGTTTCTTGCTGCTGCATATTCTCCACTAAATACATCAATATTTAATTCAAGTAACATTATGCTGAGTCAGCCCTCTCAAGTATCAAGTTCTGGGATATCTGAACTCAAGCGAAATGCAATTACAATATAGGTATATGGTCTCTTAAACCATAGGGTGAATGTTGGGGTAATTTCAGATGACTCGTCTTAGGTTGATGGGTACCAATTGAATGTTGTGTTTGTCAGCTCAGACAGTAAAAGTGCAATACCTTGAATTGATGCTAACCGCTTCTGGAAGTAAATTTAGAATAGCCCTCATCAAGCACACACAGGAACAGGACGTCTCTGGGCCATTTCCCACTGAGGCAAAGCTCCACCTCACTCACTTTACAAGCACAAGCACTTCTCATTAACTCAACTAATTCATACAGAACACGAGGGGAAGAAGTTGAGTGCCAGTGCACACAGAGATGGGTATGTGGATACTGTGTGTGTGTACACATGCTGCCAAAGCCTGCCGTATCCTGCTGTGACCACCACTCTTAATTTACTATTTTTTTCCCTCAGTTATGCAAACCATTGTTTAATTGGAGAAGCAGATCAAGGGAGTTCTAGTTCTGTAACAACCCCTAAAAAAAATAGAAATAAATCTCTAAGGCGGTTACACCCAGAAGGGGGGAAATGTGTATGCACTAAAATTACCTCTGGAGCTCTTACAAAGCTTTTTAATAGGCCATAAAGTTGCAGCTTCAGGAACAGGTTGTTAGTATGAGGCTAAATGCTCTCACTTACACCGCAGATGAGCCAAACTTGCTCAGTCTTCGGGGCAGCAAACATCATCTTACACATTCCGTGGTGCCCACCCCAAGGGGTCGGGGTCCAGCCTGGAGGGGTGTCAGTGTTGGAAAGCTCAGCTGTACAGCACAGCCAGACAAAATGCACCGGCCGCCCGGCTGTGCGCAGCAACAGTGACAGCTGGCGGACACGGGGGGAAAGCCCCATGCCTCCTCCTCCTCCTCCTCCTCCTCCGCGTAGTCTGAATTAAAACCCACAAGCCTTGGAGCAAGGAGCCACAGAACACATACTGTGTGCACAGGGTCCTGCACTCTTTGAGCAGAACGCAGCCTGGACTGAGCCCCCCACAGCCTGCTGCAGGCACCCCTCTCGCCCCAGTGCTTTTATCGCCAGGGCTGTACACACTCTCTCTGACGAGATTTTGGATGGCTACACTCTTGTGCAGCACCAAGCAGGCATTTGGAAGAGTTATTAGCACTGCCAGGGCATGATTTTGCTTGCCGCCCCCTCCCGCTGCCTGCAGTCCTGTTGTACATCTTCTTTCTGAGGGTAGGAAAATGTGCTGCTGAAGGCACACATTCTGCCTCTTCAGAAATTTTAAGTTACTGGTAATGGCCTCATATTATAGAGGAGAAAGTGAGTGACAGGCAGTGAGGAGGCACGGCCAAAGCCACACCAAAATGCCACCAGCATCGTGGGACAGAAGTCCCAAGGTTTGGATAAACCCAGGAGGCAACAAGTACCTTTTGGTGCAGCGGGCTCAGGGCTCGGCAGGACCACAGCGCCAGGAGGGGTGGCAGCCATTCACCCTGAGATGCTGCAGAGTCTAAATCCTCATTCTTAGGCTTGTTCTGTGCAGAAAATAGCTTTTTGAAATTGTCCATTATTTTCTCTCTCACACCAAGCAGGGAACAGACTGTACTTTTTGTTTCTGATTCACAAATATTAAATCCCCTCTTCCCACTATTGGTGACTCATAAAAGTGACTCATTCACCTCCAGATAGTTTTATTTCCCTCACACTTGAAATTAAAAAGAAAAAAAACCCCAAACACCAAATCCCCCACATTGACCTCTTGGGAAAAAAATAATAGCCTTTTCTTCTACTCAACAACCTTTGCTTACAATATGGATTAAAAGAGAGTTCATCTCAGACTCCAGACACTACTAATTCACTACTCTGGCTGGTCTACAAAAACGTTAGTCCGGGAGGGATCCTGCCCTGGCTTTAACCGTATCACTCTCCCCGCTAGAGGCTGCTGAAGCAAAAGCAACATGACAGCTCCGCTCCATGCAGGGTGGACCTGGGCTTCCCAACCCACCTGCAAGCAAAGCCAGAGCCCTAGAAATAAAATTAGAAAAACGGTGGAAAAGAAATCATGAGAGGCTCTGTAGTGAGTCACAGATTCACAGGGGCTGTAGCCCAACCAGTTGGGTGATGGAGTGTGAGAAAAGAGGGGGTACCGACACTCTTGCAACACATCATGTAGCTGTGTGGGAGGAGAAGGGGAAAAGACAATGGTGCATCCCTTAGACTGTCGGGATGTTTTCTGCTGCACAAAGCACTTTCATGCCCCACTGATATAAAGGGCAGAGAAAGAAGTTCAAGCTGAAAGGCCAGAAAGATGGCTGAGCAAGAGCTCCAGGAAAAGCAACATTAAATCTTTGTGAAGATACCAAAAGGATCAACATCTGAAGACCTGGTCTTCTCAGCTGTCTGTCTGTTGAGGCTGGGAACACACAAGAGCATGAGAGGAGGTGCTACATGACCTTCCACACCAACACCACCCAAGAAAGCTGGTTTTAACAGAGTAACAGAGGATGTGCTAAAGGTAGGGCAGCACACATCAAGTTCCTTGGAGAATTCATACTGTGCTTTTCTGCCACAGACCTCAGAGGTTTTTGCCACTATCCAGAAAAAAACCAACTCCCTTCAAGGCTAGCATCGGTCCCCTGGCTGTACACAATCACTGAGAACTCAGGCTGGAGAAGACTTACTGTTGTTCTGAATCTAATCAGGATCAAAACAATTCCTACAGGCCCAAATCTATTAATTTTCTCTACTAAAGAAGGATTGGTCCTAGACTGAATTTATTACCCAAGAACTGAGTCAGTATGTCTGATGTTACAAGGCCTGTGGCTTCTACAGCACATGCTATAATGTCTCAAAGTTTACCTGCTAATCACATAAGTATTCCCCTCTTGGTTCATCCTTGCTGTATCCAGCGAGCTCTTTAAACGAGTCTTCCTCGGGTTTGTACCCATCAAGTACAATAAAAACATGTCTACTTATTTAGTTTTGACTTGGCAAAGGTACATCTTTGCTCTTAAAATCAATCTTTTCAGTCCAATTTATTACCATATACTTTTTTTTTCCTGAGTTTCTTGTTAGTCTTTCCAGTAACCAGGTGCCCAGAATTGATGCAAGAGGCTAAATGCAGTCAATTAAAAAAAAGCATCAGATCATTGTGCTGGAAATAAAGGATGTGCTGAGGACCTGAGCCACGTGCCAGAGAGCAGAAACAGTTGTGAGATAATGATCATGAGAAAGCAGGGTGCACATCACTAAAGCACTGCATACACAACCTTGTCGTGCCAGCCTTTTTGCCTTCACCCTTCTCTCCAGAGTAACGCATTCGGCTCTCCTTAACATAAAATACTTGTGAAAGAGGGAAAAGGATCTAATTTTTTGAAGTACAGCACGCTCTCAAGGGATGCTTCTGTTGAAGATTTATCATTGATAGTGAAGATAACAAAGAGTTAAAGAGAAATTATCCTGCCTGCGGTAGCAAGGTTAAGAAACCCATTCTTAAGGGAATCTGAGAGATACCTTGTAGCTAAAGACAGCTGTAAAATCGCCACCTCTTGGTGTCCTTAGCAAAGCAGTTCTTAGGTCACACACCACACTGGAGGGGAACCAGAGCCACAACCCCAGACACAAAGCTCCGGCACAACTACACAGTTCTCATTCAAGGATCTCATTTCACTGCTAAGTAAAAAACCCAGCACTCTCAGGGCTAACATCAACCATTGTTATTTCCCAAGCATAGCTTACTGCTTGAGGGTTTATTATTGCAACCCCCTTTTAAGTTACAGATCTTTCCTCCAGTCAAGCATCAGAATGCCAAATACCAAGAAGCCTATGCTTAATAACTTGAGAACCTCATCTCCTTCTGTGAAGGTGACCTGCTTAGTAGATGAGGGAAAGGCTGTGGATCGCATCTACCTAGACTTTAGTAAAGCCTTTGACACCGCCTCCCACACATTGTCCTAGAAAAACTGGCTGCTTATGGCTTGGACAGACGTACTCTGCGCTAGGTAAAAAGCCAGCTGGCTGGACAAGCCAGAAGCATTGTGGTGAATGGGGTTACCTCCAGCTGGCAGCAGGTGACAAGTGGTGTTCCCCAGGGCTCTGTGCTGGGGCCAGTCCTGTTTAACAATCAATGATCGGGATGAGGGGATCGAGTGCACCCTCAGCAAGTTTGCAGATGACACCAAGCTGGGGGAGGGGTGTTAATCTGCTGGAAGGCAGGAGGCTCTGCAGAAGGGTCTGGACAGGCAGAACCAAAGGGCCAAGGCCAATTGCATGAAGTTCAACCAGGAGATGTGCTGGGTCCGGCACACACGTCACAACAACCCCAAACAACACTACAGGCTCAGGGAACAGCAGCTGGGAAGCTGCCAAGCAGAAAAGGCCCTGGGGGTGCTGGCTGATGGCCGGCTGAATGTGAGCCAGCAGTGCCCAGGTGGCCAAGAAGGCCAACAGCATCCTGGCTTGTATCCAAAGTGGTGTGGCCAGCAGGACTAGGGCAGTGATCATCCCTCTGTACTCTGCACTGGTGAGGCTGCACCTCAAATAGGGTGTTCAGTTTTGGGCCCCGCACTTCAAAACAGACATTGAGGTGCTGGAGCATGTCCAGAGATGGGCAACGGAGCTGGGGAAGGGTCTGGAGCACAAGTCTGATGAGGAGCAGCTGAGGGAACTGGGGCTGTTCAGCCTGGCCAGGAGGAGGCTCAGGGTGGACCTTACAGCTCTCCTCACCTACCTGAAAGAAGGTTGCAGCGAGGTGGGTGTTGGTCTCCTCCCAAGTACACAAGCAACAGGACAAGAGGAAATAGCCTCAATTTGCACCAGGGGAGGGTTAGATTGGATATTAGGAAAAATCTCTCCATGGAAAGGGCGGTCAAGCATTGAAATGGGATGCCTGGGGACATTCTGCAATCACTGTCACTGGAGGCAGATATAAAATGTGTAGATGTAGCACTTAGGGACATGTTTTAGTGGTGGGCTTGGCAGTGCGGGGTTGCTGATTGGACTCAATGATCTAAAAGGTCTTTTCTGACCTAAATGGTTCTATAATACTCTTGGACTGTAATGTGTTGAATGGATAACTCTTTATGCAATAAAGGAAAGAGACATTTAAAAAAAAAAAAAAAAATGTTTCCAGCAGCACACATATCTAATTAGTAACAACTCAGGGCAGGGAATACATATTTCCCCACTGAATAAAAGCTACCACTTTCTTTGGTATCTTAGATTTAGAAACTATTTTTTATCATCCAAGACAGTGTGATAGTTGGTACCAAACACTCAGCCAGTTGGCACTCCAGAGAAACTCAAGAGCTAGGTCCAAACTCAGAGGCTCAGCTTTGTCTCTGCTTACAAACTTGGAAGAGGTCCCAGCTGAAGAGACAGGATAGTGGCAGGCATCAACAGAGAAGCTCCAGGCAAACTCACACACACCTACTGGCCATCAGAGAGACCTAGCAGGGTTCATCCTGCACTACGGTATGAAAGCACAAACCTCATTGCAGGATTTGGGGAAAGAGGAAGAACAACGTAACATGGAAATGTCATTAAAATTAAGTGTGACCTGCTGCTTTCCTCTCCATGAATTTGAATAGTAAGTCTGAGATAGTCATGATTTCTGATTTAATGAAGATGTAAGAAGTCCATAATACAGAGTTGGTTACTACCTTTTGGCTTCCAGGCTCCAAAAGCGCTGCCAGAGAGCATTCTTTTTAATGCTCTCTCACACAGGGATAGAGTTTCCAAGGAAGCTGCCAAATCTAGCAAAGGTTTGTAGTTTCCCTTTCCAACACTTTCTTAGAAAGCTGAAAATAACATTACATTACTGAAGTGGCCATTTTAATTTATTTAGTTTTGTTTTAAAAACAACAACAAAAAGGAAGAAGACTGAAGCTGAATTTCTGGGCACTTAAAACTGTTTCTTTTGATACAGAGCTAACTAAAGCTTGACAGGCAAGTTGTACAGATCTACAGGAGATCATTTTAAGAAGTGTGCACATTCTCTAAGGCAAAGCCTGCATATTTCTTACTGCACAACAGTACATGGACTACAATCCTAGATGGGGCTTCTGGCTTACCATAAAATAAACTCAAACAATACTGGTTATTACCACTTCAAAAGCCAAAGCCTGTTCCCATCCAAGTAAATGAGAGCGGGGTTAGCCTCTAAATCCTATTCTTTGTCCTAAGAAGTATTATTTAAATGAAAATACAGCTGGCAATTCATTTGGGCTACAGATTAAGAACTTCACGCTTGCAGTTAAAAGCAGAGCTCCCAACGTCTCCTTGTTGCTCAAAGCAGACCTCTCCTGAGCTAGTCACACAAGAGCATCAGCGTATCTAGGAAAAAAAGACGTAGGGTACCTTGGCTGCAACCAGAAGAAACAAATGCAAAGCAAACACGCTAGCAGAAGGCAGCAGTTACCTCACAGCTAAGGGGAGCCAGGTCACAAATCTTCAGCACCTACCTCTGCCACAGAGATACTGCCAAACAGTCTCCTTATCCCTCTCCTCTGCTTTCTGACTGGTTGGGAAAGGAAGAAAGGTGTGAGGTAGCATTAATATGCAGATTGGAGGAGATGACTCAGCAGCCTATTCTCATTAACTTTGATTAGCCCCCCCAAAGCAAAATAGTTCCAAGCTTTTAATGCCATAAGTTATGGTGGGGAAGTGCAGGAAGGCACAGCAATGAACCTGCCATTTCCCACCTGGTCAGATCTAAGCCCTTTCATTCAGCACTTGATGTTTAGCAAAGTTTATCACCTATCTCTGGCTCCTCTTGGTCATTAAATAAGAAAAACACACAAACCATGCTGTTGCCCAGGGCTGCAGAGGTCTCTTAATGCTAGCAAGTGCTGTTAATGTAGTATAGGAGAAACAGATTGCCTGGGTTGCTATCTCACTCTTTAATGCCTGTTTGAGAGAAGCAATCCCCACGTTAAGCATGGGAAGGAGGGCTGCTGTTTTCCATACAATGGGTGAATTGCATCAAGCACAAAGGTTCAGAACATAGAAACCGGGTATTTTAAGAAGGCTTAAAACAGATCCAAAAGTGTGTAAGTGTGTGCTGGTGCCTTGCACGGGCCTGAATGTCACCCAATGACATGTACACACCTGACAAATGACAGAAAGGAACTTTCTGTGCTATTGCATTTTTCTCTTCCAGATAGATACTATCACTACATTAGTCAAGCTACAGCTGAACTGTCACAGTTCCTTTATTATTATTTACCAAATCTGTTATCAACCAGATTTGCACTATTAAATTCCTGTATCATAGAATTACTCCAAGACCCAGGAAATGCAGTATTATGGATGTGCTGTTATTCCCCTGCTTGCTTTTGCTTATCTCTTTTTACAAGGCTCTTTCTCTGCCAGCTGCCTGGCAAGACACTATGCAAGTCAAGTTGTACCCAGGGGTCTCACCCTGCAGGCCTGGGGGGCTGCTGGCTCCCACAGCACTGCTTTACTGAACCAGCCTCCATCCTTCTAAACCAACTTATTTTTTGAACCTAAATAATCCAATGCAGAAAAGCTTTTATTTTTTAAAAAAAGCTTATTTTTTCCAGCAGCCATTTTATTTCCTACGATAGCTGACACACACTGGTTTTTTGAGCTGACTCAATGAAGAAAGCACTCCCACTTTCTTTGCAGAATACCAATATGGTCTTTGGAAGCAAGTTCCTCGACTGAAGCTTACAGAAGTGACACAATCAGGCCCCTGTATAAGACGATGAAGAGGCACAGTACTGTGTCCTGCAAAAGGCCTGCTCTTCCACAAACCGAACAGTCTTGCCTGGCCTCTGTGCTAAGACAGGAGATCAGCTCCTGTGGTGGAGATACATGGACAGAAGCAACATGACAAGGCTGCCTTATGGCTTCATCTGCTCAATCCACGATGCACAGTTGGGACTCTTGGTTTACAAAAGTGAACCCTGCTGCCCAGAGAGGCTGTGGAGTCTCCTTCTCTGGAGACATTTGAAACCCACCTGGATGCAATTCTATACAACCTGCTCTAGAGAACCTGCTTTAGGAGGGGGTTGGACTAGGTGATCTCCAGAAGTCCCTTCCAACCCTGACTGTTCTGTGAGCAATGAAAATCACAGCTCTGGGAAACTGGCCCTCAGGAATGTCTGCAAGGGACATCCTTGCAAATCAGGACATATACTGTCATCTCCAGGAAGGTCCTGCTTGCACAGGGCTGTCACAGAAAGCAGAAGAGGTGTCATCAGGAGAAGAATCTCCCCTAAATTGCACAAAAGCTCAACAAATCAAGGCAACAAGCTGGTCAAATGACAACCCACACCCGAGTTCAAACCTGCCTTCAGTCTTCAGTACAGTCCCTCCAATGAAGTTTAAATTTTCAGCAAAGCCACATGACACAACCCTTCCATGGGGATGACATGGCTACTCCCCCTGGCCAGACCATCCTGCCCCATCCCTTGACTCAGGACACACTGCATGGCACAGCAAGCCCATTCAGGGACCCAGCTGAAAACTAACCTTTTAAAACAAGACTTGGGCGGGGGGAAGGAATTGCTTTTTGGCCAAAAAAGATGGATTCTCTCACGTGGTCACCAGTTTCAAGGGAGGAAACTGAGGCCTGCAGTGGAGCCAACACCAGCCAGCTCAAACCTCCTTCGAACTCACAGTGAGTCACATTTGGGTCTTAATAACAGCAGCAGGAACTGAGAACTGCTGGCTCTTTCCTGCCACTTGGTTCTGGTTAGAAATAGACCGTAACAACAACAATGCAATTCTATGTCTCTCCTTCCTTTGTCCCTACGCATAGGCACTGTGAGGTGCAGAGGGGTGAGATGCCTTGGTGTCTGCGTGGGAGAGCTGGGAACATCAAGTAGAGGGATTTATTTCCACTAAGCTCTGCTGTGACTATTAGACCATGCTGTCTTATATTAATAAGAAGATTTCTGCAGCGTTCAGATTCTGTTCTCCTACAGAGACTGCTGCAAAGGAGACAATGGGGACAGAAAGTGCCTCACTCTCTTTAGGACTGCCCCACAACCATGCATATGTCCAAATCAAGAGTAAGAATCAGTGAGATGGTTCCTGCCCCCCTGCACTTCACCTGACTGCAGTGGTCCTGGTTCCCTCAGGAAATCAGGTAAAAGCAGCAAGAAAACTGCCCAGGACACCACTTTACCAGCAGTAGAGGTACAGCCATTAGTCAAAAGGACTGCTTAACTTAATACTTGTTTGCAGCCACTAAGGATTTCCTAAGGTTAGATTCCAGTCAATAAGCCATAGAGCAGCCATTCAGCACCTGCCCCATTAAGATTAAAAGGCATCTTTAAAAAAAATAAAATAAAATAGGGGCCTGTACCAAAGCAATACTGCAAATTATGCTTTCAACACAATTTCCCATGCTTCTTTTTTTTTCTCCCTTTCTGGCACATCACCACCCACATGGAAGCCAAAAAGAGACTGTAGAACCTGGTTACACAAGGGTAGCCCATCACAGTAGCAATTCAAAAGCTTGTTCCATAATCCAGAAGTCTCATTATAGATTGATTGACACATCTAGCCATCCCAAAAACCTTCGATTCACTACAGCAGCGACTTCATCAAGTGCATTGAGAACTTTGATGTTGCATGTCCCTGGTGCATTAGCTGGAGTTATTACACCCAGCTGCACAGCATAAAGCTACAAGAAGCAAATTCATTAGGGTCCCATTAGTCTTAGACAAGTTGATCCTTTTACATACAAAAATATAGTGGCGAATAGCTTTGAGCAATAATTTGAATGCATTGCTAAAACCACTATCTGAACTAGAGATTTGTATTTACAGGCACAAGCTTCCTGGCAGCCTGCACTGGCAGTTTGGGGTCTGGTATTTAAAGCTGGTGGTACTGGCAGCAACACTCCTCTGGAGTCCTACAGGAGCTTTAGGAACACAGGGACATGAGAGTCATTCCCACTAGTTCGCTACTTTCTGAGTAATCCCTGGAAGCTGCCACTAAGCTAGGGAAAGACTCAAAGAGAGAACATCTACAAGAAAATCAGCCCTGCTTTGCTTGGTGCTTTGTAGTTTGCCTCCTGCACAACTACTGGCCCACCCCAACCCAGCGAGAAAGCTTAAAGGCCACTGCACAAGATCCTTATTATGTTGATTTAGGGTAACCCTGTACAGAATATGGCATGAGTCTAATGATCTAACCACAAAAGAGTTTTTTTATATTTTTTTAAAAAGGATAATTCAGTGTATCCATTCAGCTAAACAGAAAGCCCTGTGTCATAATAAAGCTGTCATGATGTTCTGGAAATATGGTCTCACTGGAGGAACACATTGTAATTTTATATCCAGCTATTTAAAAAGATGAGGCCAAGCCCTGAGTGACAGACACTTTGATGAAACAACACATGAATTAAACATAATTATACTAGAAAAACAGTAAACCAGAACTAATCATCGAGGCCCCCATGTTGTACCACAAGCAGTGACATTCGCATTGGCACAAGGCACTCCCATCCAGAGAGCTCCAAAATCTCCATGAATATCAGTAATTAAATAGCCTGCCACGCAGCCAGAGGGTGGCAAGTTCTGCTGCACCCCCCTTCCAGCTGCCTGCGTGCCCCACATGCCCCCTCCTGCCTGCACAGGCAGGGGGCTTCTCCACCTCCTCTTTGCTCTTTGAAATGGACACCATGCCCTTCAATTTATTAGGCTTTTCCCACCAGAAAAGTTGCTGCATGCTCCAGCTAGATTCCTCCAAAAATTCAGAACTAGGATCCGCAGTTGTAGTCTCACTAAGACGACTCAATGTCTTTCCCCTCATAAAACTAAGACATACATTTACATGGGCCTGCCTGCTATTAACCTGTCTCCATATGCAATGTTCTCCCTATCCACATTTAAAGTCAATATAACTGGATTCAGGAAATAGGCTTTTTTCTAGGTTTCCACACGAGCTGGATCTCAAAACCTTTCTTTATGTCAACAGCAGACAACTGTTTCATAGGCTTCATCTAGCAGGGTTCATAACTAACCTAAAAATGACAGATGGAAGCATTAAATATTTATTGGACCAGAGTGCGTTGATTTCAGAAATTAACACTTTGCAAATTACTTCTATATGAACAGCAATTAAACAGTCAAGCACAGTCCAGTCCAGGTTCTGAGTAAGCTGCAATTCTTTTTTTAAAACATATGCATATATAAAAATTACTAAAGCACAATGAACTAACACTTCTCCACTGATTTTCATCTGCACACAACAAATTGCTCTGCAATCATGAATTAAAATTAATTAAAACTTTAGAATGGTTTTCCACATGAAGTTGGAATGGTGGGAGCCCTTGTGGCAGGCACCCAGGCATCATGCCAGTTAAACTTGCAGGGAGCAGAAGTAGATGATGCATTGCTTTAAAACACCAAGGACTCTCTCACTTTGTGTTCCCAGGGCTACTAATGCTAGGATTGAACTGGTGATAACAGTGGGATTGTACTGGTGCTTCTAACAGGGGGGAACCATGAGAAAGGCGTAACTAATACAGCCAGGTCCCTTGCAGGCTCCACATGTGTTCCAGGAGTGCAACTGTAAATAGCATAAAGCTGTTATTTGCTTTTGAGCTCTCTTGTTCATGTGGGAATAGATTTGCTTAAGAGATATTGTGGTTTTATTCCCTTAAGCCGAATATTAATCTCCCACTTGTGCTATTGCACTAGCAGTACTGAGACTCACACAGCCTTTTCTTTAATAGACCTTTTCTAAAAGAAAGTATGTTTCAGCTCTGCTTTACAAGTAGCTTCCTTTTCCTGAACTACAGGTCTCCCTTTCACACACTGTGCAATGCCCCTTCCAGGACTCTTTTCCCATCCACTGTACCTGCACACTCAGGGTCTCATGAAGGTAAGCACGTCCTATTGTATCAGGTTTGCATGGCAAGATTTTGGTAGCCAGGGGGCTACAGGGGTGGCTTCTGTGAGAAGCTGCCAGAAGCTTCACCCATGTCCAACGGAGCCAATGCCAGCCGGCTCCAAGATGGACGTGCCAGTGGCCAGGGCTGAGCCCATCAACAATGGTGGCAGCACCTCTGGGATAACATTTAAGAACAGGGAAAAAAACCTGCACAAAAAAATGGCAGTGGGAGAGAGGAGTGAGAACATATGCGACAGCAACAGCTCTGCAGTCCCCCAGGTCGGTGCAGGAGGTGGCGAGAGGGGCTCCAGGCGCCAGAGCAGGGATTTTCCAGCAGCCCGTACTGAAGGCCATGGCGGGGCAGGCTGTGACCTCAGCCCATGGAGGCCCATGGTGGAGCAGTTTCCCCCCCT
>JAVJGJ010000062.1:23083660-23094825 GCA_035590215.1 Microhierax caerulescens
TGACGCTGTGCTCTGCTGCCTTCTCCTCCCCCAGAGCCCCGCGCGCCCCCCCCCCCCCCGGGTGCAAACAGCCCTAGCTTCCCTTTTTAAAGCTCCTGCTCTGCTGCACCAGAGCGTACAGCAGTGACACTGCGATGCTGCTTCATCCTATGTGAATGACTCAAAACCACGGTCAGTTTCACTTAAAGCCTTAAATAAAAACAAAAATTTTCCGGGGAAAAATATTGTAAAATTTCCTAACAAATTTATCTTTCTGTCCTTACAAACTGCTTCCATTCCTGACATGTAAATTAGAGAAATAGAGGATCGCTCCTTACAAAAGATCCGTGACATTAATCAGCTTGTCTCTAGGGCACTCCTACATCATTGTGCATCCCAGAAGTACTAAGTTCAACCACAAGCACAAGCAGTGCAGGTAGATTCGTGTTATAACAACATACCTGTAGCCACAGGAATGTTTTAAGAAATCTGTGCTACAGATTACATCTTGAAAATTCAAGAGTCCATGTCTAGTACGCCACATGGTTACTACTTGAATCGCTGCTAAGAGTCAATGGAAAGCTGACCTCGTACATGACGTGTTCTTGAATGTTAATGTGGAACGACTTGTAATGAGATACGGAAACAATCAGGACGTTATATTATCAAGCCATATTCCCTATGGTTATATCAAACAAGATTTTATCATCTTACAGTCACTTCACCATAACAGCCAGGAGAACAGTGACAGCAAACCAGCCTGTACCTGGGATGGGAGCACTGGCAGCCGACATCTGCAAGGCAAGTGCTCCCGCACCTCTGGAACGTGGCAAAATGAGGCGACAGAATCAGCTTTTAGCTGTGACTTTCCTGAAGGACTTTGGCGAATTAACCACACAGCACAGACTAAAAATTTCACTTTAAAGCCATGAATCCAGCTATCAAAGGACTTGGTCTGCTTCCTGGAGCAGTCACACTGGACGAGGACTGTGTCAGCTCCAAACCCCAATGGCTACAGCAGCAAGATGCATTTCATCACCCAACCTCCATCTCCTTTCAGACACTTAAATAGTTTCTATGACAGCCAAAGACAAACTGATCTCTCAAGAAAAGTTTGTTATCAGTGGTTTTCAGCCTATAAACTGTGGAGTCCCCAGGGCTGGAGCTTAATTTTAAGAGCCTGAGAAAAATAAGAAAAGCTAGTTAAATGTCAGCAGCCTTAAATCCTCTATCTGGGGCCTGCACCTCTCTGGAAGATATGTATGTGAGCATTAGCTAATCAGAAAAAGTCTGAAAATCACTGAGCCAGGATATTAAGAGATCAGCCTGATTTCCTAATTCTCCACCTTATTCCCTAATTCACTCTCAAGATGAGAAAAGACACCATCTCAAATTATCTCACTGCAGCATCAGCTCCAAGCCAAGCAGATAAACGGCGTTGCAAAAAGCTCTCCGTCAGAAATGGTGTGAATTAGGTCAAGGTTGGGATAATGCAGAGATCAAGCAACAGGGCTCCCACCTAAGCCAAAAACCTAAGTGCTAATGGCCAGGAGAGCAATATATAATGAGCTCTTAAGAAGAACAATACATAACTAAGCCATATATTTCCTCACTGGCAGGCAGCTGCGCGTTGGTGCTTTAATGAAGTTACAAGGCAGAACACAGGAGTACCTAACCACCAGAGAACATCATTAGTGAAGATAAACTACGTTTCACAATGCTGCCATTATTTTCACTAGCATCTCATTAATCATTTAAGGGTCATTACTTATTCTTTGCTTAGCCTGGGCAGAGTACTCCGCTGTGCAAAAATACTGAGATTCAGGTGGTCCCTGCCCCACAGAGCTAACAGCGCTTTAATTTGCCTCTGCTGCCAGTGACCATTTGCACAGCACTGGGAGGGAAGAAATCCTGCCTCTGTCCTTCTTTACAAGCAGCTGAAATGGAAGGTGACTTCTGTGGTAAACTGGAGATGCTGAAAGATTTCCAGGCAGTGAGGGGTAAAATCCTCCACCAGCTTTGCAGAAAAAGGCAGCAATGATGCTGCTCTGCTGTCCCAAGATTGCAGTGGGAGACTGGTCCCCAAACTGTCTGAAAAAGGTAATAGACAATAAAGCTGAGCTGCAACCTGCTGACCAGGTATAGACAGACTCTCAGGGGGGTCTCCCTGTGTGCCCAGGGGTCAGCAACTGGCCCACCTGAACTGCAGAGGGACAAAGTATTGGTCTGCAGGCACTGTTGCTGGTAAAGATGATTTATGGTGTTAATGGCCTTCACTTAAACACGAGATAACATATTTCCTCTAAGCCTTGAAAAAGCATTAGCCCTTATCCTCTGAATAAACACAGCCGGGTGGAAGGGGTTTTCCAGTTCACCCACTGAGAGGTGCCAAAACCAGAGATGGGACCACAGTCCTCCCGAGGTGACCTCAGAGAACATAGATGCTCTCACACCACAGGGTCTAAGTGTTTCACCAGTGACTTACTCATCCTCCCAGCCCCTGGTTGGGGGTCACGTGGATCCACACTTAACCCTGTTAAGGGAATGTGAGGTGAGGAGCACACATTGCTCAGGCCCTGGTTTTTGTAGCCGTACAGTGCTTGTTTTAACTAAACACCACATGGAGGTGACATAGCTATGCGGCAATTAATGAGCCAAGAAATTAGGAAGGAAGAGACATCCAGAGCTAAATTAATTTCATAGCCACCTCTTGCTGTCCAGAAGCCTGCTGGGCCAACACTGCACCCCAGTTTGTCCCAGGGTAACTCCATGGCCAGGAATGGGGCAATAGCTCAGCCTCCTGCGTGGCTGGTGCGAGGACCCCAACTGCAGCACCCGCTCTGAGTGGGACAGTCACCACTGTGCCCTCCAGCCAGGTGTCAGAGCTGCTGTGCCTTTGCAGATCAATTGAAAAAATATGCATTAACAGCAGAAAAAGAAGTCCTTCATTTTTTGTGCCCTTACATCATCCCAGGAGCAGCTGACCAACCCACGTAAGTTTTCTAAAAATATTTTGCCTAAGACAGATGTTCAGGACAGAAAAAAAGTAGTCTGGGTAATCAAATAATTTGCCAAAGTTATAAACAACAGCAAATGGCTCCTAATGAGGTAAAACATCTTCCATGCTAGGGGCCAGGACCACTCCTGCCAGAGCCCTGGGGACCCCTACCAGGACAAGTGCTCGTGGCAATGGCCTGTTTCCAGAAGAGCAAGCTTTGGGACAGGTGGAGTGTCTGCTCCTAGACACCAGCCTTCCTGGGGGAGAGTCCAGTCCCAGCACAGAGAAGGGAGACTGAAGTGTGACAAAGCAACTCCTATCCCCAGCAGCTCACTCGTGGCTGGGGTGTGGGGGAGGCCAGGGAACAAGCAGGGCTACTAGCACAGCCACGGTGCTCCTGCCACCATCCCTTGGGGACCAGCCCAACGGTGAGCAAGGAGCTGGTGGCACAGACGGAGGGCACAGCCCCAGACACACTGGACCTGTGCTGCTGACTCTGCTCCCCACCTAAATATACATATAAGAGCTTGCTCTGGTTATACACACACCCTGAGGGCACGCATGCTGCATGCACAGCATCAGTGCTGCTCCAGCATTGCAGGCTCATGCACAAAACTGACCATACCATTCTGTTGAATTTATCCTCTTTTAAATGGCCACCTCAAATTTTGGTGATTAAATCCTTTTCCTCAAAGCAAGAGAGACTGATGGCTGTGCTGGACCAAAAGGGCACTCACCTATAGGGTGGAGGTTTCCCACACCTGCACCCACCACCCTCTCCATCATCCAAGGCAAAGAGTCTACAGCTGGTATTTTACTCCCTTAAAGGACCAGGCAAAAGCATCCCCCTCCCTCTGCTGATGTTCTGCAGCGCTGAGGCAAAAGCAAAGCATTGTCCAACATGGACATCCAAAAGATGCACTGAGGAACAACAACTTTCAGCACGGTTTTGGAGATTTTCTGCCAAGGAGCAGCTGTCTTCCTCTGAGGACAGCATCCCTGTCCAGCAGCCCCAGACAGCCGCATGCAGCCTTGCAGCAGGGTCAGAAGGGTGACTACACTGGAACAGATCTCCTCACTGGAGAAGAGAAGACAGTTATTTTAGTCCTTGTTTCCTTTTTGTTTCACCCTAAGAACTGAGTAATCAAATGTGCTTAGTTTTGAGAATAATTTGCCCATTAACATTTATCCATATCTAGCAACTTACTTTAAGGGTCCTTTCTCCCTCTCCCCAGGAAGCTCCCGATTGTGCTGCAAATTAAGGAATATTCCTTCTTCAACTGCTCCATGTCTCTGCTCCGAGTTACTGCTGAGAACCCAGATCACAGAGTGCAGGGATTACCCGGCACGTGGATGAAGTAAAATTCCCTTGTAGCTTGTGCTATCCAGAGGATGCTTCCTACTCTTTTTACATCTTATTTTCCTGAGCTAAGTACTATTTAGCCTTTCCTATGCTTTTGCCCAGGAGAGCTGGAAAGACAAAATTACTTCTCTAAAGTAATTGTTTTACAGAGAGTGCACAGCACTTTCTGAACCTGAGTCAGCACATAAATGCAAGCTATTAAATGAGAAACCCAATGAGCATTAAAGCAGTGGGGAACCAAAACAGGCTGCACCCTGGCTGAAACTCACCTGTGGAGTTCAGCCAGGGGTCCTGAAGCCCTATAACAGTGAAGTGGAGTGGTCCTGATGTTCTATAATGGCAAAATGAAAACATGAGCTGATTAGCTGTGGGTTTTTATTGCTGATGGATGAACACTAACACTCATTTCCACTCACAGTTATGGGAGAACACAGGTATTTTGGTCAGTGCATTTATATTTCATTAAACTAATTGTATTAGTTGCTGTTTAGATTCAAGGTGATGACACTGAGTCAGCACGTGTTGCACACCCGCTGTACATGCCCCCCAAACTATAGGTACCTCCCCCACTGCTCCCTTTCAGTGCAATCCCATCAAGGCAACCAGCCCTGCAGAAACCTCAGTGCTGGCACCAAGTGCACTTTGGTGGAGATGGTTCCTCTCTTTTTCAACAAAACAGGTAAACACAACGCACGTCACAGTACATGTAGAACATGTAGCCAAACACAGCCTTTGCCCCGAAGTGCCATTCCAGGCTTTGAAAGCTATTGACCCTCACAGCCTCCTCGCTGAAGGGCTGGTCCTTTAGCCCATTTTCATAGGGAAATCAGAGTGATGTGGTGTCCTCAGAGCCAGGAGCATGCTCCCTATCCTGCTCAGGGCTGCAGACCTGCTTCACTGAAAAGAAACAGGGCAGCAGCAATAACACAGATGAGCTCATTTGACTCACCTGGTTTCTCCCAGCCCGATGATTGCTCAACAGCCCTTAATCAGTGGAGAGGGCACCTCACAGGCACCCACTGACACAGCACTACTGGATGCTCTTGCTGGCTGGCACATGGGACAACCCTGAAAATGAGAAACGGGGCATGAAAAACAGCTACTGGAGGCCATATCCATCTGCTCACCTAGAAAAGCTACCAGCTGCCCCAGAAGACACACGCTGGGTGAGACAGAGCTGTGAAAGCCGTGTGCCAGTGGGAAACCCCAGCACAAGGGTCTCCCCTTGCCCCAGCAGCTCTCTTCCATCCTTGTCCTCCTGACCCAGCCGACTGCAGGCAGAGCTGCATCCCCTGCCCCGCAGCAGCAGCAGGGGTGAAAGGAGACAGGCTGTGCCAGGCAGCCCAGGGATTTCCCAGGAGAAGCACCCCTGGCCAAAAGAACATGATGGACCGTTTCCGGATGATCTTCCAGTACTTCCAGTCCAACTCAGAGTCTGTAATGAATGGGATTTGTGGGCTGTTAGCCCTGGCTAGCGTAAAGATGTATTCCTGCTTTGACTTCAGCTGCCCCTGTCTGCCCCATTACAACATGGCATACGGCTTGGGGATCATGTTCGTACCCCCCATTGCCCTCTTCCTCTGCGGCCTCATCCTCAACAGACAGTCCCTGGTGATGCTGGAGGAGTGGAGGCGACCGCAGGGGCACAGAAAGAAGGACCTAGCTGTCATCAGGTGAGGTTTGCACCAGGAGTGGCATCCTTCCTTCCATCTCCTGCTTAGCTGTCTTGTCCCCACAGCTTTGATCCTCCTGGTAATTAATTTTCTTCTAAGCTCAGCTCTCAAGACCTTTCCCTGTGAGCCTGTAGGGGTAGGGGCATGGTAAATGCATTTGCAACAGCAGAAAGAAACACAGAGCCTCATCCCATCCCAGCAAAGGGGGGCAGGAACACTTCGACACCAGCAGCTGCGTTTATGGGGCTGCCCTGGGGTGCACATGCAGGTTCTCCTGGGGCTTGAACATGCAAAATGAGGTATTTCCACTTAAATGTGCAGAAAGAGCATCATTTCCATCACAATCATTCTTTATCAATAGCCTTGTGGTCTCCCTCCCCTCAGTTGAGTTTTTGCTGACTTACACTGGTGGGAAGGAGATGAGAATGACATTCAATCTGTTACATACAAAGTTTTACCCAGTGCACAGGTTTGACACAGAATGGGGGAAGAAAGGCTGCAGAGAAAAGGGATTTTTTTTTTTCCCCCAGGTAGAAACTGCACTGACAGGAAAGGAAAGAGTGCAAGTGGAAGACAAGGAAGAGCTGACAAGGATTTGTGCAGGCAGGGGAGACATAGTCGAGGCAAGCACATAATGAAAGGACTGTGCACTGATTGCCCACCACACGCAGAGCACTGCCACGCGCCAGCACAGATTTCACTGGGAGGCAGCACCAACAAAGAGATCCCAGAGCAGAAGAGGCATTTTAGCTAGAGCAACGCTGGGGACGGTCCTGGGCTTCAGCTCCCTGGCTCTGGGAGTGCTGCTTGGCACAGGGCACCCTGCAACCATCAAAGCTCTGGATGAGGAGAAAGCTACCGGCATTTACCCACTCACTTCTCTCTCCTGCTCCAGGTATATGTGTTCCTCCATCATGCAGCGAGCCATGGTTGCCCCTGTTGTCTGGATCATAGTGGCCCTCCTGGATGGCAAATGCCTGATCTGCGCTTTCAGCAGCTCCGTGGATCCCGAGAAGTTTGTGGGCTTTGCCAATGCCAGCCTGGTGCAGGTTCAGCAGATGCTGGCCAAGGTGCCCTGCAAGGATGACGAGCTCATGAGGAACAACACATCCCGCAAGGCAGTGTCCAGGTACCTGCGCTGCTGGTCCCAGGTAGGTCACTGTCAGCCAAGCCCCCCGTGAGGTGCCCAGGGCACCCATCACCTGCTCCTGCTCTACCACCATTTGGTAATCTACCCTCAGTGATTATCTCCAGAGTCACTCAGGCAGGGAGAAGGGAGGAAATAAAGGATGGTTTAATTAAAAGAACCATTTCTAGAAGACCCAGCAACTTCCAAACCCAGATAATAAAAACAGACTGTAAAGAATATAGGTGCCTCCTAAGGCCCTGTCCAGTGTCAGAAGACCTTTCTAACTGCTCGCCTTGCGGGCAGGACCCGCTGTTTTAAGGACAGTGCTAGCAGAGACAGCTGGAAACAGCTTGCTCAGGAGCAACAGAACAGGACACAACGGGGAGTGGCCCTGGCCAGCCCCTGCTTTTGATACAGGAGTGCCAGGTCAGGGATGAGCACCTGTGGGAGGGCATGGAAAACAAGCCATTCTCTCTTACCAAAGGGAGCTGCACGTAGTCTGGGCTGCCCTCACCCTGCTGCAGGGACTCCTGGGCCCTGGAGCCAGTGTAGGTGGCAGAAGAAGATCTCACTGGAGGTGAGCGAGTGCCAAAGGAGAGCACTGAAGCCCCCTTCCCCGGGGGCACACTCATGCTCAAAGCAAATACCTGGCTCCTCCAGGCTGACTTTGCAGTTATCCTGCTGAACTACTGATGCGCAGACAGATGTCCCATATTCACTGGCTGGATATTACACCAACCATCTGAGTGCAGCTCGAGGGTGCTGAGCTTCAGGTACAGATCAAGGACGGGAGTCCAAATGCACCACAGATCTCCAGCCACACAAATTCTCTGTCTCAGTGATACAGGCAAAGCAAACAGCCTGTGCCGGTCTTGCTCCTGTTCCACTGCTTATTTCTTATCATTCAGGCACTCGGCTGGAGCATTTTGTTGATCCTCATAGTAGCAGCTTTCCTCACCCGCTGGCTCAGACCTTGCTTCAACCAGGCCACCCTCCTGCAGGCACGTCACTGGAGCAACTACATTGACATCGAGCAAAAGATTTTTGAGGAAACCTGCTGTGAGCACAGCCGGCTCTTTGCTCATAAATGCATCCTTCACTTCTTCAAAAGCATGCGGCAAGAGATCAAACTGCACAGCTTCAGCTTGCCAAGGGAGGGAGAGGGGGCTGAAGGAGAGGAAGATCTTCTCCAGGGCATCACAGATCGGGAGCAGGTGAATCAACTTCTGAAAAGGTGGTACTATGAGAAACCTCCCCTGGATGTCAGCCAGGCAACCCAGAGGTGTCCCCTGGGGTAAAAAAATCCCCTCTGTTCCAGGCAGACAGCCCCAGTACCAGTTCAAATTTCCCCAGCACACCAACGTATCAAGGGGGCTTTGCCCTGCAGACACTTGAGGGGCACTGCCATACCTCTGCACAAAGCCAGGACCAGCAGGTAGATGACAGCAGTGCTCCCATCTTCCTCCAAAACCGCAACTCCAAAGGCTCTGCTCCAGGGCGTGCCTGGCAGAACCTCCAAAATAAAGTAGCTCTTGAAGATCCAAAGGTCCCAGTCTCAATCACTTAGCTAATGACTTTTCTCAACCAAGGGCTCTGCGTAGCCCTTCTGTCATATTAAAGAGTTTGCAGCTCCTTACAGCTGTGATAAAACCCTTCTGGCTTGAGCAAAGATTTCAACCAAGGCAGCAACATCTGGCTGCTTATGCAAACCAACTGGAGCAGCAGCTTCCCAGAGGTGTGGGGAGCTCCTGCCCATTTCAGTGAAACCTGGTTCAGAGAGTTAGCAGTGCTGACACTGAAATTATTTAATTGGCAACTCTTTTAGTAACACACCAACACATTTACTCAAAAAGGCAAAACCACCTCCTACGTCTTCCCATCTGCTGAGAGCTCTGGCTGCCCCCAGCCCAGCTGCCAAACTGTTCAGCCTCCCTCTAACAAGCCATCAATAATTCCATGAGTTCTCAAAACAAAATATGGCAATGCACTGAAATTTATGGAGCAGCATAAATTTAATTGAAGATACCTCTGGACAAGTGTCCCTGGATTGGATTTGCAGAAGGAAAAGGAGATCGAGGCTTTGCTTAACATATCCAGAGCCACAGGACTCTGCTGGGGTCCAGGTGGCTGCTCTAAGCACTGGCATCTGGCCATGGAAAGGACACACCGACTCTGCCTGAGAAGTCTGAACACAAGTTTTAAATACTCCCCTGCTAGATTTTAGTCCAAATCCATCTATCCAGAGGATATCCTTGTGTCACCTGATTGGGCATTTCCATCCTTAGTTTTAAAACTGTTTGAATGTAACCTTTACCTGAGCCTCTAATGCTAATTACTTTCTTACCTGCCTTTTTCCAGCCCCTGTTGTAGGTGGTGCCAGTGTGACTGATATTCCTGTTCAGCACTGCTGCTTGGATGCATTAAACTCTTCACTGCAAACTAACCCAGCACAGACACATATATATATATATTCCTCCACCTGAGGCTCACACTGATGCCCACTTTGTCCCTGGGAACGAGGGGTGCAAGGCAGAGGTGTGAGGAGGGAAGGTGAAAAAGAAACTGAAAAATAAACATCTGCTTGGCTGTGAACAGATAGATGGGGCAAGCTGGGCCTCCAGGAGGAAAGAGGGTGGTGAGGGGGCAAAGAAACCTGCCACTACCTTGTGATTAAATCCAAAACGAGGGGTCAAATTGAAAACCTATATTAATTCCCCAAATTAACTTTTCAAGCTGCTGGGAGGTGTGCCACCTCCTCCCCAGGAGGTTTGTATGCATGGGGTCAGGGAGGGAGGAGACACTTGGCAAAACACAGGGAGGCCAAGTAACTCCATGGGCCACCCGTGGGCAGCTGCACCCCTCTGCCAGCTGAGGCCCAGCCAGGAGCTGTGGGGTGCAGAGCTGCTCTTATTTGCATAGTAAAATCAGCTCTGGCTGAATCCCTGAGATAACCTGGACATGCTCAGAGAGGGCACCAAGCCACCTGTGGCCCATGCTGGTTGGGAGTAACACAGGGGTCTTCCCACCAGGAGCTCTTTAGGTCCAGAGAGCCTCCAAGCACTCTTCTGAAATCAGGATTGCACTTTGAATTTCATCTCTGTTTTACTTTTATCAGACACAACATCACAAATCTCAGGCTATGACTCAGTTCGGGCTCACCACTCTACACTAGTCAAATTGGCTATTTTCCTAACCAGCTCAGAGCAGAGGTCCACAGCTCGCCTTTGCATGCTGCTTTCCATGCTCTCGGGTTTCAAGTCATCCAAGAGCGGCCACAAAACATGACATGCAAAGAACAGGGAAGAGGAACAGCTTTGTTACCTGTATCAGGAGGGAGAAAACTGGAGGATGCAAGGGCACTGCCATAGACACTTGCAGGTCTACAAAGGCTCACGTGCTGCTGGGAGGGTCAGTCTGGTCCATGGAGCAGCTGCAGTTGGGGAGGCTTGAACACCCATGGCCCTCCCCGAGTCCCTTTCTATGTTCCCCTTTGAAGCCAGAGAACTCTCCTCCATGGTGGAAAATGGGATCTGGCATCCCATGATGGGACAAGAGGCAACAGGCGCAAACCCAAAATGCAGGGAAATCCATTTAAACAGAAGAAAACACTTACTGACTTTGAAGGTGATGGAACAGGGCTGCCCAGAGATTGTGGCACCTCTACTCATGGAAAAAAATCACATCCCTATTAGATGTGTCCCTGGGTGTGCTTTGAGCAGGGAGGAGGGTGGACCAGACAGTCTCAAGAGGTCCCTTCCCACCAGCTCTGCTAGGAGTGCGCACCCTCCTGTGGAAGCAGAAAGTCAGTCACAAACTTCAGCAGCTCTCTGTCCCTCAGAGCTGGTCTGATGCCTGACCTACCACACACCTGACATGCTCAGGTGTTGCAGCACTATCAAAACTGGCCAGCTGCAACAAGGCTTTTTCCATCACTTACCAGGTTAACTTCAATAAGTAGTTCCCACACCTTGCCCAAGCACAGCCACCAAGCCCCCACAAGGTTTCAGAAGTTCATCTACTGTC
>JAVJGJ010000062.1:23104570-23133276 GCA_035590215.1 Microhierax caerulescens
TCCCCCCTCCCCTGCGACCCACCCCTCTCCCTCCCCGACAGGCACCACAGCCACCCAGCAGAGGAAGGGTACCCACCTCCCCCCGCAGGGGCATCTCCCCTTTGCCAGCTCCTCTTCTTTGTGCTTTGCCAGTCGCCAGGCGCTGTCAGGAAGGTGGAAGGGCCTTGTTTATCAGGGCTGTTTGCTGGTAACTAATAACAGGGTTCCGAACCCCGTGCACCAGGACAAGTTTGCGGGTTTAGTGTGTGGCTGCAAACGTGCTGTATCACAAAGCGCAGCAGCTGGCGATGGAGGCCCCGCTCCCCATCACACGCTGCAGTTTTCAGCTGGTCTGTCTCCTTTGCCGAGGGAGTTTTGCATATGGAAAACTGGGAAGATGCAGGAAGACATTAAGAGCTGCTTGTGTTTGAACTCGGCCATATCACAGCTTGACTTCAAAGGGATTGCCATGGCTTAGACACAGCAGGGAACCGAGGCCAAATTTCTGCCCATGTTCCCTCCACCGCCCCACAGAGGATGTGGGTAAAGCAGGATTTGGTGGGGCAGCAGCTGAACTGAAGCACAGTAGTGATTCAAAGCACAGTGCGTGAGCAAGTATCATAGAGAGACCATCGGATTAAGGTGCCTTTTTCTCTTCTGCATCAATGTCCCTGCAGCCCTTTCCCTGCAGCTGGGGCTGGACTGGGGAAGCCTTGCTCCGTGCAAGCCAGCTGGGAGATGCTGGCTTTGGGGCAGGTGTTGGGGCAGCCCTGCCGTGGGTCAGGCCTCCCTGGGAGCCCCAGATGTGTGCCAATGCTGGCAGCATCGTGCAAGCTGCCAGAGACAGTTAGTTGGGTGCCTGGGTCCTTCCTGTCTCCAGCAAACCCCAGTAACGGCGGTTCCCCTGAGGCCAGCAGGTTTCATCACGTGGGTGAGTGTTCCCAGAACTAGCAAGGTGCTTGGGGCTTCCCGAGATGAAACCCTGAGGAGATGCAGATGGAAAGTCAGCTAAGAATTTAAATGCAGGCTGCAAGTGGCATGGGGGAACAGGCATCACTGCAGAGGGCATGGATACCCTCCCTAATTATTTCCCTGTCCTTCAAAAAATCGGGGCACACACTTTCCCCTGCTTGGTCCTGCGTGCCTGCAGTCAACGCAACCCAGCTCTGTCAGTGGGGTGGGTATCCCAGTTTAACCAGTTGTACTGGGGGAAGGGGCTGAGGGAAGCTGCACAAAGTACAGTGAAGTGCATCTCTGGCACTGCGGTGTGCAGGTCGAGGGGCTGAGTTTCAGGCCAGCAGTAGCAAGGCTGAGCCAGGACTGCAGGCCAGGCCAGTGAGTTATGTCAGCCAGCCGGGGGAGATCATCCTGCCACACATAATCCTAGCAAAACTCCTCCGTAACTGCTGACCCTGCTCTATCGGCATTTGGGGTTTGTATCCTGGGTCATCAAGGTAAGCAGTGCTTTCCCAGAAAGTAACTTCTCTTGCTTGCAGCAACAGCCCCTGAGCATCCCCCGACCCCTGTCAGCAGCAGCTGCTCCTGCCCGGCCCTCCCATGCTGCATCTCTGCCCCCAAACCGGCTGGGCCATCTCACAGCGCCTCTTGCTGCCTCCTTCACATACCTCTGCTGATTACTAAATAGTAACTCATCAGGTCTAAAGAGGCAGGTAAAAGCCACACACAGCACCTTCAAGGAAGCGCGGCACCAGCACGCACGTGCCACGTGCGCCTGGGCTAGTGTGAGTCAGCATCAGGGCTGGGGACACATCCTAGTGCCAGTGCTCTGGTCCAGTTTTCCCAGTAACACAGCGTCCTCCTTTGTTGCAGGCTTGGGAGACCTTCAAGCGTCTGGTGGCGACGCTGAGAGTAATCACCTCTGCGGGGAGGTGACTAAAACCAAAGAGAAGGAAAGCCGACAAACGTGCAAATGACAAGGGCAGAAGCAGCTGTCCCGTTGGCAATCTGCTGTAGAGACACTTAGTGGGAAGCTGGAATGACTGAGGTTTCACACGTTGCTTAGGCTAAATCCCTCTTCGGCCTCTTTTAAAGTATCCCTGGTACCAGCAACAAGCTCCAGAGCTGGGACACCGGGCGGGAGGAAGGGACAGCAGTGAAGGTGCCGTGTTCCTGGCTCAGCCCCTTGCACATCAGCCAGGCCATTTCATCCCCCCTCGTCGTGTCCCTCGGTGCTGGGAGGTGGGCCAGCACGGCCCTGGGACAAGATGGCCGCCCTCATCGCCGAGAACTTCCGCTTCCTCTCCTTGTTCTTCAAGAGCAAAGATGTGATGATCTTCAATGGTTTGGTGGCCCTGGGCACGGTGGGGAGCGAGGAGCTCTTCTCGGTCGTTGCCTTCAACTGCCCCTGCTCCCCTGCCCGCAACTATATCTACGGGCTGGCCGCCATCGGCGTCCCGGCCCTGGCCCTCTTCCTCATCGGTGTTATCTGGAACAACCACACCTGGAACCTGGTGGCTGAGTGCCACAAGCGTGGTATCAAGAACTTCTCTGCTGCTGCCACCTTCCTCCTCTTCGGCTCCATCATGGGCCGGGCAGCCGTGGCGCCCGTCACCTGGTCAGTCATCTCGCTGCTGCGCGGGGAGGCTTACATCTGCGCCCTCAGTGAGTTCGTCAAGCCGTCCTCCCTGGACAAGTTCCCGGCCGAGTATGGGGCCGAGGTGCTGGCCAGGTTTCCCTGTAAAGACGTGCCGGCAAACCTCACCAAGTTCAGGGATGAGGTGACACGGAGGCTGAGATACGAGTCCCAGGTAGGCACGCCAGGACGAAAGCCAGGCGGAGTGGGTACGGCCACCTTGCCGTGTCCTAACACAGCCTCTCTCTTCTCTCTCAGCTCTTCGGCTGGCTGCTCATCGGCATCGTGGCGGTCTTGGTTTTCCTCACCAAGTGCCTGAAGCACTGCTGCTCGCCGCTGAGCTACCGGCAGGAGGCTTACTGGGCCCAGTACCGCTCCAACGAGGACAAGCTCTTCCGACGCACGGCCGAGGTCCATTCCAGGATCCTGGCAGCCAAGAATGTGAAGCACTTCTTCGGCTTCGTGGCGCTGGACAAGGAGGAGAAGGAGCTGGTGCAGGAGTTCCCGGTGGAGGGCGTCCAGCCAAGCCCCCAGTGGAACGCCATCACGGGTGTCTACATCTACCGGGAAAACAAGGGCTTCCCCCTGTACAGCCGGCTCCACAAGTGGGCCAAAGGGGTGGAAGGGAACGGGCCAAGCCCAGAGGGCCATGAAATGCTCTTTCTGGCTTCCTAAGACAGATGGGCACTGGCAGCAGTTCCGCAGACCACCTGGCAGGCCTACCAGTACCAGTTTGTAGCTCAGGGATTCACTGGGAATATCCCTCCCAGTGGGATTACTTCTTCCAGCAGGTAAAAAGGGATCAACAGCCTCAAGGTAGAGACTGATAAGCAGTAACTGAGCTGGGGAAGCCCTCCCGCAGAGACAATCATCTCGTTGCTGCTCCCAGAGACACAAGGGGACCAAGGAGCAGATGCATGCCTTGCCTCCGGGCTGCCCGTGCACCCTGCTGCCTAATGCACCAACAGAAGCTTCAGACAGCAAGAGGTGGACACGGCCTTTCTAACCGTGACTCCTGCAGTCCCACTTGTCTCTTCCACGGCAGGGCTAGCCCCAGCCACCCCACACACCTATCTGTCTTACTGACATCAGTGTTTTCCTACGCAGTTGTGCGGTGCCTGTTACGCAGGCAGGTCCCGGAGCACTTTACAGACTACAGCACAGGGAAAAGAGGGAAGTAGTGGGTAAATTCCTGTGGCAAGGGGGATGCAATAGCACCTAGGAAGGACTGAGTCATTAATACAGCAGCATACTGAATAACTGAAAGACTAAGGCAGGAGGAATCACCAATATTCCCAGTATTCAGAAAGACATTCTTAATTACCAAGTTGGAATTTTGGTAGGACACCAAACTCCCTTTGATCTTACTGAACTGCCTGGCAATCTCTAATGAACCCAAATGGTTGCAGCCGTGGGTTTATAAACCCAAAAGATGGCACCATCAGCAGAATAGCTTTTGGGCGAGGTGGCTCAGTGAAAGCTTTGGAGGAAGCAGCACCCGCAGTGAGCCACACCGCTGTCTGCAGCTCACTGCGTTTCTCATCAACAGTCGGATGAGAGTCCTGCTTGTCTGGGTTGTGAGTTGCAGCAAGGCCTCAAACAGAATTAGTTCTATATGTCTGCATATATACACGTGTATATATTTAGTTCATATACTACATCATTGTATTTAGTTAGCTGTATTAACGGAGCATCCTTCTTCGAGGGAAAGGAGACAAGAAAGCCAGCCAAAAGACCACATTACATGCACCCCATCTGCTGCACTGATACTGCAACCCTGGCGTGACAAGGGACAACAGGAACAGCATGGGGGGAGCACCCCTCTCCCTACCCTTCTACCACTGAAATTCTTTCCACTGACTTAAACTCCCTGCAGAAGACTGTCTCTTTTATGGACGTGGCCAGACTCTGACAGGAAAGCAAAGCCAGAAAGGTGCAAAATTACTGCCCTCACCATGACACTGACTATGGCTTCAAGGCTGCTCTTCTGGCACTGCATGGTCCCTTTTCTCCCAAGGGTCAGCCCTACATACCCAACACTGTTTCAAGAGCCAGCAGGACAATGAAGTTCGTTTTTCCTACTTGTACTCTTTCTTTATAGGTCCAACTTCCTTTTACAGTGTGCCGTTTACCAAAAAGCCTTAGGTTGTTCAAAAAATGGCTCAAACTCACAGGACTCAGTGGGGCTTACATACAAGGAGAACTGAAATAAATTATTAAATAAGAGTTATTTTTCATCACTGCCTGCTGAGTTGGTTTTTTTGGTTGTTTTTTGGTTGGGTTTTTTGGGGGGAGGAGTACCGGAAACACATAATTTTACAGTCTCTTTGAATTCAAGGACTGGGAACTTATTTTTTCTTTCTAATAAACATTCAGATCCTCTCCTATCCAGATGACCCCAGAATGTGAAATCTTAAAGTATTACCACATATTACAATTTTAGTAACACTGCTTTTTAGTTATTCTTGTATTTTTAGTTATTCCTGCAGCGAGTAGCACAAGTCTTGTACATCAGGATACACAGCTGCAGCAAATGACAGAAAACATATATAGAAACCATTTTACAAATACTTCCCCTTGCAAGAGTGAGCTGGAGGGTATTCCCTTGCATAAAGAGGCTGGAACACCACTTCATGGGTGAGGCATCCCAGGATCCTTGTTCAGCTCCTCTAGATTTGCCTTGATTTGTGGGAAGGCTTGGCTCCCAGCCTCACTGTCAACTAATCTGCAGGAATGATCAGATGCAAGTTAAATGAAATCGCATTAACTTGAGATGAAAGAGCTCATTTGCATTTCTTCTCGTTGGCCCTCAAGTGCAAACATGCAGACACATATGCCACCCACACACACAGAACAGCAGATGCAAGGTGACTTGCTGAAACAAAGCAGTGTTCCTCTTACTTCCTTTACTTTCCTCACTTTCTTCCTTGGTAGTTGGTCCTAGTAGTTCCTTTGAACTACCTCCACTCCAGTTCCTTCTCCTCCCCTTCCCTCCTTTGAAGGAAGTGGGCAAGACACGTAATACTTCAGAATGGCTTTGTTTATCCCAAGAATAAACCGTGAGCACAAGCTATCTTTTACTCTGTTTGCCTCCCTTTTCTTCCATTAACTCCAGCCACTTCACATGTGCTGGGATGGGCTAGGGGCTTGTCTATGGAGAGGCATGTCTGAGTGGACACTGTCAGTGAGGGGTGGAGCAACATCTGTTTGCAGCTGCAGGGATATTCCCACCACCACCACCACCTTGTCTGCCACCCTGAGCACAGCCCTGCTAAGACAGGCCAGGGCTTCTGGACCTTGTAGCCCATCAGCAGTCCGTGTCACTCATCCTCCTCCAGTAAGGATGCTGAGGTGGAGAACCTTAAGCCATGTTTGCTTTAGCCAGCAAAAGCAACCAGGCTAGTCTTATCAACAAAATGCCAAAAGAGAAATGGAGCTGCCCATCTTCCCGGCATGCCAGATCGCACAGGCTGCAAGCACACTGCTTTTCCTCCAGAGACTGAAAACAACCCCATCGCAGACCATCCTACAGGTTGCCAGTTAGGGCACACTTCCCAGTATCGGGATGGGTTCAAACCAGGCTCCTCCAGTGTGGAGAATTACATACAAGCCTTTCATTTTCCCTGCTGACTCCTATACAGACTGTAATAGCCCCAGTAGTCAAGAAGAAACAATACCTCAAAGGGATCTCTGTTTCTACTGCAACGCTTATTTACGTATTCTGTTATGTAACTAATTAATCCAGAAGAAAAAGCCACCATCATTGCAGCTGCAGTCTTAAAAAAAGCAGCAGCTGCTACTGGATGTTGCAAGCACCCTCCTCCTCTAGAACATTAAGCAAAATCAGAGTACAGTACCCTGCTCTCCCTCAGGACAATAAGTGAAATGACTTGTTTCTGGATCCCAACGGACTTGGGAATTAATTAAATGCTGAATCATTCAGCCTTGCCAACACTGGGCATTCACAAGAGGCAGAAGAGCTGCGTCCTGCAAAGCTCTGGTTTTGAGTTCAGAGTACCTACAATGAGTAAGACTCTTGGAAGTCAGTATTTCAAAGCTGGGCACCCGCTCACTAGCATTTATAATGGATAATCACACTTGTTTGTGTACTCTGCTTGTCCCCTTGCCTTCAGTTCTTCATCTGTAGAACACGTGGATGATCACACCCCCATCTTATCGGAGAGTTACAAGAACATGGATCATAAGGCACCACCAGCAGTGACAGAGCCTACGTAAGTACCCGAGATACCTGGCTTTTTCCAAGCAGGTTAGATTGGTATGACTTTTTTTCAGCACAGAAAAATCACTTCTTTCTTTGACTTCACCAATTTCTCTTGAGACACAACAACTACTGAAAATCACTATTTTTTCTGTCTTCAATTCCTGGTGACTTGTTGTATCAGGAGGACCCACTGCAACTGGATGCTGTGGGCTTTAAAGGCATATGCCCTTTCAGCTGAAGAGGACAAGAGCATCCTGGGCTGCGCTAGGAAGACCAGGTCTATCGACGTCATCCTTCCCCTCCTACTCTGCAGCAGTGAGACATCTGGGGCAATATGTCAAGTACTGGGCTCCCCAGTATGTGAGAGAGAACAGCCTTACTGGAGCAAGTACAGCAAGGGACAGGAGCAGCCATCATACAAGGAGAGGCTGAGAGCTGCAGCTGCTCAGCCTGAGGAGAAAGTTCACGGTGGATCTTAGCTACATGTATAAATACCTGACACAAGGACATAAAATGGAACCAGATTCTTCTTAGTGGTGCTCAGTGACAAGCCAAGAGGAAATAGGCACAAATTTAAATAGAAGAAATTCCATTTAAATGTAAGAAAACACTTTTTTTCACTGTGAACATGGTCAAACACTGGAACAGGTCACGCAGAGAGGCTGTGGAGTCTCCACCCTTGGAGAAATCAAAACCAAACCAGATGTGGTCCTGAGCAACCTAGTCTGGCTGACCCCTGCTTTGAGCAGGGGGTTAAAACAGATGACCTCCAGATGTCCCTTCTAACCACACCTATGCCACAATTCTGTGTTGCTCTGCTAATTTCTAGGACCACAAAGGCACTTGAGATAATTTTTCTGAAGTGTTAATTCAGCTAATAGGCAAGAATATTCTCTGCCATCTTGACAGAGAGATAAATCCATTTATAAAACATCACTATACTTAAAAAACAGTGGGTTATAACTGCACCATTTCCCCAAGAAAGTAGAACAAGTATGGCTGTATTGATTATAAAACAGTCTATATTTAAAAATACATCTTCAAAGTCACCAGCAGACTATGATTTGTATCATCCAGACAAAGCTGCAAACACTTATCAAATCTTTTCCTTTGCTTCTTTTCAGCTTGGTTTCATCACAGAGCAAAACTCTCCAGAAACTCAAGGCAGAACTCATGCCTCTCGGGTCCTCTGAGCTGAGTCTCTCCTGCTTTTACTTGTGCTGTACTTAGGTGTCAGCAAGGGAACTCCTGGTCTCCACATACTCAAGTGCTGCTCTTTTTACAGCCAGGACACTTTCTGTTGTACCAAATTTCTTCTCATAATCCAGGTAGCGTTTAAAGAAGAACTTCATCTTCTTTGGTGCCAAGCTCAAGTGTACGACCCTCTCAAAGATGTCCCTGCAAGAAATCAAAGTGATTCAGACTGCTGTGTTGGTGACAGCACAATACAAGCCCTGTATCCTGCCTCCGAACAAAGAGCAGAGTCAGGGAAGACATTCAACCCACTGTGAAGCGCTGGTGCGTAAAGAAATAGATTCCTGACAACTGGCCAAAATCTCAGGTAGAAGCCTTCTATTTGCTTGCAGAACCCTAAGGCTGCTGGTCAACTTATGCTAAAATCCAGCCACTGTATTTGACCCTGTGTTCATTAAGTGGATGCAGCTGGAGCCATAGTGTGGGAAACTGGACTTCCTTTTGTCAACTCTCAAAAAAGGAAAAGGGGGGGGGGAAGTTTCTCCAGTTTTTTGTTACAAGATACATAAGGGCTTGATCTCACCCTTCAGATAAACAAGGCAATCCCTCCAGAGGGACCAACAAACCTCAGTGCAAGTTCTCTAGTTTCTGTCATGCAGGCCACTACTTACAAATCAGTCCCCCTCTGAATCTCCTTGGAGTCTACTCCACATATCCCAGTTTTCTTTCTCTAGGTAATAAAAATTCTCTTCTGCTCTGCTCTGGGAAGCCTTACACAACCTCATGCTGCAAGGTACCTCTGTTCTTTTCTGGTGCTGCTCCAAGCACTGCAGTCTGCCCTTTCCCAGCCTGCCATCACACAACTCACCGTACTTCCTTCTGGCTGCCATGCTTGATCATGATGTCCATGTAGATGGACCAGATGTCTGTCCGCTTGGGATAGCTGCTGAGGATGCTCTCAAACAGGGCCTTGGCATGATCCGAGTCCCCAGAACGGAACTCCAGCTGTGCAAACCTTGAAATGACATCCACATCTGGAACAAGTAATAGCATGTTAAGATACCACAGCAGCTCTCTTCCTTATGAACAAACACAAGTGATAATTACACAGAACAGAGGAAGGCACAGAGACAGCACCATCTTGACCCAGAGACAAAAGACTCTGTTGTAAAGTGGTTCTGGACCAAGGTGGGATCAGAGTAGGAGAAAGAAGGGTCACAGTTCACTTCCCATTTCCCCTCTGCAGGAGACAGAAGTTTATTCTTACATTCAAACTCTGCATCTTGCAACATCTACAGGCAGCCCCACAAACCTGGGACTTAATCAACTGACTTTTTCTAGAGAGCTGTAAGACTCAAAATCACCTTTGCTTTGGGTGCTTTGCTTTGCCCATCACAGCAAGTTCTGTTACAGGAGGCTTTAGCATTGATATCCAGGCTGAAACTTCCCCTCCCCTGAGAGCCAAGGGCAGCACGTTCAGCACCAACTGGCTGCACTTTGCACTTATTACAAACACTGTCACAGGCAGAGATATCAGAGCAGTCCATTTGCTGCAGACACGTGGTCCACATTAAGGGTGGGGAAGAGTGCTTACGTTCTTTGGTGGGCAAAGCCTTGAGAGCACGCTCCAAAAGCCTGTGCGTAGCCTCCGCCTGGCCTTGCTTCAGGAGGAAAGAGGCGTATTTCAGCCACACAGCCTTCTCCTGACGGAAACGCTTCAGCATCGTGTGGTACAATTCTTCTGCTTGCTGGAAGGGCAGAGTTGCGTTAGATCACACAGATTCATAATAAAGCCTTGCAGCTTTAAAACTCTTATTGTTGACCCAGGTATCTCCAAACACTTATGACAGAAAAGCAGGCATCAATAGTTCCTTGTTTGCTGTCAATAATAACTATTAATCCCAGTTAGGAACAGGACAGGCCTAATAACTGACAGCTGGAAGCTTACAGAGCCAGCATTTAGTTTACTGTCATGACTGAATGGGATACATACCTGGGACATGCTTGCACTACCTTACCTTGTACTTCTCAGAATTGGCATAGATGTCACACAGATGCTGGAAGACTTTCAGAGGTTCATTGTACTGAACAGCTCTCTCAAAGACCTTCATCAGTGTCTCCTCAGTACCATACATGTTCTCCAAGTTCAGCAGAGCTACCCAGACATTCAGCTTCTCCTGTTCTTCCCTTACAGCAGATGTGAATAAGAATATTTAGTCTTTTACCTTTTAGTCTTTATCAGCTTTTTACAAACCACCCTACAACGACACACTGACTTGCAGCTTCCCTCCAGGACAAAGGAAGGGAACATACTGCTCATTGAAACACCACCTTTGGAACAGAGCACAGCACTAACTTTTCTTCACTGTAGTTTGTCATTAAAAACCACAAGGATGATTCAAGAAAGCATAATATACTTAATCATGCCATAGAGATGATTTAATACACAAGGGTGCAGTCCTTTGGAAAAAGCAACAAGAGGTTCAGTTTGTTTCATGTTTTAATTTAAGGACACCACTGACAGTGCTATGCTCTTCCAAACCCTCCTGACTGCTCAGAAGTACGTCTGTGTGCTCAGTGATACCTTGCGGCGGAGTTACTGCACACATGAGCCGCAGCAAGTCAGCTGCAGGCCATCTGTGGTGACTCAGACCAGACCTTCAACGGGCCAGCTGGCAATTGCTACCATTTAATCCTTTCAAGCTCACTGAAACAGACTCTGCCACTCCACACACACACGCACAGACACTGATGATGATGATGATACTCTTCTCACACCCCAACTACCCAACATGATTTGTTCTTTAGGGCACATAAAGGCAGAACTCCATTATTACCTGAAGCAGATTGTTTTAAGTGCTCTTTCTGCCACAGCTCTGGCCTTCTCAATCTCGGTAGCCTGGAGGTGAAAGGCCATGTACTGTAGCCAGACGATGGAGCTGTTGGGACTGCTCAGCACCAGGCGGTCAAAGTCATCTGCTGACTGGGGCTGTCGGCTGGGATCCATCAGAGCTGCCTCTAGTTTGCAGAGCTCCTTCTCCTTCTTCTGCTTCTCCAGCTCCTTCTCTTTCTTTGTTTGTTTCTTCAGCTGAAAGAGAAAAATGAGGACTGGGGAAAAGCAGGCACTTCAGGTGGGAATAGGCAGGCCCAGCTAAAACACAGCCAAACCTCAGTACATCCAAGGCTAGACGGTTTTCACAGGAAGAGATGAGGCCAGTTACTTAAGACAGGAGGAAAATGGTACACACCCTCTACCCCCTCACACATTCACACCTCCAGGATAAGCAGCAGGGCATGAAATCTCGTTTCTTTCAATGAAATACACCAACAGACCAAATATTTCACTAGTCTTGCACCTCCACTGCAGGATTCACACTTCACCCCTCTCTCTCATTTTTCCATCTCTACCCTCCCAGCTAGTGCTCACCACCACCCTCCACTTTGTAGAAATCCAGGATACATTGGGGGAGAGATTGTGCAAGACTGCGGTATGTTGCTGGATCACTGGGGTGGCTCAGGTCTAAATTGCAAACTGAGAGTGCCATAGTTCTCTGCACAAGGCAGCTATACCCTAGGCAATAAAGCACCGGCCTTACAGAGGTAAGTTTTGAGGGACAGGGGAAATCCTGAAGAGTAAGCAAGACAGCAATTCATGAACTTGCTTCTGATTTTGCTGAATTGCTCACAACTGGAAAACTAGTCTAAAATATTATAGCATAAATAAAGAATCTGTTGGTGGTTTTCCACATAAGATTACTGTAATTTGAAAAGGTTTTTCATCTCCATATATTCCTGTAATTTTACAGCACTCAGAAAAGTAAAAAACGGAGCCGACATCAAATACAAAAATTTTACTTTCATAAAAATATTTGACACTAAATAATATTTTTTTTAGCATGTCAACACAAGAAGCCCTATTTTCATGCAGACATGTTAAAACAGGGCCTTTTCTCCTCTGCTTCAGAGATACCTGCTGCTACGCCCAGGGCTCAGAGTAGCTAAGGAAGTCCCATATTAGCTGTCAGATGTTCCCTTGGGTTAAAAGGCTTTGCCATGGGACAGGCAGACATGCAAGCACTGACACATCACATTACAGCCACCGTGTGGTGTGTCTCCTGTGCAGGCAACACTAGTACACAGTACCTTCAACTGTTGATCCTCTTCCTCCTCACTCTCTGAGCTCTCTTCCTTCTGATTCAGCACAGCTGTATCTGTTGCACTTATATCTTCATCCCAGGTGAAGCCCACGGAAACCTGCAGCCTGGGAGCTTCACCAGGTTTCCTTACCTGTTTGGAATAAAACAAGGAATGCCCTGGGTTTTAATTTGAAGTTTTTACACTAAGACCAGACAACTGCTGTCTGCTTGTGGCTTCTCTCTGGCCAGTACTATTGACTTCTCACACTTGCAAACAGTCCACCCGCAAAAACATTAAACTCTGGTCACCTCTGATGTAATTTAAATTCAATCCATGCCAAGCCATTTTCAGAAGGCACAAACACCAGTCTGTGTCACTCCTATCTGCAGCAATGACACTTATTGTCATCCAAGTCGAAAGTGACATTCCTCAACAGGGCTGGAAATTCATTTCAGGTTCAGGTTCTCCTCAAAACTTCTCACCTTAGATTTCTTTTTAGCTGCTTCTTCCTCCTGGTCCTCATCCTCCTCTTCCCGGTAATATACCTCAATTCCACTGTCATTTTCATCTGCTGGGCACATCTTCCTTTTTTTTGGCTTTGCCTCCTGCAACAAGCAGAAATGAGTGGGTGGTAGAGGGCAACAACTGGGATGAATCTCAAAGGCAATTCTGATGACAAAGTAAAGAGCCTGACAGCAGAGAGTGGTGCCGTGGCAGAGCATCCCCGACTATCCTCTCACAGAGATAACAGAGAATAAACTCACACTCACTTACATATGGTGCCAAGACCAACAGGAAGGGCCACACATGAAACACAATTGTGCTGCTAATTCATTTAACTCCTACCCACATGGAATAGTTTCTGATCTTTGCTGACCTCCAATGCAATTTAATCTTTTTTTCCTACTTAGTATAATTTCTCAGCCTCATCCCTGTGGATCTTCCTAGCCTCTTCAGTATTTGGGCCAGCCAAGTCCTTTAGCATGTCCTGCACAATCACGTCCATACCTTCTCACTTTCAGAGTTTCCTCTTCTCCGTTTTGTCTTCAGTTTAAGCTCTTCTCTCTTTTCCTTATCATCTGCCTCTCTTTTCTCTTTCTCTGCATCGTATAGTGGTAGGCCTAGGGATTCAGGCAAGACGCTTGGCATCCCAGTGTCCTTGGGCAGGAGAGAGAGCTCAATATGTTTTTCTTTTCCATTTACACTGTGGTGTGTTGCCAGGAGTAGCAGAAGATGAGGGGGAAAAAAATAAATGCTCTGATTTATAATGACTGCAAGGATATGGACTTCCTTCAAATCCTCCCAGCTTTTATCCTCCCTCTTTCCATCCCCAACTAATCCACCATCTCCTGTCTACCAATTCATGGACCCTTCTGAAGAACGTTGGACCTACCCAAGCACCTTGGCAGTGAGCAGCTTTCCTTTAGGCAGGTACTTTTCATATAAGGAGTGTTTCTGTACGAAGTAAGGGGAAACATTCTGGAACAGTATTCGGCCCAGAAGAGAAGCGGACAAGCTGAGAAGAGCACGAAAACAAAAGAAAAAGTATTCCATAGTGGGGGAAAAGAAAAATAAAAAATTGCAGTGACTGTATCTGTGGCACCACCAGTTCTACATAGCATCACACAAACTTTCCCTACTTTACTTTTATAGGCTCAAGAAAGCAGCAATGACATCTTGATTCCCAGGAGGAAATCCATTTTGTGACATTGCATTATGCCAGAGATTACCCCCAAACCAGATTCCAGAATTGTACACTCAAAATAAGCTCTCCAAGACCCTTCAATTCCCAGAATAATTTTCTTATGCTGCTCACCCAAAGAATACACCTGATGAAGTGATTGATTTGACATAGCCTCTCAATAGCTGGCCTTTTTTAACATCCTTAATACATGTTATTTCAGCATCTTCCACTTTGCTGTTGCTCTTTGGGTTTAGCCTAAAAAAAAAAAAAGGGTTAGAAGTTAAAGCATTTGTCAGAATAATCCACATTCTACTCTGGATACTAAAAAAAGAAATCAGAATTAACAACAGCTAGCACTTTCTGGAAAATGTACCAGATCAGAGACACCCTTCAGATTATTCAAATGTACTAACGGACTATCTGCATCTCTGCCAAGCTATACATAGCGTTAGGGAATAGACATATTGCTGTAAACAAAGCCAAACAAAACAGATCAGCCTGGCTTCCTCTGACACCAAGAAAATGAGGAAAGTAAAATGCTGTCTGAAATTCTGCATAGCATTGGCTTGGGTTTTTTCCCCATTTACTTCTTAAGATACTCCATTCCACATGATTTATGCATTTTTGTTCCACAGAGAAAACTAAGCAAGAGGCTCAGTTTTAAAAGACATTTAGGACGAAGTGTAATCTTTAATCAAAATGGCTAAAAACCAGCTGAACATCAAAATGTAACGTGTTTGTATTGCAAATTCAATGGAACTTTCCCTTTCTTCCCAAATAAACAAACAAAAAAGTTGTCAGGTCTAGAAACTATGATAAACAGAAATTAAATGGGAATCCACTTGATCAGCTCTGCATCTAATGTCAGATACCTCCATGTTTACCAATACACAGAAAAAACTTTCTGAAGCAAGAACAAGTCTCATCCCTTAAAAACAATGTAGTCCTTGTCCTTTGAACACTTCAAACTGATCAGCTCAAACCAGCAATTACTGTATTCCACTACCCTTCTCTTCACTAGTAGGAGATCAACAGACTGGAGGGATGACACATACCGTGATTGCCGGAGAGATAGCTGGATTTTGCCGTTCTCATTGGAGAGGATGTAGCACCTGCATGGCAGAGTAAGGGGAGAAAGCAGAAAGCTTTGTTACCTGTTAAAAGCACCACAGGTAGAAAATAGATTTTTTCACTAGATATTTTCACTAGCAGAATGAAGCTCTAGAGGAAACAAACCACTCCGTCCCTCGGAGCACATGCTGTCTAAGACAAACCACCATGATGCAACAGCTGATGAAACCAGCTAAAGGGCTTTTTGAAAGATATTTACTTGCTTTACCCGGTCTCTATTGCTAGTACAAAAGACTTAAACATTGCTACAGCAATCACTTGGCCTGTTGCACTCTGCAGCATTCCCAACAAGTCTGTGAAGCAGGGAAATGCAATTATTTGGGCATCATAAATGCAAAGACAACCGACTTGCCAAACAACCTACAGAACCACAGCAGAGCTGGGATAACTGTCTTCCCTCAGTCCCATCAGCATCTTAGCTAAGAAAGTCGCTACTCCCAAACCACAGTTCAAGAAGGCAGCTGAGAAGGGGCTGCTTAATACATAGAAAATGCAGGACTTTCACCCAAACACATACAAGGTCATAAGTCAGCACTACTCCTTAGCTACAGACTGAACCTTGCAGGTCGAGCATCATCTTATGGCATCCAAAAGCCTGTCATCAAGGGTGGGTGTTTCTAAGCCTTGCAGCTTGAGGGAACAAGAAAGAGAATTACTGACCTGACAATCTTGCCAACTTTGAAGTCACCTGGAGGATTGTCCATGTAAGTATCATTCAGGTGAAAGATGCTGACTTTGCCAGTCTTCCCACCTGGCAATGCAACGGTCAAACCAATGTGTGGAATCACTTTTGTTACCATGCCTACAGTGATGCTGCCCTGCTCCAGCGTCTGAATTCCTGGAAAAAGCAAAGGAGAGAAAGGGTTTCATAATACTTGAAAAGTATGCAACAAAGCAACAGGGTAATGAGTCTGTGAAGCTGATTTTAGTTGCCTAGTCACATACCAAAGCCACCAACTTTTGGTAAGGTGCACTCTATGCACTCTCTCAGTTCAAAGTAATGTTTGCTTTGGTAGCCAGGCCAAGATCACCTAGTTGCACAGTTTCAGGATCCAGAATAACTGACAAATGTACTATCTCATGTCTGAGATCAGAAGGGAATACGTTCCTAAAGGCTCAGAGAAGGGCTTCTGTCTGAGACAGTAGGAAAGTGATTCTTTAAAAGTCTGACCTCCCTTGCCTTGCATGGTGCCACATCAGGGTCAGGGTCCCAGGAGTGAGTTCTGTCCTACAGGGAGGTACAGCTTGGCTCTGGAGTGTAACCTCTTCACCTAAGGGGTCAGTGCAGGCCCATCTCCTGAGTAAAGCATCATATACTGTTAGGGCTCCACTATACCTGTGAGTGACAAGCAGAGTTTTGTTTCTGTGACATCTGTTCCAGTCACTGTAGCTGATATTGCCTGGCCATTTTTGAAGCTCTTTTCTGGATGCTTTAAGATCTGAAAGAAAAGACAGATTTCCACTTATTACCAGGAAAGGAACTCCATACAACTCTGCTGTTTCTCCTATGAAGCTTTACGCTTTCTATATGCATCTTTAATGTATTCACTTGACTGATAGCTCAGCATTGCTTCAGTGGCTCTGCTATCCTGAGCCAAACTAGCTACAGACATAGTACTTGCTCGCCAGTGAAGGGCAGTGATGCTTGAAGAGCACAGCACTGGATTACAAGTTCACATGGATGTCAGAAGTGTCTGTAGTAATTACCTGCAGCCATGTGCACAGAAAAAAATTTGTGTAGCTTTATCTGTAATGGCCTCTTACCTTGGTGTTCATAGACAGCAGCAGATGAGGAACTCTTCCTCGAATATGAGGGGCAACTTCTACCTCCAGCCAATTTTTGAGGATGTTATACTGAGAAGACACCAAATAACCAGAGAAGACAGCATGAGACCTTAGGAAAACAACCCTTCCCTGGTGGATTCACTAATTTTTAAGGCTAGAAAGAACTGCTCCAGCCTTAGCTCTTGCACCAAGCAAAAATGGTGATTTGGCTTCTACTCATAGAAGCATAATGCTGCTGTGGCTCACAGGCAAGTCCACACAACACAGGGTATCAGCTGCGAGCGTGCTTTGTGCTGGTGGCATACACAGTTTCTCAAAGGCCATTTTGCTAGAGTGCTGGGTGGGAAGCATCTGCTGGCAACAAACAGGCATGTCAAAGAGGATGAGTCAGCTTGACTCTGTCAAGTATAGAAAACGTTGACTTCCTTCTCCCTGTAAGACACTGCACTTTGCACAGGTCACTCTTAGTTAACAAAGACCATAGTAGTGCCAGTGTTTAGGTCTGAAATCAGGTCCCTGAGGTCACCCCTGCTTGCTGCCTCTCCCAGCACACTTAGAAACACTCTGACCTCACCTTTCTCACAAAACAGGTGACTGTCTGTCCAACACTGTAGAGTCCAGGTTTTTTAAGGGCATTGTCTTCTTTAGGGTTCAGCGTTGCTGTGACTTTCCCTTCTATTTCACTGTTTGCAATCAAAGAAAGAGGACATCAGTGAGACAACTTTGGTCCTAATGATGAACATAGGAGTAAGAAACCCAAGAGATTACAGTGAGCCAGTAAGTACTACTGTGACAATGCCTTTGTGACATTCACCCCTATCCCCTCCCCAGCTGCATCCTTCTGCAGGGAATTAATTCTTCCCTGGGCTTAAGAGGGAATCCTTCTCATATGAATGGAAACACCAGAGTCCAGACTGGCAGAAGCTGAAGCCAAAAGGACACTCAAAGGAAATCACGTGCTAGGAGAGCACCGTGAGGTTTAACACAGCTCCCAGACCCACATTAGTGTGAGAGAATAGGGGACCTTGCCACACTGCATACATGTGCAGCCCTTTACAAATGGGAGGAACAAGGGAGGAAAACTACAAGGATACAAGGCCTGTGAAGCATCTGCAGACAGCACAGAGGCCAACACTGACCTTGGTCGCATGCTGAGCTCTGGAATGGACTGTGTGAAGTGCGGATGGGTGATGGGCAGGTACCTAAAGAACAGGAAAAGGATTAAAGTTTCTCATGATCTCCCCAGACTCCACTCACCCACCTGTAATCCTTCTGCACTGGCAAAAAAACCCAGACATAAGGCCTCTAAAACTACCAAAGGCTTCCAGTTGCAGTTCTTCCTGGCTATTTCATTGGCAATTTAGGTACCTAAAGTACTCTAGCAAATTCAGCCCCTGGGGCCAAATCCTGCTTGTATTCAAGGCCTCCCCTGGACCTTAAGAGTTTAGAAATCTTTTTTACGATCTATGCTCAAGATAAATACAGTGACACAGGTTGAGAGCCAATTCACTGAAACCTGGATCTGGGATAGAATATAATAGCAGATTCCCTCAGGCCTCAACTACTCCAGCAAGGGTAGCTGTAACAGCATCTACTGACAGAGGGAACAGCCTAGACCACCTGAATTGAGTAACTGTTTCACCCCTTGCATTCACCAAGAAGTAATATTATGTGCATGTTTTCCTACCTGTGAGTATTCACATCTCTGCCTCCAATGACTCGAGCAGTCACCTTCTGTCCAGCTTTCAGAGTGCATGTTGGAAAAGAACCTATAGGCACTTCATCCAGTATCCGGGATGCATGGATTGACCCTGTCAGTTTGTCATCAATAGCAACTGTGACATGGGTCGGTTTGACAGATTTAACAGTACCAGTAACAGTATCCCCCAGGGAAAGTGAGTGTTTCACAGCAGCAAGCACCTCTTCCAATGCTGTCTCTGATTCGTTCCGGACCCTTGCAAAAACACCCTTCTTTGCTCGGCCTTGTACTGCTAACAAGATTCCATGGCCACTCTCCTTCACTACTTTTAAGGTTGCAGAGATTATTTGTCCCACCTTCAGTTTTTCTGAGTCAAAGCGGAAAGTGTCATTGAAGTGAGATGCTATAGGGACAGCTGCCAGCTGACCTGTTTCCAACAAAGACACGACGGCAAATTCTTCTGCTACGTGCTGCACGATGGCAGAATGCTGGGAGTTCTCTGTGAGCCGCTAGACAGAAATGGAGATAGTGATTTCTCCTGCTGAGACTTTTGATTCCCTCCACTCTACCTCCCACAGTTCTAAAAGAGGAAACAGCCCCCTCTCAAATTCATTAATCACCTGGAGTTTGTTAGACAAACAGAAACACACAAATCCAAAGACTGAACACATACTTGCTTGGCTCGTTGTTTTAACAGTTCTTCCCGAAGAGAAACATACACCTTGGATGTGAGGGCATCCACATGAAGAACCAATGCCTTGGTTTTCTCACCAGGAGCGATACTTCTGTCTATAAATGAGAACAAGGAGATTATCTCCTGATGACAGTGAAGAATTTTCAGCAACTGAGCTAGTGGCACATGACAGACAGGAAGGGTTGCCTGTGATGTGGTTCAGTTCAATTCCTTAAGTCCATAGTGATAAAAAGACTGCTTAATCATGAATTGTAACTAGGTTACTGTAATAAAGTCAACTTAGTGCCAAACGTATAAGTCTCTTTATGAAAAGAACAGATTCCTCCAACATTAATAGCAAGGAGGAAAAAAAAAAGGGGGCTTTTTTATTTGAAAAAAACGAGTCTGATGCTTTCATGGATGAACTAAACAGATTGTATACATTATTTAAATAATGCAGACAAGACTAAACACAAATTCAAGGTAATACACATTTTTAAAAAGATTAGCTAACATTTGCACAAAAACATAATCAGTTTATCTGTTGCTGAGGAAACAAAAACACTTTTCTGAACACAGAAGAGCTGGGATATTACTCCTGCTGAAATCAGCAGTTTATATTGGTTTCATCAGTGTATTCATTATCTCAGCATGTACTTGTTTTGTTCTGCATAATAGCGCACTTTTCTGCTTTAATTTTTTAATTGCCAAGTACCAAAACTGCAGTCTTGTTTTAAAGTCACATTCATTTAAAAGAAAAATTAACAGCCATTTCTGATAGGGCATACTCCAAGGAACACATTTCTAAAGAAGAAAAAAAACCAAGAAAGCTGGAGCTTGTGTTAATATTTTGTCTATATACAGTATGCTTCAACTAAGGATCTCAGAGCACAAACCAGACCTTGCAAGATGCCCAAGATAAGAGGCAGGATTAGGTCCAGTTTACAGATGGGGTAACAGAGGCGCAGGTAGGCTTAAATTACATGTTTCGAATCATGCAAATGGATCAGCAACACATTAGGAAACCAAACTACTCTTCAAGTCCATCCCTAGTCTGATCACTTCTCCCATGTTAGTTCCTCATCAGCAGAATTCACTTCAGAACAGAGGTTTCAAAGTACAGGAGTGAAAATCAAAGCAAGCAAAACCAAGACCCTCACCTCCCAAATGGTAGCGAGTGGCTGTTACAGTCAAGCCTGTGACACAGCTGCCACTGAACACTGCTGAGCCATCCTCCTTCACATCCTGCACCACGAGCTGCAGCTCCTTCCCAGGCAGCAACTCACAAAGGCCTTGGGCCGCGCTGGGCTCCCCTAAATAAAGGGAAGAAAAAGTGAGAAGTCAGTTTTACCTACGCTGTCTCTTTGAAAAACAAAGACAGCCTTCACATTTGCTCAAAAGTGCACAAATAAGCATTTATATCCACCTTCATAACAGAAAACAATGTTTAGGCTCCTGAATCTGTAGAAATATGAAGTAGATTCTAGTAGAGTTGATAAAGTAGAAACACTTACTTGACAATAAGGATCTGGTTAACTGTGGAGAGAACACATTCCAATCTTATACAAACACCGGCACACAGCATCACATAGAAAAAGGTGAAAGCAAAATAATACTAAAAACACAAAACAGACCTGTCACTCCACAATTATAGGAAATATAATATTAAACAGTACTGATAGAAAAAAAAACTAAAAAGGCAAAGTGGAATTTGATTAAAAAAAAAACCCAACTGCAATACATGCAATACTCCTAACACTAGAAAAAGAGCATGTGAGAAAACCTTTGCCGGAGGACTCATTTAGCAAAGCTGTAATGTAAGTAGGCAAATCTGTTTGTACAAACCCATCCTCATGTGAGTACTATGTTTGGGTTATCATAAGCACTTGAGTGACAGCACAATTATCCTTGTACTTTCTTGTTAAGCAGATCCTCGCTAAGGCTCAGGGCAGTTGAAAAATTCCTCTGTGAAAATCAGGCATCCCATCCAAAAATATCAACAATAAAAAACAACTTGATGATCACAGCATGCACAAATGCAGATTTCTGTACCATAAGAAAAGTATTCTTGACTGCCAGTAAAAAAACCGCCAGTGTCCTTCACTGTCAATAGTTAAAAAAACGCTGTTAGATTAAGGTAGAAATGGTAATTTCTCATCAGTTATGAGTTACCAGCAAATACAGTATGCATACAAATACCATTACTCTTGTCAATGATTCCTCTTTATTCTGACAGACAAAGCTAGTCCTATTTGTTTAGACACAGTTAGTGCCTGCTGCATGCAGTATGTAATATGCAAGTAAGGAAATTCTTAAAGCCTTCTCCTTCATTACCCTCCAAAAGCATCATTCACTTTAAAGAGATGTACTATTCTTCAGAAAGCACCAGGGGAAAAAAGATGATGGCTTTACCATCAGACAGCTAATTTGCCCAGCCCTTCTAACGTCACAGCAAGTGACATTGATGCACTGACTCAGACCACTTCAGTTCCATCACTTTGAGTACAAACATTGACACGTTGTCCATTCTGATTCTTATGTGCCCATCACCCTAGTATCCAGGCATTAGTGCTGTTTTTCTTAAACTAAGTAATTAGCAGGGGTAGGTCTTAAGTGCCTATTTCCAATACATGAGTTTGCACACAAGAAGAGCCTCCCATATTGCTTATCGCCACTCTCTTTTCAGGCATTTGGGGAAATTTAGGTTTAGGCATTGGGCAGCCTGTTTTGCTTCACTGGTGCTTTGTGGCAATTCACTCAGGCACACAGAAATAAACTCTTTCCAGACTTCTAAGAGTCATTTGTCCACTTAAAAGAAAAAAACAAATCCTCCCCCCATCAACAAACAACAACAAAAAAACCCCACCAAAAAACAACAGGAAAACCATATGTCTACACCTCTGTGGGCATATTAGACAGCTTTCACAGCTCAGCCCAGTATCTGTTATATCCCTAAGCTCTTTGGAGTTTAACATGTTTACTGACCAAAGAAATTAGGTCTGCAGCTCTTAACATACAAGAGCATAGAGTACTAAAAATTAACCGCTACCAGATCAAAATAAACAGACACAATGCTTCACGTGACACATAATTAAATGGTGCAACTACTGCCAAGTCTCAGTTGCTTAACTATTAGATTAGTTCAAAACGCAATTACAAATATTCACTATTCAAATAATAGACACAAAAAAGTGTCTCCAATGCTGGAGAAAGGCTTTGGTCCACAGAACATCCAATCTCACCCTGGTCTTTCTTATTTTCACCTTCACGGGTCCTTCAACGACTCCATCCTTTTGTACCACTGTATCTCCCTTCCTCTTTTGGTACGTGGACCTCACAGTTCACCTGTTTATCCCTTTACTTTTAACTCTCTAAGCTTCAACCCAAAATCAATGTAAGAAGTCTAGCAGACTTCCATGAAAAGAGCAGATTCTTTGGCTTGTTCCAGCTGTAATTCCAAGAAACTTTCTTCTCAATGGCACACTACACACACATCCTTCTTCTAATAAGCTCCTCTTAGAAGCCAAACCTTTGCTTGAGCAGAAAGAATAGAATCGCTTACAATAGAAAAGACCTTTAAGAATGGTTTTCCCTTTTTGTTCCTCTGGAGCCCCTTTTTTGTGATACGATCCCCTTTAGTAGGCCATGCAATCTTTTACCTCTTCTTCTCAGCCAGTTCCTGATTTCTTTAATCTCCTTGAAATATTGATTCAGGAGGGCAAAGCTCTCCGCAGCAGAATCGCCTGAGCTGCACTCTGACACCTTCAGATTGAGGAGCACACGCTGCTTCTCCTCATCAATACTCATCACCTTCGCAACCACAGTCTGTCCGACCACAAAGTGGTCCTTGGTGTCCGTCACAAACTTGTCACTCATGCTCTGTGCAAAGGAAACAAAGGGGCAAGGGTTACTGAGCACAGCTGCTGTGCAGAAGGGTTTGAGTTAAGACTCCATGAAAATGTGAAAGAGAAATTAACAGAGACTAACAAAAAGCCATCGATTAAAATGAATTACTGAAGTCACATGGAATACTTGTTGAAGCTTAAGCTCACCTGATTAAAGTCCTTTGTTTCATTTTGGAAGCGATCTAAACCACAAAGATAAAAGCAGCTTTTACCCCACTGGAGGAAGCTGCGCAAATGCAGGATCCACAGCCTTACTGTTCCTTCCTTGTTACCATACCTTTGCTAAAAGCAATGTTTCAAGCATGCCTGATTACACACATGCTGTTTACTGAAGTGAATGCTTTGCTTACCACTTTGGGTGCTAGTCCTGTCACACCAAAAGGGAACTCCACAAACACTCCAAAGGGCATCACGTTCCTCACATAACCAGTCAACAGCATCCCAGGCTGGATTTCAGAGAAACTTCTCACAACTTGCTCCTCCTGTACAGCAGAAATCACTGCAGACTTTCTGCTCAAGATCTGAACCACCAGTTAGGAAAAATAGGAAAAGATGAATGAAAGGAGCCCAATACCAAGCAAGCGTCTTGGTGCTGCTAACCATAGAGCACTTTTGCAGGTTAGACAGTACAGAGGCTCAAAGTCCTGCAATTCCAGTTTCTGTCTTGATCTCTCTACCCTAAAATTTAGCAACTGACATCTCTTAAGTGAGATGTCATGCTCAGCATTAAAGATGTCTGCTTCACACTAATAGAAATGTCAACTTCCTAATGTTTCAGCTCTGATTTTTGGTTGTGTTACGATTAACAGCCCAGAAGCTGGTTAGGGAGACCAGCCGATTCACAACTAACTCCTGGTTCTGATGGGATTCTAGCAGCAGCTGAGCCTCACTTCTAACACAAGCAAGTTAGGACTCTTTGAAGCATCGCCAGCTTGACAGGCACTTGACAGCATTAACTAGTATATCTTCTGTTTGTTGCAGATACTCCAGATTCCTGACAGGTATCTCCCTCCCCACTGCTTTGTTTGACTGTTTGAGGCGGCAAAGGATACGATACGCTCTCCCTTGTCACTTAGGCACATAAGTCTGGGCAGGACATCTCCCTCTTGAAGACAATGCCACAGGAGCTTGCAGGTAGGAACAAAGTCAGAGAGGTGCGCTGTGGGAATCACAGCTATCACATTGCCTTCATCTTCTAAGATGGAAACCTCTAGCCCATTATCTTTCTTCTTCAAGACTTTCACGTCAACCATCTGAAAAGAGAACAAATACAGTGATATAAAATTCCAGCTGTCTTTGAAGTCATTCCTTTTGATGCGCAGGGTACGAAATGCTGTGCTGCAGGAGCTCTGACACTGCCTCCCAGCTATGTATGAAAAAATCTTGCATCAGCAGGGATGAGCCTAAAAAAACATGCCAACATTGATAGTAAAATAAAAAGTAGCTCTCAGCTCCCAGAGAAATCAAAACCTAGAAACATTCTAATTGATGACTTTTTATTTGAAGGGCAAAGGGACTAATTTAAACAAGATTAGAACTGTCCTGTTGCTGTATTAGCAGTATCTGCAGGGTTGGAAATTGTGTCCATTCCAAAGACAACCGGGAAGCATTTCAAAACATTTCTCTGAAGTTGTCTTTTTTTGAACAAGGAAAAGCAGCTGCTTCTGGAGTAAGAAGATCAGCAGCATCCAGAGAAATAGAACTCACCTAGGAGTAAAAGCACTAATTGGTACCTCCAGAAGGACTCTCCTGGACTCCTTTATCCTGACCTCTGACAACAGAGATCTTTTTTTTTGATCTAGGCTGCCAACCAAACAAGAATAAATGCACATTTAATGCCAGTTTCAACAGCTTGTCTTGAAGCAAAGTTCAAAGTGATACGAAAACATTTGGAAAACAAGTAGGAAAAGGCAAAAAAAAGAGAGCAGTCATTGAATTCAGTACCTCTCCAATTTGGTATTTCACTTCCTGTTTCTTCTTTGGAGTGCACTCCTTTTTGTCCTCTGGGGCAGGCTGGCTTGATAACCTGAACGACAACAAAAGTCTTTCCTGCTGGGGCTCACATTTTAGGACCATTACTTTAACAACCTGCAGAAAGAAAAAAAAAAAAGTTTTAATTCAGCTGACCCTCCTCTTGTGTGTGCTACCACCTACAAAATGAGACAGGGAAATGCATACACAATTTAGTCACTTTTCTCTCACACCTAAGGATAGCAGAGCAGTGACTATAACTTAACAGGTTCAACCAGAGACAAATGTCCTTCTGATCACAAAGATGGAAATAGAAGTACATAATCGTTAAATCTGTATGTAATAAGTATGTATAATACATATTATTACAATACAATACAACACAAATAATACATAAATAAGTATGTAGCAGGTCTGCAGCAGAGTTGAGAGTAAGTCAGATGTCCAGATTTGCAGTCAGAAATCTTAACTAGAAAATTACCCTTCTTCTTAGCTAGCCAACAAACAGCAGGATTAAAGACAAAAGCACCAGAAAAAATAATGAAGACTGCTGAAATCCCTATAAGCTTGCCCACAACAAAGACCAGAACTTGGTGAACAGCATAGTTTCCAGAGTGCCTGGTTTAAGATGTGTGGACTTTCAAACAAACTGGAAAACCAGAATAACACAGAAGCAGAAAACATCATCCTCCTGATTCTGTAAGAGTTTTAACTAACTTAGAAGAGACTGCAGCCTAGAACCCCAAACTTCTACTAAGATCTTAGTAACCAAGCATAGTCCTTGTATCATGTACCATGGTGCCTCCTGCACACCAGAACACGGAGCGCCTAGAAACAGACAGGTCTGTGAAATGCTCAAGGAGCTGCATCTTTCACAGCCTAATCTGTTTAAATAGAGCACAACTATTATACTTAGAGTGAAAGGACATAAATATCTCTTGGAGTAGCTGGTTCCTCCAGAGGAAAATCCATATTGGAGCCAACTCAGCTGCAGATTTCTCTTTTGCATTCAAACATAAGGCATGGGATAGATACATTAATTACCTGGCCTTCATGGAAGACTTTATCTGGACAAGATATGGGTTCTGAGCTCAGCTCATTCGTGGGTACCAGGCCTTTGACGTCATTGTAGAACTTCACAATGCAGCCAAACTCCCTTGCACACACCACAAAGCCATGTGTGATCAGACCTGGTTTTGCATCTTCATAGTTGGAGAGGATCGGAAGCTTTGATTGGACAAGACTTTTCTTAAGGGTAAGGATCAGCTTCTTCCCTGCAGGATTGCACTCCAGCACCTAAAAGAATGCAGTACAGGAAGGTTCAAAAAACATGTCTGCCATTGCCCAACCAATCCAGCTGCTAAAGAATGGAACAGAAGAGTACAAAGCAGCTGAAGACAGATGTCAGGCAGCTCTTACCCGACACTTGACTTCACGTCCTATGCTGTACTTCTTCTCAGGCTGTTTCAGGATCACATCAGCAAGATGCATGGATGGCACAAGCCCTTTAATCCCATCAGTCACTTTCACCTGCATCCCAATCTGTTTCATAGCAAACACTTTGCCCTAGAACACAAAATAGGGAAAAGTATCACTAAATTCAGCATGAAAAGCAGACTGCACAAGTAGGAAACAGCCAAAACACTGCATCACCTGTTATCATCAAGTCTAATCACCCTCCAAAAAATAAAATCTTAGTCCAACCCACACTTTACCCAACCAATGTGATCGATTAATTTCAATGCATTCCATAAGGTTGTTTTACAGTCTCTTTTCCTTAAGCATAAGCAAAATCCCTACCGACTCTGGCAAACCAGAACCGTTTCCAGAGACATATGCAATACAGTGATGACTCAGACATAAAAATGATCATAAACGAGAAACTTTCTACCCATCAGCAGACTGATGGTTCATACATGAACTTTTACTTTGAGTGCAAGGCAAGTTTTAGTTTATTTAATTCAATTTATACAATTAGAAATTATACATTTCTAAAAATGTATTCATGGCCATAAACAAATGACTGTGGCTAAAATTTGATTGCCTTGACAGCATCGTGAATAAAAACCTGAACAAGGTGGGGAAAGAGAAGTATTACATTCCATTAATTGAGTCCTGCAAGGTGAGGTTTTTCTCCTCACTTTGATCTCACTAGTCTGGATCAGAAGTTGAAACATATACATTAGGCAAAAGAAACACATTAGCTAGATCACTGTTCCAAGTATAACAGCCGCACGGTACTGTACAAGTCCTTCAGAAGCTCACCTGCACCACATCCCCTGTGTGGATATCTTGGTATTGCAGAAACCGCGCTTCAATAATGCAACTAGGAAAGACACAGAGCAAGAGATAATCAATCAATCAACTCTGAGGAAATCCAGGATGTCTCCTTTTTGCCTTGTCCCAAATATCCATTGTCCCACACACCACCACCTGCAGTGTTCTACAGCTCCAGAGTTCTGTGTTTTACTCCAAATGACCCACCTTCCAAAACGGCTCTCTGGACAGAAAGTTCAGGGAGGTTTACCAGGCTCCATTTCAGGTGACAGCCACATAGTTATGGCCACCAGCCATGGCTCCATGAAAGTGGAAACCATCATCTGCATTGCTTAAAGCCACAGAGATGGATACACTAAGGAGAAGGAGCAAAATGGGCTGGGACTTGGAAGATCAAGGTTTAATTTCCTTTTCAGGCACAGTCTTCTCAGCAGAGTTAATTCAGTCTTCCTGTGCCTCAGCTCACCAACTATACAGATGGTGTCCCAATTCCCTATAGTATGGGGAGGATATGCAATGTACCTGGGCAACCTGACATGAGACAACAAATACAAACCAAAAACTCCAGATGGCAAGTTCCAGTCCAGCAAAGCAATGTAGTATTTTCCACTCTCAACCACACCCTTCTAATCCTTCAACCAATTTTCCGGAAGAGTCTTTGAAACTTACGACTTCAGAGATACAATACACATCTCATCCATCAGGCTGTAGTCAAAGATCCGACATCTATGTTTGTATCCTGTCTTAAATGACCCAGGTTTAAAGGATTTTCTTGTTTTTGAAAGATGTTTCAACTAAAAAGAAGAAATTACAATTTAGCGTTTGGAAGAGAGAAGCACTGATATAGACCTTAGGTTGAAGGGGCAGCATCTGACAAAACTGTTCCTCTAACATACTTTCTCTGTGCAGCAGGTTTGACCAGCTCTACAACCACCCTCCTACATTCCAACCTGAACAAGGGAGGTATGATTTGGTTAACACCTTCCACATTGTCTTAATTTTGTTGTATTTGTCTCACAAAGAGCATAAAGTAGAACATAAAGGTAGAAAATGAAATCTTCTCCTAGCTTCCTTCCCCAGGAGGCTAAGATGGCTATGGAGGACTTGCCTCACCACCCTGGTACTTACCCGTGCAAATGCAAGAGTGCCATCATCAAGCTCAAAGACAGCACCAAACTGCTTGTAGAAAGCTTTCACTGTTGACTCCTCCACCACTGCCCCCATGCGATCACTGGAGAGCTGGTTTGGGGATCCCCCAGGGTGGAGGAAGGCCTGCCGCAGGGTGAGCCGCACCACCTTGGAGGTGGGGTGGATAGAGAGGATGCAAGCTTTCATCTGGGAGAAGACAGTATGCTTGTTAAATACAAGTTTGTAAACAAAAGAGGAGAAAGGCACAATACTCATGTTTTCAGACACTATGCTTGGTACCTGAACTCTTTGGCTATGTACAAGCACT
>JAVJGJ010000062.1:23133376-23155797 GCA_035590215.1 Microhierax caerulescens
TGCTTGGGACCTGAACTCTTTGGCTATGTACAAGCACTTTCCAGTATTACTACAAAGACTTCACAGATGAGGGACTTTTGCTTTTATCTGTTGTTTACAGACTAGTCTGGTACGAATGCAGTGAGGGGAACATGACCATACAAGTAATTTTTCTATCACTTGCAAGTCTCTCATGCTTCCCAAATAAGTCTTCCATTACACCAGGAATGGCTTTGCTCTTTACAGCTCTAAAGCAGCCATGGTAATACTTCAAATAAAAAATGAGAAAGACAGCTATCATCAGTAAGATTTCAGAAATTATTCCACAGAAATGCTGGAGAAGATAAGAGACATGGGAAGCAGCGTATGAACTCCAGCCCATCCTTCACCCTCCTTACCACTTGATCCGGAGAATAGTTCATGGATTTCTCTGGGTCCATGTGCATGAAATCCACAACGCCAGTGAAGGAAGACAGAAAGCTCAGTTTGATCCCAAGTGGGGCCACCTAGGAAGGGGAAGGAAAAGATGCCAAAAAACCCTCTGCACTCGGTCTTCATGCAGCTCGGAGAGCAATTCACACGCTTCACAAAAAGGCACTGTCAGTGCTAATCAACAAGTACATCACAAGAGACAGGAAAACGCCTAACAACTCTGCTTTCTACATTGTTTTGCAAAAACAATCCTTTAGTTTTTTGATAACGCTGCATGTACTCTGAAGACTAGTGCTAACCTGTTGAATACTTTACCTAAGTCAAGGCAAGAAAAGCACAAAACAGGTCCTGTTCTGCTTGAAGCTTCATCACCAACTTTAGGCTGAAACTTAATACTCATGGCATTACAACCAGGACAAAGATCGGACCTTAGGTGAACGAACTGGAGGGAGTGTCTAGCAGACAATAGTATTTGCTATTATAAAGTAACTGAGCGCAAGCACAACATTTTTCAGGACATAAACTTCCATCTCCGCTTCACCTATCTCCCTGCCTTCAGCAAGGCTCAAAAAAACCCAACCCAAACCAACCAACAAAAATCCAAACCAGAGCTTACCTTCTGCACTCGAGCTTTTACCACCAGCCCCGGCAATAAATTAGAGAGTGCCCAGTTCTGTTGCTCTGTTGCAAGGGATGCAGCAACCTCTGATCGATCAACGGACAAACGGACCACTCTTCCCCCATTCTTTACTTCCACAATGACACAGTTCAGGTTCTGGCCTATTTTCAAGTCAGGCCCTACAAAGACAAGTCACAGCATAAAACCTCCAGAGATTCCTTTCTGTTCTTTCAAAACCTTTTTCAGAGTTCCCTCTATTTTAAGAGGTTAGAAATCCTCTCAGTCTAAGTGAAGTCTACTGCCAGCAGGGATGGATGGGCTCGGAACAGTAACACAGTCTGTCAGAAAACAGGCTCAAACCCAATGGCTTGTTGCAGACCAGCCACAAAACTGTTGTTTTCAGCAACTCAGAAAGAATCACCTTGACCCAATCTCATTGAGATGTACTAACACCATTGATACAACAAGCTTTAATCCTTGCCATTTCCCATGTCTATTTTAACCCCAGCAGTTCCTCCTGCACTACTTCTTACCTCTCTTAAGTGCTTTGATGTAATTTTGGGCTTTCTGACGAGGCAGGAAAGCATGAGTCCCACTGACTCCAATATCAATGAGGTAGCCATGGTCTTCCACGCTAGACACAAAGCCAGAGAGCAGCTGTTGGGAGGGAAGCACTGCAATTCAGTAACGAATGCAATGAATGCACACCTGGTAAGAGATTCCCAAGTACTCATTTGTTTTATAAGTACAGATAACTGAGTTTTCCAGAGCAGCAGAAAGAACACTATACTATTACCCAGCTCATCTGGCAGTAGAGCCTCAACTCTACCCTTATCCGACTATGCATGTACAGAGTTCACAAACCAGGAGGGAAAAAAATTGCGATGCTCAAAAATGCAGGTGCTCTAATTGCAGGCACATGCTCACTATCATACAGATGGAAACACAAAAACTGAACAACTAAGCACCTCCACAGAGTACGTTAAATATTATTCTCTGCATAAAGAACAAAGAAACCTACCCAGAAATAAATCATTACATAATTTGTCCATATTGAAACAGAATCAGATTTCTGATTCGGAATTCTGAAACAGAATGGATTTCATGAGTCGTCAACCTGGATCCAATACTCTCCTCCCAGGTCTCTTCCATGGTGGGAGCAGCTCCACGTTCTGCTCTGATCCCATGCAAAGACAAACTGAAATGTTCCCCACATACTGCAAGAGTCACCTCCAAAGCCTCGAGAGGCTGCGACAGACCCAGCCCACGTACCATGCCTGATGCTAGTGATGAAGTGTTCAGACCCTTATTGACCTTCTTGGGGTTGATCGACAATTTGATACTCCGACGTCCGTCAGCACTTTTCTCAACACTGGTCACAATGCACCTGACCAGTGTCCCTGGAGAATACATGTCTGAGAGCGAATTCAAGTCCTGCCCAGCAAGATGATCAAGAGAGAAACATACACGTTTTATAATATTAAATAATATAAGAAGGATATAATTTGTTACTGAAGTTGCTTTTTAAATCAAAATCTCATAGGAAAGTCCTGTTTCTCTGTCAACACTACAATAAAAGGCAGGAAATGCCACAGACACCAGGATCTCAGTACAGAGGCAAGGATGACACTATGCAAAGTCAGCAACACCAGTAGACTTTGCTTAAAAAGGAATACTGTGTGGGCCAGTCAGGAGGTTGCAGCTGAGGAAACACCTACAGAACCAACAGTGACCCTAATCTTCCCTCTTCAGTAGAGAAAAACACTACCATCAAAAGGCTAGTGTACATGGAAGATCCCACATTCCACAGCCTGGGAAAATTTACAGAACACTGACACCAGAGAGACAGGGTAACAGATTACTCCATCCTCTTTCTTTCTAGCAACCAACATTACCAGGAAATTGCAAAGTTTGCTTGGAAAAGCCAGTTCCAAATCAACGTCAGTCTACATAAGCACTACACAACAGTACACTGCATGCATCAACACAAAATTAAACTGTAAGGACCGTGCTACTCCCCATACCCCTGAGAAACACTTGCACCCTCACACCATTTTCCAACCACTTCCCTAATTTCTTCCTGTCATTGCCTACAGCCAGGGATCAGTATTTAGCACCAGCAGCAGACAGGCAACACAAATCTCTTCATGTTCAACAGGCTGTCTATGAAGTTCAAGGATTATTTAGCCAAGGCTAAGGCACTGCAGGTGATCAAATTCAAGATAGCTGTGAGACACCAGAAACCAGGTCCAGAAATCCAGGGTCCAAAGCAAGACCTCGGGATTGTTTCTGAGGTATAATTACCACTCCCTAGCTGCCAGGCACAAATCACAGCCCCAGTCCAAGGACTCACCTCCAGGAGTTCTCCTTGGGTCACCTGCTTGCTCAGCATTTTGCTGTAGGCATCACTGATCTGCGTGACAGGCACAAATCCTGAAAGTCCATTGGGCAAGCTGATGACTAACTCATAGTCACTGACCTCTTTAATACAACCAAGGAGCAGCATTCCCTCACAGAGGTCCTAGGAAAGCGGGAAGAATAGCATACTGTGGATATCTTGGCAAGTCAGTGGTAACAGGGTGGTAAACACACTTTTGTCCCAAATCACCCAAATCACAATATTTTACAGCTTCAGTGAGAAAGAACATGCCACTTTTACATAGCCCAGAAGACAGACGCAGACAATCAAACATTGATTCACAAACCTCAATCATAAGTGGTTCAATATTCACATAGTCTTTAGCAGCAGCTATTTTATCTGCCTTGAACTTTTTCTGCTTTCCTTGATCCCTCTGGCTCCTTTTTCTTTTCTGTGATTGTTTTTCATGGTGAACCTAAAGCAGATTGTAAACAGAGAGGGAAAACAATAGAAGTGGATAAAGAGATGAAATTTGCACTAAGGCAGAACTCTGCTGCAAGGAATAAAAGAAGAAAAAAAAAATAGAACTACCTTGCTAACTGCTATGTCTACATGCAAGTCCTTTAAAGTAACTCCTTTGGGCTGAGACTGATCATTTATAAAACCATGAATACTGATATTGGAAAAGAGTGGTGCAAGTGATCTACACCACACAAGAAGAAAAAGAAAGACCAGATTTAGCCTATATCCACTAACAGCCTCACTACACAAGCACCTCAGGCAAGATGCTTGTGGAAAGTTTAAAAGCTAAAGCCCGATCGATAATTTTGATTGAACTTTTTCTATCATCACATTCAACATGCATCAGGTATCTTTAAGAGATGTGGAGAAAGGTGGATGTCAGCAGTTATCTCTTTCGGGAAGTCCCATCTATAGTTTACTACAGAAGTATGGGGTAGGATGGATTGCAAGTCATATTCAGACAGCAGAGGAGCTCTGAGAAGAGTTGATCAAGAACACACAAACAACATACATCAAACAAATTGTCCCGCTCTAACTTTAGTTTGGGTGTTTTGTTCTCTGTGGGTTTTTTCTGGATGCCTCCTCGAGGAAAGTTTTCTTCCATGGATGCCATGCTCACACTTCTACAGAACAAATGACAAAACAGAAATTAAATGCACAGTTGTTACATTTGTTCCTCACAAATGCTGAAGAGACATAAACGAGAACTACCCCAAACTGAGAAAGAATTGAGATGGCTATTCCACAGCTGATCAGTGACAGAACAGAAACTCATGTCCAAACGTACTTAACATTTGACTACACTGAAGTGTTACAATGGTCCATCTAAATATGCACATCCCAAACACTTTTCACTATTACCCAATTCTACTACAGTATTAATTTATTAAAGGCATTTAGATGCACCACATATATTCATAAAACTGCTTTAACCGTAAGTTTTCTGGACAGATCTTTATTATATTCAGTGGACAAGCCAAAATTACCAACTACAGTCATCAAAGAGAAAGCCACAAGTGAAATTCTAAGTAAGCCTGGTCTGCCTTTTTACTTTTTGGACACTGCTTGTAAAGGTTAATATAATATGATACATCTTTATATAAAGCTATAGCTATATATATACATTTAAAAGATACGTTTAACCTTGCTATGCTTCAATCAGTCAACAAGACCTTATCTATTAGGTCACGATTAACGTACTATGTGTTACTTTAGCCAATGGTAATTCTACAGTAATGAACGATTAAACACTACGTTGACAAATTTAAAGCTGCCTGCTAAACATATGAAATTCTTTTAAATGTGAAAGCACACAATAAAGTTAAAGTTCATCACGGCACGCCTCACCACTGGGCTCGCTAGGCCACAGAGACACCCGCCGCCGCTAACTGAGTCGGCTCCAGGGGCCGGGCCGGGCCACGCCGCTGGGCCAAGCAGGGCTGGAGCTCTGCCCGCAGGGGCCTTACCTCCCCGGCCACTGCCGCTGCGGCCCCGCGGCCCCTCGCTCACTGCCGCCGAGCCCCGGGTCGCTGCGGGGGGAGCCCGTGAAGGGGGAGCGGCGCCGCCAGCCGCACGCGGGAAGCACGGCGAGCCCACCGGAAGTGGTACCCAGGGCAAGGGGGAAAGGGCAAGCGGAAGTGGCGGGACTGCTTCTCAGCCAACCGGGGGGAGGGTGCGCACTCGCCGCCTGGGGGCCGCAGCCAATCCGCGGTGCCCGTGCGCGGCGCTGGGCGGCCGCCATTTTGTGGGAGGGCACGGGCGAAGGACGGAGCGCGGCGACAGGACGGCGGCGGCTGAGGTATCTCTGGGCGCCCGCGGGGACAGTGTTGGCCTGGCCGCGGGCCCTTGGCCGCGCTCCCTCCTGTAGGGCAGCGCCGCCGGGCGGGAGGGTGGCCTCTCTGCGGCGCCGAGCCGCGGCTCTCCCCTGGGGCGCCCGCGACCTTCAGCCTCCGCGTCGCTCCGCTCCGGGTACACGGTACCGCCGCGTTCCCTGCCCCCCGACGCGAGCTGAGGCAAAGGAGCGCCGGGTTCGCGGCTGTCGGCACTAGCCAGATGGGCCCGTTGTCTGTGCAGGGCTCGGGCGAGCGCCGGTGGCGGGGCAGCCAGTGGGCCGGGCCGGGCCTGGCCAGGGCACCGGGCTCTGCCGGAGACTTGTCTGGGCTGCGGGTCGGCCTCGGCAGGGCGCAGTGACGCCTCGCTAGGTTTTTTGTATCGGTCAGGCGTAACAAAAGAAGGCCTTGGCTTTCCAAGTCATGTATGGCAAATGTTCGGGGGGTTGTTTCAATAAGATTTTTAGCCATATTACATGGTCAGTTTAGCTACAGGCACGATTATGCACCGGGGATACATTACTGGATTGGGTTTGCCTAGGAGCTGTGTTAATGAATGCAGCACATGCTGTAACAGTTTCATGTACCCCTCCTCTTCTGGGGTACTGGTTGCTACAGCATCTGCCCGGTTTGGTAGGTAACCGTATTGGATACTTGCTTCTTTTGGGGTGAGTTACAAGACAAACAACAGATGTTTGTCTTAAATGTAAAACCTTACTAAACATAACCCCCCCATATCTCTAAACATTAAGAAGAATTAATAAAATCAATAGAAACCCCCTTTTATTGTAAGGGTGATCAAATACTGAAACAGGTTCCCCAGAGTGGTTGTGGAGTCTCCATCTCTGAAAATATAAAAAACAGGCTGGACTTGTTCCTGAGTGACCTGCTGTAGCTGCCCCAGCTTTGAGCAGGTTGGAGTCGGACTATGCAGTCTCCAGAGGTGCCGATCTGAACCATTCAGTGAATCTGCAAGTGTGCTGCTGTGGCCATGCCAGGCTTTTGTGTTAATGAACTTAGTAGATCTGAAACTTTGGTCCAGACACAGACAAAATACAAAAGTGTGTCTTCATGTAATCAGTGTTTTTGTTGTTCGTGTGAAAACACTTGTTTTCAAGCTCTTGTTGGTGTAGTTGAAAAATAACAGGAAAAATATTTTTTTAATCTAGACCTGTGAATGCTAGGGTGGACAAGAAAGATGCAGTAGAAGCGTGCAGCTGACAACAGGACAGTTCTCATTAACAATGCTTACACTTTAATATGGTGTAAAAGTTGTTAAGTGGCATTTTGAGTTGCAAAACAGTGTAGTGATCTAGTCTAAATCTTATTACCAAGTTTTTGAGTATGTAATTGAAGCTGTTTCTTAGCTGAACTAGTGAAGATATATCTTAATTATGTATTGCAGATTCCTGAACAACTGGTAGAAATTTGTCTGTATTGAACAGTTGTGTAGGCGCAGCCCTGGCAGGTCTCCTCTTTATAAGTGCTTTGAGGAATTTTCACTTTTATCATCATCCTGCCTTTAATTTTTTGTTTGTTTGTTTAAACGTGGTTGAATGAACTCTGAAAATTACAAATGGTCGTCTCTTCAGAACGCCTAATTTGCTTATCTGCTCTTCTGTCAGCTGTTTGGTACCTTAAGATACAGTGCTCTGAATGTTCCTGCTCCTTTTGTATATCCACTGTCTGTTGAATGTGCTGAAAGCAGATTTAATAGCTGACAATGGAATGTAGTTCAATGTAGACATTAGGTTGATTTTCCTATTGATACTGTCCAACTGACTAAATTCGTTACCTGTATTGCTTGTTAGAACAAGCAGCCATGGCTGGCCATGACTCAGGATCTCAACACCAGTTCACTGGATTTCAGAAGTACTTCAATTCCTATACCATCACAGGCAGGAGGAATGTATGTATTACATATATTATTTTTTTCAGTTTGGTATAATGGTATTTTCTGGGTTTTAGACTGAAACTAAACTTAACTTCTATGTTTTCCAGTATGTAATAGCAACTTACACAAGTATTGCAATGCTCGTCTTGTATTTCAAGCTCAGACCTAAAAAGAAAACTCCTGCTGTGACAGATAAGTAAATGGTAAGTGGCTCATGTTCTTCCAGGACCAAAATGCTTCAATGCCAGCTCAGGAAGTGACAAAGGGCAAGTTGCTAATAACACAATGTAATAGAGTGAAAGAAACACAGGCACGTGAACTTCATATTTATAGTGTTAAACCTCAACTAAACTATAAATTTATAAACTATAAACTATAAATTAGTCAGCATGAGTGAAGTAAGTTGTTAAATGGGGATGCAGAAATTATGGGATACCAGTATTCTTTTTGTTCTTCTGACATGGTAAATGGGACTAGGGACAGCATGCAGGGAGGAAAAGTAAGCAAGGAAGGAGCAATGGAAGGATGTTGCAGCTGGGTATATCAGGCTTTGCCTACAGCTGTAAGGTGCCTCTGGTCTGCCCTTTTGCTGTGAAGTAGGGATAACTTACTTTGTTACTGAAATAATAATGTAGTACTTGAGGACTTAGTTGTGTTGGAGAATTGCAAGCAGAGATTAGTGCAGTATGTTAAAAGCTTCCTTTGAAACAAAGTAAAGGAGCACCATACCATGGAGCTGTATATATTGCACACATGATTCTGCAAGGCCCATATTTGACTTGCTCTTATATAGCAACAAGCAAGTGCTACAAAATTCTGGAGTCACTTTCAAATACAAAATTTCCACTGAAATGGCATTTTGAAAAAACCTACAGGCTGTCCTTGTAGTCTGCAAAAAGGGGGAGAAAACAATAAGCTTGAGCATGATTCTTGTATGTTAAACACACATGAGTCACTTCTTCCTGGGTATGCTAAAATTTGCCTGCTTGTAACTGAAATTGATTGGGCTTAGGGAAGGGGGATGCTGATTAACTAGTACCACTGTGCAAGACTTGTTATGTTTGATCTCTCTTCTCTTAGCAGGTTGCTGGCATGTTGGAACCCCCAATCTGTGTCAATGTAATGCAAGCTGATGACCTGTTGTGGCTAATAAAATATAATTAATTACTTGTTTTATTGGAAATATGAAATGGTGCAAAAAAGCATAAGTGGCACTTCTCTTTTTTTCCTCTATCAAAAATAAGTTACTTGTGGAGATGGAGTAGCTGATGCCTGTCATTACTATCTTAATGCTTCTGGTGTTAAAACACATCCTAAAGTGTTCTGAGCACCTGGTAGTAACCTAGGAAGGGCATCAGCAGCGTGACTATAATACTGGCATGGAACTTATGGCTGATCAAAACATTTCCACACTTCCATGTTAGTGGATAACAGTAACCTTATGTGGTTTGCAGTTACCTGGTTTCTGCCATTTTTTTGCATTCCAAGCTAGAAGCTTACATGGAAACCATAACTTCACTTGTTATTAATACAATGCAGATTGCAGCTTCTGCCTCAGTTGTCTGTATTTTGTATAGAACCTGTTTGGTTTTGATGGAAAACTTCCTGAAATAGACTGACCAAATTAGGGTATTTGAGCTTTTTTTTTAACTGGCCTTTCTTGCAGAGATAACTGCCAGAAAGAAAATGGCTTGCTTTGCTGATGTGCTCGTAACTCTGCATGTTCATAAGCAGTAACTTCAGTAGTTCAGTGCTTATTTTTCCTGCAGACAGCCTCTTAAACAATGAGGTGTTCCTACCTCTGTTAGATACATGCAGCCCCTGCCCAACCCCGAAACTTGCCTATCACATTTTTCACAGTGTCTTTCTAGCTGAGTTAAAAATTGGTACCTTCCTTACATGTTCCATTAGCGTTCATGTGTGAATGTGATTGTGTGGCACTGAGCATCTTGGAAGGGGGTCAGCACCAGGGGTTGAACATGAGACTTCTGACACAAAAGCATGCAAATATACTTCTCAAGCTGAGGACAGTAGGAGGTAGGCACTGTCACTGGAAAAAAGGAGAGAAATTACAGGGTCTCTGTGCTCTCTTGCTCTAGAGCATGTATTAAAGGCATCTGTACTTGCTGGACCTCCTGAATAAACATAATTATCTTCTTCTGTGAGTGAGTTTGTATAAATGGCCTTGGCTGTATACAACTTTCCAGATGATTAATGGCTGTTTTAACAGTTTAATAGATGTAGTTAGCTAGAACCCATCACTTACTGTTAGAATGAGATTTACCTGAAAGGGTTAGTCATTAACTTAACCATTTCTGAATTTGTTCCTCCTAGTAGCGTCAACAGTTAGAAGTAATGCTGTTGCTTCCATTGCAGCCATCAAAGGAAGAAAACACCTTGTAACACAGACACAAACTGTGGTTTTAGTATTTATTATATCAAAAGTATAAAACTGTACAAAATACAAAGGCAGAATGTGGCAGTGTTTTCTCTAAACCATCAAAACTACATGCTTTCTTTTAGGTAACCTGGTTAATTCACCTTAATTTTACTTAAATCCAACTGGTCATACCAAGAGCTAGGACGTTTTGTTGAGGTACCATTACACACAAAAAATCCATAATAATTAAGTTTTAACCTTTTTTCTTTAAAGAAAATTTCCAGGTGAGCTTCCTAATAAATTTTTCACCCTTTATTTTGACGTATAATGTCTATAATATATCTTTAGGGATAAGAGAAGAAATACTTTTCCATTTACCTTAGTAATGTCAAGGGTTATTTTCACTAGAGAGCCAGCAGGTTATTCAAGTATCCAAGCCCTTACTGGAAAGTAACGAGGACCACAAAACACAGTTCCCTGTATATATCTAACAAACAAACAAAAAAAAAAAACCAAACCCACACACACCCCAACAAAACAAAACCCCAAACCATAGCAAACCAGGCCTGTCCTTTGGTGGTAGTTTCAGTTCAAAGACCCAGAAAGAAGTTACACTCCCCAGCATTTTGTATGTTTTACTCTCCCTTAGAAAAAAAGCACGGAGCTTTATTAGTTGTCCAGGAGGACTTCCTGGGGTACAGCGGGTTTGTGGGTGGAAATTCTTCAGCAGACAAGCTGGCCTTTAGGAGTGATTGATCCTTTTACACTGTAATATTTCAATTTCTTGGCTAGTACATTTTCATATATTAAACCTTATACAGAAAGGACACAGGTTTTAAAAGTTTTTAGATCTAATAAAACATAAAAGGGTTTAAGTCCACCTTTTTAATAATGGGTATTTCAGTTGTGCCATAGTCATGTTACCTCCCTCCCCCCCCCCCCTTTTTTTTTTTTTCATACAATAAAGTATGAAAGTAAATAAAGTTCACATTGCACTTCTGGTTGTTTATCACAGTTTTTAGCATTGGCTACCTGTGAAAACAGTAAGTTCTGCCTTTTTGATACCTCAAAAGAGCACAGGAGTTTGAAATCTTTTCAGGACTTAGTACTCTGATGCATAAAACCCAAACATAACTTTGCAGCAGTTCCCCACAAGCCTCTGCCTGTAGGACCTGCTCTCTCAATGCCCTCTTTGTTGCTGATACTCTCACCATAACTGTTGCCCAGCCAAGGCTACAGTGAATTAAACTACATTCTTTTCTGAAACTCAACAATTTTTGCTTGTGTTTGAGACTGATTAAACATTTGTTAACCATAAATTAAGTGCTTAAAAAAAAAATCATTTGAGAACATATACCAAGGCTGTTAACTTTCCACAAGTTTCAACAGAGCTCAATAGCATCTCTGAGAGGAGACAGCCATTTTCATATACATAAGTATATATATTTTTTTTATCAAAAGCACCATGAACAATTCCTTCTTTTACAGCCATGATGTCTTGTCAATCTCCAGCATTTGCAAACTGTGGATAAATCTGAAATAGTAGAACTGAGAAATGCTGCTTGCATTAGTTTACACAGTTTTGTTTTCCCTGCAATGGACTAGTTGCCTGTACAGACATTCCTCCTTGTCTCACATCCGAAGGTCACCACTGCAATGACTTGGCACAGTCAGTCTTGCACCTTCCCAATTTACTGTGAACTGTAGGCTCCTGCAGCCAGCAGCAAGTTTCTGCGTGTAAAATGGAGGTGTACAACTGGGGTCGATTTGGTCATGTATGTACCTAGTAACAAGTCCTGTGAATTTTCAGGCAAGTTTATGTGTCCAGTGGCTGTAGTAAAGTCATCGGTTTCTAAATCTTCAAATGCCTTCACAGCATCCCACAAACGAACTGTGTTATCCATTGACCCTAAAAAGAACAACAGTTAAAAATCTTATATTCATAACAAAGGTATATTAAATTATGGGGAGCAAGTTGACATAAACTAAAGCTCAAAAAGCAGGTTTGCTTGTAACTGTACACTTATGCCCTCATCCTGCAAGGAAGCTGACTAACAAGCCTCTGATATACTGAACACACACATTGAAGTTCTCAGGATTTCAGTTTTCATGTAATCTAACCTGAATGTCCTGTGGATAAAGCACAAAGAACTACTTTCAAAACACAATGGTATGGGGATCATGTCACCCAGCGCTGAAAAAGCAGGACCATCCTGCAGGCTAGTGTCACAGCACTCTCCCAACTAGCCGGCTGCAACAAGGTCTTTTACTATCACATACCAACATACTCTTCATGCCAGTCCCTCTGCTGCCTTCTCCTCATCCCAGGCACGTGTTCTCTCTCTCTCTGTTCCTCCCTCTTCACTGGCTGCCCAACCACTTAACAGCACCAGCCACAGCTGCACCTTGTCTACATAAGCCAAGCCAACCCACCGCCCCTGGAGCCAACCACAGCTGTATGTTATCAACGATAATTAACCCAGCTTCATTCCACTACAGGCTAGAAGCCAGTTTCGGGAAATGTTTATGATTCCAAGTCACATAATAACAGTGTCTTTGTCTGATTCAGGCAAGATTGCAGAATTTTGCAGGCCCAGTAGCCTGTGCTTTAACTGGAACACTAGCAGGTAAGTTGAGGTAACCACCAAGAAGGCTGGATCAAACCTGTATCTTGTCAGTTAGCTTTCACTCCTACAGTAGTGGCTCACCAGGAATTCTCACTGCACTCATTCAGGAACATGCTACTACATAAAACTAAAATATTCCTAACCTCATTTCATAAGGAAATAACCCTGATATAATTACAGCATCTGTCCATCACTTCTTCTGTCAGTAATTTGAACTTGTTGCCTAATTTCAACCAGTCAACAGAACAGAACTAATTTTCAGGTTCATTAAGTTCCTATACATTTTAAGAAAACTATTCACTAAACATGGGGAGACAAAGCTTTGTGCCTCCATGAAGGGAAAACTGGCAAAGGAGCTCTGCTATATTAGACAGCAGAGAATCCATGAGGACAGACAGGAAAAATAGGCAGGCTTCACAAGTTCTGCTGCTCATAGACCTGACTGTCAATATTACATACACATTTCAATAAATCTACCATGAAGAAATAGTAAGGGCATAGATAACGTCTTCCTTTGTATCACTGCCTCTCTCTTCTTGTGAGCCCTGCTGCGTGTCACACTCCCTTTCCAGTATCCTGCACCCCTCTAGTCCAGCCACTTTGTCTGCCCTAGAGTTATTTTTAACTTCGGATTCCACCCCCCAAACACTGTACACAATCCCAGCCTTCACTGTTGTCTAACTGCATAACACCTTTCCTTCAGTTCCTGGAAAAGCAAGGGGTCATACTTCACAGTTCAGCGAAGTACTCTCTTTGTACCAGCAGTTTTAAGTTGCTACTTTTGCTAAGCAAGTGATTCTACTTTGTCTTCCTCAATTTAAAGAACCAATTACATCATTCTCCTTCAGACTTACAGTACACAACAGAAACACCACTTTTTCCAGTGGCTTTTACCTGATGCTAGAATCTCCCCATCTCTACTGAATCTGAGTGCATAGATAGTATCAGTGTGCCCTTTCAATTCTCCAACCATCAAGCCATGTCCAATATCCCACAGCAGAACTCTTCCATCTGTTGCTCCAGTAGCCAGGAATCGTCCATTAGGAGAAAATGCCAGTGAATGGATTGGTCCCTAAAAGAGACATTTGCAGGGGAGGGACACATAACCAAAGAAGTTAGTTAAGTCTAATCACATTCAGTCAGTCAAGCCGTATTTGTTCTGAACATTGCTCTTCAGATTATCATCACAAAAATAAAATCACTTTCACACTGTGAGTGATATGCCTTTACCTTATGTCCAGTGAATATTCTTACACAATTCCCATTCAAAACATCCCAGAGCCGTATAGTCCTGTCTGCTGAGCCTGTGGCAATATAGTTGGAGTTTGGATGAAATCGGGTACACGTCACATCAGCAAGATGGCCAGCAAATATCCGTAAAGGTTGGTAGTGATCTGTTGCCCACAGACTGAAAAGAGAAGTTTTATTAATAAAAAGAACCCTAATGAAGTTCAGCATCTGCAACTGTTTGAGCAGGCCAGAGAAGGGCCACAAAAACAACTAAAGGGCTGGAGCACCTCTCCTATGAAGACAGGCTGAGAGAGCTGGCGTTGTTAAACCTCAAGAGTTGCCTTCCAGTGCCTAGGCTTACAAGAAAGATGGGGACAAACATTTTAGCAGGACCTGTAGTGATAGGACAAAATGTAATGGTTTTAAACTTGAAGAGGGCAGATTTAGATTAGAGAGGAATCCAGGAGGAATTTATTTTTTTTTACAGTGGAGGTGGTGAAACACAGGAACAGGTTGCCCAGAGAGGTGGTAGACACCCCATCCCTGAAAACATTCAAGGCCAGGTTGCACAGGGCTCTGGTCTAGTTGAAGACACCTCTGCTCACTACATTAACACATGTGTTCAGTATTTTAACGAACATGAAATAAATTTTATTTCCAGTAATAGGTATGGCCAGAGTATATCAGCTAATCACTTTCAGAGTTAATCCACCACAAACTGACCCAGACAAGTTAAAAAACCCATCCAGTTTCTTACCGAGCCACTCTGTCGTGTCCCCCTGACACAAAGTAATAACCGTAAGGAGAAAACTGTGTATCCCATACTGGATAGTTGTGTCCTTTATATCCCACCAAACATGTGAACGTTTGGAGACTCCACAATCTGACAGTGCCATCCTCAGAACAGGACAACAGATAATTCCTATCACAGGAGAAAGTACAACATATTACATATCAGACTTACATGTGGACTGTATATTGAGATGTCTATGATAAGAAAAACTGTCCACTGAGCAGCATCTGTTTAGCACATCACATGTAAGTCACCATTTTGGTGGAGTAAGCAACAATAACCAATACCGATTCCAGCACAGAATCCAGTCCTAACCCCTTATGCAAAAAAGAGAGATGACTGGATGTTGATGACTAATTCTGCTGACACAGCAATACTGAGAAGAGAAAAAAAAAACCAAAACACATTAAAACCCCCTTAGAACAGGCCTTTACTCAGGAATTCCAGTTATATGAAAAAATGAGTAGTAAACTGCTATGCTATGTTACTTTAAAAACCAAACCTTTTAGTGTAACTAAACAAAATTTCAGGACTTATTGAAAGAGAATTCGTATCATGTTCACAGTCTCAATTCATAATTTAGAGACTATATTTATGTTCCACACAGAGTTTACTTCTCGGCTGTGTATCTGTGATCACTTTTGCCTGACTAGACACATGCAAAAGCAAAACTTTAGAACTTTAAACCTCCTTTCTACTGTCTACTTTCAAAATTACATAATGGTTTTAAATGTCTTATTTTAAAGATACTATTCCATATGTTTTGGAAATAAAAGTCTCAACAAAATATGAGAAACCTGAAGTGCAATAATATGCTACTCAGCCTGGTTTTATATATTGCAACGCTGTGAAATCAATGCTGCAGTATTTTTCTCCCCTACAATCCAATTAGTTAAAACCCAGCTTAAACTACAGTTTGCAAAAAAGTTGGTCTATTTTGCCATTTAAGTCCTGAACCTCAAAAAGGTGCTGGCATCCTCAGCTCCAGTTGATTTTGGTAATAGCTGACAGTATTCAACACCCATAGCATATAACGAGCACTTAAAATTGTACACAGTTCCCTACAAGCTGCATAAAAAAGAATTGCTTTAACCTTCTGGAAAAAGCTGCATTAAAAACATGTTTGTGCTTATTAGCATACAATTAAAACTCAAAACAAGCAAACTAGTTAGCTTGTAAACTTGTTTTACCTATCAGGACTGAAGCTGGTGCCATAGACAGGTCCACTGTGACCATATAAAATCTTCAACTCACTTGCTGTTTTTTCATCCATGATCCTCTCCAAGACATCGTCTGATTCTTTGTCGATGAGACTGAGGTCTGCAATATTTCACAGTTCATGTATCATAATAATTATCGTGAGTTCAAAGATAAATGCCATGAACAGGAAAACAATATTGTCTCTAAAAGAGGCAAGTATGATGTGAACATGACAAAGTACCTGGGAACTGGTAAGTTTGAAATATATAATGGCATTTAAAATATTTTTTACCATCGTAAAAGTGGAAAATAATGCTTTGCATAAATTATAATTTTCTTAGGTCTTCACTGATATGCATAATTTTTCATACATATATTGTTCAGCCTCCAAACACAACATCTTTGTGACAGAGATGCCAAATTTACATGCCTTTTCCTAGAAAGTTAATATGCCACAAATACACTTTACAGGCACACTTTGACAGCTGCACACTACATACAACTTAGTCTGTAGGCTACTATTCACTGAACATCATGACCACATCTCAATTAAATATCAAGATTAAGAAACATTTGCATGGTATCTAACTTCAACCACAACACACTATCCCACAGCTCAACACCTACACAAATTCATGGAAACCAGGCTTCTTTAATTCTACTGTTTAGGTAAGATTCTCCTCCACCCTCCTCCAAGTCCCCTCCTATAACTTCCCCCAGAATACCTCTAGTCTCTCCCCTAAATCACCTAAACTCAATTGTCTACTACGCCCTGTAGTTACCATCCAGTTAAGCAGCAAGATGGCTTAGCAAGTTCTAAGCTCTGTGGACTGACCATCTCACAGCAGGTGTACACAGCCAGATTTCTCATTCCTTTAAAAACGTTTTGATGGTAGTATATAAGATGCGATGACACATCTATACACAAACTGTTTCTTCAAAGTAAAAGCGTCTAACCACTAAACACAACTCTCCTGCCACAGACATCTTTCTCTGTTCACAAAAAACACAGGTGTCACAAGTAATGCATGCTCATATTAAGTGATATTGTCTTAATTACCTGCTGCTGTTTTCACACTACGTAGCTTTTTCGGAGTCACAGACCACACTCTGACAGTAGAGTCAGCAAAGCCTCCTACAATCATGCTGGAGTCATCTGTAATATCCACTGCAGTCAGACCCTACACACAAAATACCCATTTGTATTGTCTGTATCTTTCGTGATGCATTTCAAATATTACGAAGTCCTAAGCACTAATAAGAAAATAAATTTGACTTATTTACAAGATAATTGGAAATTATTCTACGACAGACATACAGTCATTTAGGTTGGAAAAGACCTTTGAGGTCATCAAGTCCAATCCTTAACCCAGGACTGCCAAGTCCATCACTAAACCACATCCCTAAGCACTGCATCTATGTGTTTTTTAAATACCTCCAGGGATAGTGATTCCACCATCTCCCTGGGCAGACACAAACACACAGAAATTCTTACACCATTAAAAATAAAGCTGTATGAACGAAGCACAGTCAATACTGACTAAACGGTACCGTTTTCCAGTTTTGCACTGAAATACATTCACTGCATTCTGTAGAATACACTGAGGGTCCCACAAGAAAATAAAAAGAAGGAATTATAGCAAAATCAGAGCAAAACCAAGGAACATGGAAATTATGTAGTTTAAGAAGTCTTTAAGGAGAATTTTGAACATTTTGGAACATAAACTTTGCAATGCTTATTCCAAATACTCCAATAACCCTTCTTTGCCAATGCTGTTAAGTCTTCTTTCTTTATTAAGAGTGACATTTACAATTTTTGATTCCCTTTTCCAAATTACCCAGACTCTTTTTTACCAACCTGGTAAGCATTAAGGAACGTGTAGAAACAGATGGAGGGCAGACACTCTGGTCCAAGACGCACACGCCTTGCAGCTTCCTTCATATTCATTACTTTATCCAGTTTGTCAGAGTCTTTCAGTTCAGGCAGAGGAATTCTACAAGAAGCATGTATTTTTACAGACTAAAAGCGCCATCCATACCGTTTATCTCAACAAAGCAACCAAAACCTTTGCATGCAAACCTATGCCTCAATATTCAAATACAAAACAAGAATTAGAAAAAAAATAAAAACTATGTAGAAGATTAAGTGATGAGAATAAAAGCCAGTAGCTTTAAGGCAGTGGAACAAGGTAAATTAATATGATGTGGAAAGATTAGTGGGTAACAGTTAAAATTTTATCAAGGGAAATCTAGACTGACTCGAAGGGCAAAGACAGAGGGTTATATGCTAAGCTTTCCATTACCTCCCTTGGAAGTCTTACAACTAAAGCTGTGTACAGCTGAACTGGCCAAAACGTTAAGAATGTCACGTGGACAGGAATGCAGATTTGGCATGACAAGACTGGATTTAACAAGACTTCTGTACACATTGTTCCCTTGGTACCTGTTTTGGGGAGGAGCATTAGGGTCTTGTTTTTTACTTTTTGACCCTACACTATCTTTCCTAGGTTTTTTCTTCTTTGGCTTTCCTTCCTCATTTTCTCCTTCTTCATCTTCATCATCCAAAGGCACATCAAACTCTGGTTCTTTCAGTAAGCCAAAGAAAACCTGCAAGCCAATAAAATACACAAGACAAAATAGTAATTGCTGTTCTTCCTGAAAACTAATTTTTTAAATGGAAACTTTTCAATGTCATAGTCCAAGCAACAGAGCTGCCACTTTAAAACTGCTATGTTTAATATTACTACATACATTACTGGTAAGCCCATAACAAGTGTAGTACACGTTCTGATGTTCTACCCAGTAATTGATCTGGACAACTGTAAGTTCTCCCACCATCTCTTAGCACCTCCTTAAAGCAGAACCCCTACAGCTTACATAATTTATCTGTATCATGATGCAGTACTACACTGTCAAGATCTACACAAACAACCCTCACAGTAACTGGCAGTAAGAATTACATCTGTTTTACAAAAGACAAAGCCAAGTAGTCAGATGTCCGTTTTAAAACCACAGAGCAATTCATGAGTGAGTTTAAGTTTAGTTCAGTGGACCAACTACAGGGTTGTCACTCAAAGGGGTTCAACAGTTTCTTCTACCAAACAGTGACACATCATCACCTCTCTACTCCTGCCAACAACCATTTGAACAGTTCTCTTCCTTTGTTCTGTTCATGCTGTCTTTTACGACCTCAAGTGACAACTGCCAGTCTACACTAAGGTATCTCGTGAAAAACTTGGTAGAATTGTTTAGTTACAAAAGCGCAACAATCTTTACTCCTACCTTTGCTTTATTAGCCTCTCGTTTTGCCTCTCCAGCCAAGCTTCCAACCATAGCATCTATCTGTTGTTTACTGCGAGGCATTCCATCAAAGATGTCAATGTAAAGATGTTCTTGAACAATGTTCCAGATCTGATTGTTCTGTTTTTCCTGAAGATGCCTCTTCAAGAGTTGGTAAGAGTCACGGGAAATACGCAGCACAAACTTGCTTGTTCGGAAATCCAGCATGGTCTCGTTACCTTTCATATGTTCTTTTTTAGTTAAGCTAGATAACACACGCAGGTCATCCTGGTAATAGCACTCTTGGTCCCCATGAAATCTATTGAAAATATAAGAAATGATAAAAGATTTACTACAAAAATATTATCTCTTAACTGCAATACTTAAACATCAAACATATATGCAAGGACCTTTTGGAAGCTACTGACCATGCATGGGATTAGTTTTCTGCTGAAATAAATTTAATCCTGGGGAAGATAAACCAGTGATTTACTGTATACAGTAAGAGCATTCAACAGTTAAAAAAACAAGATAAAAAGAACACAGAACTGGAACCTGACAGAATTTCATAAACCCAAAGGGTTCTCACCTGAAGCAAATAGTTACACTAATAAGTTTATTTACAGAGATAAAACCTTAATATGTTGTATCATAAAGTACAGGGCATTTTTTAATTATGCATGACTGCTTGGATGCATTTCTATCTGATTCATGTAATGAATATGCACATTTCACAGTGTATATGTTTCTCACTCTCCACTTGCATTATATAATAGCTAACATACATCTAGAGTTTCTCATTTTTACTCAAGCCATGTTACAAAATCATTGTGGCAAGGAATGTTTTAACTATTTACAGAACCGTTTTTGCTGATCACATTGGAAGGTGACAAAATTATCCTTCCGAACTGAAATATTTCATAATTAGCTTGAATCCAGAAAACAAATTATATTTAATTTCCTTCTTAAATGATAAAGAAATGAAGCATAGTAAGAGCACTACAAATTATAGATTAGACATAAATTAATTCCTTTAAACTCATCTGTATATTTCATATACATATATACATATAATATCAATATACATGATATGACATTAGCAAATACTTATAGCGCATATTACTTTGGCATCCCAGAGCAATTTTACAGTGCTAAAAAATGACCTCACAATCTTTCCCTAAAGATGCAGCATTGATACTTTTGCTGCAAGGAGCCCATCAGCTCACCATAAGGCCTATTTAAAATCTGCCTATTGGCAGTTCAAAAGCACGTAATCTGCACATCTTTCTAACACAAGAGATTTGAAAATAATTTAAGAACAGTTACTGTAATCCATGGCACCATTACTTCAGATTCCAAATATCTTCAGCATTAGGGAAGAAAAACAGTATGTACATATATACACACACACATGCGCGCGCGCCTATACTACTACAGTAGACAGATTTAATCAAAGTAGCAAAAACAAAATAATGCAAGTTCACAAACAAAAATTAAATTACCTTTCAAAAAAAGACTTTGCTTCACTCTCATGTTGATTGTAGACCAATTCCAAGTACATGTGTACAAAGAGAGGATAAAACAGCTGAGACAATTCCGCTCTATGACAGTCCAGGGAACACTCAATAAAGTGTTTTAACCCACTGTAGTATTCCTCATACAGCGTCGGGTCCCCCTGTTGGTTGTAGGCAGACAACACTGCACTCACATCTGGCTGATCTTCCACAACCACGCCTCCTCCAACTGCAAAAGCATTAGCATATAACAACAGCTTGTAAGACAGCCTTAAAAAGCGAGCAAATATAAAATGGCTAACAACTCCACCTGTAAGGTGAGGCACCCGAGCAAAACATGACCCCAAATCTTGTCCTTGTTCAGCATTAAGTTTAAATGATACAAATGAGAGGATGGTAGCCCATTATAGTCCAGCAGCCAATTCCTAGGACCCTTAGCCTTTTTTTGCACTTTCCCTGCCAACAGTTGCCTATAAGGTATTTAACATAATGCCTAATTCATCTAGGATGATCATCAGTGCATTAGAAAGTGTAAAGGAAGAAGCCACTAACATCACCAAAGTTATCTTTACTGCTAAGGCTAGAAACTCTCAAATGAGGAACAGAATCTTTCTAAGCCTGCAAGATATATCCATCATAATTACTTTGCTTCCAGTAAACAAGCAAAATTCATCAAGTTCAACAATTCACCAAGACCACTTACACAACAGTAACAGAGCAGTGGCTTTTTGTCAATTGCTAATACTTCAAGAGCTCCGTTCTACATAACAGTCATTAAACATTTTCATTGTTTTATAGGCAATAGTAGTAACAAGCTGACTTTATGCTATACATGCACTGGAACTCAGACATATCCATTCATGATACTGTTCCGTCAAGCTGCCCCACAGAACACCTTAATTAAAAATACTTAAGATTCAAATTATACAAAGGACATCTCAAGTACCCAGCAACTCAGTCCAGAAATGTATAAAGCCTCCTCTACAAACATCCTATGGCTCTTTCTTCAAAATACATTCTGTACATCAGGCCTCTGTTCTCATCCCAGTGAGCACACCTTGGACCATCATCTCTAACTACAAAGGAAACCTTCGGGCTCCTGCTATGCTGTTAACTGAGAAGGGACACAAAGCCAAGGGGAAGCACCTTTCACTCTGACAGTGCTCCCTGTGAATACGCCAGGTACCCTACCCTTGGTCAGTTGCTCCAAGAGGGGTACCCCGAGAAGATTCCGATCTCTTCCCGAGTAGTATAGGCGAATGACACACCCAGAGGTCCCCCCAGAAGGCCGGGGTACACCCTCATCTGCCGTCCCAGGGAGGTACGACCCGACACTCACCCTTGTGCCCCAGTCACGCAGAGCCTCCGAGGCTGCGAGAGGCGCAAGGGTCCCCCACGGCGAGGGGTCCCTCCGGGAGAGGGCGGCCTCCCGCCCCGGGCACCTACCCCGCCATCCCCGCGAGGGCCTCACCTTTCCCTGGCGGCACGGCGGCAACCACCGCCACCCCGGGGCTTGAAGACGCGACGGTGGCGACGGTGCCTCCTATCGGGATAGCGGCGGCAGCAGTGACCCGGCTGAGCAGCGCCTCGCCGCCGGCGGAGTCCGCATCGCCGCTCGGTCCCAAAAGCCCGGCGCCGGCGGGGCTGAGGGCAGCGGCACCGAGGTCGTCTCCGAGCAGGCGGGCTTCACGGCGCAGGATCTCCTCGGACTCGCGGAGGTTGCTGCGCCGCAGGAACTGCAGCACGGCCACCAGCGTCTGCCGG
>JAVJGJ010000062.1:23157321-23190642 GCA_035590215.1 Microhierax caerulescens
GCCTCCTGCCTTTTTACCCCCGTCTTTTCCCGGATCCTGCGAGAGGGGGGCAGCGGGGAGCCCGGCGGATGCTCCTTGGGCTCCCCAGCCCCCCCCGCCCCGGGCGCCCGCCGGCCTCGGCGCTGGGCTCGGACCGGAGGAGGAGGAGGAGGAGGGCTGACACCCAGAAGGGGAGACACCCAAAAAAACTTTCCCAGCCGGTTTCCGGGACGCGGGGCACGGAGGCGAGCCGGCTTGGCGGCGCGGGGCGGCCGCCGCGGGGGCAGCGGCGCGGGAAGGGCGGGAGTGTGAGGTGAGGAGGGGCGGGACGGGGACGGTGTGGGGTGCGAAACGCAGCGTCTTCAGGTGAGGCCTCGCGTCTGCGCGAACCCGGGGTTACCGGGCAGGTCCTGTGAGCAGTGGGCGCCAATTTACACACCTGTGGGGACGTTGAAAACTTCCAGGTGCGAATCTGGATCCTGGCTTAGGCAGTGTAAGCCGTATGGTAATAGACTTTTTGTTATTGCCCAAGGCCATTCTGTGTCTCGCTTAAATGAAAACCTTACAAGCTCTTGGCCTAGCTGAGAGGGTGGTAAATGGTGGCATGTGGGTGAAGTGAACGGTGTCGTCGAGGGGAAGAAAGCCCCTCAGTCAGGCTTGGAGACGGAGGCAATGCAATGGAAAAATCTAACACGTAAACTTTTTCGGACAGATCTCAGATCATTGCCATAGAAGAAACCTGTTCTTTTTTTGAAATAGTAGACTTCCAACAGGAAAATTGTTGTGAAACTACTTGTACACGTTCTTAATAAGTGTATTTTGTAACCAGAATTCAGAGCAGTGACGTTTCAGTCTTTGCTTCAATGTTTGTATAATCCCTAACCTTATGTAGAAATAAGAGACAACATTAGTTACTTATCTTGACTGGGGGCTCCAACGTGCTTCCTGAGCATTTTCAAATCATGGTACTATTTGCTACCAGTATCTGCTTCGAGCTTGCTAATTATTTAATATTCTGTTAAAGGGTTTATCCAAAAGAACTTTTCCCAAAAGGATTGTTTACTTTTCAGGTACGATTTGTGAAACAAATTGGATTGCCGTTCACAGGAAAGTAAATTTCAGAAGACTAGATGAAAGTCTTTAGAGCTGTATATGAGCGATGATTGACCTCTTAGGAAAACCCGTTTCTGTAGCATGTTGATCCTTGGTTTTTTTCATAGTTTAAGGCTGCAATTTTGATGCTCCAATCAGGAAATTTCATGACTTAGCCTGTGTATTCAGACTCTTATAAACTGTCTTTCTTTGTAGCGTATGATAAACCTCACAGAGCTGACCCCTTACATCCTGTGTTCCATCTGCAAAGGTTACTTTATTGATGCTACAACTATTACAGAATGTCTGCACACCTGTAAGTATCAGTATTGTTATTCTGAGTGTAGTTGCATATTCAAACAAGAATCAGCTGTTGAGATATTCTGATTCACAAAGACAATTCTGTTTGAAGTGAATGTGTGTTATGTTCATTAAGGAAAACATATGCATGGATATTTTAGGCATCAGCAAATCGTGAAATCAATCAATCATGCAGTCAGCTTAGTTTCCCAGGCTAAGAAGGAAGAAAATGTAGGGAAAGATAAAGCCTAAGTAAACAAAAATACAGCTACTACCTTTTCCTTTTTTTTTTCAAGTAGGGTCTAGACATTTGGCTGAGAAAAGAAAGTTGAGTGGCTTTGACTGAAAGTTTTCTAAACTGTTGTTGATACGAGCTTGCAAATTAACAAAATTCAGCAAGCAGGTGTTGTGGAAGTGGCAGTTCAGATACAGAAACAGTTATATGCACTCGTGGAACAGTCTGTATAAGTAGAAATAGATGGATAATAAAAAACTGATTTCAGTTCTCTGGTCTTGTTACTTTTCCCCTCAATCCTTGTGTTAACATTTTTTCCATTGCTAACAGAACTGTTTTCTCTCAAGGCTAATAAAATCCTTCCTGTGAAACTGACACTTTCAGCCACACCCATGTTCCTACTGGAATCCAAGAATCTCGGCTTCCTAGTCCTTCCAGCCACTAACACTATATATAAGGAAAATGCTTCTTAGGTTTTTTTTCCTTCTCCCCCTGCCCTTCCCCCTTTCCCTTTTATTGGGGCACTACTTACTAGTTTGATATATACCATGTAATATTCAGCACAGTTTGCAATTTAGGGAAGTGCACGACTTTAGTAAGGTCAGCATAACATTGCAGGTACAGCTATAGAGATCTCTTAGAAGTTACCTGGTAGATGTTGTGGGAAAGTTTGATGTCTTCAGGATGCTATGGAGCTGATTTGATAGTAGGTTATTTAGATATTTCCACTCACTAGCTCTCCTTCCGTTATATTTTACATGTACGTTAAAAATTCAGAATTGGCAGAATTATACTTACTTACCTTGGTTCTTCTACCAAAACTGTTTGTAGGGTGCTTTTCAGCAAATCTTTTGTCTGCAGTAGTCAATGTTCTGTTGTCTTAGCTCTACTCTTGTTCTGGGTAACAGTTACAACACTGTACATCTACCTTTGCATCAATTGGATTAGGATTATTTGTAGGAACAATCCTGAGTATTTAGGAGTTGTGTATCCTGTACAGGCAGAGAGCTTCTGTTTACTTAAGTTTGAAGGTTGACCTATTTGCTTCATTTTGTCTCTGACAAATTTCATTTGAGAGATCTGGGTGTAGTTGCTCCTCTTCTGTAAGCAGGTGGTATTGTACAATGGACATGTGATTTTTATGGGGTTACTTTTCTTTACAGTTTGTAAAAGCTGCATAGTGAGACACTTCTACTATAGCAACAGATGTCCAAAATGCAATATCGTTGTACATCAGACACAGCCCCTTTATAATATCAGGTAATAAATTAATGCTATTTTTTGGGGTATAATTTTTTTTTCAAGTTTTGCTGCTTGCTTTTAAATGTTTAGTTTTACAGACTTGTGATGCTTTCCTATTTCAAATGAAGGAACAGTTTACAAGAAGTACATTATGTTCTTTGTTTATACAAGTTTCATTTCAATAGTGAAGGTAAAAATACTCAGTTTCTTGTTTTACCTAGTTTGTATCCCTTTTTAGGGTTTGTTACCCCTCATGCTGGGTATTTGTATTCATTTAGTCAGTGTTACAGGTGATAAGAGATCTTAACAATCTGCTTTAATGTCTTTTTACACAAAGCTTTGTTGACATGGTGTACTTATGTAATTGTGGGAAATTAGTTTCAGTTTGTCATACTGTTCGTGAGTTCTTGAAGGATGGTGCTTTTTACTGTACCTAGTTGCTTCTGAATTCAGACAGATACAGAGTTGTTGCTCTGCCACTCCTTATGTACATCAAATTTCAATAGTGTATTTAGCATCTTTTGTTACAATTTAACAAAAACTATTCTGTATTGCACCAAAGACACTTTTTTTTTTTTTTTTCCTTTTTAATAGACTGGACCGGCAACTGCAAGACATAGTCTATAAATTAGTTGTCAATTTGGAGGAAAGTAAGTCCCTTTATTTTATTACCATCTAGAGATTAAAAAGACTGAACAGAAAGCAGAGTAATTCAAAACCCCATTTCTGCTCTGGACTCTTTAAATAGTTTTGTAATGTTTGGTTATAAATCTTAATAAGTTAGCTGTGACAGCTGACATCTTTCTAGCTGCTAAACGCTATTAGGAATAGTGGTATGTAGTCTTATCTCATGAAATATAGGTGTAATTGTATCCAGATAAATATCCAGATAATATTTCATGGTCATGCCTCATATTTTTGTGTAAGTACAGAAAATACAATTCCATGTAATAAGTTCACTTGGCTCAGTTGAGAAAAGTTGCTAAGGCTGATTCTCTCAAATGCTTTTATTTTTTCCTCACTGCCACATTTATTTTTTCTGATGTCTCATTTACCTTGAAGTTCAGGAGCCAATGAATTTGCACAGTTCACCTCAGTGGACTGAGTGAAATATACTCATCTAGTGCGTATATATGAACTATAGATGGTATGAAAATAGTCATGACAGTCAGAAGGATACTGGTTTTTGCAGCTATTTCAGTATGATTTATGACCAATTTCTCTGATTTCTTCCACAGTTTTACTAACAAGCTTTTAGTCTGGTTATTTTAAGTGTCCCGCCTCACATGAAATACTGGTGAGAGTGAAGATCTGTAGGAACTTGGAAAGTTTTTACTGCTCTGACCAGTGGAAACTGCATGGATATTCTCAGCATCTGAAATAACATTCCAATCTGTTCTGTATTATGTTTTTTTTTCAGGAGAGAAAAAACAAATGCATGACTTCTATAAAGAAAGAGGATTAGAAGTGCCCAAACCAGGTGAGCCATGATCACTTTAGAGGACACTGTTAAGGAAATATTTACTGTACCATTTATTCTTAAGGGCTTTCCTTGAAATATTAGCTCACAACTGAAGAAAATACATAGTATTGGAAATACAGGATTCTTAAATGTCTGATTATTGTAACTTGTCACAGTTCTCAGATTACAGAATTAGATGGAACTGGCAGCACTTAAACCCAGATCGTGGTTGGATTTTAAACATTTTATTTTCCCTACAACCAGGAAATATATACAAAATGTGTGTTAATTTCATTTTCTGGCTCTTAATAAATAGTAGATGTTACAAAGGAGTAAAAATAGGAACTTTCAAAGTCTATTGACATATGAGGGATTATTCTAATTATTTTCTGTCTTACTATCAAATAAAGAGCTCTTTGGGGAAGTGCCATGCTGAAAGGTATTAAAATGCTGCTTCAGATACACAGCATGAAATGTATAAAGAGCTGATATAGTAATTAAAATAGGATGAATTGCATGGGCTCTTTTTCCTTCTGAGCTCATCTGTTTTGCTTGGTGCATGTTAGTGTCTTAGACTGCTTTTATTTCAAGTTGTGTTTGCGTTTTGGCTATTGAATATTTTAGCTGTCCCACAGCCAGTTCCAGTGAGCAGAGGAAGACCTCGAAAAGTTCTGGGTTCTGTGTTCCGGATCCCACCAGAACTTGATATCTCCATACTTCTGGAGTTCATTGGGTGAGTTGTGGGCAAATGTAGGTGCAAATAGCTGATGTGAGGGTGCTGCTTGTGTGTGTTAGACCGTTAACTGTCTCTTATTTATCACTGAATGTGCATTTCTTACCTCTCAAATAGCAATGGGGAGCTGGTTTTAACTTACGGTGCAATATTGACAGCCAACCATGCATAGCTAGATTATGCAGATAATTAAATGTGAAAGGTGTGTGTTCCTGTGAAAATAGCTTCCTAAAAAGTATAGTTTTAAAACCTAGAAGTGTTTATTTTCTTTTTAACAAAGTAGTGTACTCATAGTAAACTGAATGATTAAATACCTGTCTCTTACACTTACTTAATCCCTGTAGGTGGCGGTACTATTAATGCTGACTGTGCTGGGGGACTTGCTCATGTAACTTGGACTGCAACTACAACCAGGGTAGCAAGAGCAGCGTTCCGCTAAATGTGATAGGTGACTGTAATAATGTGACCTGACAGTTTCACAGCCTTTAATGAATTATGCTAAAGCTGAGGAGTCAGCTTTAGCCACGGAATTAGGGGTGGGTGGGTGGATTTCCAGCACAAACACTTGAGTTTTTTTCAGGAACACAAGGGTAAATCATATTGCTTTGGCCATGTGCAGATTTATATGTTAGTGATTGAGAGAGAGTAATTAAGAAAGGATTGAAAGCTGTAACTACTCTGCTAGCAGACCCTCAGTTGTTGCAGGGAAGCAACTTGACTCTTGTGCAGCCCTTACCCCTCTATCCAGATTGTGTCTGCTTTTGCCCTGACTTTGAGCTAAATGTTCAGAGACCTCAATATGTAATCATGACTAACACAAATGATGTAAAATCAGGCCCTCAGAAATCGGGAAGTTTTAGCAGCAAAGCATACCATCTTGGTTCAACCTCACTGTTTATAGACATCAAGTCCGAGTCTTTCTGTATGTTATGACCAGTCTCTCCACTGTGTCTCACTTTATTCAGAATACAGAAGAAATTTCCTCTATGGGAAATTTTAGTTAGGTAGGTGGTGGGCGGTGTGTGGGTTTTTGTTTTGTTTGCTTTATTTTTGTGTTGCCCATTATGTGACTATTTTTTAAGTGGATGAGGAGTGGGACTTCAGGAAGAGAAGGTCATACCACTAAACCTCTAGGGAACAGTGCCTGACTTGCTATAGAATATCTCTGAATCCACATACTGATTTAATTTCAGTGTTCATTTTCTTTATGCCTGACTTGCAAAAGTGCTGAATTCTCACGAGCACAGCTGAAAGCAGTGGAAGTCATGACTAAAACTGTAGTATCATATTCAATCTTGGATGTCCCAAATTGGGCACTTGCAGTTCTTGGTTACAGTGTCTCGGATTCCTCCTTTTAAACAAGGTATTATACTACTATTCTGCTGAGAGGGGTGGTGTGGAAATTCATTAAGTATTGAAAAAATGAGACTGAAGAAATTAATGGTTTTGCATTAAGAGCAGGATTGTCATAAGTAAAGCCAAGAGCCATGTGTTGAACAGGAGAGGAAAGCAAAGACATTATAAACATTATATAGCTGTTCAGCATGTGACTGTTGTGTATTGTGCACTCAAATTATTATAGTTTTTAATTGTACTTACAAAGGCTTTTTTCCCTTTAATGAATGTGGTATAAAATACATGATGTAACTAGTGCAGGGACCCAGTGACCTGGTGCTCAGGCAGGCTTTTTACCTCACTGGGTGAAACACAGTGAAATGGATAAACACAGACATAAGGTAAAACACTTTGGCTAAAATTTCAGTAGAAAAGAGTAAATCTAATGCTATTTACCCACATCTGTGTTGGGTTAGGAATGTGTGTGCTGTTATTTTATTGCCTTGACTGTGGCTGTATCTTATGAAGTTGCCATCCAGATACCAGTTTGAAGGCTGCCTGTTCTGGGACCCATGATGGGTGCCAGCCGCTGCTGGGCTGGGCTGGCAGGCAGTAGAGGGAGCATATGGAGTAAAGGGGCACTGAACTGTGCTTTTGTACCAACAGCCCAGTGTCCTTGTCAGTGATAATTTCACTGTAAAGTGACTTTAAAAAACATGAATTAGATTTTAGTTCCAAGGATGTCCCTTTCAGGTTGGAACCCTTGGTGACTGTAGGAAGGCTTACATAGATTGTTTTGACTGCAGGGTTAGGTACAGTTTGAACTCACTGTAGTGGAAGTAATTTGGTTTACATCTCCACTGCAAAAGTCTCCTGGTTACTTCCACTGCTCCTGATTTTGAGCAGGTATGTTTTTGTTTTTTCCAAGCAAGAGGAAGATGTCAGGCGACTTAGACCTCAAAAACTAGTAAACATGTATCTGCCTGTCTGTGAAACAAGATGACTTTTGAATTTGTGGTGTTGTATTTGTTTTTCTGGTACTTTGTTCCCAGCTTCCACTCCAGTGTTGGTAGGAAAGCAGGCAGTATTGTGCAAATATAATCTATACTATGTGAAGCTGTCCACTGTGGTTTTGTTACTTATATGGAAGGAAGCACAGAATGTTTCGATAGCATTTACTTTGTATTTTTAGCGACTTTTGTTATCCTTTGAACTTCTTTTATACTTTATATCTTTGAAGGTTAATAGTTTTCTTCTTCAATGGTCAAAATCAAAGGCTCTATCTTGATGATGAGAGATTAAGAAAGCATTTTGGATAAAGAAAACTTGAAATTGTTTGGATCAGCCAGCAGAAATTGTTACTTTGAAAGTCTGACCATCTATATTGCATCTTTAGAGTATATTATGTGGTTACCTGTGGCGGTTGAACCGTATCAAAGAAAACAGCAACTGTAATGGAAAAGTTTTTCTATGCTTGCTTCTTAGTAACTTCAAATTTCATTTCAGTGGCAGAATTCGATGATAGTTTTACTTAACTCTGTCTGATAGTGGTACATGTTTAATGATGGAGATACTCCATTATAGTAACTTGAGGTGCCATGCTAATGTGAGGTCTGTAGAAACATTACAAATACATTTGTTTATTATATCAAATGGTCACTAGAAGTATAGTTGATTTATAGTAATGCTTAATTTCAGTGCAGTGAAATACTGTATTTTTTCCTCATACATACATCCTTGCTAGTGCAATACAAGTGAAATGCCATGAATTGCAGTTAATAGAGAAATTTATACATTGCACTACAAGATGGAGTTGTGGAGTGTAGATGATCAGTAGTAGATCACATGCTCAGACTCTGCAAATGAATGAACCTCTGTTGAAGGCAGCTGGGAATTTGGTCATTTGCCATCTTTTTGTGTATTTCACCTTCCAGAGAAACACCTGCTGCCTTCCTGAGTTCCTGGATAACATTAGCATTAATCCTATGATATTAATAGTCTGGAAGGCCAACAACTGGCCCAGAAAGCCTCTTTGGTGGTTGAGCACATTCTGTTAGCAACTTCTTGGGTTCTGTCTGTTGAGGTTCCAAATATCAAGGATGATGAGTTATGGATGTTTAATCAGCATTAATACTAAAGCCTACTCCTATGAAAATGAATGTTATGTTGTGTTTAAAAAATGCTTTAGGTGGCGTTGGTTTGGTTTTTTTCCATTTTGTGTAGACAAACCTTAAAAGTCTTAGCTGAATTCACAGGAAAAACAGTATCAAATAAAGGGTAGGAGAAAAAAAAAAAAGTAAATTCAGTCTAATGTTATTTCATGTATTAGGTTCCTGCTTTCATTAAACTCCAATTTGGAAAATAAGCTTAATATGCTGGACTACAAAATCAATACATCACTATTATAATTAAGAGCTTGAGGGTGTTAATAACTATTAACGTTAGCAATATTGACTGTGTTTATGCTTCTCTTGTTTTTCAGAGCTAATGAAGGCACAGGAAATTTTAAGGTACAGATACGGTTTGATTTTTTTCTCTTACGATTTACTTCAGAAATACGTTGTATAACCTCAACGTATTTGATTTATTTTGATTTTCTTACACTGAGAACAGCTTGAACTTTCATCAGCATAGCGGTAACAAACATTGGATTACAGTGTACTTTTAAACCAGTTATTGTATAGCATCACAGAATAGGAAAAGAATGCTTCTGAGGCTACATAAATAAAGCTTTGGTGGGAGAATGGGAATGACACTGATGAAATTTCACCTAGGTGATTGCAGCTTGTTATTTTTGCATCTCTGTCCAGAAGGTGCACAACTATGGCTTTTACTGGAACCTTAAATAAAAGTGTAGATATTGTCTAAAATACTGGTTTTTGAAGATGATTCTCTAATTGTAGTGGAAAGTTATTCAGAGGAAACATAGCCTGAAGTATAACAATAGCATAATAAATAGTTATGTGCTTAAACATATAACAAAAAAATGTAGAAGTTGTCTAGATAGCACCATATGCTTCCTTACTCAGCAGAAAGGTTATTCTTTTCTCCATCCCTTCACTAACGTTTGCTGTCTGAGCAGTGGCAGTTCTGCTAAACAAGAAATAGTGTTCCCAATCCCGTGCTAAAGAATAAAGCTCTTCTAATATAGAGGAACTGCACAATGTTTGCTGCCTTCATGATTTCACATGCTGTAGTTAGAGGTGCTCAGAGTGTGTCATTCCACTATTCTGGCTAAACATTGAGAAAACAAAACTCTATTCAAGGGCATGAACGAGATGTAATTTAAAATTACTCAGTATATGTTGCATTTAATCTTTCATTGTATTGGAATTGTAGGACTCAAAAGATGGAGTGGCCCAGAATAATAGAATACAAGGGATACCTAACTGGTACAGTTAGCAGGAGAATTTTACTGCCAAAGAATTTGAGAAAAAGGCATATTAGTAACTTAAATATGAATTGTCCTGATTGTACCATTTTACTAATTTCTGTTGTGTTTTCAGCTGAGTTGATTTCTAATCGATATTTTTTCAGGCACAGATCTGAACTGTTAGTATGAATAACTGCAATCAAATCTATTTTTAGTAGTAATCACATTTGTTATGGCAGAGCTTAAGGAGGCAAATTCGAACTTTCAAATACAGAAATAAGCATTTTCACAAAGAGTTGAAACATCAGTATAGATTCCATCTCCTTGCCCTTGTATCACCTCCCATCCTTCCTGTCTTATATTTGTCCTTCTTTCTGCTTTGTTTTGTATCCTCTTTGTTTTGGGCCACACAAGAATGACTGCAGTTTAACCATTTTTATTAACTTGTATGTTGTATTATTAAAACCTGTGTCAGCCACTTACTTCCTCTGAAACATCCCATTCCAATGTGAGTAGTTTTGCCTTGCTTGGCTCAAACATAATTAAGGAGTGTTTGTGATTCAGGAAAGGGATTTGTGTGTGTGTGGTTTTTGGCTTGGGGTTTTTTCCCTTTTAAGCCACACATATTTATGCTCACTTTAACTCTAGTGGTCTGAGGATGTTGAAGATGAAAGGCTGCCCACCATTACTCAGTGTAGACTAAAGTGTGACTCAGCTTATTTGAATATTTAGTCTTCTACATCATCTATGTGAGTTTTAAGAAATACCACATCTTATAACTGGTATTTTTCTGCAGTATTTTCAAATTCCTTGCTGTATGTTAACACCCTCTGTTTCATACATTCTCTTCTTCCTTTCTATTCTTCCTTTCTTCACCATGCTATCTCCATGCTTTTTTGTTTCATTTCATGACCAAGAGGTCTACTACTCTGCCTTCCAAAACTCTTTCATATCCACTTCTCACAAAACTTACCCTGATCCATTTTTAGCATTGCTCTGTCCTCAATTACTTGCTTAGCTGTCTTTTATTTTTTTGAACTAGATGTTGAACTTCATATATGAAGGATTTTCAGCCTTTTTTTTTTTTGTCTTTAAGGGGGTTTGGAGGCAGGGAGAAAATGGGTTACAAGGTCCATGGCCATAAACTTTGATTTATACATGCAGCAAGCATAAATTCAGCATCATCAACCTTGTAGCAGCATGGTTCCCTAGATCAGATCTGATTGTCATTTCTAGCTTTTGTACATTAATAAATCAAACTATTGTTCCAAAACCACAGTTATCATGGGTACATATTTAAAGTCATGATTGAATTCAAGGGTAGTCTGTGACTCTCTGACCCTTCTTTCAGACTGAAAGAATATGATGAACAGGGATAGTAAATCACAGCTGTTCAGAATTCACCATAAAAATCCAATTAATTGACACAAAAGGTAATACATTTATCACACTCGGTGCAGTCATCTGCTCTGCCTTTGTGCCTCTTCACTTAGCCACACATATCACTAGTCAGGTCTTCAAAATTTTATCCGTAGAAGTGAAACCCATTAAAATTGTTGTGGCTGGCATAACAAACATTTCGTCGTTGCAGTCCTTGCTGTGAAAGTATTTAGAAATGATACAAAAAGATTTCAGACCAATCTCACTCTTGTGTTCTGCCTGGTAGTGTATTTTAATTGATTGTGGCATTTCATGCACTATTAAGTTGATTCGAGCCCAAGCCATAATAGTTCTAGATAGCTTAAAGGTTTAAGCTTCTTGCATTATAAAATGACATGGTTTAATGATCTGAATCATGTTTGGTACACAAGTCTGATTTGGGGAAAATAAGGAAACTAGAAAACAGTTCATGGGCTTCTGATGAGTAAATGCTTGTGGGGGGAGAGGTTCCTAAAATGCTGTGTAATAATGATTTTTTTCTATGTGGAATTAATAGCAAATATCATTCTCCAGTATCTCAGTAGCGAAATAGGACTGAATTCAGTAGCTGGTTATTTTTAAATGTTGTTTCAAACAGCAGAAAGTTTGAATCTGGAGTCATAATATTTAATCCTTTCAGTATGAGGTAATCTGGAAATAGATCAGATTTCTCTGATTCCAAAAATTTAAGCTGGCTCCCTTTGTTACCGGGTTTGGCGTTTTCAAGGCATGATGACTGAAAATGTACGTTGTCTTTAAATCTTACGTTTATTCTTCACAGCCTTTGGAAAAGAAGTTTGTGCGTGTTTCTGGGGAGGCAACAATTGGACACGTAGAGAAATTCCTCAGAAGAAAAATGGATCTGGACCCTACTTGTCAGGTATACCCTGCTTGTAACGGCACTTACAAGTTCATTGTGATCAGTGTAATGCCTGTGCTTCAAACAGAACATTTCCATTGTTCATTAGAGTCCAGAGAGTAATATTAGGTTCTTCTCAATGCAGTAAGGATTAAAAAAGGAAACATTTGAAATGTTGTGATCTACAAGAAACAACTCTCCCAATTCATTTGCAACATGCTTGAATTTTTGTTATAATACTTCATGATTTGTTTAGAGTTTCTAAAGTGCCACTTAAGATTTCAGCAGATTAAATTCAAAACTAAAAGATGCTGCTGTTTCAAAGATAAAACTGAATACATAGACAGGAAAGTGTGTGAGAGTGGGAAGACATGAGGGCAGAGACAGGTAGGAGTTGAATAACAGTAAAATTTAACTGAATGTTGAAGAAGCAGACACGAGCTAAGAAAGCATAATGCTGTGGATGTATGTGTTAAAATGAAAGGTATGAATGAATGCAAATGTAGGCACATGCTTTCAAGTAAAAAATCAAAGGAGCAGGATATGGTACAAAAGAATTTAATTGCATATTCCTCAAACATTTTGTAGGAATTACATGTCAAAAGCAGTTCTCAGTTCTTCAGTATATTTCAGCAACAGTTCAGTTCAGATACAAAATGCTAGGCAACAATACTATAAGCAGCATTTCAGGTGAAATCCCGTTGTTCTGTACATTTTAGTTCAGTTCTACAGAAAATGCTTCACTAAATTATTTTCTTCTTTCACGTTCACAGCTTCAGATTTCTCTTTTGTTTTTATTTTACATTGTGATAAGCTAATCAACCCAAAATGTTCACTTTCCTGATGAAGAGCTCTCACTGTAAAGCTTCAAAACCTCTTATAACCTTCTGAATTAATGACTTTGAACATCATACTGTTGAAAACCTTCCGATATCTATTACTTCAATCCTCAGAATGATCCACTTTCCCTAACTGGTTTTCAGGTAGTACTTTTGTGGAAATTGCAGCCAGCCTTTTACCACGGAGATCTGACCCTGGCACATCCCTTTTGACACAGCCCTGTGGGATGTGCCACAGATCAGGCTGCAAACTCTGCTGGCCATGTAAGCAGGGGTAAATAGTAAATGTTACATATGTTGTGCTATGCATCAATGAAAAGTGATTTATATAGGTTTCCAGGTGCAGGAGTTCCGAACTGTGTAAACAATTCTTAGAGCTGTCAATTATTGGTCAGTCAGGCTGATACTGGTGGGAATAGGCAAATGGTGGAAGTGCTGGCTTTGGATTGAAGGCTGTGTTTTCATAAAGCAGTAACTTTCTGAGACAATACAGTGTGACCGTGTGCCTCAGCAGAATTACAGAATGATTTAGGTCAGAAAAGACCCTTGAGATCATCAAGTCCAATTGTTAAGCCAGGACTGCCAAGTCCACTACTAAACTATGTCACCAAGCACCGCATCTCCGTGTTTTTTAAACACCTCCAGGGATGGTGATTCCACCACCTCCCCAGGCAGCCTGTTACAATGCTTGACCACCCTTTTAGTGAAAATTTGTTTCCTAATATTCAATCTAACCCTCCCCTGGCATAACTTGAAGCTGCTTCCCCTTGTCTTGTCACTTGTTGTCTGGGAGAAGAGACCAACACCCATAACCTCCTGTCAGGGAGCTGTAGAGAGCAATAAGATTCCCCCCCTGAGCCTCCTCCTGTCCAGGCTAAACAGCCCCAGTTCCCTCAGCTGCTCCTCATAGGACTTGTGCTCCAGACCCTTCCCCAGCTCCATTGCCCATCTCAGGACATGCTCCAGTGCCTCAATGTCTGTCTTGTAGTGAGGGGCCCAAAACTAAACACTGTATTTGAGGTGCGGCCTCACCAGCGCCAAGTACAGGGGGACAATCACTGCCCTTGTCCTGCTGTTAAAACTACTTTCTTTTATAGTCAAGATCCTTTGGCTGCTTTTTTTCCCCCTTAACTGATCTGCTTCTGGATCTTTTTGGCAAATACGGGGGTTTTTTGGTCACTGGAAACCTCTAGTCTGTTTTCATGCCACAAATCATGACTGACATGAAGACAGTCAGGCTTATTTTTAAAAGATTAGGAAATTAGGGAAATGAAGCAGCAATTATTTTCATATCCTGATTGATGTTTCTTTGTAATATGGAGACTTAAGATTAAAGGAGTGTATGTACTGAGCTGTCATCTTCTAATTGTAGTAAGCATGAAGCTGATGGGTTTGTTGGGAAACACAAAAAGCAAAAGAGATGTCAGATGTGTCATTAAAGATTAGTAAGCCTAATGAATTGTTTCTTACTCAAACTTTCAAGGATGGCTAATAAAAAAAACCCTGTAAAACAAAATTAGGGAGAACCTGAATATAAATCATCACAGGTAGAAGAGTTTAGTGAAATGGGTTGTAAACCATATTAAATATAGAGCGCACTTAGCAGCTTTTTCAGTTTGCAGTAGAAATTTGGAAGAGTTGAGGTCTGAAGTGGTTAATTTCCTGTACACTTCCCTAATGTATGTTAAAGAAGAAATAGATACTCACTTGGGACAAGCTTTTCTTTTTAATATTACTTCTTTAATCGTGATTTCTGACTCTCTCCAGTTCTTTATTAGCTAAAATAATGAAATTTTATATAAAAAAAATAATTAGTTTGGTGCACTTAACTTGGGGCTAGAGTCCATGCGCTAGATTCCCTTGGGAAGCTAGGAAATTCCTTTCAGAAACGCATGTTTCAGGCCCTATTGAGCTAAAATGAATGGCATTCACTGTATTTTTTTCCCACATTTATTTACAGAAGATTTTACTGCCACAGTGTTTAATTATGCCTTACCTGGGACTTGAAAAGATTTGACTGTAAGGAGGATACAGAGCCTTTCCTCCTTTCTGTCCTTAGTACATCCAATTGTGGTTTTGGTTTCATTGTTGAATCTTCTAGTAAGGACATTAGGTGTGGCTATTTTGTGAATTCAGTTCCTACTGAATATCAGCTTAGTTTGACAGTCTGCAAGAGTATTATTTGAGAATATTTTACTTGTTCCCTTTTAAAGCTGATTTAATGACCAAGTGACAGAAAATATGTTATCCATTCTGAACTAGACTCTTATTTAATTTATTTGTGTGGAATATTAGCTAATATTATCCAGTAGGTACTTGGCTTCAACAGCTGGTGCGCATCTGTATGATTTGTGTTCTGCTGGAGAGTGGGAAGAAAATGAGAAGTGTTATTTCCTTTGAGATCATCCTGCAGCAACATTATGCCTTCTTGCCATTCATTCTGTAAGGATGAGAGACACTGCTGAAAGGCTTGCAGCTCGGCTGGTCTGAATGCATTAATGTAGCTTATGGAATAATCCATAATCAGATGTGTGTTCCTGAAAGCGTATGTGTGCAAACTGCAGCCTGGGGGAAGACTGGAAGGAAGTCTGTGCTCATACAGTGTAGTTGTTGATGCAGTTTCTTTATGCCAGTCTTAAATTCTGGAATAGAAGTATCTGGTACCTGCGAAAAGTAGACAGTAGCTAGAGGCAATAGAAAGCTTTGCCAGCTTTTTCAATAACTAGCTCAAATACTCATGTCAATCTCTAAAACTTTGTGGTTTCCTTGTCCTTCTCTGGATAGTATGGGTTGGCATAGAAACTATTGATTGAGGTCATCTGCTTTCTGGGCCAAACCTCCCTTGCGATTATTCTTATGTGGGATGTCACTTACGTGAAAAATTTCCATTTTTATCTCTGTTACTAGGTGAGTATTAATTTAGAATTGTCTGTTATTGTGGCTTTTAGAGAAATAGCTCCAATAGCAAACATGAGAGCTAAAGAAAATAAATGACACAATGGAAAGTCTAGTCTATTTTAAGAAGCATTTTAACAGAAGTGACTTGAGTGTTCAGTAGCTACATCTTTGTGTTTCCTTTCAGCAAAAGGTCAATCTGTATTTACTGCTGTCTCATGAGTTATCAGTACTAGCTGGCTTCATTTTTACCAGTCAGTTGGATTTGTAGTAAATTTATAGCACTTGTGTTGCTGGTGCCTCTTGGTAATGGAATATATTAAATCTTGTATGGCACAAGGATTCCTCTGAGGCACGTTTCACAACTGATTTTTCACAGTGAACAGGGATTTTTTTTTTCATTGTATGTTTTATTCTTTTGTTCTTATAGAATGAATCCTTTGGTGCTGAAATGAGGAGATTAGGCATTTGGTATTCAGAGCACTCTTAACATGGTAAATGTGAAAAAACTCTTCTCAATTTATTAGAAGACACTGGGTCTTTAATAATTAGTACTAGAAATGAGCAGCAGGATCAACAGTGGGTTAGTTTCAAACAAGCATTCCAATTCTGTTTTGTCAGCAGTTGTCACTATGTCTGTTTGCATCCTATATTGGGCAAATAGATTTTTCTGGTTTTGTAGAATATATAAAATGTGTATATCTGTATGTTTCAATGGGAGCAGGATTGAGTTTTCAGTGTCTTATGGTATAAAAATTATAAAAGTAAGCTTATAAAGCAAAAGTAATTAAACCCATATATCACTGGAAAGCAAAGCAGACATGTCTGTCTTCCTGCAGTAATAACTGTAGAGGCTAGAATGCATGGAAGACAGCAGAAATAACTATAACCAGCTTTTAAAAACAAAAAAGAAATTTATTTCTTTCAGGTTCTGTGTTAAATACATGAAATGTTGATGTTCAATAGATATGCATGTGTGTATGTATAATACCTAATCAATATTTAATGTTTCATCCAGATTAGGTTTTAATTACTGGTTTCTTCCTAGAAGCTAAAAAGCAGAAGTAATGCAAGCAGCTTACATCTTCTGCACATTAAGATTCAATCTAACATGAACGGAGTAGTCTATATCGTTCTCATACTATACAGATGGTGAGGGGAAGTAAATTAGCCCTTTTAAGCATCTAAGGAGTAGAATTCCCATGTTGCTGATTCTCTGAATGCCAGCATAAGGCATAAATCTTCCTGAATGTCTCCATGACAAACAAGAAAGAGATAGCAGGTCAGCATGCAGAAAAGCGTAAATCCAGGGGAATTGAATAGCTGAAGCACAGAGTGCATTCTATAGTGGAAAGTGGCCATATAAGAGAATACGTAATGATATTGCAGTATGCTCCACGACTACTGCAGTGGCAAAGCTTAGATGTTTTCCTTGCAGAAAGCTGTGGGAAGCTCATTGTCAATGCTCTTTAATTTTGAGGTTTCATCATAATTCACACATGAGAGCCCTTTCATTTCTGTATGTAGAAATTGTTCATAAGGAAAATGTAACCAGGCTGCAGTTGAAAGAGACACAGTGCTGTGTTAGCTGCTTAATTTGGAATGTTGGAGACTAGATTTATATTATGCACAGTAAATTCATAGAAACTATATAAAGAAGCTTATTTTTCGTAATAGTGAAGACTAGGAATTCAGAATACTTCATTATCAAGTCTCTTTTTTTCCACAAAGTTACTCTTTTTATGGGCAGTTACTTAACAAAAGTCCCTTCTCCAGAATTGCAGACATCATTGACATAGTTTAGCGGCAGTAGAGGACGTTGCTTAGAACTGCTGAGTATGCCCTTCACTTGTATCACCGAAGTATTGATTGCATTTTGCAGGAGGATGCAGGACTGTGTGACATCCTCATACAGTGAGCTGTTCTTTTGTACTAAAACACTTCTTCAGAACAGTCATATTAAGCAGACTTATTCATGTGTTTTCTCACTCAGGAATGAGGGCAGCAATAGCTCATTTTCTGTCAGTGGCACAACTTGCCCTCTTTTGCAACTGATAAATGACTCTGGATGTTTGTGGGATCATTTTAATACATGATCTAAATTCTCATTAAATTAATCACGGCTATTATAAAAGTGTTTTTCAGCAAACACCCCAAATTGACAGTGGAACAGTAAACTGTCCTCCCTGTTAGAGAAGTGAGCTCCAGGCCAGGGGTGTGGGATGGGAGGCATTAGGGCAGTGCAATAGTGCTGTACATGCTAAATACGTTTGGACAACAAAGGTAAAGATGGCTTTAGTGTCTAACATGCTAGAATTTAACTCTTCAAATAAAATTTTAAGGGCTTAGATACTGTTTTACTAGTCCAAAGGCAGGTTGAACTTGACAGTGTTCCTTTTCTTTCACAGGTGGACATAATATGTGGTGATCACCTGCTAGAACACTACCAGACACTGAGGGAAATTCGTCAAGCCATAGGAGAGAGCGCAGTGCAGGTACGTGTGGCAGCTGGGGGTTTGTTCCGTGTTTTCTATTTTAAAATAGAAACTTCTTTCTTAACCTGTCAGGTATCATAGAATGATAGAATGGTTTGGGTTGGAAGGGACCTTTAAGATCGTCTAGTTCCACTACCATAGGCAGGGATGCCTTCCATCCAACCTGGTTTTGAGCTCTTCCAGGGTGGGGCATCCCCAGCTTTTCTGGGCAGCCTGTTCCAGTGCCTCACCACTCTTAGTGAAGAATTCCTCCCATGTATCTAATCTAAATCTACCCTCTTTCAGTTTAAAGCCTTTACTCCTTGTTCTCTCACTCCATGCCCTTGTAAGAAGTCCCTCCTTCAGCTTTCTTGTCAGCCCCTTTAGGTACTGGAAGGCTGCTCTAAGGTGTCCCCGAAGCCTTCTCCAGGCTGAACAGCCCCAACTCTGTCAGCCTGTCTTCATAGGAGAGATGCTCCAGCCCTCTGATCATCTTCACAGCCTTCCTCTGGACTTGCTGCAACAGGTCCATGTCCCTCTTATGTTGAGGGCCCCAGAGCTGAACACGGTGCTCCAGGTGGAATCTCAAGAGAACAGAGCAGAGGGAGAGAATTACCTCCCTCGATCTGCTGGTTACACTTCTTTTGATAGAACCCAAGATATAGTTGGCTTTCTGGGCTATAAGTGCATATTGCTGGGTCATGTTGAGCTTCTTGTCCACCAGCACCCCCAAGTCTTTTTCTTCAGTTCTGCTTTGAATTAATTCTGTGCCCAGCCTGTATTTGTGCTGAAGTATAGCACCAACTTGTCTCAAGAAATCACTTAGAAAAATCTCTACAGCTTATGCAAAATGTTTATGTTGAAAGTAGAGTTGAGAAGTGGACCATGTGCTCAGAGTGTTCCTGATGGTTTGATGATGTTCTGGATATGAGATTTCTGTGGTTGGGTTTTTTCCTATTCCCAGACAAGTTGCTATCTTATAAATTATACCAGCCTTACTTTCAATTAACATTCCTTCTTTTCCTCCCTGGCAATTGCATGTCTGCAAGAAATCAAAGGACTGAAGCATCCCAAGTAAGGCTAGCCTTGTGACTGCGTTAGGGGAGTGACCTTGTTCATAGAAAGACAAACCAAGGGAGTAATGAATGTAATTAATTTGCTTGATGCATATTATACCAGTCCTGGTCACAGCATGTGTGTATAGCCAACTATTTCTTGTTTGTAACTTCCTGTCTTAAGTGCTGCTGGCTCTGAAAATAGGAAAGCATTTTTTTATTTCCTTGGGAATCTTTTCAAACATCTTTATAATGGGAACACTTACACCATTTTAGAAGTACAGCAAAAACAATGAAGTAGTCTGCCCAGTGCATAGTAAGATACAGATGTAAAATCATGGTGTATGGTAAACTGTATGTTAATCTAAACTTGGAAGTCTGAAAAATTAATGTTTAATACAGTGGGAAGAAGGAGGATTTAGATTGCTTTCCAAATAAAATACCAATCTAAGCAGATTGCAGAAGGGAAAAAATAGTAGCAAATTCAGTTCTTTTGGCTCATTTGTGCACACATGCACAGTCTTTTACATTTAATTTTTCTGCTGAGCCCTTTCATGCTGCAAGAGGGCTTCTCTGTTGAGGCAAGAAGTGGAAAGCTAATTTCAGTCTATCTTGGACAATGCATCACCCATGGTTGATTTGAGTAGCTAGGAGGGATCCCACAGTCAGGGCAGTCATTATGTGACTCATGCTAGTGTTGGCAGGCATTAGAAATCTTTGAGGCTTGTGGTGTGTTCCACAGTTTCTGCAGTCAAGAAGAATAAATGCAGTACTTGATGGCTTAGCTGTTTATAAAATAATACGAATTCAAAATGAAAAATGTAACCTAACCCACTTTGGGGAGCAGGGCATAGAAACCAGGAGGAAACCAGCACTGGTAACAAACTTACTTCTAAAGTAAAAAGTTCCTTGTAAGTAAATACAGCAATCAACACAGTGATGGAAGTGCCCTCTACTAAAAGCTTTACTAAATAGCAGGGCGATGATTTATTTCTCAGTCCAGAGGTGTAGTCAAATGTAGGTGCTTTTAGACTTCACCTTAGCGTGAAAGCTTTTCATGTATCAAAAAAGCTCTTGGGGAAGCACTTTAAGGAAAACTGCATCAGTTTCATTTATTATCGGAAATGGATCTGCCTAGTTGTAGTTTAGTGTCTTTCATTTCTTGTCTGAATTGGGTCTGCCTGATTGATGTTTAGTGGCCAAGTACCAGTCAGCAGCTCAACAAAGAGAAACAGTTGTCTTGGGGCAGGTTCTCCAGTGAGGTTTCAAGTCTCATTATTACAAAATCATTATGCTAGTGATGAATTCTCACAAGCCTGCTCTGTTGGGCAAACAGACAGAACAAGATCTTTGCTTATTGTGAAGTCTTGCGCTTTGATAGTCACTTTTGCCAGGAAATTTGAAAGATCAGGTTCATTCTTATTTTTTTTTCATTTTGTTACAAAACCTCTTAAGGTGCCAAATAGTTACAGTAGGAATGTTGCAAATAGACTGCAGTTGCTTCTTTTGTGATATGAAATAATTGTGACATTTTCATGTTTTATAGTCCCATGCTATATTACTTTTCAGAAATTAAGAAGGGGTGTGTTTTTAGGATTAAAAAAAAAACTTGGAAAATGTTTTTAGATGATTATCCAGGAAAATAAAAATTGATAGGTCAAGTCCAAAAATAGTGATGCCTGTTTTTTTCACAAAGACCTGAAATTCAATGAGGGGCATGATTATCCTGGCCCAGTGAGACTACAGCTACAGAGGAACATTTGATGGATTTTACATTAAGCTCCAAGGACATCTTGTGCCATCATAACCTTCCAGCCTTTCCAAACCAGTGTTGGAGCTTGAAATGCCCCTAACAGCTCTCACTAGGATGCTGAAACACTTTTCAAAACTGCTGTTGTCATTTACCAGTTTCTGAGGTTCATTGTAGATGCTTCGTGCTAAGAAAATAGCTTCAATAGCTACTTAGGAAATAAAAAGTCATTTAAAGGAATAAACATTGGAGTTTTTCACTTAACTGACTAAAGTCACTGTTGGGAGGAGAAAAATAACTGCTTTTCTGAATTGCATTTTTCACTTGCAAATTCATTCATGTCAGCAGTTATTGTTTTTGTTGAAAAAAAACTATTTTAAAAATCCATTTAACTTTCTCTTTGTCAAAGGTGTTAATTTTAACATGCATTCTTGCAGCATTTACGTTGGAAGTTTCTTCCAGTGCAGTGCAGCATATAATGTAAGTTGCGTGTGATTTATTTTTCTGGACATCACTGTGATGGGTTTTTTTAGGGGCTTTTACTCCTCCTGAACTGTTCTTAAATACTCAAGATTGGTTTGTAAAGATTTTGGTTGTTAGGGTTTTTTGTCCCACTGAATAACGAGGTGTAGTGATGGCTTAGAGCCTCAGTAAATTGAAGTGTCCTATAGGTTCAAGCCAGCAGGATTTCAGCTGTTCTGAATGACTGTGTCTTTCCAGCAGGTATGGGAAGATCAAGTGTGATCTGGTGGTAAAATATTCCTGATACTGGCTGCATTGTAACTTGTTTGGGTTGTTTTAATTGGAGTAAATAGGCAACTAATTGTAGTGGTTGAATGTAAACAATTAACATGTTAATTTGACTAGTTGATAGAAGGCTAAAAAAAAAATCAGGAATAAATTTCATTTAATCTTGTAGATCTCAAGATATTTTAACGTTTCTGAAATTGCATGGTTGATTGAATCTTTCTAATTAGCTGGAGATAATTTACATTTTTGCCTTAAAGAGAGCTCTGTATATTTGCTGCACAGAATTTATATAAAAAGAAGTGACTTTGATTAGTTTTTAAAACAGTGTAAAACTTGTGGCATTTATTGCAAGGAGAGATCAAAGGCACTGACAGAAAATTTTTAAAGGTTTGTTTTTGTTACCAAGCATTGAGAAAGGCCTGTAATTCAGTTTGATCAGGTAGCTGAGGAAGGAACCTTGTTATTAACTGTATGGGAATATAATTTCTTCCCTGTATTACCTTCCTCCCCTGTGCTGCACTGATGTAACATGATCCAAGCTGCTAGTTATTTTCACTTGTCTGAAACTGTCCTCAGAGCTCTGCATCACTGATGGATATAATAAGCTCACACATGGGAAAAGCTAAAAAGAGTAGCTTCCTTTGGGACCTTAGCCCTTGGCACAGAGGTCTGGCAGATTATAATAGTCTCTTTGTAACTCTCACTTTAGTGTAACCCGATGCTATTGGGTTGGGTTTTTTTGGTTGCCTGAGGTAGGCAGTAAAAGCTGTGGCTTAATTTAATTACTGTGACCCTCTAGCACACATCTGCTATGGAAGTGTTTTACTCTTTGCTGTGGGGATACTGAATTTGGAAAGTTGCACTTCTTGTTTCTGCTGCTCTTTACAACGTCAACAGCTGTATATACTATGATGTTTCAGTCTGTCATTCCCACTCTGAAGTTTATAGCTGGGTGTAACAGGTGGGGTCCTTACCATTAATTTTTTTTTTAGATCAGGTTCTCAAGTACTTGAAGAACACTGGAGAATTTTGCTTTGCTTTTGGGCACGTCTGAGTTAGCCTGATGTGAGATTTGTAATAAGCAGTGAGAGCTCATTCTCTGTTTGGATTTCCTTTTAAGAACAGTATCTAAAGAAAGCAGATGAACATATACAAATGTATAGTACTTCAAAAGTGAATAATCACAGAGTAAGCAATGCCAGTACTGAGGTTAAGTCTTTGCTTCTCTTTGTGCAGAAGGAATTGCAGTGGGTTAGGCCTTTGGTTTAACAGTTTCCTGTGTAGACAGATAATTTCTTTAAATGTCCTGCTGTCAAATGTACCACTTGAAAACTCCTTCATCAAAGAATACATTGTAGCATTTTTTCTTCTAAAACTATTTTTTTCCTTTAAGAAACTCTGCTACAGTCAAAAGTTTTGACTACGGTTCTCACAAAAAGGAAGCTTTAATATATCTTATTATTTCTGCTGAAGTATCTAACAGACACAAGGAGTAAGTATACCTTTGTGAAGGTATAACAACACATGTGCCAAGAGGTTCTTTGTAACCTTCTTAAGTTCTTAAGTAACTTTGTAGTACCTGCTCTAACAAGAAGTGAGGACAATCAGGATCCTATCTTCATATGGCAACACCATCATCCCACTTCATGCTAGGTCCTGAGTGAGTTAAAGCTCCTGTCTCCTCCTTCCATCTCTTCAGGACTTTGCAATGTATTTCTGGTTATTAATGGATTGTTTTCATTCCTGTCCATCAAAGTTAAAGTTGGTTGGCATCTACCCTACACTACGCCCTCATTTGTCATCGTGAGCATCCTTTAAATGGAAGTGAGGCTGCGTGAGACTCATGGAGCACATTCGCTCTGAAGCTATTTGTATTACCTGTAGATGTAAAGATAAATATTGTACATATTTCTGTAGCATGAACTTAGTCTCTTCTAGAGGTGATTTAGTGTGCTGTTCTTCTTTTGCAACGTGACCCTTCTGGTTGGTTTTGACAATTCTTATGAAAGAATACTTTGATCCACTCTTCTCAGTTCCTGCTTTTTAATCCCTTTTTTCAGACCTTCAGTCTTGATCTTGTGACTGACATCGCCATGTCCTTAGATTTGACTTGTGGGTGCCAAAAGTTTGTAGATTCAAAAGCAACTGACGAAGTTTGTAGAAGAAGGACTTGATACAAAACTGCGTTGACTTAGGGCTCAGGAACTTCCTGAGAGAGACTTCTGAATTTGAAAAATTATATAGGGAGGTTACTTGCCCTTGTCATGTATTTTTTATTTAGAATTTCACCATGGGGCTGGGTAGCCCTTTGGTCTGCCCTGGTATGGCCATTCTTAGGATATTTTTTTTTTTTTTTTTAGTTGGCTCATTTTTTGGTGCTCTCTTTTCCTGACTTAGAATATTAATCTCCTCTTTAAGTAAATGACAAAATCCGTAGCCAGAAGCAGAGCTTCAGGTCTTACTAAATGAGCATGTTGGCTGAACTAATCAAAGTACTGCTGTTGCAGATCTGTTCTCCTTTGTTATGAATCTTTTCTTTCACAGTCACCTTTTAAAACTCTGATAGCTCTTCCACTTTCTTTTTCTCTTGAAAATAACATACTGCACTTTTTTTTTTTCAGAACAATACATTTAGCTGTCATACAAAGTTAAATAAACTAATGGTAGAAGAGTAAAATAATTACACGCAGCAGCAGTTAGGGTGGGTTTTTTTCCTGAAAGAGCTTTGTGGCACTAGAGGCAAAATAAGGCTGGTTTTCTAATAAGAGGTCATCTTCCAGACAGAACATAGAGGTGTTGATGGGTACAGTCTGAAAAGAATTCCCAAGGGAAGAAAAAGGGCATGTCATGGAGGTGTGGAAAAGCACGTTCTGTCCTCTTGAGTCTTCTTGAGATCTATTTTTTCATCTTAAATTTCCTCCAATGCAAAATGGCTCAGAGATGTTTTTTATGAGTAGTTGAGGATACACCAATCAGTCAAAAGCTTTTTTACATAGATTACAAATTACAGTTTTGGAAGAGATATATATATTTTTAAACACTGTGTTTAGTACTTTCTACTGTTACCGTATTGTAATACAGAACCTGAAAAGTGGCAACAGGCTTGTTACTCTTTTTTTTTTTTTTTTTTTGTGTGTGATTGATTTTTTAAATTATTTTTCCCATGCTGATATACCCCATCACACAGAACTATGTAACTTCTCTGAAACATACATGGTCTTATGTCCTGTATGTTAATAGACAAAAACATCAGAAGCAAAATATGGTAGCAGTTCTAACATCAGTTGTGATTAATGAGTTCTCCCTTCAAAAGATAACTTTTATAAAAGCCAGTCCATATAAGTAGGTCTAGTGCAATGTCACATTCCCAGTAGATCAATAGTGGAAGCAGACTTGAGGGCTAGACCTTTCACCAGCTGTGTGTGAATTAACTGATTTAAGTCAGGCTAAAGAGTTGGCAAGTGTCCTGTTTTATAGGTGGAAGGCTTTTCTATTATGTGGAGCAGTCTCAGAAGAGGAGAAACATGACTAAAGAGATTATTATTTTTTTTTAATCCCTTGTATTCATTACTTAATAAATGTGTAGTAGTAGTCTGGGCTCTTCCAGTACAGCGTTTGACAACACCTTCTAGAACTGCTTAATAGATTACTTTTTTTTTTTCTGCCCCACAGTGTCATGTGGAAAGCAGCATGAGTTGTAAACTAGCAGCTATTCTATGAAGATGAGATAATTCCATTATAACTTTAAAATAAAGCAAAGTACCGAAATTTACTTTTTTTTTCTTCTTAACACCCTTCTCCATCTCAGAAAGGAATGTAATTATTTGCCTTGATATTTCAAAACTGGCATTCTCCATATGGAAGGTACATGGTATATAATGGTGAGTGAGATTGTATCTGAGGTTCTGCCATGCAGTTGCTGTTATACCAGATGGTGACAGAAAGTGCCTCATGGAGAAGGCAAAGTGGTACAATAATACAATTTCTTTCTCTTCTCTCCAGGATGGTTTACTTGTACTGCACTATGGCCTGGTAGTATCTCCACTAACTGTAACTTAAAGATTGCTAGAGTATCAGAAGGAAAAAGAATCTGAAGTCATCAAGCTTCTTTACTGCTGTTTTTCACCAAAGAAGGCCATCGTGTTTCCTGTGACAGGAAGCGAGTAAAAGGAACCACTACTAACTGCTCTATGCTTGTAATTTAACATCTGACATTACCACTGTAAAAAAATTACAGTTTCTGTAAGTACAGCTATAGATGTTTGCTATGCTTTGTGTTACAAATTACTGTCTTCAAATTTCACTCAGCTCAGGGAATTTAAATGGTCAGAGTAGCTGCATTTTTTTTTTTACTTTCTAAAACACAGGACTTCATGGGGTGAACAGCCTTTTTTCCTCTAAGCTATGAGACATTGCTTGCTTTCTAAGTGTCTAGCTAGAACAGTGCTCTCAGGGATGATCTTCAGTGGGCAGTATAAGTTATTCTGGGGAGGAGACAGTCCTTTGCCTAAAAAAAAAAAATAATGTACTGTGATCATCTGTCTTCAGGTGTGATTTGGGGAGAGGAAGGGAACTTTAGAAATGCAGACCAAAACAGGTAGTAAATGACACATTGTAAGCATTGGTTTTTGACAAGTAGCATTAAATTTAGTTGTTTTTCTTGGAGAAAGACAACTTTCTTTGCACTGGAAATATATTTGCTGGTAGTTTGGCTTATACCAAATGGTAGATCATGCATATCTAGTCTTAATGGAGATGAACTGGCTATAAGCTGGTTAAACTATGCATGGAAGAAAAAAAAAGTAGCACCTCTTTCTACCTGCTTGCTGTATGTAAAATAATCACTGTCAGCCTGATTCTGCTAGCGTGTAAAATCTGTCAACTGACTTGACTGGCAGAACCGTAAGTCTTTTGTACTTTAGCACACATCTTTCTAGCAGCTGTGAAAATGGTAGCTTTTTCCACTCTTTCTAGTGTACCTAGTGCATTGTAGTGGAGATGTGGGTTGAGTAATGTAATACTTGCCGATAGCTACCAGATTCACGGAGGACATTAGGTAACTTTAATCTTAACATACTAAAATACTAGGTTTTGTGACAACTGTAATACTTCAATTGTTGTTCTGTTTAAGATTTCCATGGTTTCTTGTGCAGTATTAAGGACCAGAGCTTTGTGTTTTGTGGTCTTGCTGCATACTAGGTCATCAGTGCAGAGATTCATGAAAGCTACCATCAAGCACCAGGCTCCCTCCCTTTCCTATAGTCAGTTGTAGGGAAAGGGAGGACATTCCTTTCTAAAGTGTTTCAGAGCACCTAAGTTAGCTCAAATGCACTTGCTCACTGTCAACCTAAGAGGACTGGCATCCTTTGTCTAAAGAAACCTTTCATGAATCCTTCCTCAGGTGTTTACCATAAATGTTCAGTTTTGTCTGTGAAGATGACACCACAAGAAAAAAGAAACCCTCTTGTTTGAAGTAATTCTTGTGATGCTTCTAAAAAAAAGTAACAATTTCTAGCTACAAATTCCTATTTTACCCTTAAAGTTTGTATAAAAGTAGTGTTTAAAATGCAGCAGAAAAGATTATTTTGTAAACACTTTGAGTTGTGTTGATAAGAGATTATATATTGTAACAGTAAAATAAAGTTTATTTTAGCCAATTTAAAATTGAGCTCTCATATTTCCATGCCGTGCTCCCTATGTCAGCCTCAGAATTATAGCAGTTGACACTGAAGCTGCTGGCTGTGCTTTGGGGTTATTAGAATAACAAATCTCAATTAGGAGGTTGAATGTTCAAGGGTAGTTTAATAGCAGAATCTCCACTGAAGCTAACTGTTGTATTGTTGGCTGGAGTAACATGGAATTTCTGGGACTCTCTTACTGAGGAGTTCAGTGAGAAATAGTCAAGATGATTTTTCAGCACCAATACAGGAAAAATATTCCTATGCAGTTACAGGACCCCTTTTTTTCAAAGCGTGCATCTTTTTGTCAGAGCCACCTCTAGGTTATTTTCATTCATGTTTAGGGCTGCTGTTACCAAGTCCCCTGTGAACCACATCTTTCTCTGTTGCTCTGACCATCCTCTGACCACTTCATGCAAGGCATCTAGTTTGTTTACTTCATACTGCCACTTCCTGTTTTCGTTATCACTCATGGTTTTGTTTTCTATGCATAGCTCTGTGTTTAAAAAAGTTAGCAGTACAGTCACATTTTACATCGCAAATTCTTCCCTAATCCAGGCTTGAACTTCATGTCTGCAGAAGGGCTTATTTGCAAAGTTTAACAGCTATATAGAACTGATAGTTAATGTGAATTAATGTCATTCTAGGATGCTGGTGACTTGCATAGCCTCAAGATGACTATGCTGCCACTGGCTCTGCTGTCAGTGTCAGTTTGTTGGTTTGGTTTGGTTTCGTTTCAGGGTTTTTTTTTTTCTAAAAAAGGGCTTCTGGGTATCTTTAAAGAAGGTTTTCTGTAGGGTAAATCACATGCCAGTTAAAATGCAGAAGGCCAAGACTTCCTGCTTGGTTTTTTTAGGGACTTAATGAGGAGGATTGAAGATCTGTTGCCTTTGATGTTTTGGTATGAATGCTGAGCAACCTCTTATTTCCCATTTGTCCACATCTCTCTCTACTTCTGCCTTACCTACCTTCAGAAAGCATATTCTTAGCTTAATTTTCCTGGCTGAACATCCTGCTTTCTTTCACCTTAAAGCATACCCTGAAGGCACTGATGTTTTATCTGCTCTCCAGTGCCTGCAGTACCCCCGGGACACATCAGCATGCAGCTGAGGTGACCTTTAGCTATTGCCAAGGCTGATCTGCAGGCTGTGTGGTTTCCTGCATAAAGATAATCGTTCTGCTTGCTTTAAAATATGCCAATCTTCTTTCAGCTCTCCTGCTGCTGTTTTATTTCTGTTGGTCTTCTAATCTTTGCTTTCCTTCAGTCACTTTTGGTCCTCATGATAAAGAGCTTCTGTAACAACAGACCATCTATGGGATGGCATCTCTGCCCGCATGGGACGTGAGACAGCTGCATGCTCTGGAAGTGAGGCAAGGTGTGCTTGGACTTCGTCATTATTTTACAGATACTATTGTTTCTTCACGTGATGAAACAGTTCTGGGTTTATTTTCAGTTACCTACTTAGCAGTGTTACAACTGACACATATCCTAATTAAATACTACTTGTACTGCAGCGTAATTCTGAGTTGCTTTACAGATCTGCTAGTTCCCAGGAAGAGGAGATGGTGAGCCCCCAGTATCAGGAGTTCTTATAAATGCAGATCAAGCTACAATCAAGCCATGAGCATTGAGTCATGTTGGTTACGTTCTGCCTGTTTTCTTTGTGTTTAATACAGATTTAATGTAACGAGAAGGTAAGGTCCAAGAGTCTAGTGAAATGTGCAGCTGAGCCCTGTAAATGGAAGGGCACTGTGAAATATCATTTATGTTCTGAACACCAGGATTGCACCCAGCCTTGATCTGCATTGCTACCAGACTCTGGCACACGTGAGCCAACAGAACCCTTAACGCTCTTTTGCATAGCTGTGAACAATGAGTTCACGATTCTACAGAAAAATCATTCAAGCTTGTCTAATACTAGTCTCTGTAGAATTTCTTTATCAAGCATTTATGTGCAATGATTTATGTTAATGCATGTTAACAGTCATTAACATTAAAATTACATCCCTGGCATTTTTTTCCACTTTTCTTCAGTAGGGAGTATCATTATTACAAAATTTGTGCTCCATACAAACGGGGGTGGGGATTCACTCCAGCAGTTGAAAATGAGCCTGTTAAGAGACATTGGAGTTTTTTTGTATTATATATTTTCCTTTTTAAAGGAAGATGGTGAAGTGGTTCACGTAAATCTTCTATTATGCTGCATGCCTGATGGAGTGCACCAGGTACCAGCCTGAACGTTTAGCTGCTTTAAAATATACTTGTTCTGCTGTGATAGGTGCTTGCTGAGAGACGTAGTGAATGTTGCAAATGGCACATTCTTACCACTTTTGCTTTGGTTTTTCTACTTCCTTTTTTTTTTTTCTGTAACCCCAACTAGTTCAGCATGAGGAGAGGCAGCAAGGTGATGGTAAGCTGAATTTTACTCCTGTCATCCTTAAGAGACCCTTGCTAAATGAGCCGATGGATAATTACACTTGCTGAAGGTTTCAGAAAGTTGCCATAGATACAGGTTTAATCACTGAACATGTCAAATTTTACTGGTTTTGAGAGATAAATGATTATCCTATGGCAAGTGAAATGCACTACTGATTGGCTGCCCTGCAGCTGCAAAATTCTTGCTGGAGCTGTATCACCATTTTTGCTGGGACTTGATTTAGTGTAGTAACAATATATTTGTGTGAAAGCAACAGTGATCTGCAAAAGAAATACTTCCTGAAGTGGAAAAGAGAGCTTGTATTTTCTAGTTGCATTGTAAAATAGTCTATTTGAAAATGAAATCTTAAAATTACTGTTTTCTTTGAAAGAAAATATTAACAGTAGAAAAGTGAGTGGTGGGGACCTGGTAAAGACTGAGGAAAAATGGTCTCTCCTGGGAGAGCTGCTTTGGAGCCCTTTTCATGTGTTGCTGGGTGGCATCCAGTCATTCCAAGATAACCACGAGCGCTCAGAGTACACTGTTTGCAGCATGCCTTTATGTCACTTGTGGTGACAAAGTGATTATGTTAAATGATGGACCAGTGTGTCCTTTCTTGCATCTACCTGGGACTGAAAGGTAAGAACTCATCAGGTGAGAAGCCCAACACCCTTCACAAGAACCTGCAATCTCCTTTTTCTTCCTCACAGGACATGGGAAAACATTTCACCCATTGGTGGCCATAAAATAGATTATTTGTGTGCCACAACATACAGCACAAGAGTGGTGGTGGTGTTCCTGTGCGTGAGCAGGTAAGCTGAACACAGGGGTGCCCGCATTCTCTTCTCAGCTCTGCCCTTGGCTCGCTGTACGACCTTGAGCAGAGTTCTTCAGTTCTCAGCTCTGTCTGTCTAAAGCAATAATTTCTATGAAGTGTTGTGCATGCAAACTCCACGCTACTGCTGGGTATGTGAGGACAGGCAATGAACACTCTACTATCAAGATCCCTTTGCGACTGCAGGTGTAACAGGACTGGAAACTGTACCTGTTACCAAAGCCACCAAGTGTGTGTGTGTCTCTACTCTTACTTATTTATCACTTGGCAAAATTTTAAACACCTGGGCTGAATTTTTTATGTTGCAGGTTGTACCAGCTGCAAGTGGATTGTGGATTTACTTAGTTATCTGTGGAGATGTTCAACCAAAAGGATTCAGTGCATATCATATATACTGTTCATCAATTCTTGAATTTGATCATTCACAAGTAGTTGGTGAACAGTTTAAAAAAATTCTAGGGAGGGTTTGTGGGTTGGGTTTTTTTTGCTTTCACAGCTAGCTTTGTCTTTTGGTTGCAAATGAGCCCATAATGAAGCTTGCCTTGGTATTGAGGCATTCATAACCTCTGCCCTCTGAATGTGTTTTCTGGTGTCTAGTAAGGGAAGCTCAACTTTTCAATCAATGAGTGTGTTTCACCTAGGCACCTGCTTGCATGAAACTTGGAGGAGTCTGATATCTTTGAAACCTTCAGCTCTTAAATGTGGTTGAAGTTAAGCTGATGAGTACAAAAAATGACTAGCAAAGGATTTAGGGGGTAAAGGGGCGTTCAGTCATGGTATCATCTTTTAATCCTTGCTTACTTAAGAATCTAGCCTGAATGTTTTGGCTTGCTTCAAGTACTGCCAGGCATTCTTATTCATACAGCTCTCAGGCCTCTTCACTGGTCTAGGAATTTGCTAATGAGATGCCTTGTGTCTGGTGCTTGGGGGGATTTTTTGCATTTGCATTGAAAATCTGCTTAAACTTAATGATGTTCTAAGCCTCACTGCAAACTGCATTTTTCAGTCTGACCTCAGCTTTTCTGAACGTGTCCAAACAGTTGTTCTTACAGACCACACTCGGTCTATGCATGTATGCCACCTTGGGGAATGACTGCATGTGTGTCAGGGTGTTCACAGGGCTGCTCTGGGCACAGGGGAGCCAGGAGCTCATGTCTCCTGGGCTCTCTGGGATGCAGGCGGCCAGCAGTAGCCTCTGCCCAAAGGCAGAGAAGCTGAGCTGGCCCTACTGTGGGAGAAATGAACTCTGGTGCCTGTGTTGTTTCAGTACTAATGCTCATGGCAACCCGGGAGCTTTGCTCCCATCTACAAGCAGCAAGTGGATGTGTGCCTGGACCTCCTGGAATTGCACTCCAATTTTTGGGCTATTTCCCTTCCATCTGAGCAGGTGTGTCCATGTTTAGAGTGAACAGCGCTCATTCTTTGCGTTACGGTGGACAGCCGAGCTCAAACAGCAGCTGTTTCTGGGCAGCAGAGTGTCTTAGCGGTGCCTACTGCTTTAACAAGGATATAATCATTTGTCATGGAATGGTGCTTTCCCCTAATTTAGTCGGGGGTTGGGTTGCAGACTCCTGCACAAGCTGTAGGAGTGCATATCCCACCCGACCCCACCCCCCCATACTTGCAGACCCCAGCTCTGTAACCCTTCTACTTCGGCTGGAATCTGCTGGGACAGAACAGAGCTGATGAGCATCCTCTCGCCCCACCCCAAGCAGTGCCCTGTTTGCATGTTATGTTGCATTTGGCAGGTGATCCTTACTTCCACACGCCTGCGAAGACTGGCACGAATGAGCTGGTATCACTTACACTATTTTGATATAAACTTTAAAGTCAGACCCCACGGATGTGGACATTTGATCATTCAGGTACATCTGTTCAGCTGCTGGCGTTAGGGCTCTGTGTGGGTCACTCACTGGGGGAAGACGCTCTCCTCTTTGAGGAGGTCCCTGTGCTAAGAGCTGGCAAGGAAAAGAGCTGGATGGATCCAGCCAAAGGTGCTGAAAGAGACTTCTCTCTGAATTGCCTATTGATGCCTTCTTGCTGAATGATAAGCTTCTTCCCTGGTCTGGAAAAGATGTTTGCGTTCCTGCCAAAGGAGAATGTTTGGGTGTTTTTCTTTGGCTGCTTTTTCTTTGGCTTACTCTAATGAATTCCAGCATCTGGACAAATGTCATTAACAAAACTTCTCTGTGTGCAGTGTCTCTCTCTTTTTAAGGAACCGTACATCTCAGCACAGATAATTGTTGCAGGAAACTCCAGTGGAGCTGACAGACCCTTGGTTCCAGGATCACAGCAGGAACAAGGCTCTTCCATCACTGGAGAGCAGCAGGAGCATGACCTAGGCCCATCCTAGCCAACATCCCAGGCTGCCCAGACATCTCCTGTCTCACATATGTGACAATGAAATGAGCAGAGCCAGGCAGCCCAAACCACAGCTGCGTGGTGCGTGGGCCAGCATCTCCATCGAGGGGAAAAAAAAGCCCAACTGGACAGCTCTCCGGTGGAAGTTTGCATGCCTGTGTGGAGGCTGGAGTTGTCCCCAGCATAAAGATGAAGGCAATACAGAATCATGGAGAAATGGCCACTCTCTGCTTCTTCC
>JAVJGJ010000062.1:23207588-23225869 GCA_035590215.1 Microhierax caerulescens
CCGCCCCCGGCACCGCCGGGGGCGTGGCCGCTGTCCGCCCCACGTGGGCCGGAGGGTCCCGGCGGCGCCTTCCAGCCCGCAGCCGCCCCCCGCGGTAGCCGCCCCCCCGGCGGGGACCTGGGCTGAGGCCATCGATCCTCTTCGCTGGGGAAAGCGAGCCCGGTGCCGGTGCCGGGCAGAGCGCTTCCCGCACAGCCTTGCATCAGGGCGAGGGTTCATTGTCACTGCTCTGTTCCGTTTGAGTTGCTCTTGGCAGTCCGGCGGTATCAGGCTTGAGCTGATAACCTAAAGCCAGGAGCGAGGCACCAAATAAACTGAAAAAGCCAGCGCAAAACTGCTTTGCTTACGTTCTGCTTATGCTTTTTTTGTTTTTAATCCCCCCTTCTGTGCCAAAAATAATGTTGCAAAATGTATGACGGAAACAAGCCCACACCGGTTTCTGATAGACTAGATGACTTAATAGGGCAGTGCTGTTTCTTGTAGCACAGGCAGTTTTAAAAATTCCTGGAACTAACTGAGATTATGAAACCCTCGAGTTTATTCCCGCGGTAGTGTTTCTAAAGGCTGCCAAGCTGGATACTAAGGATCTTCTTTGACGTGGTCCTGAGAACATTTCTCCCAAAGCATAACCAGTTACGTTTTAAAAGGTTATTTTTAGCTCTGGAAGACTTACCACTTGAACCTCAAAGACTGCAAAATGCTTTCAAAGTAGTCACTTAGAAATGTCTTGCCCTTACCTATCTACATGGTTCCCTGTGTAGAACAATATCCAGGCACTGACTGAAATATATTGTGTTGAGCCATATACCTGCTTGTCGCTAGTTAATCTTCAGATTTTCAGGTCCTTTTAGGTCCTACGTGGTTTTATTGAAAACCAGGAACTAAACTCAAAACTGCGTTTTGAACTTTGGTTCGCGTGCTGAATTTGTAGTTCTAGCAGTGAGGAAAAAACCTGGCGCTTTACTTGCAAACTGATCAGCTTAGCTCTGGAAGTCTGTCACAGTCCTTGTCAGCCTGTGTCAACCTAAACATATTTTAGAGTAGAACTGCTGTTTAAAATAGTCTATTGCCATTAGTCCAGAGTCCAAAAGATCATTCAGGAACTTGCTGGTTTGATTAACAGCAGTTGGAGTTTGTTCAAGCATAGACGTAGTTTCATTATATAGTACAATACAACCTTTACTCTGTATAGCGTCATTCAAACAAATTGTATGGCAAAATGCGCCACTGAATTACATTTAAAATGCTCCATTGAATTAAGTACAATTGCGGAGATAAATGGGGAGAAAAATTGTAAGAACGGGAGAAATGTTTTCAGCTGAGGTTTGAAATTAACAGCCTGTTAGTATATTTGCATTGGTAGCATTAGTGTTATACACTGTTTCTAGGATATACGCTAGCAAAAATCAGATGCAAGCTGAAATTTTCCCAGGCAAATTTCCAGTTTGTAGGTAATTTTTAATCATCATCATCATCATCCTCCTCATCATGATAAATCCCCCTTGAATTGTTACTCCGTGTCATGTTTGATTCCTAATATAGCTTGAATTGAAAGTTGATAGACCCTTCCTAAAATCACTAGAAATATTTATCCTAGGCTACTTTTTAACTTCCAGGGGAATGATTGTTTTTGAAAAAACAGAAACCTTTGTGTAGTGTTTACTGGTAAACCCTGTGGTATTGCACTCTTCAAGGAAACATTGAAAGGAGTGTTTTATTTCCTTTAAAAATACACTAGTATAGTATTTTTGTGTCCAAAGTAAAAGGGAAGCAAGTTATTAAAATAGAATATTTAACTGATGCTTATTGAAAAAGCAGATAGTTTTATTTGCTCACATCATACCTGTTATTTGCAGTTCAGCTTAATAAAATAATGCTTCAGTTAAAACTGACAGATGGTTAGTTAGCTTGCAGCATGAGCTGTTATCTGGGGAAGGCCCTGGGCTGGCTGCAGAGTAGGTTTGTGGTGCTCCAGGACAAACTGAGATGATCTGCAACCTTTGAATCCTACAGAAATTGTAGATACTGACTTGCAAGGAGGTGCAGGAAGAAAAGGCCGACTGCAGCTCTGCCCTGAAAATCCTGGCCAAGAGACAGAAGCAGGGTCATACAGTCGCACTCAGTGAACCTATTCTTTTGTAGGAATTTGAAATTGGGGAGTGCTGTGGCATCTGGGTGGTTCAGTACCATGCAACCTGCCATTGCTTGGCCACTGGTGAAGATCCTACAGAGGTCTGTGCTGAACCAAATAACATTACCACATAGAAGCTGCTTGGCCTGGGGAAGGTGAATTAATGGTCTCCAGCCAGGCTGCAGTGGAAAGTTGTCATAGGAGCTGGCTTGCTGTTTGGCAGGGCCATGCCTTGTCTTCACTCCTTTGAAAGAACACCTCGGTAACTAATTGCCTCAGGATAAGAAATACTCTATGCCGTGCAGCGTAAACCCATGAAGAGAGCAAGGCACTTCAGCTCTACTCCAAGGGAAACTGAGGACAGTGCTGTATGTCAGCAGAGGACAGCCTGAGTGTTGCACCTTGGGATGAGCTCGCAGTGCCTGCTCTATGCCATGTCCTTGCCTCGGGGTGGCTTATGAACACTGGGTGTCCTGATATAAAACAGCTGTGAGTTTTTTAGCAGTGAGAATAATAGGACAGAAAACTGAACAGAATGTGCCCGGGAGTGGAAACCTTGTCTTGCTCTTCGGGATGTGTTTGAGATGAGATATGTTACCAAGTCAGCGCTGAGAATTCTTCACTTATTGTCTGTACTGCATCTACTTTTTAAATTTTATTTATAGTGTCAGCGGCATGAATATAATTTGAAATTATATTTGAAATGGCCACGGTCTGAGTCTTCAAAAGTTGGCTATTCTCTGCTGAAGCATATCTTATTCTTTGAGCATCTTCAAAGTGCACATTCATATAAATATTTCCTATTGTAAAACGTCTGGGTTTTGCTACTAAAGAAATTATTTTTATGTGTCATGGTTATGATGCTTGTAGCAGTGAGCTGTGTTTTGCTTTTTAGTCATTGTGACTCCTTAACTGGAATGGTTCCTAGAACCTTGGACTGTGTACTCTACATAGAGAGCATGTATAACATGAGTCTGCTTTCTTAACACAGCCACAGAGAGAATCCAGCATGTACAATAAATAGAACTTCATGTAGGGTAAATAGACCTTAAGCAACATCTGGAAAAAATTGCATAAGTATTTAAGGTAGCCACTGTATGCAACTGATAATGAAAACCTGCCTACATAGGCATAGTCATTAACATCTCATGCATGTGTTTGCAGGGCTAAAGGGGTGCTTTAGAGAACTGCTTGTATGAAACTATATTAGAAGAAACTGATATTTTATATGACAGCATGCCATCAAGGGGGCCTGAGCAATTCAGCTTAAAAAACCCACAGCAGTCTGTGTCGAATCTTAAATACTACCTGAATGTGTAACAGTGTGCACCCTACTGTAAAGTCAAAAGCAGATTTGCTTTTACTTCCTGGACAGTTTGGTTGCCAAATATAAGAGTAGTGAATGGCTGAGTGCCAGCCCTCTTAGTCCTATCCCTTTTTCAAGTCTGGTACAGGATGCTAGAGTCTAAACTTGTTGCTTGCTGGTGACCTTAGCTTATCACCTTCTGGGCATGAATACCTGCTGTGGGGTTTACCAGCACAGCCAGCCCTTTTTTGGTAGTTTCATTAGAGATAAAGTTCTGACTAAACTGGGGAGGTTGGAAATACCACTGTGATTATCTGCATGCAACCTTCTCTTGACATGTAAGCACGAAAACAAGTGGCTTCTTACCCAGTGCATCATACCAGAAAAAACTGCTTCAAATTCTACAAAGGTGTGAGCCTGTTAAATGTGGAGAGCAGGAGTCACAGTAATGAGATACCTATAGAAATTGTGTTAGGACAGGAGCAGCCTGTTGTTTTATCTTTTTAAATTAAAGGATGTGTGGGCAGAGCTTCTGTAGGTGGATGGAAGAAGAAAGGGAGGCCCAAGGAGATGTGATTCTTTTGAGATTTGAATGTGGCTCCAAAGTGAAGTTAGTAGAAACAGATCTGCGGGCACAATGTAAGCTAGTACTGCTTGTGTTCTACTCATCTTGTAAATAAAGAGTTGCTGTCTCCAAAACTACCACTCTGGTTCTTTTCACCACAAGTGATTTATTTAAAAACAAGTCATCGAAGTCATTATATGATCCAAACTGAGCTTAATTTAGATATAGAGTATTCACAGCTCCCAGCTACTTTCCAGATATTTTCAAACAAAGCTTACTATTTTGCATATACGCTTACTACAAGATTATCATTTAACCTTGCTTGGCACAATTGGTTCAGAGGAAAGGGTAAAACAGAGATTTCCTGTACGGGTTTCTGTGGGAGGATCTGAAGTAAAGTGGTTTTCCACTGTTTACTTAAGAACAGGCCTTTGGATTAGCTGGCTTTGACCCAGGCCTTGTAGTTCTGCCTGTTAACATTGGCATAATATGTAAGCCCAGATACATTCTCGCTAGATTTTCAGGAAGCAAATTCTCGCTGAACCCTGCAGGAAGGTACGCTTCCCCAAAATACTTTCCAGCTGGGGTGGTCCAGCTTTGGCAGTTGTGGTGGCCAGGTCTGGCCTGGGGGACCTTCTGGGTGGGTTGCCCCTTTCTGATGGGAGCTGCTGCAGTAGCAACAGCTGCATCCCGGCGGCGTGCTGGGTTTGGGAGGAAGCGTTCAGCTGTTCGGGCAGTGTTTGCTGCTGAAATCGGTATTCCTCATCTCCTTTGGAGAATGGTAGCTGTGGGTGGGAATCAACTCATACTTTACTAGTTGGACCACGCTCCTCTTGGTATTTGCATCAGTAGTGTGTAGTATATAACAAGAGAAACTTTCTAGCTGGCTTCTAAAGTAACCTAGAAAGGAAGGTAAATTCGAAAGACTGAAGACCAATGCTTCAGCATAAAGCATACCAAAATCTCCAGACCAGCTGAATTCAGCTGGTGTTTGGGTGGATACAGTTGGTGGTGAGTTGCACATAGGCATGCATGGCGAATAATTAGGAACATGGGGTCAGAGAAGGGCATGTGAATATTCTGACCTCAGAAACCCAAAGAGGTGCTGAGTGAGATTTATGCCAGTGCTTTGTAATCATAACACAGCAATTACCAATAATAACATCTAAGAATAAGTTCTAGTAAATGGCAGGCTGCTTAGGTAATTTTGAATGTTAATAAATAGAACCAGTTGCAATTAAAAATAAATAATCTTGGTAGATCTTGATTTCTTTTGCATTCTCCATCTTTAGCTGATAGAACTCCACCCCCACCCCCCCACCTCCCCAAAGGAAGAGCTGAGTATGTTGACAAAGGTGTTTCTAATGTTTCTTTTTGATCTTTCCAAGTCGCCTTTTTGGATATTACAAAGCAATTCCATTTCAAGTCTATGCAAAGACATAAGTGGCCTTTGAAGTCACAGGAGAGGGCTGTGAGATTTAGGGCTTCAAGTCCTGGTTAAATCATGTCCTTTCTGGCACCCTGTGCAGTATTCACTGAGACCTTTTAAGAACAGATATCCGTAATAGCTGCATAGTTGTTTCTTTTTCGTTGCTTGTTCAGTTCCAATTGTATAATGTTATTCTCTCTGTGTGCTTTTAGGTCGGGATGTGTTCATTCCCTAAAGAAAAAACTGTTCAGCTGAACATAAATTGCAGGTGTTCTGAGCACCAGTTAGCTTGAGGCTGACCCTGGAAGCTGCTTTTCCAGTTCAGTTCCTGTATTCCCATTGTTGAATACAAGTGGCTGAGTGAAGCTGGAAAGAGGAATTTAACATAGAAGCAAGCCAGACTGGTAAATCATCTGTTAGTTCTGCTGTCTGGAAACTGAGGCAGGAGTCAGATTTCATTTTCCGCTTCATGTCGCAAGCATCAGTTGGTGCACCAGTGATGTTTAAGGGCAGGTCAACAAGGCAGTGCCTTGTTTTGTGTCTTTTGGTGTTTTGGGGTGCTGCATTTCCACATGACACTGTTAAAAAATGGTGAATAAAACATTGCCTAAAGGGATGTACAGACAGGCGAACAGGGTCTCTCTGAAGGCAGAAGTGGCCAACAGACCTTTTACACCTGTAATTAAAAGCGGGGCTGCAGCTGACAGGGCTAGATAGAACTCAGCTATGGAAAAATTATAAAAATGAGCATTTGCTGCCTGAAGCTATAAGTGGTTCAAGTAGCCACAAAACCCCTTTTCTCTATTCTTCAGAATGCTTCCTATACCCAAAAGTGTCGCTGCTAAGCAGTGACTAGGATACCAGATGTTCTTCTGCTGAGTCCTTTTTGGTTAATAATATGAATTTAGCCTCTACAAGGCATTTGCTTGCCCATACCATTAACCACTTGGTGACTGTAGACATCTTGAGCAGAATGTGTCTCACACATGGTCTGGTGTTTATTAGTTATCCTCCTTATAGTGGTTTTGAAATGGGCTGATATTATAGAGAGTGGGTATGTCATTGCTGGAATCATCAGCAGATGTGCGTGATATTTTATCAGCAGATTTTATACAAATTGGTAAAAGCTTTACTTGCTGTGATCTGATTAAATATTGTACGTAGCCTGCAATAATTTGGGAACTTCCTCACTTCTGATCCAAAGAAACAATGCTGTAGACTTTCTAAGAGTTTGACATATTTGTAATCTTTCCTATTTTTTTTTCATGTGATAATAGATTGGGTAGGCTCTTAACCTCATTTAACATGCATTTTAACTTCTCTTGCAATATTGCACTAGCAGTTTTATGAGCCAAGGCTAAAAAACTCTGATTGCTAAACTTGAGCAATCAGGAGGGAACGGATGATGAAAAACTAACAATGTTTTACTCATCTACCACTCATTTTTCTTTGCAGACATGTAGCAAGTAGATGTTAACAAAGACAGTAATAAAAAGCACTTTCAGTCCTCACAAATCGATGCGCGCTCTGAGGTCAAGAACAAATATTGGAAAGGTTAGGACATGCAGAGAACTACTCTCTTCCCACGTTGTGACGCTCAGAGCCAGGCTGGGAGTTTTTTCAATTGCTGTTTTGAAAGCAGTTAGAAAGAGGCATTTCTGTGGCTGCACAGGAGGCTTTGTGCTGGCTGAGCGTGTGGTCAGCTTTTTTTTAGTGGCTACAGTAGATCAGGTAACATGCTGAAAAAGAAGTCCTTCTCAGTGAATCGGGGCTGTTGTACTACTCTGCTTAGGACAAACATTTTTAAAGGTATCTCAGAACACAGGAGTTACAAACTGTTTGTTCATCTGCAGCGGAGCACAAGACTGTGCTGCTGAATAAGTCTTCAAGTCTACACCGGTGAGATCCTTGAGGTTCCCTGAAGAGAGAAGTCCCAGCCAGAGGGAAGGTTCAGTGTCAGGTCAGCAACTCAGCTCTGGTTTTGGGATAACTGGATGATGCTATCTTAGTTGTTTGTTAATGTTCTCTCACCCTTCAGGCTGACAGGTTTCTTCCAGGTCACAGCTGATGGAGTAGGTCTGTCACTTCATGTGTGTTCCTTCTGAGTACTGTCTATGCTGGGACAAGTACAGAGCGAGCGCTATGTGTGTCCTCCTCAACTCCTGCCAGGGAGCAGTCTCCTATATCAGCAGGATTGATTTAACGTATTAAAAAACAGTGAACTGAAGCAACCGTGGAAAGATTGACTTTGTTTTCCCCAAATGAACTTGGTGGTTTGTGTTTTGCTTGGAGAGGGTAGTAAGAAGTTTCCGAAGAAAAGAAGTTGACACAGTTGGAAAACGATACAATGTAGGCCTTTGGTATCACTTGATAAAGCTAAGACAGGTTATCAAAGAGAAGCCAGAGACTTAGCAAAAGCTCAGAGTCATCATAGATGTTCAGTTATTTTACTGCTTATGTAGGTTGCTTCAGAAATGCTGTATGAATTAGCAGTCTTTTGGAAGAACATGGGAATGCTGCGGAGAAAGTACTTGTAAAATTAATTTACTTGTAGAGCTTCCTGCAGTGGTGCCTTGGTACTACAGATCTGTCAAGATTAAATGAGATTTGGAGACTGGTAACATCTAGGTGGGGACACCGTTGTGCCCTAAGGACAGTAATTTCGTTTGTAATCGGGCAGACTATAATTACTATGTTTGCCTCTGATTAAAAAAAAACAGGTCAGAAAAGGAATGAATTGTGCTCTTTATGTGGAGGGGAACTTCACACAATAAGAGCACTCCAAAACACGTACAGACTTCATGTACCCTGTTTTTTCATCTTTGTGCTTGCTCATTTGGTAGGTCTGTGTAGCTTGCTTCTCATCGGCAAGGAGCTGCTGTGTGGGACTGCTTGCGAAGAACAGAGTGCAGAAAAAGTTTTGGGTATGTGCCTTTTTGATCTCCATGATGAGTGATAAGTACATGTCCAACCTCTGGTCTGGGGAGGAAGAGGATTTCTGTGTGGCTCAGGTGAGGGGTACCTGTAGTTACTGAACTAGGAGGAACATATGAAGGAAGCAGTTGTACTTCTGGCCTTTGTGAGCATTTCATTTGAGAATGTTAGAGCCAGCCCAGGAGCTATGTCACTGAGCTGAGCCTGGATGTAGAAGGCTCTTGCTTTTGTCGCCTGAAGGGCTTGATCAGCCTCAGGGAATTTTTCTTGGAAGAGAGGTGGGTAACCATTATTAAGGACAAAAGTAGGAAGCCTGTGAAATCTGTAGTAGGCTAGGATGCATCTGTAGCCCTGTATGTTAGAGTAACTGAGAATCAAGAATCGCCTTTACTAAATGATTTCTGTATTTTTCTTGACAGTGCCCTTTATAGCTGAAGAGAATCATTATGTGACAAACAGCAAGTTGAATTGCATATGAAGTTTGTGGCCTTGCTGGGTATTAAGGCTTTCTCTCCTTGTCTGCCTTAGTTCCATAGTCCTCAGCTCATCCTTCTTCTTTTGGAAAGATGTGTTTATCTGTGTGGTGGGTTGACCTTGGCCAGGTGCCCGCTAAGCCGCTCCATCACTTCCCTCCTCAACAGAACCAGGGGGAGAAAATAAGATGGAAAAAAAAGTTCTTACTGCTTTTGATAGAGCAGCTCTCTGAATTATCAGATTGTCTTCAGCTGTTGATCTCAGCGTTTATTTTCAGTAACTTTTTTATGACAGAGGAGCCAGTGTTCCCCAGTTCACGTATGCCAGCTTCTTTACTCAGCAGCACATCCCTTGGCAAGTGTTGTGTCCACAGCTTTGGGACTCGTGCAGACTAGCCAGCTGGCTATCCACACCTGGGCTGAGCAGGGACTGCTTTCAGTCGAGGCTGGAAGGAGATATGAACTCATGTTTCCAGCCTGCAGAGGTGGTTCAGATACTGATTCACAGTTACATCTGTTTATGTAGCCCATAAACATGCAGAGAGAGCCCGTCCTACATGGAAGAGGGTTCAAGTGTCTCTAAAAAAATCATCCTCATTCTTCCTTTTACTTTCAAAGATTAGAAAAAAAGCCAGAATTAGCTTTCAGCATCTTTGCTTTTTCTATAAAATATTAATGAAGCAGGGATGTGATCTTCAGAGACAATGAGTTTTTTACCAGTAAGCACAATCTGTAAGGAAAGCCAATAAAAATGTCCTCCCTCACCTTCAGTGTTTAGAAGATAAAGAGGACTTTTGGCTGTTTATGTTATCCAAGCTGACCCAGTTGTGTGCTTTCAGAATGACTGTGCTACTGATCAGAGTTGTGCATCTTGTATACTTTGTCGGTTGCTACCACGCTTCTGGAAAGGCCCGTTAAGTCTGTATTTGCTTCCTGAAACACAGTGGAATCTAATGAAGAGCATCATTGTTTTGAAACACTGTGATCTGCTGCCAAAAGAACTACTGTTGTATAATCCTTAATAACAAGTTAGTGTGGCAGTTGTTCCTTGGTTTGAAATTGGTATGTGGAGGGATGGCTTTCCAGTTCTCTCTCAGGGGATGGCATGCCTCATCTTGTTCTCTTTGGGAACTGTAACTCACACAGAGGTGTTCAGCTGTCGTGAGGTGGTAATCGATCTTTGCACAGGTTTGAACACCAAAGAGTGTTACTTAGGGGTGACAAGCAGAAGGGGGATGGAGGAAGTTGGCAGTTTCCTTTGAGAAGGGGGAGCAATGCTGTGGTTGACGAGTACCAGGGAACTTGTCTCATCTTCCCAGCAAGTTTATTTGTTGCTGAAGATGCTTCAGATTGTTCTGATGTAAAAGAACAGAGTTGGAATAGAAAAGTTTATCTTGACTTTCTGTTCTGATTTGCAGAATTCAATGTGTTCGCTTACATGCTGACATTTCTGCCTTTTGTGCTGTTTACGTTAACCTGCAGCTTGGCTAGCACGCTGTCATGCTTCGTCTTTGCAGCAGTGATACTAGTATTTACAGATACCAGTCAAATATTGAGCTCCATTGTGATGGGCATTTACATCAAAGCTTCCTCCCAGTTTTCAGCTAAAGCAAATACATGGGAACTCAAGTATTTTCTGTAACATGGACTGTATTACAGCAATCAAATTAATTTGTAGTTTTTAATCTTTCAAGGCCCTGTGCAACTAGAGCAATTGCTTATGGGAAAAACAATGTGAGTAAAATATTTGAATTATGTTATGTGTTTTTTTACTGGAATTTAATAGCTGGAAACAAAAAGCAGTGAGAACATCATCTTAGCCAGGTCTGTGCTTGCTATTGGCAGGCGATCAGTTGGACAGCAGTTTGGGAACCTCTGCAGCAGAGGTTGCTGCAGGCTGCTGAAGACCTTTTCCCAAGGTGGTGAGTTTCCCAGGGCTGTTAGGGTGCACAGTTCACACTGGTGTTGGCTCAGAAGAGCCTTAGTTTGTCCATTCACCTTCTCTCCAGGTGAAGCCTCTCACTGGAGGTTTTGTTTCAATATTGCTTGTGCTTCAACCTCTTACTCACTGATACATGGATTTATACGGTGAGGAAGAGTCACCTGATGTGTAATACTCAGTTTGACTGACCTCCTGTGTAGCTCGGATTGATTGACTTTTTTGCATTAATTCTTGACTCTGTGAAAAAAGGCTGATTTAAACATCACACCCCTGCTTCATTTAGAGCCCTCTGGTGATGGAAAAACTGCTTCAGAAATGTGTTGTTTCATAATTAACTCTCCTCACTGTTAATATTTTTTGTATGGATTTATTTCATTTCCAGTCATAGGTTCTTGTTCTGTGATTGCTAGACTGGGAGCCCTCCACAGACATGCAGCGTTCTCCTGTGCGTAAATACTTCTAGACTGCTTTCAAATCACCTGCAGAGTCACTCTCTGTAAATTGGCCATCTTCCACTCCAGCCTTGCTCTCTCTCTCACACAGCTTTATTCCTTCCCCAATATAGTCAGCATTGTTCTTGAACGGGGACAGCTGGCTGAAGATAGTTTTCCAGCAGTGTTTGTAGCAGTGACATGGAGTAGCAGACACATGGAGTCCCGCTTGGTTGTCTTGTACATCCAAGGGTCATATCTGACCCACAATCACATCATTTCTTTGGCAGCTCATGTTTGCTGATTCTTTTCAGTGGCATAGCTTTTGCTCTTCTTCAAGTCTCACATTCCTGAAGTATGGTGGTCCTCCTTTTTTTTTCTAGCAGTGGGACGATACAGGGCACACTAGACTTAGATAAATGGAGAACTAGCATTACCTCTAACAACTGTGTAAAAAGCAGTATGTTGGAAACAACTAAAATGGTAGTTCTGCAGGAAATACTGAGAAGCACAAGCTATATGGAAGGTAGAAGATACACTAACTAGCTCACTGGAGTATTTGTGGTTCCCGTTTCAAGGCAGTAAGTAAACTCAGTTACAGACAAATGAGGAGAATGGATGGTCTCATAGTACTCAAGAAAGTGTCAGATTTGAGGTCTGCTCTTTACAGAGTTGCACTGTGGGTTTCATAGTTTTCCAAATTCCTTTCTAACCCTTCATAAAATTGATGACAATTAAATACTGCTTAAAAGACTTTAAATAACTAGTGCTCCTTGGAGTTCCTGAATGAGTAGAACTCCTGGGATAGAAATGGATGGTCACCCAAAGAAACTCCCAAGTTTATTTATCTCCCTGTGTTTTTCAGTGTGTCTAATGCGTTTGGGTCCTGGGTTATTACTGGAGCTCTAGTGCAGCCATTCTGTGGATATGGTTGTCAGTAGAAGTAATCTGATAAAAAAAATCCATGTAAGATAAGCATCATTTTGTTAAATATATTTTATTTATTTGATATATTGCCATTACTTTAGCATCTGGCTTCATGACAGAGATAAAATTCAGCCTGAAATTAAACCATATCCTAAAATAAGCCACGAGTAGCATTCTCCCTGCTTATACCTTACCCATCCAGAAATAACCCATGAGTTACCGCCATCTATCAGTCAGACCATAGTCAAATAAACGTGTGACTGGGAATGTTTTACCAATTTCACTAAAAGTATGCTCTTGGATAAAGCAGCTTCATTGATGTCAGCACTGTGATGGTGCCCAAGAGAAACAGCTACCACCTTCCTGCAGGAGGACTCAAAGCCAGTGTTGGAAATTGCAAGCTTGGAGGTGGCAGGGTTAGTACAATCCACGGAGGAAGGAGGATGTTATCAGTCTAATGGAGTCCGATGGGTCTTTGTATACTGCAGGTGGGATCTACTGTAAGCTCAATACATGTGTCTGTGATTAAGCTTAACAGGTTCTTAACAGCAGATCTCTAGCTCTTTAATACCCTGTAATGGGCATAGAGAATTATCCTGCTTAAAGCCAGCCTCAAGTATTAATTATCATGAGCTGAGAATATGCTTTGAAGTGTCTCTTGGAAGTAATTTAATATTCTAATGAGGTGAGTGTATTTTGTCCTTCCTGCCATCAGGAACCAGAAGCCTTGCTGTCAGAGAGGCAGCCACGCAGAGGTGGAAGTTCTTCAAGAACTTAACTCAGGCACAAGGAGAAAAAAAAAAAAAAAAGTCAGTTTTCTGGTTTAGGGAATTAACAAGCTTCACTGCTTATATTTGGAATTATTGGAATATAATTTGATATATTATATATCCAGTGGTGTCAGTCAGAGATGTCATCATGGACATAATGATTTTCCAAAAGCATCACTAACTGAAAACACCTTTTGGAAACTGTCTGCCGTTGGCTATTAAGCAGAAGCATTGGCAGTAAAATACAGAATGGTTTAAATTGTCATCCCGGGGTTGTGGGGGCGAGGGATGCAACCTATGTGAACTAACAGAGCTGGTGTGTAACGCTGCAATTCAGAATAAGACTGGAGCGTGGTTTGACATCCATGCAGTCCCTACAGCTTGGAGCAAGTCAGAAGCCTACTGCTTTGGGGCTTTTGTCATGTGTCAGTACAGGTAGTTCTCATTCTTCAAGAATTTGCAGACGTGATCTAGATACTTAATGTAGCTGATACCTTGACCAGGACTGATTATATTTTTGTCTTCTAATTCTTTGTTATCTGAATCCAGTGTTGTCATTTGCAGTGCATTTCCTAGGTTTGCCACCAGGTAAAGCTGACATAGCCTAAAATATATGCAGCTAGCTATTTTGGGGTTCCTGGGGAGGCTATTGGATTGGCTGGTTAAACGTGTTTATCTCTGTGTGTTGTTTAATATTATTGTTGGTAGCAAATTGAATGGGATGTGCTTTATTACCATCAAAGGATTAACAGACTATCATCCTTTTTTAAAAAAAAGCAAGCTAGAGACATTTCTTGAGGAATTCTACCCCTTCTGCATTATTCTTCATCTCTGTTCAGTAGTGCCTCTGCTCTCTTGTGAAGATTTCTTTTTAGAAAGTCTTTTTTTTGTCCTTAGCTCTCCAAATGTGGGACCTGCACCCAATTTTTCAAATTGGTTTGTCACAAGATTTTTTTCTTTTTTGCATTACTGATAGGAGCCCAAGGAGCAGTTTATCCTGTTTTCGAGTGTGTTGTGATGGTACTTCTGGATTCTGTGATCATGCAGACCTCTAGTTCTGAGTTATCAGGAATACTAAAATGTGGACTGCGGAGTCCCCCACCCATTTTCTCTGTGGTGTTCTTCCCAAGCAGAGCGTGAGTGGAGATGTCAGTAGTTAGCTCATGTGAAAAGTTCTGGGTTTCAGAAATGCCACTTAACAGACTTCTTTTCTCATTAGTTGACTTTTTTATTTCCAGAAATTCTGCGTCACCTTGCCTTCTAGCAGCCCCAAGATGTCTCATCTTTGTCTCGTCTGCCACATCCCTTCAGTGAGTTTGTAACACACAAACCTGGAGTTCGTGGAGTGTTTGAGGGCTCTTTCCTCCTGGACACTGCTAGTGGGGCCTCCAGCTGCTCGGCTGGTCCCCAGCTGAGTTGAGTCACCCCTTGGCTGAGATGGGAGCCTGCATAGAAAAGGCTGTTCCAGGGAGGAAGCCATCGACGGGCTGGCACCTTAGGGAAAGGGGAGTAACTATTGGTATTTGTATGTGAGACTGATGCATTGCCTTTGCAGGGAGCTTCAGTGCGGGCATGGCAGGTGAGATCAAGCACAGAACCTGAGTGGCAGTGTTGAAGAGGAGACTGAAGTGGTTGCATGGCAAAGCAGTAAATAGGCTGGGAATGTGGGTGCAACATGGGAGAGCCGGGGGTCAACACAGGGTTTGACACCTGGAGAGAGCACAAATCAGACATGTTTAGAAATGTGTCAAGATCTGAGCTTGCTAAGGGTGTATCATCATTCCTACTGTGCAGTTTCAGGTAGGGCATGTATAGCAAGGCATGCTTATATTTACGCAGCTGGCAATGTTAAGCATGAAATTATGTTTAATATACTTTTTAGCTGACTTCTCAGCGTCTGCCGGTTGATGCCAGAAGATGCGGTGTATCTCTGTGATTGATCCTGGCAGCGGTAGGAACTCAGAATGTTTTTTATCACCGGGTCTGAAGAATTAGGACTTCTGCATTTGATTCCCACTTGCTCTGTGTTATTAGCTTCTCTGTGCCCCAGTATCCTTAGCTGACAAAGTGGGGACAGCACCTTTTATTGCCCCTAAATGTACTATGTGAATGAGAGTTTGTGAAGTGTTTTGGGACTGCAGGTGTAAGAACTGCACTGCTGGACCAGCCAGAAGCCTGCCCAGCCCTTGATTGCACAGTGTGAGGAGATGCTATTGACAGGGATAACACAGTCCTGGCCACTTTCTGCAGTCCATCCCAGGATGTCAGATGCTCCAGGGAATCAGAGGATATGATGCTAACCTGAGTGGACTTCACCTCCTCTGATGCTAGCTGTCCCAAGTGTCTAGCCTAAACTAGGTGCAAGCTACTTCTGCCTTTGATGGGGGGAAGGGGACGCTCCTGGGAAGTGAGTCAGTCACTTTTCTTAACTACCCTTACATGGACAGTCCTCTCAGCTGCAGAAAAAACTGCTTTTCCCCTCCCCTGCCTTGTTTATGAGGCCATGCCATGACCTGGACCAGGAATTTGATATGAGTCTTGAACAAGCCAAGCCCAGTCCTGCTCACTTTGCTTTTTCCCTTTCTCAGGGTTTTAACATGGTTCACTTCTCCCTTGCTGAGACCCCACAAAGGCCCTTGAGCTGGAGCAGTGTTGCAGTGGGGAGCCAGGAACAGCTCTGGGCTTGGCAGGGGCACCACAAGACTTGTCTGTAGACCCACAGCCTCCAACTAGATGCAAAGCTTTTGAGTAGCTAACGTTACGTGCGATGATTTTCCGCTCTGTTCGCTTCCCACTGTGCCTGTACATGTGTGGGTTGTACTGACAAGGTATTAATGATTCTTGATGTAGAATGTGTAAGAAGAGGCAGATGTAGTGCATGGCAAATCAGCGTGAGTACGCTACAACCTTGGGATTGATTAGTGATGCTTTTGTTTCCTGCTATATAAGCTCTGGGAAAATATCCTGGAAGAAGTGGAACTGTCACTGCTGTTTTGTTCATCTCTACATTTTACTGTGTGTGCCTCTGATTTGGCATTGCATCATCAGAGTGTTAGAACAAACTCAGAAAAAAATACAGGCATTGCATTTAACCTGAATACATCAAGTATTGTCAGGTGCAGAAATTTCTTACTATTTGTTGGTGAAAAAAGATAAGAAAAGTAATAGTAAAACTTACAGGGGAATTCTGGACATGTTATTTTATCTGTATGAGTACTTGAAAAAAATACACTATGGATAATACTTGCAATCAGCCAAAATCTGACAAAAGAAGCAAATGGACTTATTTCAAATTACATGCTACAAATTTCAAGTTCTTTTGGACCAAAGTATGTGTGCTGAATAGTAGTTCTGTGTCAAAGCTTTGAAGCTGAGATTTTGAATACCTTTTCAAAATTAACCCTGTACCATAAATGCTATCAGATGCTTAATTAAGACTGAGCATGTTTGCAGTAAATTATGGGGAGGTGTTCTGACATGCTTTATCTATGTAAAGATTTCTGGTTTTATGTGAAGCTATTTACGGATTATTGATTTCAAAAATAGATATGTAACTAAAGAAAGATGCATCGTATTTCAGTTGCTTGGAGTTGAGAATCTTGCCTGGCTGGCTGCTTGCTCTCTTAGATGTTTATTCCAGTGGCTTACCAGTGTATGGAGTGATGCAGTCCTTCTTATTTTTCCGTCTCTGTTTGGAAGGAGGAATTTGTATTCAGGGATCAGGTTCCATGTCTCTTACCCACGCAGGCTGGCTGATTTTTATACCTTTGAAGCATCAGAACAATTTCATTGAAGTTCGTGGGACTTTTTGTGTGAGTAGGACTTTTGGGTGGGGAACATACATCACAGTATCTTTTGTCAGTTGTTCACTGTTTTATTTCAGAGCAGTAAGCTATTGTCACAGTGCCAGTGGAGCCTGCTAGGCTGTAAGAGTGCCTTTGAGTTCATGTAATAGAAAACTTCAGCATAAGATTTTTTGATTTTGTGCTGTATGAACATTAAAGATTTTAATAAATCAGTCAGGGCAAAGCCTGAAGGTAGAGGTAATATCTTTTATTAGAGCAACCAATAGAGTTTGAAAACTTAGACAAGCTTGTGTGCCCAAGAGCTTGTCTATTTTTTCCAGCCATACCAGTTGGTCTAATAAAAGTTATTGCCTCTGTCTACAAACCTTGTCCTGCCTATGAACTCTGTTCATCGCAGCTACAGCAAAATAGTGCTGGATCATTAAAATAACTCAGGCCTTTCTTGCTTAATTATGGAAACTCGGATTTTTGTGGTTTCCTCAAGTCTCAGCTTTTTGAATCCCACCACACACAAAATGATGCTGTCTGGTTTCTCCTACTGTAGAGGAGGGTTTTATCACGTAGGAGCTCTAACTGCTTCACCAATTCCTCATTTTAGAAAGTATAGTGAAGGTAGCCTGCGAAAATTCTTCTGCCGTCTGGATTTTAAGGTATTTTGTAGGATATTATTGGTGAACTATCAGATGTCAGACACGAATGGTGTTGGGAGCAGTCCTATCCTAGTACCTGTGTCAGCATCTCTGATGTGGCGTGGTGGTGATGGGAAGCAGATGAAGAGGGAAGAAGAGGCTGGCAGGACAGAAAGTATCTGGCTGTGGCTGCTGCTGCAAACATTTGAACGTTGCTGTGTGTCTGGCTGGGTAAGCAGAATAGTGTAGCCAGTCTAAATGGCAGGAAGCTTGGACCTGGACTTGTTTCAGCTGGAAGACCCAGACCCACAGCTGTCTGAGAGTCCTAAGACCGTCCATGCAACAGCTTTTTCAGAGCTATATAACATGACTTTTTGAGGCCTTAAATGTGTATGTCTTTTGGATCTGGATCTGTAGCTCTAGGTTAGTAGCTTTAAAATAGCTTCAGGTAAGACCAAAGTGGTGGTGATCTGGACCATCTTGAAACACCCATGGGGTGGATGGTTTTCCATCCTCTGGGGACACAAGCCCTTTCTGTAGTCTGCAGTCTTGGGGTCATACCAGATCCCTGACTGTGCTGCATGTTGACCTGGAGCCTGTCACCCTTGCATAGGCACTGCTCCTCTCCTGAGGACTGCTGCAGCAGGAGCCTTGCTGCAGGCAGCGAGTGCCCTGCCTTTGAAGTGGAACAGGTTGATGCTTGAGAGCTGTTTAGTTCTGTGCCCTGTGTTGCCTTCCATCTGCCTTTGGGCATGACTTAAATAGCTGGTAATTACTTATAAGCCCTTGGTGGCCGGGGCCTGGGCTATTTTAGAAGCTGCCTCTCCCTGCATGCCCTGTTGTGGAAGTTGCGGCTGGCTGGAATGGCGCGTCACCCTCTCGCTGCGGTGACCTCCTCTCCTGGGTGTGTTGCAGGGAATTTGGGGGGGGGGGGGGGG
>JAVJGJ010000062.1:23227398-23253511 GCA_035590215.1 Microhierax caerulescens
GTACAAAGGGTACAAAGGGTTTTCCATCACCTGTAGCTAACCTAGCACATATTAGTAACTCTAGGATCAAAAAATACCCCTTTTCAGCAATGAAAACAAGGTCTCTGTTTCTAAACACGTTTTCGCCACAGTGGACGGGAATGTCTTTGCAGTTCCAGCCATGTGGAAGAGCCTTCCCAGCTTTCTATTTTAACACCCTATCTCATCAGACATCTCAGAAGAAAGCATCTTACTTGACCTGCAAACTCGGGTCATTTCACCGACAGTGAAACAGTACTTTGCAAGACTTCCTGAGTGGCCTTGCATCTCTGTGTCAGGAAACAGACAGCTTTCTGGTGAAACAAACCTTGAACTTAAGCAAGCTTCTCTCTTCTGCCTTTTTCAGAAATAAAATAAACATTTGAAGATGACAACTTCATGGAGCGACCGACTGCAGAATGCAGCAGATCTTCCTGCAAACATGGATGGGCATGCTCTGAAAAAGTACCGCCGGGAAGCCTATCACCGGTAAGTTGTTCATGTAACCCCAAAACTAAAGTGCTGAGACTTGAGGGAAATAAACTAAACATAAACCCCACAATTCTTCTTTTTTGTTGTTGGTAAAACAGAAAGGTCAGTCTCACCTTCCTTGCAGAAGTGTTAGTGGAAGAGAACTTAAAAGATAGCACAATATTGGCCTGTAGGAATTTACAAACAGTAGAGTTGAGATACTTGTGCTAGAGCGAGTGAGGGTTAGATTTTGGGATAAAATCTTTAAAGTCAAATAGTGGCAGAAGTGTTACAGTAATTACTGCCATGCACTGTGGGAAAGCGTAGCCTTAGACACTGGAATGCACAAATATGAATAAGGAGGAAATCAAATGGGATCAGAAACTGAGTGTATGAGAATTTGATCTAGAGTGATTACTTGTGGGCACCAAAGGAACACGTAGAAGCACTAGGCAAGATCTCACCCTCCTTTTCTGTGTTAGGTGTGCCTAAAAACATCTTTGCTGTAAAACGATTACAGTCTAAAAACTAAGGCAGAGTACGGAATTAAAAAAAAAATAATTATTGCTCTCATTTTATAGTTTGGGAATCAAAGTACAGACACTAGATTGTTTTCACAAGATCGCGTTGGAGGTTTGGTTGAGCCAAGAATTTAGCCCACAACTCCCAAGGTTCCAGGCGTAGGGCATAAAAGATGGATGCAGTCTATATCCTTATCAGATGTCTGGACTAAACAACAGCATTGAGCAATTGTCAGTATTCTGTTTGTGGGAGGTGTCCCTCCAAAGTTTAGCTTATTCAGTTTGAGAAGTCATGCACAATGATGATCAGTGTATAGCGTATATTCAGCAGGAGTTGGGGAAACCTATGTCTGATACAGAAACAGAAAAATAAGTCAAATTTCCCAACCTCATGCTTAAATGCCACATTGCATTTGTGATTCATATAGGGTGATATTTCTGAGGAAGTCTTTTGGAAGTGTTAGGTATCTTTTGATTCTCCAAATGGAATCTAATTAGAGAAAAACACCTTAGCATCATACGATAGACCAAGTTGAGCAAGCTGCAATGTCTAAGGCTAAGTAATGGCTCCCTGTGATGCATTTCTGAAGCTTACTGATTTCCAGTGGTTATATTTGGGCCAATGTCTTAAGTGGTGGCATTGTTTGAGTCTGTCTATGTCAGTGGGTTCGTCAGATACGGAAATGTCTAATGAATGTAACTATATATAGTATGTAAAAAGAGAGGGAATTTATACCATTCCCTAGCCAAGAATCTTCACCTTGTTGAAGTCATTGACAGCTTTAGCTTTGTGTCATGATTTTACTTAGACTTTAATTGTGTTACTCCTGATTTAGATGGAAATGAAGTAAAGAGCAAGGCCTATTTATTTATTTTTTTCCTAAATATTTCTTCCAACATTTGTTATGGTTGGGTGCTGACAGTCTGCTAAGTTGTACAAGATCCAAAGAAGCAGTACTTGTCCTTAAGAGCTTGCACATTCACGTCCTCATTGTGTTACCCTTACTCGTATAAGAAATCTTTACTTTCAGAAAGAATTTCCTTACGGAAGATGAGAGTGCGCTCATATAAAGGAGGGTTTCCCACTAGGTGCTGGGATCTAGCAGCCCAAAATTAGTCTGTGGTATGGTTTAAGTATCCCTTTTTAGAATCTAGAAATGTCTTACTGAAAACATATTGAGCAGAAATGTTGCTAGCACTTCAGAATTTCATGGAAAGCACAACGCTGGAAATACGTTAAGGGGAGGCACATTTTTGTTTTGAAGTTGCTGTCCTGTTTTAAAAAGAGAGAGGCAGGGAGGGGATGAGACAGGGAGAGAATGGGAGAGAATGAGAGAACCTGATGCCAAGACTGTAGTATAAATCTGTGCTATTAATGGCTTTGGTGTACCAGTTTCATGGGAGTTATTTTGATAATCCAGTATTGTAAGAATCTGAAACAACCTCATGCCAGAGACAGTGTTGTCAGATTTCTATTTCTGGTATTTTTTGTGATCTTAATGTTAACAGATGTGCTCTTACTTGAAAGACTAGTGCACACTTAACGTGATAAAGTAGGACCGAAGTTCTTTCACCTTGTTGTTTTATATTCTATTTTTCAGTATTTTAATAATTGTTCAGATGTAGAACATGCGTGCTGGTCACAGCCATCAGCTCTAGGATGTAAATTCATTTCAGTCAGCTCCAAGTATGCTCTGACTCTTGGATACTGCTGAAGCACTGTCAATTTTATGAAAAAGAGAGATATAAAAGACAAGGCATTAATTGTCAAGCTTCTTTTCTTTCTCTTCCTTCCTTTTTCTTTGTTTTTCTTTCTCCTTCAGTCTCTTTTTTCTGTCTCTTCTTACTCAATCAGCTGAAGAAAAAAACCTTGAAAACACAAATCTAAAGTGACTTAGAAATAAAAACAATAAAGAAGAATATTGAATTTAAAACTGTTAAGTTTTTTTTTTTTTACCCTAAAGCTTGTCCCAGTAATTTTATGGGCCCAGTCTGGAAGGCTGGTGGAGCTTGGCAGCTGGGCCAGATGTACAGGTGAGCGTCACTGGGGCTAGCTTTTGATACCAATGTTGGGAGCCTAGTTGGGCTCAAAGTCATTCATAGGGATTTTCTAAATGCTGCTGGTAATGCTTGGTTTTCTGAAGTGTGAAATTTCAAAAACTTGTTTCAATGTTTGTTTAGCTCATGCTTACTTATATATCAGTGGAGATAGCTAGACCGATTGATTTAATGTTCTGGTTCTTATGAATTATGCTAGATTTGATATGCTTGAATAGTACATGTTGAAACAGCATAAAATAGGGGGAAAAGTTTCCAACTCAAGCAAAATGATTTACCTTAAATAATAAAAATAATGTTCCTGTGGACGTGAAACCTCTATAAAATTTATGAAAATGTAGCTCTGAAGATGCCTCTCTAATAGTCATATTTTACTGTTGTCATTCATGCTAGGCATGTGTTTTTTCAGGTGTTGCCCTTCTTATTCTATCATACTTGATGGATGGATGTTCAACATGTAATAGTGTTGGCAGAAATCCTGGTTGGGACTGGTTTAACTGGTGTAATGCATACTGACTCAGAGTATGATGACTATATCATAATCACATCTGAATGCCATAAGCAAGAATGTTCAAAATTAAGTATTTATAGCTTTTTTGCCTCTTGTAGCTGTTTTCCTCCCAAAAGTTTTGCTTGGTGTTTGAATCAGTTTGTGTAGTTGCTTAAGAAATTAGAGTATTGAAGGGTTTTGATGAAGTAAGCAAAGCTTGTGAATATGAACACGTATGCTATGCTGTAGAGTTCAAGGGCTGTAAAAGCAACGTCAAGAATTAGAAAAATCTTTAGGGGAGGAGAAGTGGTGGGGCTTTAGTTTCAGGGTGTTTCTGATGACTTTAACGAAGACTTTCGGTTAGCTAGTGTTACTATCAGCCACAAACCTCATTATACAACATTGTTGGCGCCTGTTGGAGGTGAGGTCTAGAGATGAATTAATATACAAGCTAGATGTTATTCATTCTCTAGCAGAGGTCACTGGTAAGAGGATACTGCATTACTGTGCTATTGGCAACATACATTTTAATTCGGAAATAAAATGGATGTGTAGATATTAGGTGGCTTTTCCTTGGTGTGTGTGGTTGTGAGGCCACCTCCCTCATGCGCTGCTTGTTGACTTTTCCGGGTAGAGGATAATCACTAGATCATTTGTTCTGGAGGAGTACTGTCATTTAACGTGATTGTAATTAGGCAAGAACTAGGTTGACTCTGAGCCACCAGATTGCCCTAGTGTCTATTTTTTAACTTGGAGTGAGCACTTCTAGGCACCCTCTGGATTATCTCACATAGCTCTTTAGGGTTTAAATAGCAACCACATCTAGTTAAAGCAAATAATGGAAAAAGTTGGTGTTCCATCCACCCTTGTTACTGACAGTTACCAAGATCCAGGAAACAGGTATTTGCATTTATATTTACTTATCTGCAGTTTTGGCTTAACAGGGCATTAAGGCTGAGATGGCTTTTTTGTTAAACATACAGACTTTGGGATGCTTTTACCATTTTGCATCAGAGTCATTTGAGACTTCTCATCCTGAACATGGGGTTTCTGTTGTTTTAGTTTTGTTTTCTTGCTCTGTTGTTTACTGGCTAGCACAGGGGATGTGGCATCGTGAGTCCTAATCCTGATTCTCCTGCTGACTGGTCATAGAGTATTGAATAAGTTACTTGAGAGTTTTGTGTTTCAATTTGCTGTCAAAGCATCTTGTGGTGGTAATATGAGTTAAGTGATTTAAACTGTTCATATACAGAGATTCTGGGTAAAAAAAGTGGTGTATAGTAATGACAAAGCAAAATGATTACCAATTATTTGTTTTGATTTCTAAGGTTAAAAATGTATTTTACTTTGTTCAAATTTGAAAATTCTGGGCTATTCACTGCTAATCTTCACTTTATTGATACAAGATCATTAGTGCTTGCAAACAGGTGGAAATATTATGTAAACTAGGCTACGAGGCTTGAAACTGTTTTATTTACTAGGGTAGCTATATATAAAGTCTCTTTAAAGATCAGTTCATTGAGGCTTTACCGGTCTGAAAATGCTCTTTTCATCAGACACGTTTCAGGTAAGTGATGTGTGGTATTTTAATGCAACTGTAAATGAGGTAGCTGTGTAGACGCTGCTGGCTATGGTCTGTCCTCGTGTGTCTTTGTGCAGCCTTCTTGGACTCATGTGGTGGCATGTGTGTAGCGGAGGGCAGTATGTGGTGCTCTATTTATTTTGCTTTAGTGCTGTTGAACGCTGGAGAGAGGAGGGAGAGGGAGCATTAAGGTGGCAGAATGGGTGAGTTTATGAGAAAGCAGAGCACGTGCCAAATTAATAATAAAGAAATTACATTGAAAATGTCCCATGATCCCTTGCTTTAATAGTTTCACAAAGCAGACGGGTGTTATTTTGGGATGGAATCCATATGTGAGCTTCTTGGCACTTTGCTGTTGCCTGGGAAGAAAACCCAAACAATGGAAACAGAAGTGGCCGAGGCCATCTCCTTTGATCTGATTCCTGCTGAATTTCAGAGCAAAGTGCTCATAGTCATGTTTCTCCATCAGACTTTTAAGTTCCAGTCCTGATTTTCCAGTTTCGTGTCACTGTAATTATGCAAGGACAGTTAGTCTTGTGAAATTGCAGGGCATTATGTTGGAAGTATTACTAGAAGTGGCCAGGAAATTTTGATGCTCTTCTTCTGTCTCTCCTATCTGATACTGCCTATGGTCATCTTGAGGCCAAACGCTTTCTTTAAACATGATTACAAACATGCTGACCTGTCAGAATTATTCCTCTTTGGTGTGAAGAAGGAATAAATGGAACTCTGAAAATCTAACACTGTAAAAAAAGGACCAGAATGGTATGATAAATAATAATATATGGAATGGGCATTACCTGCCTAACAGGCAAGACATGGCAAAAGAAAGATTACATTGGTTTTAGTACTTTAAAGTAGGTTATTTCTTATCCCTTCTAAAACAGATACCAAAGCATCCAGCACCCAAAGACAAGATGTTTTGATATATATTAGTATCTTAAGGTTGTTCACATGATTTGTGCCAGATAAATAAGGTCAGTGAGGGACTCAGATGAGTTCACTGCTGTTGGTGGAAGTCACCTGTAACCAGAACTGTACTGTCATGTAATGAGACATCTTGCTCAACCACACAACACCTGGGGACTAGCTAGTACTACTGAGAACATCCAGTTGTTATAGGAGTGGTAGAATTTTTATTTCATTATTAGCCTTTTTAAAGAGACCATGGGGAACTTGGACATGGGAGGCTGTTAAAAGCTAATCCATTTAGTTCCCTCTTTTTCTTTTTAACTCTTCTAGCTAGCTTATTAAAACATGGAAGTTGTCCATAAAGTGAAGATTAACCAAAGTGCCTAAACTTTGAGGAAGCAGGAATCTGAGCCTTCTGGCTAGTTAGTCCTTGTTCCATGGCTGGCTTGAGCCCAACTGTCCGCCACAGTCTTTTTTGAACACACAAGTAGACGATGCTTAGCCAGCTCCCACTGTATTTGCTGTTCCACTCAGCACTGTTGCAAGTTTCTTTGTATTTATTTAATTTCCAGTGAATCATGCTCTCCTGACAAAGAATGTTTCTTGCTGCAAGGTATTTCTAGACTCATTTGGAAAATCGTTATAAAAGTGCTTTGTTCCAGAATCCTCACCTCACATGATTAATTTTAATTTTCTTGCTGTGAGTTGTTGTGAGCCATGTGCCAAGTTCCTCCTTATATTGTATAATTCTGTGCATTTTGTTTACTTTGTTGGTCATATTACAATAATACTATACATGTGAATTGCATCCATGGCACAGAATGCTTTTGAAATTTTGCACAAATAAAGCAGAAACATTCTCCCTCTCTGCATTCGCTCCTCTCCTGTGTTACTCGAGAAGAGTTGGGATTTATGTTCCTGCTTTGGAATTGATTGACAAGAACAGTAACAAAACCAAGATCAGTTCTCTTGTAAAAATATAAAGGGCCGTGAATTGCAGTGTTGAGGATATCAGGGCTCTGTGACTCCTTTAATGCATGCTCAGCAGTTCCTCCTTGCAGTGCAACATATTTTTCTCTTATCCAGCACAATTCGTAGAGCTCAAAAAGAAAATAAATACTGTCATCATTGAGAGACTTCTGCTGTGGCCAAGCTGCAGGGTTTAATCTTTGAGGAAGAACTCATTAGGGAGGAAATGTGCTTCGTGGTTTCCTTTAAAGAGCTCCTCAAGGACATTTTTCTAAAGGTGTTGATCTGTGCCCAGCTAAGCTACCCCAAGTCCGGGCTGCTGCCTCCCTGCTGTCCTGTGTGCTGGCTCAGGGACCTGATGGGGCTGGAGATGGTCCCTCAGCTGGCTTCCCCACAAGCACCAACACCTTGGACCACCCCAGCCACACTCGAGGGACATTCACAGGTGTGTTCCTCAAAGCAGAAATATAAAAGCTTGGCTTTTCATCAGAATGGAAAGATGAAATCAAGAGAAAGGCAATGTCCTATTTAAGGAGGTGCTCTGGTTGCAGACAGGTGTGGAGCTGGGGAACTGGATGTAGGCAATACCTACGTCTGACTCTCAGCACAAAGAATGGAGAGGGTGTTCTCATGCTGTGCATGCAGTTGGATTGGTCTTACCCCCCAGTGCAGTTAGATGTTTAGATCTGCCTAATTTTTAACTTCAGTGGTCTTAGTTAAAATGATTATTTTCTGGATGGAAACAAACCAAATTGGGGGAAGTGAAAATGTGATTTCTTCTGATTTTGGCAAGTGGAAAAATAATTTTAAATTAAAACTTCCTTGCCTGAAAATGTTGGGTGATCTTGGGTTTCCTCATATTCTGACTTTATCTCAGCTGTTTCTAATTTGGAAGCTTCTTTCATTGCTGTTTATGTAGATGAGCTGTAAAAAAACTTGTCATCTCATCGTTTCCTTTAGAGACTAGAGGATATTTTTTCTCAGGTGGTTGGGGTTCTTAGGGTCTTAGTGTTGGTTTGGCTTTATAGTCATTAAAAACAGCTGTTGTCTTTAATCTATACTGTGTCTTCTGTGGAGACATTACATCTTGGTAGCCAACAAAGACATTTGACTGGTACTCTTGAAATCAGTCTGAGCATACCTTTGATTAGGATCTAAGCAAAGGTTTGAAATGGGCCAAGTCTGCAGCTTCTGAGAAGCACCTGGTTCTTCCCAGAAACTGTTGTGGTGATTTAATCTCAAATTTTATCTTTAGTTTCTAGGATGCTGCAGCTATTTACTGCTTTTGAGTAAACCCCTTGAATTAAGTTGGTCAGCTTCTGGGAGTAACTATTTGTAAGTATCTACTTAGCCTCTTGTGTCTAGGGGGGTACTGTGCATGGGAGATGTCTTTATCAGGATTTAAAGCTGAAGTCCTGAGTGCCTACAAAATAACCCAGTATCTTGCTGGGCCTTCACAAGAGAAGTGAAATCGGTTCCAGGGTTTTTTGCCGCTGTCTAGTCTGCCATTTAATCCTCCAAAGCATATCCAAGTTTAAATTGATGAAAGTGTTCTCATTTCCTGTCCCGAACATGTTGTGCAATAGCCTTCTTTAGCTTTTTAAAATATTTGTTCTGTTTCACTCCAGCATTGGTGGATGAAGTAATTACCATGTCAAATCAGTCAGTAGGACGCCTTGAAACCTGCCAAGTCCTGTGCGCTGTTGGGGCATGATTAGACCCTGCCACTTACGGTTTCTAGGTCATAGGCAATATTTACGAGTTGATGGAGAAAGAGATCTTCACCAGCTGTTACCAAGAGTGGGACTGGTATAGTAATTTTCATGGTTTAGTCATAAGACTTATTTTGGAACAAAAATATGCTAATAGATGTTCTTTTCATTGCATTTAGTAAACTTTTCCAGATCTTCAGTATCAATGTGTGCTGATTATTTTTATTCTCAGTCCCGGGGTTCAGTTTGTAAATACTCTGAAAGCAAGCAATGAAAAAATGTCAGAGGCTTGGAGATCTTTCCATAGTTTTTGGTCAGTTTGGTGTTGTCATCATCTAAACATAGGCAGGCTGGACTGGAAGAGATCTCTCGGCTCACAGCTCCCCTGATTTTGCCTTTCACAGGCACTGTTGTATTCTCCTTTTTATAAGCGCATTCAGCTCCATCTTAGTGCTTGTTTTTTGTCCTCATTTGGGAAACTGTTCCCAACTCTTGCAATTCTGAAATGCTCCTCTGAGCTTCTTTAAATTTCCCTTCCTATTCCTGTCCTGTTCAGAGGGGTGGAAAACTATGCTCTGGGGTTAAGCCTAAAGGCAAGAACAAAATTGGACTCCACCGGTTGGACAAAAACTGTTGCTAGTGTCTCCCAGAGGTATGTTATTCCTTGTTAAAGCTCTCCACTTCCAGAAACAAACTGCACAAACGTGACATCAGAAATTGTGTCTTTGAATTAGCTAATAAGGAATGTTTTCTGGCACCAGCAGCAACAGAATGTCATCGTCTTCGTTACATGAAGTATGAGACTGTGTTTAGTACCAAATAGCAGTTTGCGTTGGCCTCTTGGAAGTCAGGGGTATCTTAATGTTAAAAGACAAACAGATTCAAATTGCAGATTTGGATAATTTGCTCCACCTACTCAAAAGCCAGCTATCTCAAGAGCGAATTTTAGTGATTTACGGTCCCATCTCATATTTCCAAAAGGCATTTCTTTACGAGTGTCCAGTTTTTTTTCCCATCACTTTGTCTTCTTTAGGTGATACATAAATCTATCAGAAAAGAGCGTCATCTGTAACCTCGGAGGCCCCTTAGTGACAAGCCCCATTGTCAAAGGCAGGCACTTTGCCAGGAAACTGTGACTCCCAGAGAGAGTGTGCAAGGTTAGGGGGAAAGTGTGCTATTGCCAGAGGAACTGTATTCCAAGTGGATTTGTGTGGAACAACAACGATATCCAGTGACTGGTTAAATTAGCCACAGATGTGTTTTCTAGAACACTGTCCAAGAAGATATACAGTACTTTAAGGCTTGGTTCAGACATAATGATCTTCTGAAGTCAAATCAGATCCAAGCAAAATTGCATTGGTACTAGGGAAGCTTTAAAGGAATTGTGTAATACGATTCAGACAAGTAGATGAATCAGACGGCTGCGAACTAAACAAGGAGCACATCAGTGAAAGATGAGGTAAGGCGACTTGCATAGAAGCGTGACAGTTTCATGTTAGCAGTTTGCTGTTAAACTGCGAGCTGTGGTGGATTGACACGGGCGGTTAAATGGGCGCGTTATGCCGGCCACCTGCCCAGAACGTGCGTGCGGAGGAGAATTGACCAGTGGTTTCTTTCAGCTTTTCAGAACGTACGAGCGCCTCGTTTTGCACTTGCTCTCTCCATTGCCATATCACTGTCCCTGCGCCACTCCTCCTACACGGCAGTGCTGCCGATTTCAGTTTTTAAGAGGATTATTACTCTGCTGACGGCGATGCACTTATTAAATATTTGGAGATTTTCACATACTGAAATCAGAGTACAGGTGAAGGCTCTGGGACTTTCTCCTTCAGGACGATTTTGTCTTGGCACCGCAGCTTGTGCAGTACATGGGATTTCTGTCCAAGATTGGTGCTGAGAAGCTCAGCTTCCATCCTGCAGCTGAGTTGTGATTCTCGTTCTTAAAGTTCAGATAAGACAGAGAGCAGAGATAATTCTTGTTGAAGTACAGATCTGCTATATGGTTTGAAGTTCTGGAGAAACATAAGCAGCTTAGTTACTGTGGTAGTTGGAACAGGAAGCAAGAAAAGCTTTTGTTGTATTCCCTGACCTGTTTCTTTACCATGTTATTTACTTGAATTAAATTGAATATGGTGTATTAAAATGTCATCAAAAAGGGCCTGGAAGTATTCAGCTTAGATTCTCATTGCAATAGGGATTAATAGTAAAAGTGGAATTTAAGAAGTAGCAGTTTTGTCAAGGAGTTGCAGGGGACTTATAATTAAGAAGAACAATTTTCACAATAGAAATAATAGCATATTCTTGTGGATGAAAATTTATCTCAGTTGCTGTTTTTCAGAGCTCTGGTTTTAAAGCAAATGTTTTTAATGCTTTTGGTGCAAATGTGGAAATGGATCTGTATAAGCTTGCTTTCAATTTCCAGACATAGTTCCAAAGAGGGCTCAAATGCTGTGAATTTTTTCACAGAAATGTTATTTTTCTTTCCTTGTTACTTCTTCGTAATAATTTGTTGTAATCAAGCAAATTGTATTGCTTCCCATCCTCTGCTTTCAGTTTCCTTTCACTTGAGCTCTGAATTTTGCTTCAGGAGATTTTGCACTTCTATTCTTAGGAATTTTTGCAGGTCACATGCAAAGCCGTGTGTGTGTGTGCATGCATGCGTGTATGTCTTTAGACAGCATACCAATAATTAGAACAACCCTGCAAAGTCATGGCTTTGCTTCAGGAGAACTCATGGCAAAAAATGAAACTTGCCTCTGTTTTCAGGTATATTTTCTGATGTCGACCTAAGAGAGCCAGACATCCTGACAGCTGGCAGAATGTGTTTGGTTTAAAACATGATTATTTTGAAAATGCTCATACCCATGGCTTTATTCCTTCTCTTTTTACAGGGTCTTTGTAAACAGAAGTTTAGCCATGGAAAAGATAAAGTGCTTTGGTTTTGATATGGATTATACACTTGCTGGTGAGTATCTTAATTTTTTTTGTCATTGACTTAGTTTGGAATATTGCCTCTTCTTGAGCAAAAAACAGTTATTGTTTGGGCTGCTTCGGTTACCAGGTGCTTCTTCTATTAGCAAATAGATCATTCACTATTCATTGAACTTTCATTTTAGGTGTTTGCCTTAAATTTGTTATGTGCAAGCTGTATTTGGTCACAAGTTGTGTTGTTGTAGTACAGTTTGAAGTGATTATGGGTGTCAAGGAAACCAAAGCTTAATAAGTCTAATCGCTTCCTGAGATCCCACTGTATTTTGATATTGCCCCTGGTGCAAGCTTGGCTTTGAATAACAAGGTGATTTCTTCTATCCTTGGTGCATATGGCAGGCTACATCTTTAGCCAGCAGGTTCTCCTCTGTCCTGGCAGGGTCATTTGTGAACAGGTTTTCCTCTTTTCTCTTCTCCTTTGGCCACATTAGTGACTTGTTTTGAGAAGAGGCAAGGCAGGGGGAGTGTCTTGTGTCAGCTGAACAAGTTATTTTAGAAAGCTTTGTGCATTCCTTGTGGCAGATAGCCTTTGGGAGGTTGCATAAGACCTTTTAGTTTCATTAAATTTTTTGCATGATTTCTCCATCTTTCAAATACTCAACAGGTAAGTTCTCTGAGGCTTTTGATGAAGGGGGGAAATAAAGTTATTGTTTTCTGCATAATCAGGTTTGCGTGATGTTATGTATTTTAAGGAAGGAAGGGATAAAAAGCCCACTTCCACTTTCTTAGGTTATAGTATCACACAGGCTGTAACTGAGGATGTCATGGACAATCCTGCCTTCTTTCTCATTACCATTTCCAAGGTTGCAGATAAGAAGTTTCTATCACCCTTGATATTTCAATTTTGAATTGTGAATATAAACTGAGAAAACGTGAGGTAGAGTGTCAGGGTCACCTAATAACAGGTTAATGCAGTATGTCAGCTATGGTCATCTAGTTACTGTGTCTGCTGAGAAGGAATGAGAGATGAGTAATATGGCTAGAGGCAGTGTGAGGGTCACAGGAGCCACGGTCAGTGGCTGAGCAAAGGGCAGGAAGATTTCCATGTGCTCATGGTTCAACAGGATGCTGCAAGGAGCAGTTCTGGAGGCTGTGGCAGGTAATTGCAGTTTGTATTTAGATAACTTGCTTTTGTTCTTTCAAGCAGTTACCCGTGAGGCAGTAGTTATATATAAAAGGCTTGGTTATTCAGCACCTGGTTAATACCTCTGTTTAAAGTTCCTGCCACTTTTTAAGTCATGAAGTGTATTGTTAAGCTGTCCTGGATCTGACTCCGGGCACGTGCTTTTGGTGTTTGTGTTTCCCAGCTGTGACGGCCTTGTGGCAGTGCTTTTAAGGAGCTCAGAACAGTTGTTCAAGAACAAATGTTTTAAAAAAAAAAAAGTTCTAAGTTTCACTGCTGTAATGGAAAAACAACTTCTGTGCCTTTTGCAAACTGGCAGCATTTCCCAAGGATTCAGTTGATCCCGGTGGGACTGGCATGGAGCATGGAGCATGTTGCTAACTTTCATCCTGACAGAAGGAGAGCTTCAGCACTATCCTCACTTCTATGACTGTTCATTTGACTCAAGTGTTGCTTGTTCCTGTAAACACAGAGCAACTGTGTTGTTATCCACAAAATGTTACTTGGTTGATGAGAGGAAAAAATGTGACTGTTACAGGCATCCTAAAACAATACCCAGGGACATGGAAACCTAGGGATTCCAAGGCTGGAAGATCACAGCGCAACAGTTAAGCAGTCAGGGTCGGTACATTCAGGGGAGTTGAGTGACAGGGTATGGTGCAGAAAAGAAATAGGATGTGGTCTGAGCAGAAAACTGGAAATCTGGACTGCTCTGGACTAAGCTGCTGTCCCATGGCTTCCTCTGTGGTACAACAGAGATAATACTTGCAGATCATTTTACAAGGAGCTGTGAGAATGTAATTAGGTTGGAAAGCCTTTTGCAGATGAAAACCATTATGCCTGGTAAGTACTATTTTCCTTTCTTTTCACTTGACTGGCAAATTAACATACAAAATTACCTGTTTGTCGTCCTCTGTCTCAGAGTCATCCTTTCTTTTCCATGTGCGCTTTTCTTATCTGACCATTATTTGCTATATATAACTGTTGCACACAAGAAAAATTACTTACTTGTTGCAGCGGTTTTAAAGAGTGTAGTATTAGAATATGATTATAATAAATTAATCTGAAATTATAATGAAGTGGGGCAAGTGAAATATTACATTAGTATGTTGTATCACATTCATTAGACCCCATTATGTTTTCTTTCTTGGCATGTTATCTCTTATACACCTTTTCACATGGACATGGACATCTAGATTAAGAAAGAAAAAACAATGTAAAAAGCTAGTTTATCTGTATTTTAGCATCTGGAAATGGCATCTGCATACCAGATGGTGCATGCTGAGCAGAAGCTTTTTGGACACCATTCAAGACATTTAAATAGACCAAGGAAGAACAGAAGCATCTCCAGTGTCATCAGCTCCTCATCTAGTTTTCTGCGTTTGTACTTTCAGATATTGCTAAGTCACTTTTCTGTAAAGTTGTTTAAAAATATCCCAAGCACAATCTTCACAGTCAATGATTGAAAGCAGTCAGCCATTGACCCTGCCAAAAACTACATGCCAGATCCTTTTCCCACTCTCTGTTGTGAACTTTCACATCAGAAATAAACTGATGACATTCATCCCATAGCTGACAGTCATACACTTTGACATGTCAGAAGAATTATTATTATTTTGGGACACCCTGAATTACTGTCTTGTGAAGAGGAGGCTGGTGTCAGTAAAAGAAAACACATTGTCACATTGTCCAATACCTAAGGGGGGCCTACAAGAAAGCTGGAGAGGGACTTTTAACAAGGGCATGTGGCAGCAGGACAAGAGGGGAGTGGCTTTAAACTGAAAGAGGGTAGATTTAAATTAGGTATTAGGAAGAAATTCTTTACTGTGAAAGTGGTGAGGCACTGGAACAGGTTGCCCAGAGCAGCTGTGGATGCCCCCTCCCTGGAGGTGTTCAAGGCCAGGCTGGATGGGGCTTGGGGCAACCTGATCTAGTGGAAGGTGTCCCTGCCCATGGCAGGGGGCTGGAACTAGATGATCTTTAAGGCCCTTTCCAACCCAAATCATTCTATGATTCTGTAATTCTCTCTTTGTTCTTCCCAAATCAGTGGCCACTGGCAGCACCGTAAGTCTTGCTTAGGAATTTGTTGAGTACCAAAGAAGTCAGAATCACTTGACTTACTTTGACTTCAGAAGTTTGAAACAGTTTTGTTCTTGTACTTTATGAGTTTAAGGACACAAACCTACTTCCAGTAACACTGTTTTCTGTCTAGAATAAACTAGTTTTGGTAGGGACGTGGCATTTTAATTTTTAAATATATTGTAACAGGTACTACACATATTCTGCGGTGATCATGTGTTCTTCTACTAGCATGACTGAGAATGTCAGCTTGCCAACTGACAGCAGTTTTAGTACCATCATGTTACATTGTACATAAAATACTATTTCATGCCTTGTTTTGTAGGGCAGTATTTCTTAGCCTTATTAAATTGAAGGACCACTTAACTTAGAATTGAAATCAATCAAGGCTGTCTGATATAGCATTGCCACAGTAGTTTTGTTTGCTTTCAAGTAAAAATTAGGTTAAATTTTGAAATCTTGTTAATAACTTCTACGTTTTCTCATTGTGTTTGTCTCTTCCCTTGCATAGAGTTGCGAAATACTGTTAATGGGTGGGTTGGGCAAACAAAGTCTTGGAAGAAAAGAGCCTGAAGGTTTTTGCCTTCTCTTCTGAAAAATTATGGACATTAAATTACTGAATTCATAACCGCTGTGATTACAGCTAGAATTAATTTAACGGCTGGGAGCTCAAAATAAAATGAAAGCAAATTGAAATAACTCTCACAGGTTTTAGATTCCTTGCTTTTCCATAAAAGGTTGCTGCTGCATCCTTATGGAGTTAATAAGATCTACATGTGTAGAAACTCCCCAAGTCTCACTAGGCTTATGTGCTGGATACACTAATTCTAGAGGCTCAAAAATCTGTGTTGTATATGAAGCTGACTGTCCCCTTCCTGTTCAGTCTCTCTGGTTTGCTTGTGTTAGTGAATGACATTTAATACATAAAAGAATGGGTTTTTTTTAAGCTAGGTGTTACTGGGAGGAAAGTTGAAGGAGCAGGAAGAAAGCAGTGTTTGACTGTGGTTTGTGTGCTTAGTTAAAGAGTTGCTGCTTGAAATCTTGGATGGCTTGACCCAAGTGGGATTCATCATCTATTTCAGCCCTTGCTGTTAGCAGAGGTTAAGACAAGTTCCTGTGATGTTACGCAGCCATCATCACCCCAGCAGCCCCTTCATTCTCTGCCGCTGACCTTGCTGCCTGCCAGCCAGGAGGGGAGGCCCATGCCCATTCCCAGAGGTTTCCTTGCTCCTTGGAAAGCAACAGCGTTACAGCAGGATCTGCAAATAGCTGTGAACGGCTGCGATTGCTGTCAGGGCAGAACTGAGAATTTTTGAAAAGTTCCTCTTCAAATCCTTAAGTTAGAGAGATTTGGGTGTCCTTTTGTCGTGCATTTTTGGTTGCTAACTAGTAGCTTCTTTTATTATCTGAATGATTCATCTCTGCTTATTCATCCTGACTGGCTAGAAGACCAATTGTCAGTAACAATTCTGATCTGCCTTCCTGTTTTACTAGTACTTTCAAAACAGCCCGTGCTTTGGTAAAGGAGAATGTTGCATGTAATCCAGAAGATTCACAACCTTCTCTGTTCTGTCTTTACTGCGAACTGTAGGAAGAAAGATAAAGGTATGTCAGTACAATCTTCACTGCAACACTCATCTGAGATTAGGAGTTGGTGAGGCTAGCTGGAAACGCAGCAGACGTTGGTTTCATGCTGCATTTTAGTTGGCTACTTCCTTCTCCGTGTGAGCCACACTTGTAATTAGTAGGTCTGGATCCAAGTAATGCAGGAGGCCTTGGCATTCCTAGGTCTTGAATGGGACAGGTTGCACAATGAGGTGATGGATAGATGTCCCTTAAGAGCAGCAGGGCTAAAGCAGTGGGGTACTCAAACTGGCTGTAATTTCACACTTGGCCATTGGCAGATGGAGAGGGAATTAGTAAGAATTACAAACTCAATTGTGCTTGAAAAGATTCCTCTGTGACTACCCTTCTTCTCCAAAAGTTATGGCGTTGTTGAAAGTTTTCCATCTCTGCGCTAGATAAGATGTAATACCAGTAGGCAGGATGCTTTCATTTGGAATGCTTTTCCTCTACTTAAATCACTGCTGCTTTCATGTTCTTCAGAAATCAATAATGAAATTATCCTTGGCTGCTGAAAAGTGTTTCAATAAAAGAAAAGGGGAAATGAGGCTTGAAAAATACTGTTTGTGTTGTGTGCAAATGTGATTAATACAACATAATCTGATTGGAATATAGCTTGTGTCCTGGAAACATTGCCAACTTAATGCCAAGATTTGGTGCACTGCAAAGATTTTATTGCAAAATTGCTTATGCTTTCAGCTGTAGCATTTCCCTTCTTGTCACATGGGAAGAGACATAGGAAAGACAGCTTTAGCCTTTCCCAGCTTGCTCCAAAGTGCAACATGCCTAAACAGGTTTTGCCCCTTCCTCAAGTTGGTGTTTGTGTCTAAGCCATCCCTGCAGTCTGGAGGAGAGGGACATTTTTCACACCCACATTTTATTTTTGAAATGTTTTTCTTTACCTGTTGACTGTGGAAAAGATGCACTCAACCAGAAGGTGGTATTGGCTTGTTGCTGTGTATGATCTGGGAGGAAATGTGGCCACTGAATTGAGGACTTGTTCTTCAGTTGCTCTACTATTTTTACTGTAGCTGAGTTGTACCTGTTTTCTGTGCTTTGTTTTCCACAGCTGAGAGGTGGGACTAATGAATTTGTACCTTGTATAAAAAAATTCTGATTGCACAGATGAAGTATAAACACAGGAGTTCTATACATGAAAGATTGAACTGAATACTTTAAGGAGCTGCTGAGCTTTGTAACATAAGCTTCTGCAAAGAAACAGTTGTTCTTCTGTTCAGATACTGTTCTTGTCTGTTTATTGGTACTGGACTCCGATACAAATGTTCTAACAAGGCTCTCCTGCTTAGGTTAAAGGTTTGTCTTTAGTTTCATCATGATGTGAGGGCTACAGGCTTTGAGGCTCCTTTGGGGAGCAGTTTTGCTGCTTCTTGGTTCTGTGGGTAATATAATTCTTTGTTATACAGAAATAGAATGGTGGCTAGAGAAAGGAATCAGTAGATGTGACAACAGTAGCCTTCAAACTGTCCTAACAAAAAATGAGAGATGCCTTGACTATGGCACATCTGCTGTCTGCGTTTTCACATTTGCATGTTTCCAGTTCAGCAGGTGCAGATTTTGCAGATTTCAGAGGCTGCTTTAGCTGTTAGTGTTTTAAAGCTAAAGGCAGATGGAGGAGCTAAATTGTTCCTAGCATACTCTGAGTGGGGTGTTTTTTCAAATACCAGTGCAGTGCTTGAGAGGGTATTGTCCCGGCTCTGTGTTGCTGCTCTTCGGAGTTTGACCATTTAAAGCTGTGTAATGAGCAAACGGAGGTCTGGAACTGTGGGATCTCACATGCTGGCATTGGGAATGAGGAGTGGAGAAAGCATGTGTTGCTTGCTCCGTCCCAGTAAATCACCAACTGACAAACTGCTAATCTGCTGTCTGTGGATTCCTGAAGAATCAGTGTTAGACAGAAGCTGTTGAAAGAACAAGTCTTCACAGTGTAAGGAAAGCTTCCGAAGCTGCTACATTCTGTTTTCTTGCTCTTAAAAACATGAGAATACAGCAAGCTGGGTCAGCAGGCTGTCGGTGTACTGAAGGCTGGTTCTTGTCTGCCAGATGGATGGAAGCATGGAGGTATTTTTCACTCTGGTAGACCCCCTTATCTAGTAATCTTAATAACCACAACAGAAGTACTATTAAGTTGCAAATGCCCTTGTGATGACACAAACAGCTTACTCTGTAGGAGGAACCAGAGCTGAGAGTACAGAAGGCTTTAACTCTGAGATCACATGTGTGCTATTGCTTTGTGAATGCCTTATTTTAGCACACTACAGAAAAACTTATGTATGTGGCTTATCGACAGCGTGGGCACTTGTGCTACATATAAGCCCAGGATCACACTGTTAAACAAATGCGTAGCTTTTGAGGCTCACTTTCTTACGCAAATGCGGAGAGAAATAAGAAGCCAGATCTGTTTGGACACTGATACACCTAAACAGTGCCTTAGATACAGTGTATAAATAGCTACTACACCTTTAAGTAATTTTCTTTTTATTTCTAGATGCTAGCAAATTATGTTTGAACACAAAGCTCGTGCAATCATTTCTTCCCTGTTCAGAAGTCTTCATTGAAGAACTAAGCCCATACTTTGGCACAGTAGTTTGTTTCCATGGAAATGCAGGGATATTTTCAATATGGGATTATGACTCCCAGTGGGCTGTATCTGAGAGGGGTAACTTGTGAAGGCTACTTGTTAAGCACAAAAAAAAAAAAAAAAAGATTCTTTTGTCAGGGAAACCATAAAATATTCCCATAAAAGAACAGGTGACTGTGTAGTCATCTTCAAAATATTATTCCAGTGCAAAGGAATGTTATGCCAACTGTTAAAATAGACAAACTGAAGTTTCCTTGAAATGCAGAGTCCGTCTGAATTGCTCCTCTCAACATGCAAAATGTGACCTCAGTGCTGCTGTTGTTACCTCAAGCCATGCATTTTTATTCAGCAGAAGAAATCTTTCCAACACTAAGCTCTTGTTTTGCCAGTCTCTGAGGCATATCCAAACAGCCCAAATCTTTGTTACATCAAAGGCAAACAAAGTGCAGCAGCAGAAAGCTAAAAATATCTGGAATATACCAATGAGAGCACTAATAAGCCTGCTTTGGGAAGAGTTAAAGCTGATGATACTTGACAACTTGTTTTTAAAACAAGTAGAAATGCAGCGCTAAAACCAACCTGAAGTGTAGACCCAGCAGTTCAGAGCCAAGCTGAACATAACAATCCTGTGTCAGTCCTTGAGGCAACAACAAATCCTGTCTTTACAGATCCTTTTAGCATGCAGAGTGGGAGAATAGGAGCTGATACGGTTCCAGGTTAGAGGTTTTAGAGCTGAAAGCTGTGCTGTGTACTTGGGGATGTTTGCAGGAGTATTAGAGGTAAGGAATTTTCCACTGGTTGTGGGCACTGCTGCAGCTGGGGACTGCAGAGCCTTTGTGCTTCTCTATAGGCGTGTGCTGGTTTCCACTCAGAACCCTGCGTGGCATTGACAGAAAAGGGTGCTGGGGAGCCACTGAAGCTTAGATCCAAACGATTCAACCCTTTGCTGATTATTGACTCTTGCCTTTCCTCCTGTTAGCAGATTTGCTTTCAAAAACATCGGTGGCCCTGAGAGGCTTGGTGCAAGATCTGGCTGTTCATGCACAGCAGAGCAGCTTGTGAGTTAAGCATATGAAAGTATCCTGGGATGCACCTGGAGCCTTTGTCAAGATCTTGTTTGTTGATCACTACAAAGACGTAATTTCCAGTGACATAGGAAAGGTACATTAAATATTGAAGTGTGCTTAAAGCTCAGCTTTGTCATACTGCACAGAAAACATAGTGTTTGAAAAGGTTTCTTTGGGTAAATGAAAATTATGATCAATATGGCAGCAGTTTCTTCTTATTTCAGGTTGAAAAATGCAAAGAAATGAAACATACTGTTGCTATCCGGTTTGTTTGTTTGGGTACTATGAAAACTCAATTTAAGTATAGGCTGAAATACTACAATTCTATTTTGCATAATGCAATACAGTTTTATTTATGGTCTAGTGGTTAAAATCAAACCCCAAGAGTCAAGAGGGCTGGGGTCTGTTCCTGGCTGTTTTTCAGCTTGTTTTGAACGCAGACAAATCCTTTATGGACTTAGTTCAGCTAAGTCCATCATCAACAAATGGCAAGTCAGTGATTCACTGCGTTCCTAATTGAAAACATATGAGTTGTGCCATGGGTTTTGTTTGGGATTTCTTGCGGTTACAATTAGGCACGTTTACCACTTTGTCAGTTTGTTTACAGGCACTGAGCTCCCAGGTCAGCACAGCACAAACGTGCACGACTCCATTGCCCTGCATACAGGGAGCCACGTGTTTATGTGGGCAGAGATGAACTGAAAACAGTGCTGTACACAGCCAGGGCTTTGAACGGGAATGTCCATTTTTCAGTTCGTGTCTGGTGAGGATGCTATGAAGTGAAATGTCTGCAGCGACCGTGGCAGAAGTTGAGGTAACAGTTGATGGGTCTTCAGAAAGAGAAGTGCAAGGCAAGGGAGCTGGAGGTTTATGCTTACCCCTGCTCCTGGGATTGCCAAGCCAGCCAAGTGTGCTTGTACAGAGGCTCCCACAGTAGAGGTACCTCTGCAGGGTTTCCAGTTATTATGGAAAAGAAAATCCTCTGCCATGTTTCCAGTGCAAAATGTGCAAGCCAGGAGTGACTCTGGGTTCCTCTCAGACCTGAGCAGTCTGACTCTGCCGTCAAAACCAAAGGGAAGCTAACACCCAGGTATGAAACTTAAACGTAGCATTTCAGATTGCTTTTTGTGCAATTAATGCATTAGTTTAACAGAGCAACATAGCTTGAAACAGCTGTTTCCCTTTCATTATGTTGCAATGACAGTGCCTGACAATACCTCCCCTGGTTAGAAAAGACCCTGTAACATGGAAGTTGAAGTCATTAGTATTCTAGACCATAAATCCTCTTATTTTCTAATTATGTATGAAAACTGTCACTGCTCTGTAATGGGTTATGAAGATAATGGATAACTTGAAAGGAGGGTCAGTATGTAGAGAGGTCAGATAGCATTCTTCACTACCTGGTTACTTCTGGGAATCATCAGACCTCTGGCCCTACAGCTGAGCCAAACGTTCCCTAAACTGTAAGTGTGTGAAATGCCTGCCCAACACTTACTAGTATGTTGTAATTCATATTGTTGCTTCAGTGGGGTTTATTGTTTAATTAAGTCCAATGTCCCAAACACCTCCAGGGCTGGTCACTCACTCGTTCCCTCTGGATTCTCAGCTGGAGTTGCAGGTTGGGTGATCAGAAGTACCAGGGAATAAGTATTTGGTGCTTGTGTGAAGTAGTTAGTGGTCTGGTTGGTCATGGAGGGGTGACTGCCACAGACATCCTGGTGGTAGCTGGCCCAAATGCCCAGCTTTGGGACTACACACAGTTGACAGAATGGAAAGCTCCAGGAATAGATCTAGCCTATTTTGGGACGTTAGTCTAGGGTCTCATTTGGTAGACACTGCTGAGGCAGGATACATAGGTACTTGTACTGTTACAGGGGATGGGGTTGTAAAAGGGGATCTTGGTCCTCAAGGCTTTAACTAAACACTTTTCATCAGCACGACATCGATATACATGTATTTCTAATACATACTTCCATTATTTATTTGTGGTGCAATTCAGAGCAGCACTCTGATCCTGCTCTTCAAGTCAGGTTTGTGTAATTTCAGAAATGTATTTGCACAAGCTTAATTATGCATGTTGTGCCTGAGATGTGTATCAATCTGGATACTGGCTACCCACCTGTCCACGTATGTCCCTAACTGCCTGATTTGCATGCCTTGCTCACTGGGGAATAAGCAGCAACTGAAATAACCTGTTTCTAGTTATTTGACTTTCATTTCTTCAAGACTTAGCACAAAATAATTGGGCTGCATTTCCTGTGCTTCAGAGGAAAGGCTAAACTCCTTGCATTATCTGTCCACCTTTTGGTTTATCTGTCTTTGTGTGACCTCTGGAGAACCCAGATAGTGGGTAAAATTTCTGAAGATTGAGTGTTCGTCAAAGGTTTTTGCAACTCTTTGGAGGAGGTCATCACCTCTAATTTTAGAAATACTGATCTTATCTGAACACCTGAAAAGTCAAAAGCCAATTAGTTTCATCTGTCAACCAAAACCATGTGGGGAGGCAGGTGTTTCGGTTCCCAAGAGACACAGTGGCCAGGGCCAAGGACGGGGAAGCCCACTGCATGGACAGTGCTCTCAGCACCTGCTTGGGGAAGGAGTTGAGCTGGTATGTACCCAAAGGATCAGAGCCAGCGATGCACCAGCTGCAGAAAGCAGCTGCTCCTGTGAAGTCCCCTGCCAACACGGGGGTGTTTCTGGGGGCACTGCAAGCACCTTTCCCGGGGCTGCTTTCAGCTTCCAGCTGGGAGCGAAAGCAGGTGAGGAGTCGGCTGATGGAAGGGATGAAACTCCTTCAGGAGATGTTAGGACCTCATAGGAGAGCACACTGGCCAGAGTTTGACAGGTGGGGAAACACTGGAGGCAGGGATGAATGAGACTTAGGTCATCATTTAGTAGTCTTGGCTCTGCCTCTCCCCCAAGGAGCCGTTCACTCTGTGGGCTGCTTGCAGCAACCTCCCAAGCTCATCTTTCCCTTCCTAAAGCAGGGTGCTGGCCATGGGGAGCTGCTTCCTCAAAGCTGCCTCAGTGGTGTGGGAAATCAGCATGTTTCACTGATCTCAATTGAGGGCTTTTACAACACCAAATCTGTAGTGGCTGGAAATAAAGCGGCTGGGCAGGACTGGCTTGCAGGTGTGCAGTTTGAGGTGGCAGGTACATCTCACAGAGGTGACATGGCTGCTGAAGCAACACAAAAAGGAGTGGGTATTGCAACTTTAGCTCCTGCTTCTGTCCTGTGATCGGTCACTAGCTTGTAAGAAGCGTCCTCAAACCCTGAATCAAACTGTTACATCCTCAATGAGAAGCTACCCTGCCTGAATTTGAAATCTTGTGTGTGTGGAGGAACAAGGAAAGAAATGGACAGCCCTTGAAGGGCTTTCTCCTCCTCACAGCTTAAACAGAGCCATCACAGGCAGTACAGTTTTCCTTAGCTATTCATTTTGAAACAAAACAGACTTTAAACATTTATTTTCAGAGAAGCCTTCCAGGAGGCCTGCATACTTATGTGGGTCCTTTTTGCAACATCACTCCAACTCATTCAGCTTTGTATTTAGTGCAAACTGGATCTCAAAGCTACTTTTGATTACTCTGTGCATACCTGTAAATTGCAGAATAGGTCTGGTCATCTTACTGTGTGTGTTTTGCAAACCCGTGCACTGCAATGTGATGCAGCACTATGTGCAGCTTTGGTACTGTCCTGCAAGACTTGATTTATTCCTCAATGATATGCACGTAAAAGCCCAAGCGTAAGTGTGTTAAAGTATACAATTAAATTTAGACATGCTTATGTCAGAGTGATCTGGTGTGCGAGGCTCTGGCTGGGAGCACCTTCAGATGCAGGGCAAAATTCTCTTCTCAGATTCCCGGAGTAGCTCCTGACTCGGTCTCCTGAGTCTCCTGCTCTGACATGTACAGGCGTTTTGTGGTGTGAAGGAAAGCGAGCTCCCTGAAACAAGTAATCTGTCAGCAACTGAGGCATGGACAATAATAGCAAAGCCCCAAAAAGAGCATGAGACCCTTTCTTGAACCAGTTGCTCTGCATCTCTGAGAAGCAAAAAGGGTTCGTGTCACTTGTACAATGTGCTTGTAGCCTCTTCCTTCTAATTATCACTGACCTAACGATCTAAGACTGCTTTGTGGATATGAGGACAGAATTTTGCCTGCAGGATGCACAATTACCTACTGTGCCTTCTCTATAAGTCGGTTATAAGTAAGTGTATTTGGAATAGCTGCCAGGCCAACTTCTGAGCTTACCAGAGGACAGAGCTCCAGGAGATACAGTCCCACATGACACAGAGCTGTTGCAGTTTTAAAATCAGTCTGATTTTTTTCTTTAACAGGAGAGCCCAGTGTAACTCCGTCAAGACTGGAGTGACACTCTGAATCTGCATCTGCCTCATGTGAGTTAAAATCCTGGCAGCAGCATTTTGCATAAGCTGGAGCCTCTGTAGAGATTTTTTTTTTTCCCCCTTTTCAGGAAGGCTATAAAATTGTTACTGTATGTGTCTCGGCAGCAAAGGTAAAAACAACCCCACAAATGCATGAAAGCTGCATACCTTACTGCACAACTGCTCATTCCAGGTCAGCTTCCCTCCTAGCACGTACTGTGTAAGGGACGCCTGCACTCATCACAGACCTGAAGGCTTGCAGCGTTCACTCCCGGGGTACTGCTTTTTAGCTTTCAATAGTATGATGTTAAGCCAAGTGATGGTATTAAGGGGAGGCTGAAATGCTGTCAGCTGGCTTCTGTTTTGTTTTTTTTTTAAACCTTTGGTTGTTTTCTTTCCACCCTGGTTGCACAGTCCATGAGCACTGGTGCTGGTAGTCCTGCGCTGCTGAAGCATTTGCCTGTGTTGGAACATGAACTATTAAAATAACATGGTCCTCTGGAGCTAGAGGCTTAGCATGGTGGCAGAGACATGGCCATCAAGTAGTAAGAAAGAGAAAAAGGCATCAGAAGAAGCTGGAACCTGTGCTTTGGTTTTACTGTCATCCCATGTGGGTTGGGCAAGGATACTCTGCAAATGGATTCGTGGCGCTGCCTCTTCACCTGTCACAGAGTTGGGGATGCTTGAAGACTGGGCCCTTCTCGGCTAGGTGAAAGAGCTGAGCGTGGGAGATGCTGCATGGCAGATAGCTGAATTCATGGCATCGCTGTGGCACACAAATCATTTCCAGTTGTGGTCTCAGCAACCAGGTCTGAGGGAGGGGGATGTTCCAGGAAAGTTTAAAACTATTTTTTCATCATGCAGCTGCAGAAAAAAATACTGATCTGTCCTCTCTACTCTTCCCCACGCATGCCTGAAGTAATTAAGAGAGAGCGAGCGAACAGCCCTGAGTACAATATTGAAATACATTTTTTCATCTAGTAATGCATATAACTGGGGCATCTTCCCAGAACGTGCTGCCATAGTTGCAGCAGTGTTTAGCCTGTTCATGCTTGATCTGAAGGAGGTGGATCGTTTGTTTGCCCAGAAGCTCATGTTACTGAAACAGGCATTTGCACAGCTTATGAGAAATGTCAGTGGGCTGTGGCTCATACCAATTGATGCCGCGTGTGCTGTGGTGTAGGGTGCTGTCAAGGTGGGCTCAGTGAGCTCTCTGTTCGCAGCTGTGTGTCTAATTAAAGGAAAGTTTATCCTGAACAGTAAGTATGATGGTGACTGGAGAATGTTTATTGTCCCTTTCCTGTTTCCAGGAGTCCAGTTTCCTGTGTGTCTGTTTAGTTTGTGTACCAAGGAGAAGGCTCTCATTTTCCAGATATTGTGGAGTGGTAGAAAAATAGGGAAGCAACCTCAGGCATGAATAAGCTAGTTGTTTAGTTTTATTCAAAGAGATTTCACGGAGGCAAGATCTAGAGCTTGAGAGGTAAGGGAAATAACACCCCCCCCCCCCACACAC
>JAVJGJ010000062.1:23253606-23273545 GCA_035590215.1 Microhierax caerulescens
AGACTTTTTCCTACTGGTGCTTCAGCTTGTTTCCTTAGACTTACAGAGTTAAAAGGAGGTCTGAAGTGATAAATCTAAGACAGAGAGGCAAATGCAGAAAGGAAGAAACTGAGTGAAGGCATTTTGTGAGCAGCTGGCCACATGTCCTGCTGCAGCCGTTCTCTTGGTGGAGTGTTAACAAGATGCACAGGTTCTTGAACAAAAAGCCCTACAGTTTCCCTGGAAAGGTTCTGCTGGAGCTGCTGCTGAACCACTTCTGCTTGTCCAGAGGAGATGCCAGTGTGCTCCTTGAGATTCCTTGTGTCTGTGCAGCATCAGCATGTTGGTTTGTTCAGAGAGCAGTTTTTCATTGGAGAAATGTTTTGTTTAGGGGTGATGTTTTATGGATACGTTGGAAACATGGTCAGTCAGATTCCCAAGAAGCTAATGGGGAGGAGTGCAGCAACTTCATGGACAGAGCAGGGGGCCAGAGGCTGCTTCACATAATGAGGAGCTTTGCAGTGCTTTTACCTTCTGAGAGTATGTGCAGGTGTATTTATTAACATTTTCTCTGGGAAGTGCCTTTACTGTCCTGCATTGCAGGAATTCCTTTTTCCAGATGATGCTCTGGTGTCACTCTCACAATGTTATTCATCACCTAACTGCCTTTTGCTCCCTCCAGCTCTAGCTCACTCCCCAGAACTGCCTTGTCAATCACCGCTTTCTTCATTAGCTGTAGTTTTTGACTGCTTATTCTTATCTATAGCTCAGTCAACCCTTCCTTTCCTAAAGGACAGAAAAGACTATGTGCACTGAATGTTGTATGATGTTGTTGATGTTTTCCATCGGTATAATAATGCTTGAAAGTTTTGACAACTGTTTCATTGATTTTAGTAATCTGTTTAAGAACATTACAAGTTTGCTTGTTATGTTTTTAATGGTGTTAGTTTGATGGGGAAAATTAACTCTGAGGATTCTAGTGTTTTTTAGATTATTAGGTAATAGGGGAACCTTCTGTAATGGTTACTATGATCTGAGTCTTTTGACAGTCATGTTTCTTCTATAGTCTTTGCCTTGTTAGTATTTTTGTAGTATTTCATAGATTTGTTTTCTCCTCTCAGATTCAGCTTCCGTATTTCACAGTGTGTATATATATAGTGGTGATTACTTGAGCAGTATAGACAACATGTATTTATATATTTGTGAGGTCCACAGATGTGCTAGCTATCTCTTGGGAGATGTCTGCTAACGAGTTTGCTGTGTAACTTGCACATTTTTGTGTTTTGCTCAGCTAAATTTGAAATATTCAAGTGTTTGAGACAGTTGGACCCATGGTAACCCTCATTGCAGTCAGGGGTTGTAGTTGACCTTGTTACATCTTAGGACCAATTTAAGACAGGAACATGCAGCAAATACAAACACACCATTAGAGAAACAGTCATTTTCACCTGTTGTAGAAACACTGTGACTTCCTTTTAAATGCTAATTAAATGATCTGATTAAGCAGTAACATTTCCTGTAGATGGGAATGTCATTAGTAGGAAGAAGACAGGCCTGATGGTAGGAATGACTTGCTTGAACAAGTCCATTTCTTTTGCATTGAGCTAAGATGTGTGTCACAGATCAGCAGCTCCTCTGAAATGTGAGAACGGTAAGCTTGCTTAAAAGAGTAGAATTTTGATGCACAAGGGTAATAGCTTACGTATTTTTACAGTACCATATGGTATTATTAACAAACAAATTGCATGTTAACTTGACAGCTCTACCTTTAAGCTAACTTAGTGTGCAGCAAACATAAATACCCCTGAGATGAAATCTGGAGACAATACTAAGCTTTGGGATTGTATCCAGAACAGTAACAGTAGCACAGCAGCAATGAATTTCAGGCTTTCTAACCATGAATACATGTGTTGCCCAAATTTATTGGTTTCTTTATCAGCTTTGCAAAAACACAGCAAACCAGAACCCAATCCAAGCAGGTGGAACAGGGAGCATTCATACATCTGCCTAACAGGACTGCAGGGAGAGGAGCTGCAGTTTGAAATACATTTTTCCTGATGCAGAGAGCTGTGATAGACTGATGGATATTTCATCTGGTGCACTCTGCTGCTGAAACCTGAACTGTGGCTCCGCTCGGCTGCAGTCCCGGAGCATGAGCTAATTCCACTGTGGCTCTGGGCTGGGGGACCCAAGGCAGCGAAGGGCAGAAGCGAAGAAGCAAAGAAGGGAATGTGTGATGTGGAGGAGGGAGGAGGGCAAATTGGGTACATTACTTTTAACTGCCTTCTTGTTTAACCCCCTAGCTGTTTTCAAATTTTCTAACTGAAGTCTCATCTTGGTACAGTGTATAAATCCCCTGAATACGAATCTCTTGGATTTGACCTGACCGTAGAAAGATTAGTTTCCATTGGATACCCTCATGAGCTGCTCAATTTTGTGTATGATCCTGCATTCCCTACCAGGTAAATGACTAACAGATACCGACCCAGCCTGCTTGAGGTCTTGAATATTTGTTCTGTAAAGTTCATAGGCAACACGTGAGGCCAGGTTTGAGGAGTTGTGCCTGTGAAGCCTGTGGTTGACCACAGGTCATGGGGAAGGAAGCAGACTGCTCCAGTATGTGGAGGACCTTTGCACACATGAACGCATGCCGGCAAAGAGGGAGTGTTCAAGAAAGGAGGCCTGCTAAAAACATGGTCCAAAAATAATCTTTCAAAGCAAAGAGAGCGGAGACACAATTGGATTGGGAGTTAAATCACAATTAAGGGGAGAAGAAGCCATTGCTGTCCATGAGGCTGCTAGAATGTCTCAGAACATTTTTCATTAATGATTTTAATTTGTAGTGTCCTGGTGCATAAGACATCCAGAATATCAAGGTGACAGTAAACAATGAAAGTGAGACCAACCCAATTCACTTGTCTAGATGCCAAGAATAAAGCTAATGGTGCAAAGTTACTGAATTCTTACATTTTGTCTTTTGGTAGCAGAGGTAAAAAGGATTTTGTGTGTTTTAAAGAAGGCTTTTGATCTAACTCTGCCTTTAAGTTGTTTCCAGTTGTGCCTTTGCTGGATTTTGCTTTTTTGACTCCTTTGGAGCTTCTTTATGAAAGTCTGGACCAGAAAGTCTGTTGGCTTGTTCCAGTTTTCAGCCTGGCAGCCTCCTTTCTTCCCTCTTCTCAGCATGTTTTACACTGAGACTGTTGCTGGGTGCCCCCATGCCCATAACAAGACAGTAGCACTTCACAAACCTGTGATGAAGACTCCGTTAAATCCACTGCCTTTATCCCAGGGAGGGGACAGAAGGGATATCTCTGTGGGAAGTCTGCGTTCTCCAGATGCCAGCTACTAGATAAGTGAGACATTTTGTTGGAGATGGAACTGGGAAATGTCCAAAGTGTTTTGTGTAATAGTTACATGCCCCATCTGGCTCTGTCTGTAACAGAGTGATGAAAAAGAGGGGAAAAATTCCTTTATCACACCTCACTCTTCCTTGCAGCCCAGCAGGGCTGTCAGGGAACCACAAACACAGGTGTTGGATTCATGACCCTGTGGAAGAGACCCATGCCTTCCCTGGTACGTGCATAGCTAAGCCTCTGCCGGGTTAAACGGTTCCATTTTCAAGACTAGAGAGAGCAGATCAGTGGTACCTTTCATCTGGCAGTGCAGGGCTCTTGTTGCTCACCTGCAGCCAGGTAAAAGGGACAGTAGGGAACACCATCTGCATAATAACAGCAACTCTGTTCTGATGCCCCACGCCAAGAGAGCAAGCTGTTCTAGAACTGTTCTAACTGCCATTAAAATGGTCACCGCTTAATATGCTCACTTCTTCACATCTTAAATCACTTTCTTAACAGAGGCCTGGTGTTTGATACCCACTATGGAAACCTGTTGAAGGTTGATGCCTATGGGAACCTCCTAGTGTGTGCACATGGCTTTAATTTCCTCAGAGGGTGAGTGCTGACTCTTGGCTGTTTTGTTTTGTTTTGCTTTTTTTTACTTAATACGTTCTTTTTTGTCACTGAATCCTTGGGGCACGCATAACATGCATAAACGTGCATAACGGGTCACAGGGACTCCACTAACAGCAGATGCTGTATTGGTGTTCCAACAGCTCCAGGGTTGACTGGGGATGCATTGAGGGTCCCAGACACCGCAACAGCCCAGGCTGTTTATAGAGGAAAGGTCCATGTCAGCATAGGCACATCTGTAGTGTGCTGGGAATAGAAGAGAGTGTGCTGTGAGGAGTGATAGATGGGATAATCCAGGTGCTGTTGACCTGTCCTGGCACAGTTTAACATTAGCACCTTGTCAGTTAAGACAAAGCCACCATGTGAGGGCTGCTGGCAAAAGAGAGGACCTGTGCACTGTGAGACTGTTACTTCCACAGCCATTGCTAAGGAAGTTCAAGGGCCTGAGCTGGCTTGGGGAAGGAACAAGCTTGCTCTGCCCCTTAGCGTTTCTGACCTTTGAGGGTGTCAGAAGTGAGGCATTGCGTGCCATTTCCCGCAGCCTTCCATGGCCACCTTTGCTCCAGACATGTCTTGGGCTCTCACTTGTGCTTGTTCTGGCCATCGGTGCATGGGTGTCTGCACGTGCCTGGCTGGAAGGTGATGGTGTGGTTGTGGAGACGGGTGGGTGCAATCTTGTGCGGTGGTTGGGTTCCATGATCTTAAATGTCTTTTCCAACTTATGTGATTCAATGATTCTTGCCCCAGAATCTAACCACCTAAAGGTGCTTTAGGAAGCAGAGGGGACCACAGTGCTACCTGCCTGCTGTGTCCCAGCACACCCCCTCCTATCCCTGCTCTGAGGGTGGATGGATGGAAGGCAGTGCAGGCCAGCTCAGGGCCTCCAAGGCGGCAAGCCTTGTCATTGCAGGCCTGTACGTCCTTGCGTCAGGAAGCCAAAATTTAGAAAAAGCCCTTACGTATGCACTCCAGTTCTTTGAGTCAGAGGTGATCTTCAGAAGCTCCAGAAATGAAGGAAACCAGAATAATTAAATGACTTTTATTCATCACCACCCGGCTGATTAATTGCAGAGGGCCCCAGGCTAAGCCTCCCGCAGGGCCAGCACTCCCCTGCTGAAAGCTGCGCAGGGGAATGTAAAGCAACACATGGAAAGTGGGGGAAAGTTTAAGATAAGCAAACAATGAAAGTGCAGATGGTTTAAGGCATCCTCATAGCCGACATCATGGGGCTTAAGGTCGAGTTGTGGACTCTCAACCACTCCATTTCCCTGTGTGGGCTCTGCTCAGTGTGCTGACTCAGCAGTGAGGGCTTTGTCCCCGGCTCTGCTGGAGCTAGCACAGGGAAGGGAACTATGTCACTGCATATAGTTTTGCTCTTGCGCTGCTAGTGCATGTGGGAAAGCTGGGTGTTGATTAAAGCACAGCAGACTCCAGTTAATGGACCCTGCTACAGCTGTATTTTGCAGGTCAGTGCATTTTATTCTTGTTATTTGTTGTGGTTTCATTTTTCTCCACTTTGTCTATTCTCAGGCCAGAAACACGGGATCAATATCCAAATAAATTTATCCAGAGGGATGACACAGATAGGTTTTACATTCTGAACACGTTATTCAATCTACCAGGTGAGTTTAATGTGAGCCAACGCATGCCTGTTTCTGTGCCTCTGCAGCCAGTAAAGCTTTGCTAATGTCATACTCTGCTTATCTGCTGGGTTTGGTTTGTTGTTTTTTTTTACATTAACTTTCTTCTTTTGGCTACGAGACCTAAAGTTAGCTGGCCATGTGATGTTATCCTTGGTTTAAAATCTTGCCTTGTTTCTTTGCAGAGACCTACCTTTTGGCTTGCCTAGTGGATTTCTTTACTAACTGTGACCGGTACACTAGGTACGTATTCCCTCCAGTTTAAGGTGCTGATGGTATAGCAAGATTGTTGTTATAAAGAGCAATACAGCACAGATGAAGAAAAGTTCAAGCCTCTTGAGCTATTGACGTTATGAGGATTTAGTGGTGGCAAGATGATCTGTGTGTGCAGCAGACGCTGGTTATGAGGGTTTCCTTCATAGGGTACATCAGTATCGCCATACTGACTGGCACTGGTGTTTGGGCCAGCTTTTAAGACCCCACACTTACTGCAAGGTGATTACAGTTACCAGACAGCTCATTTTGAGCCTGTGTCTGCTGGAGCCATGTTTGAACTGGTAACTGAAAGGCTAAATTTCCTCAGCCAGTTGCCAGAGGTCCCTGTGTCATAATTGAGGACTTTGTTCACTTGAAGGTGAAATGCTCGGGCACAGTGTAGTGTAAAAGGCTGTCTGTGCAGCATGAGTATTTACCCAGCTTTCAAATAGGTATAAGCATAAAAACAAGCTGCAGCTTGAACTGGCCGATGTGAATGCTGCTGTGGTGCTGACTCATGTGATGGGTCGTCTTTGCATACGATGTGAGTGGAAGGCAAAGGTTTAATGGGATTTTACCCAAGAGCAGAGGAACTGTTTATGCTGACGATCCATCAGGTGAAGTATCCTTTCTCAGGAAAGGCGTGATGATTGCTGTTATAATAAATACAGGTCTTTTTAATCCTCCTTGATTTCTTCTGATGCAAACTCTCACGGGTGTCTCAAAGATCCCTCCACAATATCTTGTAGAGGAAATTTCTCATGTTAACTCTTAACTGTTCAACACAGAACTAGTTCCTTCTCTAAGCAGTGAGTATTACATTTAGTTTATTTCTGTGGCATCCCCCTTCTTTAGTGTTGGAAAGAGGGTGAAAGAGCAGCACTCTGCTTAGTTTCTCAGTACCATTCATCTTTTGTAAAATGCTGCAAACTGCACAGCACCAGTCTTTTTTCCTTGTAATAATGTGGGGTAGAAATAAGAGTTGCTGTCACAGAAAGCTGTAGTACTGCTGTGGAGGCACAGGCCCGTAGTTAGGAGTTCACATCCTAAAATTTTAAACAAACGTTTTTGGGTAGCACGCAGACCCTGTTAAGCTCTGTTTGTAGCCTTCTTTCAAGTCTGAGCTGTGGTAAAGTAGTAAATAAGAAACCACTACAGTAAACCAAACTCCAAACGGCATTTTGAACTGTCTCTTTTCTTTTACGTGTTTCTCACCTGCTGCGATTGGCTGCTACAATCTCTCTTCTTCCTCCCCACAGCTGTGAAACAGGGTTTAAAGATGGAGACCTCTTCATGTCCTTCAGGAGTATGTTCCAGGATGTCAGAGATGCTGTTGACTGGGTTCATTACAAGGTGATTGCAAGAACTCCTTGGGACGTCTGTAGTTGTAACGGAGTTAGAGGGACTGGTTTGTAACTCAGGAATTAAGATGTGTTAATCCACTTCAGGCAAGAGCCCCGCTTTGCCGCCTAGTTAGCAAATAATAAATCGCGGCTGTAAGTCAAGATCTCCACTGCCCTCCTAGTACTGGAACATATCTGTCTTGGCTCCCTGTTCCTTTTTATGGTGCCCAGATACCATTTCTGTATTGTAATTCATGGGGTTTAGAACATGATGCCATGAGGTTATTTGTATTTACAGTCCACAACTTGTGCGTTGTCCTAATTATTAAAACGTTTTACTGTAAATGGTTTACATTGGTACTATCTTATGTTGTCTGAAAAGTACCTGCATTAAACAGAGAAATACATCAATTCTTCTCTATTTAGAGAGGAGAGGCAGTTAATCTTTTTCACACACTTGTGCACAGATTTAGAATATGATTTTGTGAGCGTTAATGTCTGCTTAAAGACCTGATTTTCTTGTTCTTCCTCATTCAAGAGGTCTGTTGGGGTGGGATGGAGAACGATCACAGGAGAACCCTGCTCACAGTTGTACTTGTGGTGGTTCTTTAAGCCATAGCAAAGTCAGGAATCTATTTTTCTTTCCTTATGCAGTGTTGTGTGATACATGTTGGAGTTGGCCTTTCAGTAAAGCATTATGGTCAGTGTTGGAGACAGGTCGTTGACTGTCTTGTTTGGTATGGCAAATCTTTTTTTTTTGTTGTTTCTATTGTATTCCCTTCTGAAAGGGTTAAAATGCTGTTGAAGTGGATTATTTACCATGGTGAGGGAATCGATGGATCACAGAGTTTGTGATGGTCCCTGCTACTCAAAGCCTCTCATCTCTAGAGTCACTGGTTCAGATTCGCCCTGGTTTGTACTTTCACAGCATTTTAAAGTGTGAAAGTTGGCATTACTTTGATGTCTCTTACATCATAAGTTTCCATTACCTCACTGGGTTCTGTTGTTTCTATTTCAGGGATCACTCAAGGAAAAGACCCTTGAGAATCTGGAAAAGTACGTGGTGAAAGATGTAAGTGTGAAGTTACTTTACTTGTGCTACGTGACATTCTATACTGAGTAAGCAGGCAAGAAATAAACATGTTGATTTGCTTTACTAAACCACAAAACAGATAACGCTGTCATTTCTATTGTAATAATCAAAGGGAAAGTGGAAAGTTCGGATGCAGCCTTTATTCTGAGCCAGTGATCCACGTGATTCCGTATTCATGTGCATGTTTTTTACGTAAAATGTAAAAGCCAGAGGAAATTTTACCATGGGACACAGGTGAATACGCTGGCAAGGCTTGTGTTGTTTCTTTTGGTGCGGAAAGCAGCTGTGTTCCCTGCCCACATTTTCTCTGCCCAAGCAGACCTTGTTTTTAAAAAGCAACAGATGAGCATCTTTTTAGACAGAAGTATTCCTTAGCCATCCAACAAAAATGTTATGTGCGTTTAACTGTGAGGGACTGAGGAAAGCATCCTGAAAGACTCACCAGCGTCCAGTCTCTTGATAAGCTGAAAAGTGTGTTCAGCACGCCTAACTGAGCAAGCTCCGGTGGTTGCCTTACTTGTGCTCTCTCTGCAGTGTGCAAGGCCCCTCTGGACCACACATGGTATAATTATTCTTTAGTTTAGATGAGCCCTGTCTCGAAGTATCACTTTGAAGCAGTTAACATTGTTTCTAGTTATATGCCAGCAAAATTCTTAGGAAACTGTTCAGTGACGTAAACAGCTACTCTGGCAACGGACTGAGATTCATGATTGAATAAAAGTATCCCCAGGAATAAATTCTGCCTAATCTGAGGTTGGAATTATAATGCACTCCAATTTGTGGCTTGTGTGAGCTCAGATTTCGTCTGCCTCTGGGCCCGTTTTGGGAACGGACTGGGAGCTGGAGGAGCTGCTCCAGCACGCCTGGCACAGGCCACATTGGTGGGAGCAGCACAGGGTGCCTGGCACTGTCCTTGGCAAAGGCACTGCAGTCCTGCTGAACCCTTCCCCCTTGCCTTCTCCCCCTGGGCTGTTCTCTGAGGGGGTGTTGTGTGGATGGACCAGCAGCTTTCCTGGCTCTGGCCACTGCAAAACACATGAGTTTGCTCGCTTGATGGGCTGATTTGCTTTGTTTTGTCTGGTAGCATCATAGTTTAAAGTGTTTGAATCTCTGTAACTCCTGTGTGTGACTTGTATATCCATTGGCTTTCAGGGGAAGCTACCACTGCTGCTCAGCCGCATGAATGAAGTTGGGAAGGTGTTTCTTGTCACAAACAGCGACTATAAATACACAGATGTAAGTGCTGCTCAGTTGTTGTGTTGGTATATAATAGAGTAAGCAAATGCCAGCCATTCATTTGTATGGGTGTTGGTAGGACATCTTCTGGTGGAGAATTAGGTGTTTTCTAAGCTAGGTGTAGGATGGTTTAGTGGTGAATGCAGATTAGGTCTTGACTCATCTTGTGTAGTCCTGGTTCTGCTACTGACCTAGCATGGGCCTGGCTTAAGTCCCTCTGTGCCTCACTCAGTTCCTCAGCAATTAAAAGGCTGAAAGAGATACTAATTTTAGATTTCAGCATCCTTTAAAATGCAGAACTTGTCTTTCAAGTGAGATAGTCTGAGTACAGACAGGTCACCAAAGCCACTGTCCTGGAGAGGTCTAAGAGCCAGAAAAGGCTGTCTGCTGTGCTGTAGGAATAAACACTGTTACTTCAACTCCAGGTAAATGTCAGGATGTTGCAACACTGCTAATGCAAAGATTTATATGCCATTTTAAAGCATTGCAAGATATACCTGAAGCAGTGTGCAGATTTCTGAGGCAGATGTGTTCTTTGATAATTAAAATTACTGGTTTAGTTCCTGTCACTTTAAATTCTATTCATTCATTTTGTCTCCAGATCATATGCTGACTTTCATGGAAATCCTGAAAATATAAAGTTCTGTAACCTGAAAAGATAAAAGCAGAAAAGTATGCATTTATAAACTACACAAATGTATGTTCAAAAACACATCTTTGAATACTTTTCTTTCTGTCTTTCAGAAAATTATGACTTACTTGTTTGACTTTCCACATGGACCAAAGGTATGTGATTTCTAGACTGCAGTTCCAACAGAAACTGATGTGCCTAATTATCTGTGTAGCTGGAAGGCATTTTAATCCTGCTTCATCGGCTGCATGGGATTAGTTGCTTTAATCTGGTTAAAATACACTTGCTGGATCAAAGCAAATACAATATAACAGAGAAAAGAGGCATCATCTGGTCTCAAACAATAATCTGTGTTAATGATAACATTATTTTAGTGATAAAAAAATTTTAACTGTGGCATTTTGCAGCCAGGTTTCTTAGAAATCTTGATCAGTGTTTTAGATGTTTTAAAAAAAAACCTTGATGGAAAGGGAAGAGTATTATAAAACAACAGAAACATTTATGGCTGATTGTGCCTTGACTACGGTAACTCCAAACGTTTGAGTCATGCTTTTTCTCATTTTCTGAGGTCAAAACTCAGCCCCGCAACTTTTGGAGAGAGGCTTATGAGCTGAATTTATACTGCTTTTTCAGTGTCTCAGTGGGAGGCTATCTCATGCTCAAAAGATGTGTTTTCACACTGTGCTCTGAAGGTAGAAGGCAACCAAGGGAGAAATTTTCAGAACATGGAAAATCACCGTAACTGATAGATCAAAGAAATCCTTGCTGTGGTCTTGATGTCAGAAAAAATAGAAGCAAGGAGCAGAAAGGGCTCATGAATGCCCAGTGTTCTTCAGGCAGGGCTGTGATTCAAAGCCGTGCTCTGTGGAATGGAGTCCAGGCATTTCCCAGTCATGGCAAATGTACCACTGTGGCCTCGCAAGGCTGAAGCCATAAAGTTTCATGTGTCTGGATCTGGTAGGATATCACCCTCAGAAACAGTGGCAGCAGTGTCTTTTACAGCACCTCTTTACATGACAGCTGTGCTGTGATGTGGATGTTCAGTGCAGTTTTCCTGTCTCACACCATGTTCTCAGTCCTCACTGCTAGGCTGGGTTGGGATGGGCTTGCTGCAAAAGGGGAACTGCTGTAGGAGGTGGTGCTGGCAGCCCAGCATCACACCACAAGAGGCAGGAGCTAGCAGGTCTTGATGGACCAACATTGTCATAAAAGTTATGGCTATGAACAATGACGCTGTGGTTAAACTCCCTGCAGTTGATTGTGTTGTGTCTGATTCTGTTTTTGGGTTTTTTTTTGCCTTTGCAGCCTGGTAGTGCTCATCGGCCGTGGCAGTCCTACTTTGACCTGATCCTGGTGGATGCCCGAAAACCCCTCTTCTTTGGGGAAGGCACTGTGTTGCGGCAGGTGGACACGGTGAGTGGCATATGGAGGGTGACTCGATGGCTGGAAGGGCTCGTGCACCTCCTGTGTGGTGTCTCTTAGTGGCAATGGGCAACACAGTGTTTAGACAGGACCTGCCCTAGAGATGGTGGGATAGCTTCTCCTCTTTAGTGATTGCTGAGCAACCCCATCACCTGGAGCACAGCAGAGCCTGAGGCTTTGCTGGCTTCCCTAACGTACTGCAAGTGGCAATAGGAAAAGAGTACAGAAAGCCACCTCTAGGCTGTGTGGGAGTGAGAGAGACGAGGAGTAAAGTATCAAGCAGACAGAAAAGATCCAGACCATCAGCTGTTCTGCACTAACACAATGTCTCCTTCCTCAGGTGACCGGGAAGCTGAAGATTGGTACATACACTGGCCCGCTGCAGCACGGCATCGTGTACTCAGGAGGTGAGGCAAGAACCCTTCTTGTCCTCTGGAGTGGCTCTGACATGCCCTTGTGGCCTTCAGCCACTCTGGCTGTGAGAGGACGTGTGCCAGGCACTAGGCAAGGCTGTGTTTCCCAAAGCACGTTGTACTGTGCGCTGTGCACAGTGCACCAGAAGCTCTCCATCATCACTGCTGCTCAGTGCAGGGAAGAAATGGACCCGGTCCTCCTCGAACAGCATTTTCTTCCTTGCCAAGAAGGGTCTAGGGCTTGCGGTAGAGGGGGAGCTGCAGCTGGCCCAGTGCAACGTTCCCAGCTGTACTTACCGTACTGCCACTGTGCCACACTCGGAGGGTCCCCTGAGATAGGGAAGAGCAGCAGGTGGATATACAGGGCTGTCTGTGGTGCCCAGGGCTCCATTACTGTCCCACGGGGTGGGAGGCAGCATGGCCCCTCTGCTGCTGCCATTCATGTTGGGGGTGTGTGGGCAAAGCTGCCCCTGAGTGAACTCCCCAGGGGAGTGGGCGCTGCCTGTGCTGCCATGGCCAAACAGAGGTGCTATGTTGAGCAGTGGAGGTGTCTGGGAGGAAAATGCACCTGCTCTGTCCCTAACCCTGGGCCTCTGAAATGAGCTTTCTGTTTCTTTTTGGCTCCCCGCTCTGAACCATGCCATTTTTCACTCAGGTTCTTCAGACACAGTCTGTGATCTCCTGGGGGCCAAAGGGAAGGACATCTTGTACATCGGAGACCATATCTTCGGCGACATCCTCAAATCCAAGAAGCGCCAGGGCTGGAGGACCTTCCTGGTGATCCCTGAGCTGGCGCAGGAGCTGCACGTCTGGACAGACAAAAGCGGTCAGCAGCCAGGCAAACCCCAGGCCAGGCTTTGCTCTTGCTTGCCTGGTGCTGCACCTCTGGGATCACCGGGGCATAAAGGGGTGCAGGGGAGGGATCACCCTGGCTTGCCGCTGCTCCTTTTGGCCCTTTTTCGGTGGGTCTGGGTGTTGGTGGCAGGAGCTGGGCAGCTCTCTGTGGGCTGGCTTCGGGGTCCCAGGCCTTTCCTGTGCTCTTTCCCAGGCTGCTTGTGCTTGATCAGCCAAGCTCTGACTTGGCTGGGGGAAAGGCTGCAGCTGGGTGGGGTTGAGTTGTTCCTAATCCATAACCCTGCCCCCAGAACTCCTCTCCCTCCACCCATATGGGGCCATGGCTTCTCTAGTAAAAAGTATCTGACAAGACACCTGGGTTATTCTCCCTGTAATGCCTGAGCCGTGAGTGCTCTCCCATCTGCAGGGAGTCCCGGCTCACCAGCCACTTCCTTCTCCTTCCTCCCACTCCCTCTGCTGCCAGAGTGCTGTGTGTTTCCCATCTTCCAGCGCTACTGCTTTTCTTCTACTGCAAAGGTTTGCCCTTTGGTGTGTAATAGGTTTGGGAGTTATGCAAGTTATGCAAGTTGCCCCAAGGCTGGTTGGAAGGTTCTGGTGAGGGCTGTGAAGGTTCAGCCTCAAAAACAAAAGTGGCAATCGGAAACCAAGCCCAGAGCTCTGCCAGTGGCACAGAGTGTGACTGACCCCCTCTCCCTGCACAGTGGCTGTGAGATGTCGTGCTCCTTGATGCAGTGCCTCCCCACTGCCATGCGAGGGGAGGAGGCAGGATGGTGGGTTTGCTTTCAGCCCTTTTCATTTCAACAGTTTAAACTTACCTTTTTCCCCCACCCTTTTTTTTTTTTTTTTTTTTTTTCTTCTCTGGATTTTCCTGCCCTTTTTGAAGAGCTGCAGAGTCTGGACATATTCTTGGCCGAGCTATACAAGTGAGTATTCAAACAGTGACAATTTCCCTGCTGCCTCTCCCAGCCTAGCAACAGCTAACAAGCAGCTCTGACAAAGCCCTGGGGTTGAGTTAGCGGCACTGCTGCCAGAGCTTTGACTCAGGCCTGGGCTCTGCCCACGAGACCAACCTTCCCCTCCAGACCAGCCTCCCTCCCCCAAGCCCCCATCCCACAGCATCTGGTTCTGAAAGACTTTTCACACCATGTGTTTACCTTCTCGCCTGTAACTAGGCATCTGGACAGTAGCAGCAATGAACGCCCTGACATCAGCTCCATCCAGAGACGCATTAAGGTACCAATCCTAAAAATCCCTTTTCATCCTTCTGGATCCCAGAGGGCTTGAGGCAACCCAACCCCACTGCTCAACCCTGAAATGCTTTGCTCTGCCTTTGGGTGGGCACAGCAGGCTTGGCAAAGCTGTCCTCTGTTCTGTCTTAGTGGATGCAAACAGAGGAGCTTCTCAGCTCACTGGTGTCACTGGTACTCCTGAAGGGCAGCCTGGTCTGGAATAGGGTCTCCTTGCTCATGCACACAGCAGTGCTGGCACTGACGGTGCTCACTGCTGCAGAACAGGGCGCTGGCACACACCAGCTCGGGGGGCCTGTAGCCTCTGGTTCAGCCACCCCTGGGTGCCAGCCTGGGGCAGGTACTGGCCCTGAGCCCGCTGCTGCCTTCCCCTCTTAGCTGGGCCGTAGCTGCACTCTGCTGCTGCGGGATACGAGCATAGAAGGCCTTGCTGGAGATCCTTGCAGATCTCTTGTAGCCCCCAGCCCCTCAGTGCACTCCAGTGTTGTCGAGGCTCCGCGCTGCTGCCTGCCCGGCCCAGGGCCTAATCTGCCCTTTGCTTGTAGAAAGTGACCCACGACATGGACATGTGCTACGGGATGATGGGGAGCCTCTTCCGCAGCGGCTCTCGGCAGACCCTGTTTGCCAGCCAGGTCATGCGCTACGCTGATCTCTATGCAGCCTCCTTCATCAACCTCCTCTACTACCCCTTCAGCTACCTCTTCAGAGCCGCCCACGTCCTGGTGAGTTGTGGACCCTGGGAAGGTGGGCAGGGGTCCCAGAGGTGCCCGCACTGGTGTTCGTTAACACTTCCGCAAGCACCAGGAATGGCACCTGGGAGGGTTGGGTGATACTTGATGCACCATGGGCCAAAAAAGGCTCACGTTCTGGGGTTTGCTCTCCCTCTGTCTCACGGAGATACCCTGGGACTGGGACACCCCCTGCCATCTCCTCTCTCTCCTACATGTGTAGATGCCACACGAGTCCACGGTGGAGCACACGCACGTTGACATCAATGAGAAGGAGTCGCCGATGGCCACGCGCAATCGCACCTCAGTGGATTTTAAAGATTCTGACTACAAGCGGCATCAACTGACCCGTTCTATCAGCGAGATCAAACCGCCCAACCTCTTCCCCCAGGCACCTCAGGAAATCACACATTGCCATGATGAAGATGATGATGAGGAAGAGGAAGAGGAGGAAGAGGAGGAGGAAGAGGAAGAGGAGTAAGAAGGAAAAAGCAAAGCACCTCTGAAGACAAACCATGACTCTAGCAGTGATCAGGAGCAGATTCCTTTGTTGGGGCCCTTGGGGTGATGGGTTGGGGGGGTTGTGATTCTTGCAAAGGCACATTTTGAAAGTGTCTGGAAACTTTTAACAAATTAACACTAATTAGGAGGAGACCCTTGTTTTCAGTTTTGCAGACGGTTCAAAAAGCTGATGGATTCTGCCTGGGGTGGTGCATTCAGATTGGACTGCCCACCTGTGCTGTCATGCTGCTCCCATTACATACAGGGATGCTGCATGTTTCCCCCTTTCCCATGATGTGTTTCATTTGAATTCCATTTGAACAGTGTCCTGTGAACGTTTTTTGCCATCTGTTAGATTCGCTGTGGAGAAGGAAGGGATGTGCTGGGCCCCACAGGAGACAAAATGATCTAAATTCTCCTGCCCGTTGGGTTGCTGCCCTTAACCCTCCGCTTCTGGGTTACAAAGTCCCTCCTTCCTGTGTTACCCAGGGTGTTGCTGTGGCTTCCAGCAGTCAGTTTACCTTCTGCCTGGCGTGAGTTTCTCCATGGAAGTGGTTCAGTTCCTCCGGCCGTCACAGATGGCGGTGGGATTCCAGCTCTACCTATCTGCCGCTGTACGCGTTTCTGCTTGTAGACGCTTGTTATCCTCTCCCAGTGTTTCAAAGCTCTTTCATCATCGGCATGTGATGCATGATTTCCAACGCATTTCTCAAACAGCTGAGCCGCACACTGTGTTCTCAACTCCTGTAGTTTTTCAGCAGTAAATATTAACCCAGGAGCTTGAAGCTACTGCTTTAGCATTGTTAGCCACTTTGCCTACTGCCTGTTACTAACCTTTCTGTCTGTTCAGCTTTAAGAAAGTGAAGCATCTCAAAGACAAACCCAGCCACCATCTGGAGTGAAAGGGCCTGTTATTCCAGGGTGCTGCGGGCCACGCTGTCTGTCCTAAACTAGGAAACAGCCTGTGCCACGGGGCCAGCCCCGCGGCGGGAGCCGGGAAACTCCAGTCCGGCCGGCAGCTGCCCTTGTCTTTGGCCCGGCACGGAGCAAGCGGAGCCTCCTCACGGCTTGCGGTGGGCAAGGCTGCGTCCCTGGCCAAGGAGGGTGACGGCTGCAGGCTGCCGTGCGGGGACCCCCCGGGGGTGTCCCACGGGGATGGGCAAGCAGTCCTTGTGCCCAAAAGCTACCCCAGGGAAGGGGCAGGGCCAGCACGCAGCAGGGCAGCAGTGCCCTGGGGTTTTCCTCCGTGTCGGGCGTGCAGCCTCCCTTACTCTAGCCTGTGCCGTTCGCTGTGAAAGGATTACGACAAGGGCCCTCTTGTAACAAATTCGACTGTTGTTTCAGTACCATCAACTCAATTAATTATTTTTTTTTCCTTTTTAAAGTACCTTAGGAGAAAATAAAAAAAAAAGAAACCACACCACCACCATCTGAACAGGAAACGCTGCTGCTGTAGTGGCAGTTGTTCAAGTCAAATAAATGATGATGTTTCTAAGAAATGCCTGGCATTTTGTGGCACGTCGCTGAGATGATGAGAGCTGTGCTGGAGGTGGCAGGGAGAGCCAGGACTGGGCTGTGGGGGTCGCAGTGGGATGGGTGGCTGAGGAACAGGCAAAGCATCTGTGGAAGCTGGTTGTGTGAAGCATTGCTGAGCAGTGGCTGTGGATCTGGCTTTAAGGGCTTGTCAGGTCCCCAGGGAGCAGGTGGGCAGGAAGCAGCAGAGGGGCACAAGGTTCTTGTTATCCCCATCAGCTTCAGCTGGAGGAGGCAGGGGGAGACAGAGAAACATTTTGGCCTGGATTCAGAGAGAGGAAGAGCTTTTCCATGGTGGAAAGGGCAACACTTCCACCCTGCCACTACCAGCAACACCGAGCCTTTCCAGGGCTGTTTCCCACAGGCACTACTAAGGTCCAGTCCCCACCGTGGTGGGGGGTGCCCAGGGTGGCACAGCATGGCCCATGCTCACCAGGGGCTGCAAGCCTGGTTAAACAGAGAAAAACACCTGGGGAAGGCCATGCTACCGCAGCGATGGCACTGGCTGGCCTGGCCAAAGGCTGCGTGTGGCCTGTGCCTGGCCCAGACAGGGACAACCCTGGGGACAGCACGGTGCCATGCTCAGCCCTTGCTTATGAACAAACCCCTCGTCTCCACCAAACCAGACCAGATGAGGCCCCAGCCCTACCACAGCAGGACATTTACTACCCCGGGCCCGAAGTGCCAGCCAGAAAAGCAACACCAAAAGGCTGCGGGTGGTGGCCAACAGTCCACAGCCAACACCAGGGACTGCTAAAAGCCCCAAACCCAGCACTGTCCCCCTGACCCTTCGATTTTGGAGCTGCAGAGCAGCTAATGCATACCCACAGCGAGGTAGCTGCAGGAAGGGTTTGAGGGAACCGTTCCCGAGCCCTTTCACTAAAGGCCATGTGGGACTTTGCTATGTTTAAACCTCATTTCTCCAAGTATAGCCACTTGAATTTTTTAAGCTTTAGCTCAGCAGCTGGGGAGGGCGTGCGGCTGCGGGAAGGGAGGTCTGGGGAGCTCCATGCATTCCTCCTTCCTAACCAGTCGCCACTAATAGCTCACTCCCAGCCCAGGGCTATTTCTGACTGCGATGGGGAGAAGACTCTTGAAGGCTGGAGCAATGGAAAGTATTTGACCCTCACTTAACGGTGGGAAAGCGGCGGGTGCATGGGCACTGCCCACTGCCCAGCCTGCTGCCACGCTGCCCATCCCATGCTGGCTCTGACAGGGTGTTGCCGTAAGGAGCCACCGAGCAAGAGCCAGGGTGAAGCCAGTTTTCCAGCCCACAGCTCCCAGGAAGCCGGTGGCCTAGCTGTACCTGTGTCTCCAGCCGGCTCTGCAGAGCCCCCAGGAAAAGCACCGCAGCTGCTGTCCCTCCCTGCAGCCTGGTCCCCTGCCCGAGGGACAGGCATGCTGTTGCCCGCCAGCAGTGGGCACGGGGGACAGACCCTGTCCTGAGTGCTCGCTCACCTGCTTTCTGCTTTCTCCCACTTTCAGCAGCTCTGCACGCCCCCCCTTGCTGTGCCACAGAGCTGGAGGGGGCTCACTGGCTGCACCACACAAATGCTACCAGGGACAGTAGCCCAAGGCTCACCCTGCCCTTAGCCACAGCCCCACAGGCATTTCGTGTCAGGCACCGCCAGCGAGTCCTTCTGACCAGGTCAAAGTAACTGGAGGTGCTCCCAGCTCCCTTTCCTTTACACCACCTCCTCGCCCAGCGGGGAGAGGCATCGCTGCAGCTGAAGCACAAGCCCAGTATCGGGGTACACCTCACTGCAACAGAGGACACAAAACCCCCCCATGCCAGCCCCTGAGCAGCAGCTATTGCCGCCTTGGTCCCCAAAGCCCCAGCCACCTGCGGGTACATCGCCAAGGTGGCTGTCTAGGTGCAGAGCCACCAGCCCACCCTGGCCCTGCACAGGGGTGCTCACCTCCAGCATACCAGCTCTGGGGACCACTGGGCTGCGGAGCGTGCGGCCGGAGCGCCGGGCTGGGGCACAGGCAGAGGCTGGGGGTGTGGATGGTCTACCAGGACTTAAAAACCTGTAGGTCCAAAAGATGACCTTGAGCGTGACTCACAAGACCTGCGAGACTTGCCCGTTAGTGCTGGGGACCCAGCCCATCCCTGCTGCTGCAGTGGTGCCGGGCCCAGCCGTGCACAGGCACTGCTGCCACCCCACTGCCACACAGGTCTGGCCCTGGGCAGCCAACAGCCATCCCACCTCCGTGCAGGGACCCAGCCTCTCCCACCCGCCCTTCCAGGAGCCCCTGCTCTCCACCCTGCTCCTCCTGCCCCCTGCTCTTCACCACCAGAGCCAGCCCGAAGCCGGCATTCACATTAATTCTACTTACACCCTGCTTGTAGCATCCCACCGTCCTCCAGCTGGTGCCGGGGAGCCAAACTCCTCACAGAACCGGCCACACGCCCCGTCCTGCTGCCACGGCGCTGGGGAGCAAGGCCCAGGCGCCGGGGGCTCCCTGCAGCACAGCCATGGGGGCTGCGCTGGGTACCCCTCCACGAGGCTTGAGCGGATGCCGCCCAACTCACTAACCAGGGTTTTAGCAGCTCAAGAGCTGAGCAAGGAAGAAAGCCCAGTGCAGGGAGAGCAGCGAGGAGGAACAGGGCCGGAAGGACAGCAGAAGCGCGAGAGCAGGGCTGTGTGGCACACAGGAAAGGGTCACTGTTCCTCTGCTGGCGTGGAGCTGGAAGTGATGCTGGGCAGGGGCTAAGCGCAGGCCCCCTCCTGCCCAGAAACAAATCTGTGTCACCGCAGGCTCTGCAGAACTCTGCTGCCAAAGTCCCAACACCGGTGAGCAGGCAGCAGCACCTAACGCAGGGGATGGACAGACTCGCTCCGTCAGCAACTCCCATCTAACGGGGCCGCCGTCGCCACCAGCCACGTCCCTCGCTGGTGACCCCCAGTCACACACCAACCGTCAGGCGGCATCTACGCTTCCAAACAAACAAACAAACATGATATATGGAGAGCAGGTTGTAAATAAGGGGGTTTTATTAGTGGAAGAAAAAGGCCCTCACCCTTGAGGGAACTTCAGAAAGAGAAAGTCAGCTGCTTGCCGTTACCACCAGCTTCCCAGCTTCTGGTCAG
>JAVJGJ010000062.1:23273571-23291298 GCA_035590215.1 Microhierax caerulescens
GCACAAGCACTTACGGGCCCAGACCCACCACAGCAAAGAGCAAGACCTGGCTCTACGGGGAACAGGATCCAGCCTCTCCGTGGCTCTTGGCAGCAGAAGTAGAGGTTAGAGACTGTTGATGTGCCAGTAGCGGAGATCCGGGTCTAGATCAGTGACATCAGCCCCACCACCCGCACGCCAAAATATGTCCCTTGGAAATGAGAGGGGAGCATGAAGGAGGAGGGAAAAATGCATAAACTGGAATGTTCAACAGAAAAAAAATCATCATTTATCTAAAAAGAATAAACAAAATGCTTTTAAACAAAATCACAAAATATACAAATAAATCTGGTACAAAATAAATAGGAAAGACTGGAAATCTACAACAAAATTGGAATAATTATAAAATTCATTCGTATGACAATCAGTATATGAAACGTATACACTTCATTCGGGATTTCAGTTGTGCTTATTCAGGTTTATGTACACACACGGAAATACTGCAGTCAGAACGCTACAACTCTGGAAACCCAAAGTCATGTACAATATGATACAATTTGCAAAGACCACGTACGATGGCAAGTCAGACACAGGGAAGAGCCGGCTGGCACGGTGCAGCAGGTTCAGGTAGCCACGAAACGGGAGGGAATGTCACCGTGTCCCAGCAGGGGCCGAGCCGAGTGGCTCGGGGCAGCCGAGGACCCGGCTGCAGGAGGAAGGTTTGGTGTGACACCTCCGGCTGCCCAGCACAGCCACTCATGACTTCCAGGAACGCTTCTCAAGTATTTGGGGTTTCAGATTCAATGTGTTTGGCATCCGGGCGCCCGCCCCGCGGTTTGGGAGTCGAGGCTGGCTCTGCAGCCCCCTGCGCTGCAGGCAGCACGTGCCGAGAGCGCCGAGGTCCCTCAGCAGGGCCTGACCCTGAGCCGCTCGTAAGCCACCCCATGCTCGGGAGAAAATGGGTCAAACGGGGCCGGAGCACTGGTGCCGGGCTCCCGGTGGCTTTCCACTCTCCAGATTTCATGCAGTCTGCGGGGAAGGCAGAGTCCCTTGAGCAGCACCTCCTACCCTTAGTGTGAGGAACGAGGACGGGAGCCGCAGCACTGCCCGTTCCTGGCTGCCCCATCTCCTTCTCCCGCCAGCCCGAACACTCAACCAAACCACAGCGGGAAGAGCAGAGGGGCCACGGCCACGGCAGCAGCAGCCGCCGCAGAAAGCCGCACTGCTGAATCCAGCATGATGCAGAAGGACAGAGCACATACCCTGGGTAAAAACCCGCCAGCCAAACCAGCTCAGCCCAGCCTGCTGGGACCTGAGACTTTAAAGCAGGGACGATGCTAGAGCTGATCTAGGCCCGGCCAGTCTGTCACTGCTGCGTGCAGAGGGGCTCACCGGGAGCCCCCTCACCCTCCCACACCGATCTCTGGGTGAACCCAGAAGGCACGCGCTCAGTATTGGCACTTCCAACTAAAAGCCTATGATGCAGGCTACTCCCCTGACACCTGCAAACTTCTCACTTGAATTTGGAAGGATTTGGTACAACAGTGATGTCCACAGGATTAAAAAAAACACAAACCACCTGCTTTTATAAAGCTCTGTGGTCTCCAAACAGCTGATACGGGATGCTAAACTGCTCCACCAAGCACCAAATGCTGGGAACAAACCCTTTCCTCCCCAGCAAACCCGGCTATCAACCAACTGCTGCACTGCTTCCAGGAGAAGAAGACAACAAAAACATCAAAGCCAAATGTGGAGCATCAGAGCCACCTGCAGCCTTTCCATGTTTCAGGCACTTGCTTGGCTCACAACAGCTGACAAACTTCAAGCCCTGCTCTGTGACAAGCAGCTTCTGTCAGGAACAGCCAAACCTCTCCTGCTTTGGGAGAGGATCACACATCAAGCACTCTGTTAGCCAGAACTCTGTGCTGGAGGAGCGAGAGCAGCCAGGGCACCATCCTCTGCAGGATCCCAGTGATCAGTCGGCCCTGCTCAGAGGGAAACAGGGCCTGAAGGAGAGAGCAGAATGATGTTTTTCAGCTGGGGACAGAAGACCAGAAGCTTTGAGTACCATATTCCAAGGTGCAGAACCGCTATAGAGCGTGACCTCAGGATAATGAGAACAAAAAGACGTCACTTTGAGTTTAGTGCTACAAATCTGAGAAACACTTCTGTCTGCCACCCGTACCATGCCATGGGCTGGAGGCAGCCTTCTGACACCCCCTTCCTATCCCTGCAGCTCAGGGAAGGGCACTGGGATAACCTGGCATCCCAGGTTTTCTCCTAGAGAGGCTCTGGCCTCCCCAGGTTCAGCATCCAGCTTCTAACGGAACAGCAAATATGCACAACCAGACCAAAAAGCTCAACCGTACCGCCTGGGACCCACAGCAGCAGCATCCCCTCGCCTGGACACGGCCTCAAGGACGCAGCCACGAAACTAACCATGCCAGCATGCAGCCAGGCTCCAGGACAAGAGCAAGACACAGAGCGGGACTGTCTGGGGGACTCTGCAGGAAGCTGTGAGTGTCTCTGAGTCCCCTGTGCTGCCGACATACGGGAGCGAGGCCAGCATCACCACAGAGATCGCATTGACAAGAGTCCTGCAGCTGATGGCCCAAGTATAACAACAGAGCAGGGATGAGGGCGGCTTCCCAGCCCAGCTTGCAGTGTAGGGCTTGTCCTCTCTGCTGGTCAAGTCAGGACGAAGGCTGCTCTCTCCTCTGTGCCATGAAAAGATAGAAGCCCAGCTTCTGATCGTGTTAGTTAAACTCATCATTTCACTGTTGGGCCAAACCAACCCTCAGTATCCACGGCCCAGGTACTTCTTTGGGTTTATGTAGAGCCCCAGTGTCCAGCCAGGCACCGGGCGGGCAGCGAGCCCAGGTCTGTACCACGCCGAGCCTTTCAGCACACGCTGCTTTTCTGCTCCACGCCAGCTGCGCGCAAGGCAGCACAGCACGAAGGCAGGAACCCCTCAACACTGGTCAGACATCTTTGGGATGAAGCCTCAAGTTACCATCACAACACGAGGTACTCTGCAGCATCCTTCCCCACCCCCCAGCCCATTTTCTACTGGTAATCCAGACACTGGATAACTTGACAACTGGTACACAGGTACTAGTTTTAAAACCACAGACGTGTGTATTAGCATATAAAATATGGTACATCTTTCATGTGGGAATGATTTCTATAGATAGTGTATTTCAGCACAAGGAAGATGCACGTTCCAAGGGGTCTTGGAGAAGGCGGTTGCGTTCTCCATCATGTAGGATACTTACAGAGGATGCTCGTGAGGAGACAGCGCTGCTCTTTGCCATCCACACCCCCACGCCCCTCGGCTGAGCTCTGCAGAGATCACAGGAAGCACCACTGCTGCCCAAGCAGCCCCTCGCACAAAGCCACCTCTTTGGTTTTCTTTGAGCTCGTTTGAACCAGAGCCTGACACCACCAGTGCCAAAATCTCATCCTCATCTGAGCTGGGCCCTGAAGGCTAAGAAGCAGCAACGGGTGACGTCCGTGGGCCATCGCTGGCAACTCGCCCTGCTCCCCCTGAGCTTTCTCCAGGTCTGTGGTGAGTGCAAAGGGCCATGTCCTGAGACGCCTACTCCTGCCAGCTCCACCCGCACAAAAAGGCACTTAAAGAAAGTAAGAAAAAAACCCAACAACAACAAAAACAAACCTGCGGTGAGGAAAAGGGGAGCAAGCCCAGGCGAACAGAGGAGGCACAGAGCAGCAAGCACAATGTGAATGAGTGGCTGACCCCTCTCCTAACGGGGCTCAAGAACGGCAAGCCTTGAGCAGCCAGCTCCAGCTGCCCCGCACAGGTCTTGACATCATCCCATCCCTGCTCAGCCTGCAGCAGGAGCGTGCGTGGGGGCAAGAGGAGCGTGAGAAGGAACCACACACAACTACGGGTTCGCAGAAGAAGTGGAGAGTGGTGGAAGGACCTGCCCTGTGGAGCTTGCTCTGCTGGTGCAACTGGGTGGGGGAAGCACATCGTCCTGCCCCCCCAGCCTCGGCAGCCCGCTCCCTGGCCAGCCCAGGCGCCCTGCCAGCATCCCTCACCCCTCTGCAGGATACCCAGTCCTGAGCTCCTCCAGGGCAGCGGCCTTCAGCACAGGGGTTTCAGGGAGTGGACAAGCTGGGAGTAAAACAACAAGCGCTTTGTAAACTCTGGAGGGTCTGAGCTTGGGGTCTACAGAGAGGCCAAGGCTGGTTTGCTAAGCCCACCCTGAGCCCCTCTCCACTCAGAACTAGCGTGCTTCATATGATCTCCACATCACCAGAGTCAGTCTCATTTGGAGAAAGATTCTCACTGGAAAGCAAGAACATTCCTTCACTCTTTACAAAGATTTGGCAATACACAGAATTAAAAAAAAATAAATCATAGTTAAAACAGATTCAGGTTCATTTCATTTAAAGGAAATTCAACCAACAGGAGTGTAAAAGTTATAATTCACAGTTGTGCATTTAAGATATTAGTGTTGAAAACCTCACTTCAAAGAACTCTTGTGCAAAATTGTATTGACAGTAGAAACCATGGCTAGATGCCCTCCCAGCCTCCCCCGGCCAACAGGCCATCGTCCACCCCTCTGCCTGCACCCGGAGGCAGATGGATGAGCGGAACAAAGGTGGCAGTAGGAGTTGACATAGGAAGATGCAGTATCCTTTCTATGAGTCAAAGCCTTGCCGAGGTCTGAGGTCAAGTCCAACGATTCCCAAAGCCACCAGCTGGTGCCCTGTGCCGTGGCAACGGCTGGCAGCACTGCCATGCATCCTTATGGCGCTGCGGCACAGCATCTGAGCCCACCTGAATATAGGCAGGCAGCCAGCGAGGCAGAGAAAGCAGAGCTCTCTGGCAGGACACCACCTGCAAGGGCACAGACTCAGATGCTGTGGCATCTCCTCTGCAGTCGGGGCAGCCAAGCCCCAGCACCGGCAAATGCCATCTGGAGGCTCAGAAGCGATCCCGAGCTGGGCGCTGGGCTCCTCTGCTTGCGACGGTTCCCACCACGACGGCTGGGAACCCCTTGCATTTGCTAAACAGTAAAACTGTAAATACCCTGAGAACAGGGAGACTGGATTTTTTTCCCCTCCGGGGAGAGGACCATGCTTTGTTCTTCAAGCTAATTAGTAGTAGCAGCTCCTAACCCCTCTGGGTCAGGTACATATTTTCCATATGAAACACATCTATAATCAACTATTTTTATGGAAATTATTTCACTTCCCAGTACTGGATCTGTACAAATGATGAAAAACAGTCATGCAAAAAATTGCCTGCAAATTTTGGAACAATGCAGCATGGGCAGAAGCAGGAGGTATTTGCTTTGGGATTACATGGCTTTGGTTGGAAAAAGTGGCGCTTTTTTTTTCTGCCTTTTTTTTTTTTTTTTAAAGAAAAAAAAAAAAAAAGGAAACACACACTGAAACAAATCCATAACCTGCCATAAGAAGCAGAAGTCAGATCCAGCGAGCACCCTCAGCCCAGAGAGAAAGCTGCCTTTACTTGAGCCTTCCCTCCTTCGGCAGGTTTGACAAAACGGATACTGCATCTCAAGTTCACCACTGTGTCAAACACTTCCGACAAACTTTTACATTCAGCAACACTAGATTAAAAACTGGCGAGGCAAGTTTCTCGCCGAGGACAAACATCGTAACATCTCAACATTTCACTTTGCAAGAAAGGTGCAATATTGGCAGCTCTCCAGGAATAAGCAGGGCTTGGGTCAGCCCGTGCCAATGCTGAGCTGCGTGCTCTCAGCGGCGGCAGGCTGGCGCACATCAAAGCAAGGATGGAGACCAAGGAAATGCTTTTAGAGAGAACTCAAAGTTAATAAAAGGCTAAATGTAAGAGTAAGGTTTTGAGGGCCCCGTTTCCTCCTCACTGGGTGCACAAGTTACACACTGTGCACTTTCAATGTCCCCGTGTGGGGACTTCATCCTTGCAGGTGGCTCCAAGGAAGAAGCGTACCTTTCCCATCGGGAAGGACAGCAAAAATTAGGGCTGCTTTCCGAAGCCAAGAGAGAGAGGAGAAGAAACACATGCAGACCCAACTGGCTCTGACACCACGCACGCCAATTTCCTGCGGGGAGATCCTGCAGCGAAATATTGCACCTTTCCAGCCACTGTTCACAAAGACAGACCACGGGAACTTGCAGCAAGTGCCTTCCCCAGCCCACGAGCAGGAGAGACGGGGCGGGCATGCAGACACAGAGAGCTGCACAGCTGCATTTGGGGCTGGGGGCTTCTTTGAGGGCCAGATGAGATTATCCGGGTGTAAAGAAAGGAAAGGAAATGCTACATAGCCAGGGGCCATGGAAGGGCCTCAAACCAGAGAAACCACAATGCCTGATTTATTAATCGCTCTAGATACTGAGGGCAACATTCACATTTTGTTTGAGACAGCACTGGAAGGGGAGAGGATGGCCAGGGTGCTTTTTTTTTTTTTTTTCATTTGAGACCTGGGACTCTATCTGTGGGAGTGGGAAATGTGTGATGCACAACTGCTGCAGGTTGCCTCTTGCTTGCACCCACTCAAAGTGAGAAGCTCAAGGCTTGCAGAAACCTACACAGGTTTCTGGGGTGAAGGAATCTTGTTTCTGTTGCCCAATGCAGGGCGCCCTGCGCTAGGGGCAGCTGGGTGGGAGGCTCTCTGCTCTGCTACCACGGTCATCCCTAAAACGGCTGTTAAAAGGGGCAAGAGAGAAGGAAAAGCACTAAATCCACTCAGAGGAAGGAATGTGCCTAGGAACAGCCTGGAAACGAACCTCTCCGAATCCCTGAAGTGCAATACACTCGCGTCTGGAAAGTTTAGTTTGTCAGTTCTTGGAGAGGAGAGGATGGTCCCGACTCCTTAGCAGAGCCCAGCCTTGCACTGGCAGAGGTTTATTGTCACCTGGAGGATGTACTTTGGGTGTAACTGTAGCAGCAACTTTTGTGTTAATACTAGAGATTGAAGGGAGGACAGGGACTGATACTCTTTGTCATTTAGCAAAGATTGCACATCTGCTCTGGCCAAGATAACGGTGCCCAGACCGTTACAGCACAAGAGTGCTTAAAAGCTCGTCATTTTGGGGTGCACACATTACTTCACCATGCAATTGTCAGGAACACCAAGGAACAATCAGCCCATTACTTCACTATGGAAAATTACACCCGGATTTCATGACACCAGACTGCAGTTTTGCTAACCAACTCCTTCTCCCCCTCAGTATCATCGTCAACATACAGGAAGTTTTTGGTGGTTGCAAAAGTGTAAGTGTAACAACGCTTTTGTGTGTTTTACAAAGAAACTTTCTGAAATTTGAGAGATCATTAAATACCAAAGTAACCACTCCTCCTCTGAAACTTAACTGCAAGAATGTAATAATGCTCATCCCTTGGCCCTCCAGGTGGCTGAAACCAGAGGTTCCTTGAAGCTTGCTCATTCTTGGGACACAAATAACATACAAGTACCAGTTACTAACTTCTTCAACAGGGCAACAAAAAGGACCAGAGAGGGGTGAAAAGAGGCCTAAGGACATTGGAGCCAATTCACAAAACCACAACGGAGCCCATTTGAGGTTTGGGAGGGACAGAAACAATTTAAAACTCTGCAAAATACTTTTAAAAACATGATCTCTCTTGAAAAAATAACTGGAGGAGCTTTTAAAACTTCTCCGTATGTGTTTGAGAAGGAAAAACCCAACAAGGATCAAAAATACAGATAAAAAATAAACACGATTCTACTTTGCAAGAAGTATTTCATCGTTCTCAAGGGTGGCTCACCATTCCCAAAGTACGCCTGGGGCTTTAGTCTCTCTTGCTCTTTGCTCCTTTCTTCCTGTTTCTTCCTCTTCTGCTCCCAGAACGGATGCAAAAGTCTTTGGTCTCAGAACACTGGATGCAGCACAGTGTTGCAAGCACATACTAACGGTGTTCACACTCGGGGAGGAGGCAGGAAGGAGCAAGGTCTGGTCCTGCTGAAGAGATGGGATGGGTGGGCTGTGGGGAGTCAGCTCCTAGATGGCTCCTTCACTGTGCATACTGTGGTTGGGCTTGTTGTGAGTCACACAGTTCTGTTCATTCAGCAGGTTTGCTGTCTCGTCTGGCAAACCATCATGCAGCTCCGTAAGAGTCAGTTCGATTTTAGTGTTTTCACTGTCCGAGGACTGAGGTGTTTTGTCCATCCGGGATGCCATCAGGGCGTTTTGGTACTGCTGTCTTGAGATCTGCTCCAAGAACAGAAGGAAGGAACAAAAAGAGTCAGTCACGCTTTTGTGTCTCCCATGGGACACACCGAGAAAACAGCGTGCCCTCCCTTTCCAGATGATCACACTTCAACCCCAGTTTACCTGTTTCTATAAAACATCCCCGTGCTTTGCAAGCTAGGGCATCCCAACTCAACACCACAGCATGGTGACGTTTCCAGACAGGGTGGAAGCACTGAGCTGTGTGATCACCATGCTGTTCAAAGGCAGGGATTTATTCCTATGCAGAGATTTTTAAATCGTATCTCCATTTCCTTCTAACCATGCACATTTTTAGGGCCAGAACCAGAGTTCAGTGAAGTCTTCCTCCCAACTTCAGCGAGCTCCTGGTGAGGCTCTAACAGTCCCTATCGAGCCAGAGGGTACAAGCATTACTGCTCTTGTCTAGGCCAGTCAATGCAGCAGGAGCTACAGCCTTATTCTGGTACATAAGGACATTTGATTCTAGAAAAGACCAGGATGTCCACAGAGCTGAGTCCAAATTAGCAATCTGTGAAGTTTTCCACTGGTCTCTGCGAGAGCTGGCTGCACTCAGCGGAACAGTCATGACAGGAGCCGGCCTAGAGCAGAGTGCTACTGCCCACAGTGCCCCTGAGGCAAGGAAGCCTATAGCCCCACATATCCAGACATGGTGGTAGAGGGGAGAATTCCTTCTGGAGCCACAAGCAACCAGCCCTGAAAATTCCTCCAGGTCAGCCTTCTCAGCCAGGACAGGCAGCAGGATGCACGTGCACTGGCAACCCCGTGCACTACAACAGCAGTGGGTTATCTCAGCAGGCAGGAAGGTGGAAGAGGTGAAATGACTTTTAGAAAACGGTAAGTTTTCAGTAACAACGCAAGAGAGGGACTGGAAATGCAGAGAGTCAGATGGATCAGGTCACAGCTCCAAAAGCAAAATCCAAAACATGCACGCGAGCAGGTCACAACCCTGGTTTATGTGGTGTTAACCGAATAAATGCCCACATGGCACAGTGAAAACGCTAATGTTGAGTACTCTGTCCTATACGTAAAGCAGACTGATGCAAGAAGAGATGTGCAAGTCTGATTGCAGAGATACCAGACAGCTTAGCATTCATTAGCCTCAGTACGAACACAGTGAGAGTTGGAAGGACTCCACAGAAAGCGGCCTAAGATGAGCTGCTGCTCTGTACAGCAGATTAGCCACTGAAATCTGTAGTGAGAATCACTGGCCCAGTGATAAATATCTACTGATCTAAACCTGGAAGGCTTGATCCATCCACCAGTACACTTGCATCTATCAAGTTTTGAATGCAAGACTGTAGTCTGCTTTAAAAATTTGGCTACAGATTTAGCATTCTAGTATCTCTATTCCACATTTGTAATATTGAATTCACTTGGACAGAATTTGAATTCACAAATCATTTGAGTTGCATACAAAGAAACTGTGAGCGTGCACTTAATTGAAGAAAAGCACCAAGGTCAACTTCTGGCCATGGGACACCAGCTTCCCTGGACGCCCAGCTGGGCTGAAATTGCTGCCAGCATTAGCTGTGCCTCAGCTCAGCTAGATTTCCTATCCCACAGGACTCACAGACATTACAGCGTGGGATGCACCATGCTGGGGGACAGAGCTGTATCCATGCAGCAACTCACTGGTAGTATGAGACATGGGCCTAACATGTGAAGTTAAGATAAAGAAAAATGTCCAAGACTTCTCCAAGCAGAAGAAGGATGACAAGTCGGAAAGTAAGATCAAGAACCCCAAACTGAAACCAAAATCGAAAGTGAATAAAGACCGCAACCAACAGAAAATGTCTCATCCTTTAGAAAAGGACACTGTCTGATAATGAAGGGTCTCCATTTCGGATGGCTCCAAAGGCTTCACAAGGATACATCTTTCATAAGTAAAATAAGTAAAAGCAGAGAGAGATTATTTTCTATGATCTTTCCTCGAGGGACCTGAAATCCAGAAACTTATATGACCAATCTACTTACAAGCCTAAATGAGAGGAACAGGGCAGACAAATCAATGGACAGCAGATACAGGCAAAAGGTAATTTAAAGCGATTTTTAAACAGCTGCTTTCATAATCCTATTTACTCACAGAGCAATCTAGAGGGACCTCCCTTCCCCGGGCTCTCCATCCTACCAGCCAAGCCCAGTTTTCCAGCAGGGCCTTTCTAGCTTTTTTCCTACCTTGACAAACTGAATGTCTGTGAGCGCTTTCACTGAGTAGTCTGGAACATACACTTGGAGGAAAGATGCATTCAGCTGGTTGTTGCTGCTCCCTAACGTTGGTGTCACTGCATCGATGCGATCACTTCGGTTTAAAGAGTCTGAGTGATTCAACCCGCAGGGCCGAGGTGGAGACTTGTTTTCGGCTGAGGAATGGGCAAGAGCAGAAGATTTCTTAAATCAAGTAGAAAACATTTAAAGTCACCAGTTTCAAAGGGACATAATAAATTGCAATGTAGCACAAAAGAACTGCAAATACTTAATCCAGTCATAACTAGACACAGAGCTAAACAACCAAATTAACCTGAAAAAGAGTACATTTTGAGTCCAGAGCTGGTAGCCGACATCACAGAGTATGCCTTAAACAAACCTGGTTTTGTTTATGTTGCAATGGCCATGCCCTGTGCACAGCTGGTCATGGTGCTTTAGCTGATGAGTGGCAATGACCACAGAAAGGTAACTTCCCAAGACTCACTCACAGGAGATCTTGATAGTCAGACCATGCTTAATAGATACTTATTTTTCTTTCTTAACGATTTACAATTGTAACTCCACACCAAACCTTTCATCCACAGTCAGTCCCAGTTAACCCTCACCCCCCTTTAATCCACCTGGTACCTACATATGCCTTGTTCCCTGAGTTAGAGCAGACGTTTTCAAAAATAATAAGAGTGACAGAGTCCTCAGTGGAGCAGAGTGCAGTTCACATGATGATTACTTCAACATTTCCACTAGTACCTCCCAGTGCTCAAAGGGACAAAAATTCACTGAAGGAGCGCAAGCAAACAGTCCATGCTACAGAGAAAAATCTGTGTCCAGGAAAGGAGTAAACTAGAGACATCATTCTCCATCACCAGCCTTCAAGCACTGCAGTGTTTCACTTGAAAAACCTCACAGCTGTCCCCTGCAACTATGACTGGCCACAGTTCACCCCAAGTAAACGTGCTTTCAGGAAGCCACAGACATTTTGCATCCCCAGCTTCTACCCACACAGTGACCCAGAAGACAGGAGGGAAGAAATACGTCCTAGAGACATCCCAAGCCCTCCTGCAGATGGGCTTCTCCCTGGAGGCACACACAGTACACACTGATCAAAGAACTGTCTTCGGGACTGGTGAGTTTTTGGATCTTGGTGTAGTTAAATTTCACTCAGCCAGACCAAACTGAAACCTGATGTAAACTGTGCTACTCACCATGTGACCCCCACTCTCAGCTGAAAGATCGTTATCATATAATCTTAATAGACAAAGTCTCTTTGCACAAGTCAGCAACAGTATCCTTGCAAGCTTTTCAAATTCTCCTTTGAAAACTTTTCTATAGATAAACTTCTAAAAAAAACCCAAACCCGCTACCTAAAATTCAACCCTACCTCTGTCCCTTAATGACTATACATATAATCTCTGCTTGCTCAAATGACACAGCCTGTCCTACATCTCTGCATCCAGCCTCTTCCAAACCTAACACTTTAGGTGCTTCTAGAAGCATGGCAGAACTGCCTTGGTTTGTATTTCCCATTTAAAATCCCTCTGATGTCTTTTCCTCCAATTTTCAAAAAGGGGACAGAAAAATCCAGGTTCTGACAACACGGCAATTTTTCTGCCATAACTCTGCAGCGTGGACATGGTGCAGGTCCCCGTGGCAGCACCAAGCACAGGCTTGGCGTGGGGAGCACTCAGAGCCACGCAAGGTTTTCCTCCACACCGACTTGCCATCTTGAAAGCCACAGCAGGCTGCAATAACTGCTGCCAGGAGCCAAAACTCCTGTCGGCATACAGGGCTTGATGCTGTGATTCCCACTGGAGAAGAAGGAACTGTGGAGGCTGAGTGAACTTGTCCTGTCTGTCCCACCTGCGTACACAAAACACAGCTGTGTGTGACAAGAACAGCATCGCTGCCGCGCGGGATAAAGGTTTCTGTCTGGAACAGCTTTCCACTACTGTGACTTGTATCTGCCCTTTCTTCTCACCAGGGGTCTGGCAGTACAGTACTAATCAGAAACAAAGAAGGACAGACAGCAACGTGACAAAATATATTAAAAAACCAAACAAAGGAAAGGGACAGGTGAAATGAAAGGATAAAACAAAAAAAAAGTAGGATTACTAAAAATCTGAGGGAAAGAACTTCTGGACCACATACAAGTTAGGGAGGGAGAAGAAGGAAGTTAGTTAATGAAGAAGGAAGGACACAAAAGGGGCAGATGACAGAACACCAGGCAGGTCCGTGTCTGCAGAACGGCGCCCTGCCAGCCCAGACCCAGACAGGTCTTTTCTACCCAGGTATTCCCATACTCTTCACCTTCCAATACAGGGGATAAAGAGCACAATCCACGAGACAAACATCAGTACAATTGTATAATGAATTTGGGCATAAACAACAGCATCCTTTTCAGAAGGACTCAGCAGAGGGTCCAGTTTCATCAAAACTGGTCATAGTAACCAGGCTTACTATATCAGTTCCTTTCAAAGGAGATTCTTCCCATTATTATTTTCTGTTATTCTTTTGGGGTTTGGGGGGTTTATATGGGGAAAATGCTATGAAAATATGCTTGGCATTTATATTGGAAACAACCTGCATGTGCAAAGTGTACACTTATTTGTAGCAAGGAAAAGGAAAAAGAAAAAAAAAAAGATGACCTGGCAAAACAAAAAAAAACAAGCTAAAAAAGATAATCAAAGCCACTGAGCTTAAAAGAAAGCCATCAGGTACTTTAATTAAAGAAAGATTAAATTTTTCTCCCTTCTTTGAAGTTTAGCAGCAGGAAACTTCCAATAGGGCAGGAAAAAATCCCCTGCAGGGCAACAACCTGTAGTTTGCTTGGAATGTGCATGAGACTAATTTAAGGACTGATGGTGAAATACATTTTTGTAAGTGAAAAAAGAAGAGGAGAAAAATACAGGAAGCAGATGGTGAAAGTTTATGAAACACATGATATGTATTAATGTTTAGAAGATGTTTCACTTAAATATGCATATCATTATCTTGTTTGCTTTTAGGTCTAGGGAAAGACATTTTGCCTGAAAAAGAAAAAACTTCAAAGAAGAAATATGTTCACTGTGGCCCAAACTATTTTAGGATTCTGCTCTTCCTACAGACTTTCTGGATGGGTTTCCATTTTCCTCAACTCCTCTGTGCAAGCACTGTCTGCACAGCTCACTTCTTGACCCTTCCCAATTTCCAACCACTCAACCACATCTCAGATCTCTTTTTGGCTCAGTTTGCTCCCTCCTTGGTCTCTGCTCCCCAAAGGGATTTCTATGTCAGTCAACTTGGTTATTCAGCAAGGAAAGGTCTTAAGCAAAATGGGAGCCAGAAAACCCCACAGGAGGTCCCACAACCTTCTTGCACATTCCATTGCAAATCCATCCGCTCAGTACATCCCTGTGCCGGTCCGTGGCATTAGCCTCACCGAGAGAAAGCTCATAGCTTTTGAGGAGTTGAAATGGCCAGACTATACACAAACCATAGAATTCACCCATATGAGAATGTAAGAATTCTTTCATTAAAGAAGTTTTCCTTTTATGGCAGTTTAGCAGCAGACATTCTCCTCTGCCAAATGCATTTTCTTCAGAAAGTTTTAAGCCTCAGCTTGGGGGAGAATACCTCCTTTTAAAACAAATCTCCCCTCTTAATTTTCCACCAGTGTACACACAAGAATCAAGAACAAGCACACATTACCAAATACATTTTCTTCAAAGTGTTTTTAGTTCTTCCCATTTCGATGACTCTGTCGTGTTGCTACCAGTTACCATAAACAAAAGTTCAGGATACCTACCTGCGAGGCATAACTCTGTGCTGGACTTCTCCCTAACAAGCAAAGGGGTCAGATAAATACAGACTGCAGCTGACTTTTTATGGCATCAGGGCAGTCACAAGAATGGTGAAAATAGAAGCATGCGGATTTACCTGGAGAACCTGCTGCTAACAACTCTGTTCTGCTGACAACAAAGGTACGAGACAGGGACAAGGGAACTAGAAAAGGGAGAGAAAAAGGATGAGATCACGACCAGAAAGGCGGCAGCTATCCACACTCGACAGGGGAAGGAGCCAGTTCACACACTGAAGAACTAAAACCAAAAGTGCAAATCAACTGTGAAAAAGTAAAGGGTTAAAACAAAAGCAAAACCAAAAAAGACAATCAAACAATTTTAGGAATAAACCAAAAAAATCAAGCCTAAGGAATTACAGTGAAGTGAACAATTTTCATTTGCTAATTGGAATAGTTATCCAGCAGAGAACAGTCTATGAAGGTACACTCAGTTTTAAAATAGTTCAAAAGGAGTAGTGGTGCTCATTCCAGCCTGGAAAGCAAAGAGTTAAAACAAGCTTTCATGGGTTCTGTTCCTTATGGGAGTCAGACAAAAACAGAAATAAAGCCAAAAGACAATTCATAGTAGTTCAAGTCTTCGGTAAAATGTCAAGTGATTCTCCAACCTCATTCCTGTCAGGATGGGTACTGTACTGCTCATCATCACTGCAAGTCCCTCCCCAGCTATAGTTAAAGAAAAAAGCTTCACTCTTTTATTGCTTTTGAAGGGGGTGGGGGGTGGGGGTGTTTGTTGGGGATTTTTTGTTGTTTGGGTTTTGTGTTTTTTTAATGTTTTACTCTTCTGTTACTGACTTCACATTCCAGGTGGGAAGAGCAGGCACACAAAGTCTATTAGGACATACAGAAGAGCAGTGAATTACACTTTCACTGAACTTTCCTGCCCTTCCAGAGTAACAGAAATTTATTTTTATGAGCTCATCCTAACAGAAATCTCAGGATGTTGTAAGACATCTAGAACAAATTCTCTAAAACCTGGAGGGAAAGCCAGCAATATGAGGGATTTGCTACTGGTAACAGACAACCAGCCAAAGGTAAACAAATCCAAGGTTGGCCAAGATTAATTTAAAATAATTAATTTAAAGTTAATTAATTTTAAATCCTTAACTTTGACACAACAAAATCCAAGATGGATTTCAGGGTATGTGAAGAGGAGATCATTTGACCTCACAGGACTTGGGGCAACTGGCATGGTTGCACGGAGTGTTTGCAACACAAAAAAAAACAAAAAACAACTACATGAAAACATTCAAACTGAACAATGCTGTCAGAACAGAGATGCCACAAGTGATCTGCATAGGTCTGGTAGGAGAAGTGACCATGCCTAACCCAGCTCTGTGCCTGGCCCAGATTGCAAAAGGTGAGCTGCAAAGCTGAGGGTATGATACAGTCGTACTCACACGTGTCACGATTCTTCGTGAACAATGCTGCTATCGCTCAGATAAAATCCACCCAGTGCTCTGCACGCTCTCAAATCTGTCAAGCCTCAAAAGGTGTAAGCTAGACTGATCAAACTGAAGTTCACACAATTAAGGAAGAATTAGTCTTGCCTGTAGGAGTGAGTTCACATGTCCAAGAGAACTGCTGTTGTCTGCAGAATTTAATAAGGCTATATCCACAACTTATAAAATAATTTTCATTCCAATGCTGTTTGCTAATGTACATACACATAGGTACACATACGCAAAGGGAGTGCTCGTGATTGTACAACTAAAACAAGCTGCCTCTCAAGTGGAACATAAACCTTGCTGCAACAAGAGGACATAATTTCAGCGTGTAAAACTTCTCATCTCTAAAGCTGAGCAAGCAGCTTTGGGTCAGCAGACGGCCAACGGCAGCAGCAGCGCCCCAGCTCTCCCAGCAGGGCTGTGGATTCCCGTTGAGGTTGAGATCTTAGCGGTGACGCTGCTGGCACCAAAACACATCACCAGATGCTGAAACAGAGCACTGGAACCTACTCTTGGTGGATTATAAGACAATCCCCCAACCTGCTCCTGTGAGGTGGTAGCTGGTGCACAGGAATTGGCTCACACCTTGCCCTCAGACACCAGCTCTCCCCCTTGACGATTTCTTGTTTACATTTCCACACAAGCTGACAGAGGCAATCGCCTTTCTTGCACCTTTGCCCTCCTCTTCCTCAAGACAGCTTCAGAAGCAAGACCCATAAAACGAAACCATCCAGCTAACAGGGCGTTTGTACTTCGCACCGCTAGATGTCCCTCTGCCACTAATTATTTATTCCCGTTAATTCAATCCCTATAACCCTACCGTGAGCAAAACTACAAAGCTGTCCCCAGTACCCAACACATCGCTCGCTAAGGCCAACACTCGCATCCTCCGGGTGCTGGCAAGCCACTGCCAGCCACTGGGTTTGGGAGCCGCCGCCAGCGTTGCCACCAGCCCCGGCCCTCCTGGGGACACAGTGCCAGGCGGGCAGTTTGGCTGGCAGGAGGGATCCTTTACACCAGTCCCACAGACGGGGCGAGGGGCTGCCCTGCACAGCCTCCTGCCGCCGCACTCACGGGACGGGCAGGCTGGCGCAGGAGCCCATTCCAGAAGCAGAAGGTAAGAGGACATACCTGGCGATGCTGTGAGGGCCATCACCCCATAGTAGGAAAAAGCACCAGCTTCAAACTTCATCCCCTCTTTCCCAGCCTCCACTTCCACTTTCCCCTGTTAAGGAAAAGGAGAGAGAGCTGCAATTAAAAGGGACTGTAGGTCTAGAGGCACAAGACCACACTGGAGCCCCAAAAGCTAGTTTTGCCTGACATTCCCTAAGCAGTGTCATGGTCCCTGGAGTTTGTAACGGTACCTGAACAGGGACAGACCCTGGAGGGCAACACGCTTTTGTGCCCTGAGCTACCTTGGTCTTTGGGGGCCCCTGGCCAGCGTAAGTCCCTGCAGAGGAGCGGGATCACCCCAGCGCTTTGGGGTGGTACTGCTGCCCTGCCAAGCGCTGCCAGGCTGCTTTCCCTCAACACAGACTGAGAAAATACTCCCCTGGTTTCACAAGTTTATACGTAGAACAGTCATCTGGGGTCTCGAGACACCCAGTTATTTTGGGCCACAGCTCACATTGGCCGGAGGAGTACCCCCTAACACAAATAAGGAAGGGAGATGAGGCACAACATGGAAGGAGGCTCTCTGCCTTGAGCAATGAGATTCCCACAGACATGAAGCACTTATTCCTGAAGGAGCAGTCTTGGGGCTACTTTGGCTTTCTCGGTTTCTTGCAGTTTTACATATTCCAGCACCCTTAACTTAAGATCCTGCTCCTTCACAGGATTTTGCCCCTCAGTGCTTCCTAAGCTGCACAAACCCACAATTGCCACACAAGTGCACCCATTTCTGATGTGGGATGAACCACATGTTTAACATCACATCCCACAAAGGACTCTAGAACAGAACCCACCACATCAAACATAGCTGTAAACCTCCCAGTCACTTTGGTTTGCAAGTACCCAAAAATAACTGGCTTCTTA
>JAVJGJ010000062.1:23291398-23313749 GCA_035590215.1 Microhierax caerulescens
CATAACTGGCTTCTTACTGGGGCCTGGTTTTCACGTCCATCCATCCTTACTGGTGCTGCACTGAGAGTTACACCACTGCACATGGAAGAAATCTCACACAGCTTTCAGGCTGAACTACACAAAGGTTGGGATTTCAGGCAAACAATGTAATTACCTGCGATGTTTTCCATCTGGCTAGGCTGGAAAGGGAAGATAGACTGCCCACCCCATGTGTACTAAGTAGACTGAACATCAACTGGACACAATTGGGTCAAAATCAGTCCAAAAGGTAGGTTTTATTTCTATAGGTTTATTTCATTAAGCAGCATTTAAATTAAATAATCATACCTTTAACTTTACAGTACTGTACTAGGGCAGAACAATGTGAAAAATGAACTTAAGCTGCATGAATCCTGATACCAAGTCCATTTGTTGTAACTGATGAGCAAAACCACAAAACCCGCCTAGCAGGAAGACAGTGCCTAACTCACAAATCCACTTTCTGCTATCACAAGCAACGACTTCATATAATCCCTTTTAAAACCAATTTCACTCCACAACACAAATAAGTAGCTTATTTGTTCATTATAAGCCTTCCAAAAGGTACAATTTCATCACCCAGGCAAAGACTCGTTATAAACAGAGCTCTCAACCTACTTACTGCTGGTAGTTATTCACCAGCCAAGATCAGGTCTCCAAAATACCAACACAACCAGGCTTTGATCTTCACATACAGTCAGTCTGGAGTTAGTAGCTAAACACAAACAGTAATTAGTACTAGGAGTTGAATTTAATTTCCAAGACCATTGCTTTATCAGCACACACAGCACTTCCAAGCTTACCAGTGGTGGCCATATGAAGACCAAGCACGTTTGGCATAGTCACTGCAGCTGAAACATCGTTAAGAATTCCCTATGCATGCTATTAGATGTGTTCTGCCCTGTTGAAATGCATGCACATGTGGTTTCTGGTTTTTCACTGCTCAATGTTCTAACAGGAGTTTTAAAAAAAACACGATGACAAAAAAAAAAATCTCAAACCGCTACAGAAGAACCTCCCATTAGCTAATGGAAAAGCTGTTGCAAACAGGTGACATGCCAGCTAAACCAGTAACTCTACAGAGATTAAATTGGTACAATTAATGCACAGAATACATATCTAATTGTGTTCTGGCATGTTTTTACTGTAAGGTATTCTTGGTCTTTCGACATGAGAGAGTAAGTCCAAGTCCATTTCAGTAACAAAAGCAGAGTATTTACCTCCCCTTGATCCTTGCTGAACCAACCCCGTTACCATTTTTGTAGTATCTATCTACTGCAAGATGCACTTTTCCAAATGCATTATATACCCAGCATGTTCTGTTTGCTAAATATCTATCGATTGCAGAATAGCTCAGAAAGAAAAGAACAATCAGTTCTATCTCCCATGTCCTCCATTTACATCTTTGCAGCATTACCTCATTCAGGAGCATTATCTTGCCTCTGGAATATTTCAGATTACAACAATTCAGTACATAAGAAAGAGCAGTTAAAGAGCTACCAATGGTTCCTTAAACCCTTGAAAAACTATCCTTTTTTAAAAGATAACTGCATTGAATCCACAATATCATATTCCAGTGTTTTCTTAATTGTTTATCACTGACAGTTTAAACACACACCCACACCCTTTTTTTTTTTAAAGGCATGTTAAGGAAGATTTCAAGCCCTGTGTTACAACTCTAACTACAATGCTCGTGTTTTTATAACGAAACCCAGTTTCAGTTATGCTGGATAGAAACATAAGCATCTTTCCAGAAAAAATCTCTCTTAAAGGACTGTTCCTCCCCAAAAGGTGCTGGATGGAAGCAGTTTCTGGGTAAAGCTTTACGTAGCCATTCAAACATTCCTGTTAAGTAACACAACCTGGGAGACAGCACTGGAAACAATCCTGTACAGGAGAAGCAGAGAACTGTCCTTCCACACCACCTAGGGCTCCAATCTAAAAACCACCCAAAGGGGACAGGGTGAGCACTTGGATGGGTGCTCAGTAACCAACAGGGGCTGTGGCAGGAGGTGGCATCACTTCAGTAGATGGCGCAAGGTCCCCACGGAAACCTCCGCTGCTTGCAACACCACAAGTACAGAGCTCAAAACTTCACGGCAAAATGTCATTCCTCTACACTGTCAAACTCCCCGCGCCTCCTTTTGCAAGAGGAAAAAACACATCAGAGAAAGCATCCCGGCCGAACTCCTATGACGTGCTGGTTTTTGCACGCCAAGCGGTGCCAGCTGTACACAGGGACTCCTTTGCATTCCCTACCCTAGTGATACCTAAAGCATAAGTCATTTCCAGCAGATGACTGGAAGTGGCAAGTGCCATCTACCCTTTGCAACTGGTTTAACTGAGGCTGAAAGCAGCCGAGTGAGCTCTTCAAGGCTGGCAAGGTCATAAAGGAGGCAGGAGCCACAGCTTCATTCCCACATTTGAAAAGACAAACTCAACAACTCGAAGAGGTATAGAGAAGGATATGTCAGGAGATGAAGGATTTTGCACTTATCTACATAATCACATGTCTGACCTGTAAAATGAGAACAAAGTAGTCGACGGGCTTGTTTCGCTGGTAGAGGTAGTGTTCTGGGGCTTTCTTGTTCTTCTCATCGTACTTCAGCTCCTGGATGACGTTGGGATGTTTTAGCAGCCTGAGAAGGATCTTCTCTGACATCTGGGATGGACCAAATGCTTCTACTTCTATAACACAAGATACAACTTGGCATTACACTTCATATGCCTGGCAAGAAGTCAGCAGTACTCGTTAATAAGCATTTGCCTATAAAAGACACACAGATGCAGAGAGATCCATTATGGAATTGCAGGCTTCCTGTCTTTTGAGACTGTTAGATATGTAAGGGGGAGGGGAAAAAACAGCACACCCCAACTTTCATTACTGAAGTATTTTTCAAAACAACCAAAAACCATGTCTTCATCTGAAAGGGAAAAGAAAAAGGCAGTCTTGCCCTCTTGAGAGTTCAGTCACAGTTGTATAGGCTCATTGGAGAGCTGTATAAATGGAAGAGCTTTACAATTGGGGACAGAGAACCTCTGAATTTGTTTTTTCCTTCCTCAAAAGGTATTAAAAGTTACCACATCATTGCACTTTTTCCAAAAATATTTTTTTATATATATTTTAAATATCACTGTTTGGGGCCTAGAAAGTTTGCTCTAGATAGATGCTCTACATAAATGAAAGACACAGCTGGGGCTGCCACAGTTCATGTGGGAAGTTACTCAAAGTGAGAGACAACGCAGGTCAGTTCAAACCACGTGGGATTAATGCCTGAAACACTGAACACATCCCCTATCCACTTGCTCTTCAGTGTTCCAAACAGGAGCTGTTTGAAGCAGAAAAGCTCATCCTTGTGTGGGAGAATTAAGCCAGGGATGGGACGTCCAGATTTACACATGCAGACTGATAAACTGTCCTAACACCTCATTTCAGAATAGGACTGTTAATGACCCAGTACCTTTCATCTGCTAAAGATACTATTCTCAATTTAGAACAGATAAACCAAAACTGTAGCTTTCAAGTTATTTAGCAGTGGCTTCACAGACAGACCTGGATTTAAGCTACACAAGCCTTTCATCCATAAAACAAGTAGAGAAGCATCACTATCAGACTACATCTGTTGAGCAGGTGTTTAGGGAACTCCATCAAGTCTTGTACCACTACATGAGCAATGCCTTGCTTGCTGTTAAATCCGCATCTTCCTGTTGAACTGCTTCCTCTCACCAAGGACATGCTCATGTGCACATGAGCCGTAGGAGTCCAAGCCTTTCAAGGAATTACTGCCCCTCAGCTGAGATGTGATAACCGATCACGTACATGTTTCCTTCAAGTCACAGAGGCAAAATAAAGCACGAAGACAGACTAGGAGCATCTAGGCAGGCAGTTACTGCATCTTAGAGGAGGGGAAGTACTAACTTCCAACCGGAGCTGGCAAATGTGAGACAAAACAACTTTATCATTTTCAACCCATGAACATATGTTGAACACAGCAGTGAAAGACGCCCATCTGAAAGGCCTGCACGTGAGAAGTCTTTATATGTCAAAGAGAGACAGCATGAGCAATAGGAAGGTATGTTTTCCACAAGCTCTCCCGTTAACAGGTCTCATCTCTGGGGTGAAGGGACCAACTTTACGACGAAAGGCAGTATCTGCTGCAAGAAACCATTCAAGGCCCTGGCCTCTCTGCCAGACTGCCAACCCAAGGGCTAAAAACATCAAGATGTTCTGGGATGGAGACAACTGTCCTCTGAAACCTGCAGTCATCAACGGAGGTCACACAAGCCAGCCAGAAATCCATTTTAAAAAGTACAGTTCAACCACCTGCGCAGTCTGCATTAAATGTGTCGGGAGGGTTTTTCACCTGGAGTCAAAAATCTCACGGAACAGGTTTAGACCTTCCTGCAAAAAGTCCAGCATCTCTTTCTGGAGAAGGCGCCAGAGTGCAATTACAGTCAGCTGGCCAGTGGTATCGAGTCCTCTTTGGTTTGTTCCCTGAGCTCTTCCTAATGGGGTGTACTTGCTAGTCGTTAATCTGATGGACTCTAGACATGCAGTGCGGCACTTGGCATTCATCCTTACCTTTCAGACCAATTTAAAGTTACTGGTCCACCCCTGGTAAATGTCTCAGAGGGTTCATGCCGACACTGAACACAGGAGAGGAGAGAATTTAAAAAGAAAAACACAACAGTGGCATTATTTGTCACCCCACAATCCAGCCTCCCTTCCCGCCTGCACTGTCCCACCCACCTCACCGGCCTTTGCTGACAAACTGCCTCCGAGGCTCTGGCATGATCGCAAAAAAAAGATAACCCGCACTTGCCTGTAGCCAGGAACCGGTGCATTGCCAGGAGGAGCTGCGGTGATATTTTAACCTTCATCTCGCTGTCTGTCTGCTTGAAGGCAGAGAAGTCCTGCTTCCTGTCCCGGTGAGCTACTTTCTTTTTCGTCTTGTTATCAGCTGGGGAAGGGAGGGTGGGAAAAGAAAGGAAGGAAGCGATTTCTGTTAGAACGGGGTCCAACACAAACCACGCTGGATGGAGTCAGCCAGGATGGCTGCCCCGAGCTCAGGGCGCAGGCAGACCCCGCTGCAGTACGTGCACAGCCCTGCTCATCGTGCAAAGCCCTGCTCATCGGCACGCAGCACAAAGCCGGGACAACCAGCGAGCTGTGCCGTGGGCTCCCCGGGCCACGAGTCCCTGTCCTGCAGAGCCACTCACCCACAGCCGCTGTCACTTCTCTGTTACTTCAATGGGGGGAAAGTCTCTGCCTGCAAACACCTAACTACAGAGCAGCTCTGTGTATTACACATAAGGTGTGCGAGCGTGTCTAGGTGGGGAGGAGAAGTCCCCTCAGCACTACTCATGATCAAAAGGTGTTGTTCTACAAGAATATCTGTGATAGCTACTTTTTTCATATACATTCCTTAAAAAATTTCCAGCAGATACATAGATTAAATATACAACAACTGACTTCTTACGCCATACCACAGCTTCACCGACTCTTCACAGCTTCGGCAAAATCTGCATGCCTTTGGTCCAAGTAAATCCCCATGTCTAGCATATACGATTTCTTTTGTCCTGTCCAAATTTAAGCAAAGGCTAGCAAGGTGTGCAGCCTGGAGGTGGGAATCCCTGGCCACCTGAAGCCAGAATGAAGTACAGAGTAGCTTCAGGAGTTCAGATTTGGGGATTCGCCATCTAGTGATCTTGGGCTCCTGTCCTTTATTCAGCTAAATACTTGCCACTTGGTTTGTCTGTATCTTAAAACAGTCTCCGTGGTGGGGAATCCCCATTTGTGAAAGAAAACATGGAAGATGGAGTTGCAGAGGCACAAACAATCCAGCTATTATCATCCACCCACTGAGCTGATCTGCCAAAATGTCTGGGAAACCAGGTAAGTGGGGAGCTACAGGCATGTTGGGGTACAGTGTATGTCAGTTCTAGGGAGGAGAGGCATTTGCTCAGGTGGCAGGGTCTTGCTCTTCCCTGCTGACATAGTGCGGAAGGTGGCAATGGCTATAAGCAGCAGAATGTTGTCAGACAGCTTCGAGCTCCACTGGATATTGAATGAAACCAAGTCTTGAGGCAATTACTGTGAGTCCCCAAGACTTGAGGCATGGCTCAGGTTCTAGGGTCTCAGTGGGGAAAGATACTGAAAACACCATAGCTACCTGTCTACCAGAGCTCTAGTCACTGGTGTAAAATTACGGGACTTCTGAGGGATCCCAGGCAGTTCTGGTACATTGATTCACTGCAGAGAATTTAGGCAAGAACCCAAAGAGGTGTAGGTGAAGCTAACACTGAAGGCTCACACGTATTCCCAGGTACCTGTTGCCAGTTTTTTGGTTATGCAGGCAAAGATGATGAAAGCGATGTACCATAGCAAGGAAGTCAGTGAGACCTGGAGTCCTGAACATGTCCAAATATATGCTACAGACTACACAAGGTTCAAAGCGGTTGAGGTTGGGTCTTGGAAATGCACAATACCAGTAATTAATAGATTTCTATGAAGATCTTCCCAAGTCACCAGCCTTTTAGATATGAATACGTTAAGATACTCAGCTTCCCATGGACAAGCCTCTACTACAGGACTATCACAGACTCAACAGCAACACTGTATAGACAGTAATGTATCTATCTACTCTAGATACCTGAAGCTCATTCTGTGAGCAATGCAAATCAGAAAATGTGAGATACTTGCTCCTAAGTGCATGGAGAAGAACGATGATGACTCATGCCTTTTTTCTTCTTTGAAACCAGAAGCCTCTTGACCTAGCAGTACTTTACCCAGGACCTGGACTACATCAGGGACAGCAGTTTCTCTTCCAAAAGCAGGAACAGAAACCTAACCAAGGGAGTGGTTACAGACTAAAAACAATCCCTGCCTTAGAAACATAGTCTGAGACAGACCTTATCTGTACTTGCAGTTAAAGGAAAGATGGATAACAAAGCAATAGAAAGTGAGCAGGAGAAAAGTCTCCCAGAAGCTCTCACTAGGTCCTACCTCTTGTGAGAAGTAAGGAGAACAGAAACTGGTTATTCCTGAAAAGCTCAGAGAATGCTATTTTTTACAGTGCTGTGGTGGAGGTGCTGTCTTTACAAGGAGCTCCATCATTGCTCTCTTCAGGGAGGCAAAAGTCAGCACAAGTACACGTTTTGGCCCTGGGACAGGGAAACGCCTCTTCAGAGAGCAGTAAAGCATCTCTGTATTTCTCCTGTGAATGATCTGTACCACCACAAGCTTCACACTGCACTTCTGGTACCTCAGAACAGGGACAGCATCACACCATGGGAGGACGCATGAAATCTTTCTGTCTGCATTGGTCACCAAGGTAAGAGACACAAGCTCTTAAGCAAAGGATGGGTGATTTCAACTCCTCCTCCTGTTTCCATGGCAGCTTGTCCAGAAACCTTCCCCCAAGAAAAATGTTACACAGTGAGAGCTTTAAGCCATATGGCTTGAAGCCATTATCTCGGCTGATTTTTGTGAGAGATGGTCTTAATTGGTTTTCATTATCCAAACAGCTTCTGAGCTTCCTGTAAGGCATAGGAACCAATGATTGGATGGTGACAGAAGTAACTGAATCTGGACCAGGTATTTCCCATCTGTCATTTCTACAGTAAGTGAGATGGAGACCCGGGCAGTGAAGCTAACCTGGCAAGCTGAAGAGATCTCTGCTTACAGTGCTGTGACACTGTTCGGTTCTGCAACACGAACAATGTGTTGCACGAGGGATACTCTCAATATAACTTTTGGTGAGATATCAGCAAATATTGCAACCATCTTTGGAAGGTTCTGGGAATCAAATCAAAGGTAGCAAGGCTGACTGTGAGCTCCTGGGCTGAAGGAGAGAACTCAAGAAGCGGAGGGGTCAAATACGGTCCAAATACAAATAAGGTTGTGATCTCTCTTGAGATTGTAACATTCCTGAACTTTCAGGCCTGATGCTGAACACCACAAACGACTGCATACATTTCCTTGAAGGAGCCAGCTTGGGCTGGAGACAGCTACAGAACAGGGAGTTCAAACCTCAGATCACCCATTGAGCTGGGCAAGCAGGCAGCAGGCTGACAGGCATTGCAAATGCATGTAGGCAGTGTTCTGGGAAGGTTCTTGTCCTCATCCTGCGCTCCTTTTTTTGTCTTTTTGACTTTAGGACAGAGCAGACATCTGCAGTGAGCTCCAGACAAGAGAAGAAGGGCAAAAATATTTTACCAAATGGAAGTGTGGTTCTGTCTGGCACACAAGAACTGCAAAAGGACAGAGACAAGCAACTGCTTGAGATGTGCATCTATCAGATACTCCAGGAAAAGTAAGTACAATTCCCAGATGGCCAGATTCACTGACCCCGTGCCCATACTCAGCGCTAGGATGCCCAGCCCAAGGCAGTCAGAGGTGGATGCCAGAGTCTCACCCAGCACACACCCCATGTCCCCCTCTCCCTCATTCCCCCACTGATGCACACACCCAGGCTGACAGCCTGTGCCCCACACACTGCACAGGTCTTTTTAAGTCTGTGAGTTTGTTGCATTTTAGAAGAAAGGTTTAGGAATTAACAAAGTTAGTTTTGCCAGTTCTTTTTGTTCCTAACTGGGAAAACCAGGTTGCCCTGTGTCTCATGCATGTTTCAGCAGCTGACAGGAAGGCAGTGGAACTAAACCTGAACTCTTTAACAGCCTCAAATAGCTTCCTGTAAGGATGCAACTCCTGCAACCTACCAGTGCCAGACAGCAGAAGGTTACCAAGTCCACTGTCCTAATGGCCAACAAGGTGAAAGCATCATTTTCTAACAGGTGGCAACCACCTCGGTATATCTAAAGATGAGGCTGCAGCTACACAAAGCTCAGCTCTCCTGGCGCAGGATACTGATGTACACCACGCCAGTATCTGTAGGTCTTGCCAGACAAAGCGGCGTTGCACAAGCTTTCCTATGTTGCTACGCCTTCACTGGATGGCAGCAGAAATACTTTGTAGGGCAAAAAATTTTATTGCCATAGCTCCGTGGTTTAAGTAGGAGAAGTGATACAGTTTACTAGCACATGTATTTAACATACCTGTTTTGACAGCTGTTTGGAAATAGGAACATTCGGGCAAGATGCAGTCTTCCCCTTGGGGAAGTGACTTGCTAAGGCTAAAAAAAAATAAGTCCATTAGGTAGGTGAGAGCTATTGCAGCTGCAGGAGTGCAGCTGTGTAACAAAGGTGCCCCACGGCCTGGCATCGAACACCGCTGCAGTGTGGGCTTGCCAGGGCTCATGTTCACCAAGACAACACTGCTGAATGGCACACAGGTGAGGATGTAGAAATGCAATGTATGCTGGCTTACAACCAGAATATTTACCAACGACATGCAGAGCACACACACAAGGGTGTGTTAAGGTATCTCATTTGTAGAAAAATCCTAGATTTTACGCAGGGCGAACCACCTGTGAATTGGTGTGTCTGAAAAACAGCACCATTCCAGTTAAGCTAAGGGGATGATTAAACTCATCTTTAATTAGAAAGAGCTAAGACGGGCCACCAGTCAAACCCAGGTCATAACAGTGAACTCCATGTCCCTCAAGCGGCCTGAGGCCAAAGCAGAACATACACCTTTCAGTCCTGGGTCTCTGAGAAGGTTGAGAAATGCTCTGCCACCATGGGAGTGCAAAAGAGATTCCTGTAGTGTGTCAACCATGAAAAAAATGCTCCAACTTTCCAATACTGAGCCAAATGCACTGATAGCTCTTCACTGTGACACTGGCTGAGACATCATCATAGCCTACCTGTCCATGACAGAAACCTCTTCTCCCCACCCCATCAGCAACCCCAATACGAAGTCTCATGCTCAGAAGTACTCAGTCTATCCAGACATTGATGGGTCAAGCATATTTAATAATTTTCTTGCTCCTGTCTTCTTATCCTTGCTCCCAACATCTCTGTAAGCCATAAGACACAGCAGACTAGAGCAAACTGAAGAAATACCGTGTCTATTGGGCACACAGCCCTCGAGAAATTCAGCTGCAAAGTCTCAGCACTGAGAGCAGCTTTCAACAAAAACTGTAAATACACGATTGCTTCTACCCTAACATAGTTCAAGTGGATTTTCATGGCAACAGCAGAAAGGCACACCAAGGTCAGCTATTTCATCAAATTTCAAGTTTCCATCAAAGCAAAACAAAACATTTTTAAAACTTCAGAACAAAGGCATAATGACACTGCCAAGATTTTTCATAAGGTCTACTTTTAAGTAAGCACCTAGTATAGAGCAAATCAGTCCAAAGGGTTCAGATTGGCTTGTTCTCAGCTGAGCAAGCCAGCTTGGTCTTATAACAAACAGCATCAGAGAACTCTAGTGCGAGGTGGGGTTACTAGCACTGACACACTGATATCAACATCAAAAATAAGCTGCCTTAACATATTGCGGACCTTCAGTAAACCCCAAGCATGTTCTCATCACTACATCAGTGGGAAGTGGTTACAGCACATTGATCTGCCCAAACCCAAAACTATCACATTTTCTGCAGTCCTCACAGCTTCTCTGGATTTCTGTTCTCTCGCTTGCTGCTGCAGTTTCCTTCAATCTAAACAGTGGAATTAATTCCAGTGCTTCATACAGAAATTAAAAGTTCATCTTCATAGTATATAGCAGGAGTCACCCCCCAAAATTTCCTGCATCCTCCAGGAAGCCTGAAGTTTTCCTCCTGCTCTGAAACAGCAATTTTCAATAGTAAAAATCTTCCCAGGAGGGAGAGTTTCAACTTACATTTACCAGCTCTATTTTGTTAATTTAGGATGTCTTCAGATAGTAAAATCAAATTCTCCCTCTCCTTGCCCTATTACATGCTATTAATGTCAGAGCTTTTTGTGTCCTGGAGAACAACACAGCATGATCTGTGTGGTTTCTCTTAACAAACAAGGGGAAAACCACATTGAAAAGCCTAAGTGATGTCTTTTCACTTGTAGAAACGTGGAAATACCTCAGAGGTGATGAGACAAAGATAGATCTTTTTGGAGTATAACAAAGTCTGAATTCACCCTGTAAAAGCATTATTTTGTAACTGATTAGCTCAACCATTTGTTTGTGAAGGTATGAAAAGAAATCGATACTAACTGGACTTCTGTGATTTGCACAGTAATTACACTGTTTAGCATATCGTAAAGCACAATTGTCATTTACATGAACCTCTGGGCACTTAAATACTGCTAAAATACTGACCAGCTACAGAAAGTAGTTCGGGCAATAACAATCTATTAGGAAAAGTAGAAGCATTGTCTATCCCACAGTGTAAAGTGCTCATTTGGCTTGGAGGGAGGATGGAACATGCTTGCATTGGCCTGAAAAGGGTGCTGTAGAAACATGCAGATCCCTTTCATGAGGAAAGAAAAGAAAGGGCAGCTGAACAGTGCTAAGGATATTTAAAATTATTATTTCTGTTGTTTCTATTACAATAGAATCTAGAGACATCCTTGTGCTACACACAGATACATAGTAAAAAATAGCATCTGCCAGCAAGTGATCAAAGCACAGATAAGGCAGATGAAGAATGACAGAAAGGAAGTCTGTATGCACAGGCCAGATTGTGCAGATGGGAAGAGAAGCAAAGACACTTCAGTTAACTGGCCAAAGACCGGACAGACTCTAAACTGGGAAAGAAAAGAGTCCAGCTCTCCCAAGTCCCAGGTAATGGTTGATCTACAACATCATCTCCCTCAACATACACTAACACAAAGTAAGGAAGGAGCTGTAGAGAGTCACAAAAAGGAGTCATTTAGGACATGCTGGTTTTCAGCCCCGAAGAAGACTTTCCATTCTCAGGTTTTCTGAATGAGTGACAGAGAGAGATTCTAAAGAGATTCCATTCCCCTTCCTTGAGGCATGGTACTTGCCTGCCTTCTTGCTAAAGTACAGTAGCACATGGACTACAGGTGCTTTAGGTGGAGAGAGATTAGGGAAAAATATGGGAAGTTGTGAGCACTGTAACAAAAAGGTTTAACAAGGCCACTGCAGTGAAGAACAGCTAGCAGGAAAGACCAGATTGTTGCAGATGTAAAGCTTCTTGATGGAAGGGTCAAATAAAAAAAAAATGTTCTGTTTCTGAATTAATATGGCATCAAGGGGTGAGGCGCCCATGCTGCAAAAACAAAAATTACTTTGGCCATCTGTGGGATCTACAGGTCATTTGACCACTGAGATTTTAAATCAGCAACTTAACATCTCTCAAAACACAGCTATTAAACACAACCAGTGCTGCACAGAGTCTTCCCTCTTGGCTATAAAAAAAAGTGCAAATATTTCTACTCACTGTATAGATCTGTTTCATCCAGAATTTCCGACTTGATGATCTCTTCAATCACATCTTCTAAAGTGACAATTCCCAGGACTTCATAAAAAGGATCCCCTTCTCCTTCATTGTTTACTCTTTGTACTATAGCCAGGTGAGACTTGCCTGCAAGGAGACAGATCAACAATTCAGACATTTTAGAACTTCCTGAAAGATCAGAAATTATAGCAGAATTATAGACACATAGCTATAAACAAAAAGACAAAAATGTTGGTGTCAGGCTTCATGAAAAAAAGAGGCAAAGTTTACCAGATGCTTAAAATTGTAATCTGATTTCTGTCTGAGAAATGCATTCCTGGGTCACATAAATCCACCTAATGCACTAAAGGAGAACAGCTAAAGAGATCAGCGTTCTTTTTCTAATGTCTTTCCCAGTGAAACTGTCACCTTGGCATTGAGTTCATTATATTATCTTGTTGACGGTTGTTCTACTTCTTGTCTCATGCACCAGCAGAAGGTGGCCAGGCTGGAGACCTCCTTCGCAGCAAGCTCCCGTGGATGTTCTCCTCAAGCTTGGAAATAACAGCAACAATGGCCAAACCACAGAAGCATGTTGACAGGGTAGAGGCTGAGGAGAAGAGGTCAGCCCAATCCATGAGTTTCTTTTTCTCCTCCCTCCCTCAAAAATAATTTATTTAGACATGCTCCACCGGGGGAGGACGGGGACGGGGACAACACACTTACTTAGGAATTAATTAATATGTTCAAAGTGACAGTGCCTGATCAACAGAGAAAAACTGTTCTAAAGATCCCTGAGCTGCATCATTCACAATGCAATCTAGAATTCCTAAAGTCTTTCCTGCCACAGGAAGAATAATAATAATATTGTGACCCTTTGAATGTGCTTTGATACCCTTGGTTGCCAGCCTCCCTAGCTGCCCTTGGAAGCCAGTCCTTTTTAAAGCTGCATTAAAAGTAACGTGCATTCAAAGGGCTCACCAAACACAAGTGGCAATCTGGAGCACAAACATGGCACATTTCCAACACGCTTTCTGAACTACGAGGAGGTAAGCAACATTATCACACATCCTTCTTTGCTAGTCTCAAAAACGATTCTCATCCCCATCCATGGAAGATAACCAAAATAGTTCAGCTTTGCTTAGACCCCTTTATAGGCAATAATGGCTGCATGTTTGAAGATTCAGATTATTAGACTAACAAGCATTCAAACTATTCCAACCCAGACTTACTCACGCTTAAAGAATGAAAATATCCCGAACAAATTAGACAAGGGAGGAAAACTTATCAACTACTGATATAAACATTGCATCAGGTCAAGTCAATTCACTTTGGTAAGTTTTTCACATCTGCTTTCCCAGGGACCCAACATAAGCAGTTAAAAACAAATTCTTGGTGAATGCTGTCTGTCGAAAGTTAAATTCTTTTGCTATTCCCAGCTTGTGATCATTTAAAAGGAATTTTCCAAAGCAGGGTCTAATATTAGACTCAAAATGAAGTTTCCATTCCACTTAGGCGATATTCTCACCAAAGTAACTACTGCATAATCTGATTGTCTTGGAGCTACTCGTTTAGATGCAGATGGACATACTTTAAATACCAACTCCACAGCACTGCTGAGTCTTATCTTAAGGAGACCTTATTCTACAGTGAATTAATAGAAAGATGATTTGTGATTTTAAAGGATCGACATTCATATTGTACTGAAAGTCTTTCACTGTGACAGGGTTTATTTCTTTGCATTCCTTGCAAGACTTTCTTTTTACCACCTAATGAACAGCATTTACAAAAAAAAAAACCAAACCAAAAACCAAACAACAAAACAAACCAAAAACAAACCCAAAAAGCAACCAACCAAACTCCAAAAAAACCCCAGGAGGTGGCTTCATAAAGACATGAAAGATTTAAGTACTATCATCATTACTGTTCCCCAGTAATATATTATTCCAGTTATACCCTTTCAATACAATGATGTTCAAGAACAACTGCAGCACAAAAGAAGTCACACAGACAAACCAAATATTGTAGTTTCACAGCCTCTGCTCAGATATTAGCATATTTGCTTTCAAGTTAAAAGATGTGACTCCTTCAAGAACCATTTCCATCACAGATCAGAGCAGCTCATTTGCACACGCTCATTCAGATGCTAATACCCAAGGATCACCGTTCTCACACTTCAGTAAGCGGTAAGAGTGCTCAGACCTGTACAAGTGGGTGAAATAAAAAAAAAACCAAACAAACAACAATGCTATCAAGTCGGTGCTTCAGCTTTGATCAGAATCACCAAATTCTCCTCCACTTCTGTACTGCCTATGATAAAGCTGAATTACATGATAAAATCTCACATTTTGAAAAGGACAGCCTTTCTAACAGCTGAGTCCTAGACCATCTACAAGCAATGGGAGAGATTTATGGAAATGGGATTGGGGAAGGATGTGAGAGGCTGTAATACCACGGGAAGTTGTGCACAACTTGTAGCCACAAAATCACTTACACGCCCTTTCCATCGGGGTGGTCCCCGCCAAGAATTTAGGATCACTTAAATGTTAATGCTCTCCCCATTTAGCAGCCATAGCCCTCTGATGTGACCAACAGTACCTAATGTGAGACAAGGGACCAAAACCTGTACCAGCTCTCTCAGGCAAAGTGAGCTGATAAGGCATTAATTACAGATGGGTATCAGATATTTTGCACTTTCTACAATGAGAAAGAAGGCTAGAAACATTTTTTCTGGTTCTGCCACAGTCTCTGATTTTTAGGTTTTTTACTTATCACCCAAAGTACCGATACCATTTAATCTTGTCAGTTTCAAATGTCATCGGACTTTTTGGTGGGTAGCATTGATGTTCAGCTCTACCTTCATTATTAAAACTATATGTTGCAGAGAGTTTATCTGCGGAAAATAGATAAATTATCCAAATGCAGGCTGACAAAAACATTTCTTCCCGCTTGACTGTCAAGTTGTCCTGTTCTGACTCTCATGAACCCACCACTTTGCAGGGGTCAGGTGAATTTAAACCAATCTAATTGGGTTGCCACTAAAAGGCTGCCTTTTGCTCCCAAAGTTTTCTCCTTCCTTTGCATTGGCTACAATGCTCATGCAGTCACTTTATGAGAAAGACCACATCTGAAAATTACTTTTCTTGGGTCTTTGCAAGTTAATTTTGATCCAGATCCAATAATTTTCCAGAAATCATCGGGGAGTGGAACAAGCATCGGCACTGGTGACAGAGGTGTCACAAAGATGCACTCTTGGACTTGCTGCCCTCCCAGACTGTTGCATAGATGACTGCAAAACACCCTCCACGTATGGAAGTAATCAAGGTAGAAAAGGCTAAAGAAAAAGCCAGAGGAGCGCAAGGACTTCTTTATACATCGTAAAAGAGCACAACACAGCATGTGCTCAACTTTAAAACTGGCCTGTAAGTAAAATAATGACTCCTCCGAGTGTTTTAAATAGAAATCGGCTACACCTTTCTTTATTCAAAGACTTCATCAGGCCACGGGTATTTGTCATACCATTTTATTCAACTGAGAAAGAGAACTTTCAGCGGTATTTTCCATTGCTAAGGACACAAAATACATATCCAACAAGAAGTTGAATAAAATAAATATCCAGGTAAGGAAACCTGGATTGTCTATAGTATTCATAGGGGTGTGAGAGCAGAAGACAAATTAAACAGAGAGCAAGCGTGCATGGAAAATATATTAATAATTTCTATACTTCGCTGATTTTCTGGCTACAGTCTCTAGCCACACTACATCTACGACATCAATCTTTCTTTAATCATTTGTTTTAAGTGTTGATACAACGAGATTCAGCAAGCAGGCAGCTCTGCAGGTCTGCCAGATCTGATGATAAAGGCAGAAATGACCTGAGTCAGGTGTAATACGCAGCACCAGGAGAGAACAGCGGGCAGTGCTCTGACCCACAACTCCTTTGTGGCCAAGGCAGGCAGCATTTGCTTTCTCCCTCAGCTTCCCCCATCTACAGTGACAGTAACATCAGCAGGAGCCTACGGAGCTCACAAGTCTACATGGCTTCAGACACAAGTTGTGACAAATGCTGGTCTCAGTTACATTCATGGGCAACTAAAAGACCAAGGAATTTTGTTAAAAGCAAATCCTGCGTCATCCCATTGCTCAAAATCTTGCTACTCCGCTTGGATTTTGCTCTGTACCACAACTTCTGATTAATTTCTTAAGCTAATTTAAGAAATGCGAAGATGTTTAGTGACATCTGTATGAGTCAGTGGACTTAGAATGAGCTCCAGGGAGTCCATGTGACTGACAGACCGACCACGTAGGACAGCACTGGAAGAAATGCTTGCAATACTGACTCTCTTACAGTACCTTGACCATTCCTTGAAAAAGATAGAGGAAAAAAACCAACGCCCTTTGATCCTAACTGAAGCATTATATATTTAGAGTAAGGACCTCAAGAATATTGCCATGCAGTTCAAACTAGAGATACAAACATCTGACCAAGTTCAACATCTGCTGTGGTTAGTACAGTCTTGTCTACATGAAGAGTTTTGCCATATGAACAGAGCTGTACCCACCCCAGTCTCACATGCCACTTCCCTGTACACACAGGTGCAAGAAATGAGCTGACAGAAACATTACGAAGTTCAATAAATGCAAAGGCAAAGTCATGAAGCTGGTACAAAATAACCCCCATACACTGGTACTGGGGACTGACTGGCTGGGTCTGCAGAAGAAGGACTCCACGGTCCTGCTGGACAAGCTACATGAGTCAGTGGTGTGTCCTTGCAGCACTGAAAGCAAACTGTACTGACTGTGTTAGTACACATGCCACTAGCAGCTCAACGGACGGGATTATTCCCTCTGTTCAGCACTTTGGAGACTGCACCTGTAGTACTGGTGTCCAGTTTGGGGTTCTCCAGTACAACAAGGACACTGACAAACTGAAGCAATTCCAGTGGATGGATGCTAAGATGGTCTGGGGCTGGAGCCCACAATGCACGAGGAAAAGCAGAGCGAGCTGCATTGGTTCAGTCTTGCAAAGTCAAAGGTTAAAAGAGGGGTCTTGGAAGTCTTTCCGAACCTCACCGTAGGCTACAGAGAAGACAAAGCTAGATCATTCCTGGAGCTACATACTGTTGGGATAAAAGGCAATGAACACAAGTTTCAAAAATATGAAGTCCTTAAATAAGGAAAACTTGTTCCTCATTAAGGTGGTCGAACACTGGAACAGGGGCCCCGTGGGGCTGTGAAATGGCCGTCTTTGGAGGTATTCAAAACTCAGTGATCTGAGCCAGCTTCAGTGTAGCCTGCCCCAAAGAGGGGGCTGGACCAGATGACCTCCATAAGTCCCTTCCTAAATTATCCTGTGATTCTGAGAGACTTCGAAAGGAGGTCTGAACCGCAACCTCATCCCAAACTTAAATTCTGATTTTTCATTCCTGAATTTCTGCTTAGGAACAACAACAAACAAACAAACAAACAAACAAAAACAAAAAAAGCCCACCAAAAAAAAAACCAAATAAAATTGCAAAATTACCAGTACATAAAGATGACATGTAAAGACAGCAAGCAAGTTTTACTGATCTGGAATGCCACAACATGGCCTGGTATGCGACCAAAAGTAATAGTAAAATGACAGTACTAGCCAGACTACACTGCAGAAAATTACAATATCGCTGGCACAGCTTTAAAGAAAAGGAAGATATAAGGCAATAAGTAGTCCAACAGCAGAGGTGTAACTCAGGGGCTCTGAGCAGTGAGCAACAACGTACACGTAGCATGTATAAGCTTGTATCATAGGTAAGCAACTCGAGATGCCTCTATTTCTGCAGAAGGAGGTTTATGAACCTAGTAACCAGGAGGACTTGTATGTGTTATTTCTCCCATGCAAGAAGCAGATCTCACTAAAGGCCCTCGGTTTCCTATTATTAGGAAAAGAATCAGTGCTAAATCAAAGCTATGGTAGACTTTTATAAAACAGAAGATTTCTGTCAAGTCATTTTGTTGTAAAACTAGAATCAGTCTAGTTCATTTTCATTACAAACCAGTAATCAGAGTCCGTTTGCTGTTGGTGAGTGCCCTGGAACATTAAGCTATAACCTGTTCAATATGCCTGCAACAATGACACAGAGAAAAATCCCAGGAGGTGTTTAGCTGCCCTTGAATTTGCTAACTAACGATCTGTGCTTCTGAAAAATCTCCTGGTTTATTCTTACGGAACTGTTTTGGGTTTGACTGATTTCTACGAAGGTAAACAATTTGGTCTGGCAGCAGGACTCACAGGTTCAACAATACATTATGCAAACTAATCAATTTTAAAATATATTGTATAATTTAACCATTAAAACTAACTCCCTCTAGAATAGCACTGGCTTGCAAGCAATTATACCCAAGTAACAAGTGTTTTCCTGAATTTCTTTTCTGTGGCACAGTTCAAGGACATCAAGGCTCTCTTCTATGAGCAGAAATTTGCATTCATGCTGTTTGTTTTTACACTTTGATTATGTTCAATGGGTATATCAGCTTTTTCTTCCCCACCACCGCTAACTGGTGTACACTGCCTCTGGGTTCACAGCACTGTTCACAAAATCAAGAAAAACCCAAAACTCCTGCACAAATTTCATCTAGATTTAGACTGAGCTTTTTAGATTCTGCTCTTTTCAGCAGCAAAACACACAACTTTTTAATATATTTTTGGGATGGGAACCCAATAACTAACAATCATTTAATACAGCCGCATGAAACTCATCCAGACCCTCAAGGAAACAAGTGAAAGTATCAGCGCAGCCACAGGGAATATGGTGATTCTTTGCCTTTAAACCAGCGAGCTTACAGTCTCCTACAAACATTAACTAGAAACCACATCAGCCTTCACAGGAAAATAAAAAAGTAGCGCTTTAAATAGATTCTTTGTGTTAAAGCTCATTTTAGTGGGAGGACACCAAAAAAAGGAAAAATTAGGGAGAGTTTCAGAATGACTTCCTGACAGTGAATTGTATTTGTAAGGAATACTTTCCCAAGAGAACCAGCAGAAGCTCAGTTACTTGCAGCTTTGAAAACTTGACTGGACAAAGCTCCTAGGAAGGACCTCTATAATTCCCTGCTGCCCCATGGCAGATGGAAGAGGAGCTATGAGCTAACATTTTCCATCTCCAGCAGCCTACCACTTGGTGTAGGCGCTCCAACTCAACTGCTGCTGCCTACCCTTCAATCTGCTCTGGTCAGACCTTCGTAAGAGGCACGTTGTCATTTCACTTTGCTGCTGCTTCCAAGAGTGAGACCATAGCTCTAGAAAGCTGCTACCTGGTGCAACTTTACATGCGATTGAACAGAACCTGGCAACAAACTCGGATGAGAAGCTGAGAAGTTATCATAGGTCCATGAATAAAAGAAATTAGCTGGGAACCAGAAGTAACTTGAGAGTAAGGAAAAAGGTAGTTTCAACTCAGAGCTCTGCTATCGAAGTGGAAATCCTAGGGACAAATAGGAGAAGTGAGAACATTTAGGGAACACTATTACCAGGTGCAGGCAGGCAGCAAGAGCAAAACTAAAGAGTGGAGAGGAAAAGTTTCAGAAACTCCTTGAACATCAGTAATGACTCCCTTGCCATGAACAGTGTGGCAATGCTTCTCAGTTGCACAGTCCTTACGGGCTGGATTTGGCTGGGACTGACAATGACCAGGGTCCACGGAGGTGTAAAATGCACACCACTAGCTGGGCTGCTCTCAGTGTTGGCCAGAGCATCTGATTTCAGCCTAGTAAATGGGCAAACACAAGCTGCTTCCCAACCCTGGAAGCTAATGCCCTAGAGAAGTATCTGCTGGATCGGAAGTAGGAGAGGAAGAGATGGAAAATGTAACGCTTGAGAGAGAAAACTCTCCCAAAACCAAAGTGTTTTTTGTCACTCCTCTGAGGCTCTAACCTGAGTACAAGGTTGTGATCTCAGGACACTGGTGGCTTGAGAAATTGGCTGGAAGTTTAAAAAACGAATCAAGGAAGCACTTCAGGAAGTTGCAGCAAACTAAAGCTGAGAGAAGACGCTGCAACAATGTGAAGAGAAAATATTGAGTCTGGAGAAAGACCTACCACTATTTGGGCTAATGCAGAACAAAAAATTCAGATGAAGTTTAAAGCAAGCAAACAGAATACAGAAGTCATTCTTGGTCATGGTTCAAGTCTTCCACACTAGATTCAAAATACTGAAGTGTAACTTATGCTGATATGATTTCCCCCATGTCTCCACTTCCAAAGGCAAGTAATGACCCTTTGGAAAGAGGTGTAAGAAAAATATCTCCTTACTGACCTGCACCTCCACAGCACGTTCAACAAGGATTTTTTTCTTTGTGTTCAAGGACCCTAAAAAGTAGCCGTGCTAATTTTATTACTTCCCTGTTTGTTCAGGATTGTCCCTACTGACTTCAGCGTTCCTCCAGGGATGAAGAGCGGGCACCAGCCAGCAAAACTGCAGCCAGCAGAGGGAGTGCAAAACCTTGGGTTTGCTAAACCTCAACGCTCCAGGTTAACAGCGAGGAGATGGAGACGAGAGGTCCCAGATTCTGGCATCGGTGGGTGCTGGCCTGCTGCTGTATCTGGGCAGATCTCCTTTGAGAGATGTACGTTTCAGCCTGGGACTCCACAGAGGTGACCAACACCTGCCAGGACCTGTTCAATGTCTCCTTCTGCTGTTTTGTGTTATTGCTATGACTTGTGCCCGCTCCACCTTCCTCTCCCCTACCCTTCGGGGAACAATTTCTTGAGCCCTTCACAAGGGCACAGGAGAGAAACTGTCACCTCATAGTCTCCTCCATCACTCCACCTTTCCAACAGGCTGCTTCCGCCAAACAATAGTTAATCCACTAAATAAAAACATCAGGAGATGTTTATGAGCAACAAAAATAGAAGTCGATCCAAAACAACTACTATGAACTCAAATTCCTTTGAAGTTCAGGTAACCAAAGCATGACACCAACGTAAACAGCAGCCTTGTCCTGTATCATCCCAGCCAAAAAACCTACGGATCTAATCCTCCCTCTAATCCTGCCTCCCTCAATTCCTAGAACAAACTGAGTTTCATTTGGGGAGTTTCTAGATTTTGGCATCTATGCCATGAGATTTTAAATCCAACAACAGTAAAGCACTAGAAGGCACAAGAGAAATGTGTTTAGACATTGGGAGCAGGTTAGCTGAGGCCAGCGTGCTTACATAAGGACCTAAACCGTGCTGAGAGCAAAGCCTACGAGCTGAAAAAGACAAGCAGCATCTTGGGACTGTGGTTCATGAAAGGAACTGGATAGATTATCTTTTTTTTCTTCTTTTTTTTTTTTTTTAATTACCATCATCAGCTCCTGTAGTTTACTTTTAGCTCACTATTTAGGACATAAATTTAAAAGGGTTCTTGTGTTACCAACATTTTAGATCATTAATATTCTATTTTAATGACCTGTTTTACTTCAGGCCATTTATATCACATGCAGTTTGCAATTCCAGCAGCTCAAAACCCCGACTGGTCGATGGCACTGTGAGATTTTCCAAGCTCAGCACAGGGCCTTCTCATTTATATTGCAGCAGGAGCCAGGGGAAGCTTAACGAAAAGCTACCCTGTTAACTTTCCAAATTGGTGACAACATCCTCCACCCAGCAGGATTTACACAACCCCAGCACCACTTACGTGCGTGCGCTTTCACAAGCGAAGCCGTAGGACAAACATGCCTGTAAATAAAACCAGTGCTGGTGACCTTGACTTTGCACAAGCGCAGGCAGTGCGAGCACTCACGCTCTGACGCTGCACATTTGCTTCTCCACAGCGTAACACAGGGCGCAGCCATTCATGCACCGCAGATGGGGTGGCCACCATGACAGGCTGACTTCCAACCGCTTCTGCAGAAAGCAAAGGATACCGCAGCAATCTGAAGGCACAAGAAACACAACCTTCTCCTCCCTCTGGCTTTTTGTTTGGGTCAGGTTCCACAAGGTGTAACGATGGGAAAACAAAGCTGCCGCAGAGCTGTGCTTCACCCTGTCAGCCAATTCAGTGTGAAGGGGGGGGGGGGGGAACTCTCCGC
>JAVJGJ010000062.1:23317250-23331367 GCA_035590215.1 Microhierax caerulescens
CCCCGCGGGATTCCCCCCAAGCAACCTCACCCACAGCAGTAACAGCACAGACCCTATGCCAGGCCCCCAAATGACAGAATTCAACAAACTTTAAAATATTGCTATAATTTCCACTTATAGGAAAGAGGTTGTCATTTCTTCATGACAATGTAAAGAAAAAGACCCCAAATTTGCTAGAAAGTCACGAATAAAACGAGTGTATAAAACCCTACTTTATACTGTGCACAATTTATTTACTTGAAACACCACGTATTGCCAAATAGAGCTCAAATACACACTTAGGCTAAACAAGATGGACAATGTACAAACTGCTGCTCTCTATCTTTATGCACATGAGGTTCATACATGCAAAGGTCCTCATCCTTCCAGGCTTTGCAGAAGCCGGGAGCCCGGCTACGCACACTGTATTGCTGTCCTTACAAGGGTTAGACAAACAGGCCAGCAAACCCTGGCGAAAAGGAAATGCATTTGGAGTTCACAGTGGGGCTATCGCTTGGTTATTTCTGTAGCGCCTGCATCTAAAAAAAGATCCAGTTCACACAAGTAGCTATTTTACCTTACTGTCCCACAAGATCTAAATGCATTTTTTCCGATTACACTTTCCCACCATAAAATACACGACAAAATGTGACAAATATTTTTAAATATTCCTATGAAAGCATTTTACTTATATATAGAAACATGAGTATATATGGAAACATACAAAGCCCTGTGTTTATATATAGATGTCTCCTCACTGTATAACTAATATTAGTTCATGGAACTTAAGTCACACATGACCAAAAAAAAAAAATGAATTAAAGTTCCAGTGAGCTTTGCCACAAAGTAGACAAAGCAGAAAAAAAATCCCTCTTGGATTTATGATAATCTCTGTATGAAATGCTGAATGGTAAATTCCCTTGGGAACTGACACAAGAAATACACAAGAAAATAAACAAACTAGGAGGAGACCAAGAGGCTTACTGAAGAGACATTTAGTCCACTTTCCCCCCCACCCCACCCCCTACTTCAGCAAAATCTGTCATGAACCACAAGAGAGGCAAAGAGGACTTCTTGATGCCTAAAGCCCATCTCCTGTGGAACAAAAGACCTCAGCTTCACTAAGGTCCTGGGCATTTAAAGCTCTTTTAGAGGAAGGATTCCAAATTACTACCACAACTGCTATGCCTGTGAGAGTGCTCTACACTATAATGCCCCTTCTATATAAAAGAACAGTTACATGACAAGAACAAAAGTCCTTTATAAGACTTACTTGCACAAGTCTGAGGGGTTTGAATTTTACTCTCTACCTATTGCTCCATGGTTTGGTGTCAACAACCACCACATTTCTTGCATTCAACCAAAAGATAAATGTAAATTTGACCAACCTGTTTCAGTGTTTAAGCTGAGGGGAAACAAAACAAGCAGAAAATAGAAGAGACATTCTTTTAACGGATACGATTTAAATACTTTTCCCATGCTCTCAGGGAAATCAGTAAAATGGATGAAGAATAACCCCCTCTCCACTTTTTTAAAGTGAACAACTCTCAATCCCACCGTGTCACATCTGTTCAAGCACCAATCTAAACTGTGAGCCTCCATTCACAGCACTCTTAAAACTGTCTCAGGAGCCTGTTTTAACATCCAGCCAAACACCCCTGCTCGAATGCCTTCCTTGATCACTACAGAATCCTGGGTTTTACAGAAAGAATTTTCAGCAATAAAGGCCAGGTACTTTTGCAGTAGTTTCACAATAATTACCATCAATAAAAAGAACCCTTGGGTGACCTGGACGATAAATAGCTCAAGAGTTTTTCTGAACTACAATAAAGCTACTGAAATAATGGCATACCCAGCCCTGTGTCCCAGGGTTGCAACTCTGTGTAACACGCTGGATTTGACCAGACAAAGCAGCCACGAGAGGGGTCTGAATGGGGAACGGCTGGAGCAGGCGCTGGCCGGAGAGCTTAGCAGAGCTTCATAAGACAGCTGTGTATAGCAGGAGCGGTAGATGGCTTTCCAGAAATTAAGACAAATTACCCTCAGGAACAGAATCTGCCCCCCCCCAATCTTTAAAAGCTGGTGGCATCTCACCTGCCCACTTCCATGGCAACTGGATTCCCTTCTGATCAAAAAGCTGTGGTCTCCTCTCCTGCCCTGTAACTCCCATTGCATCCAATACCCAGAAAACCAAACAAGGCTGAGAATGAATAAATTCAACCGCGCAACTGAAGCAGTAGAATTTCAGTTTTCTTTTTTATAAAACACTTCACAGATCTCTGTCCCACTTGACAATGTCATAACCTTCTTGTTGGCTGCAAACTAGCAACTATGTAATAGGTTCAGCTGCATGGTATGAGGGAAGGGTACCACCCTCTGATCTAGAACAAGACTTGATCACAGTGTAGTGATGACAGTGTGACCACAAATGAGACTAGTTCTAGATCCTGGGACCAAGAATTCCAGATTTACCCAGCTTCACAGGAACACCAAGTTCTTTTATGACCACAAATGATCAGGAGCTCAGATCTATTATTCATTGAGATGATGACATATCTGGCAGAACAACAGCTCTTGGCAGGACAGCAAAATATTTATGCAGTGTAACAACTCAAAGGAAAGGATTTGCCAAATTGACTGCAACAATAGTCTTCAACCTTTTTCAATTTGTGGGCTTGCTAAAAATGCTCAGTGGGAATGCAGAACTCTGTACAGCTGAGCTCTCTGCTGACAAGAGGCTTATTGTTTTTAAGATACCTTTTATTGAGACATCAGAAATAGTCCTTGGATGCAAGCTAAAAAAAAAAACCTTAAAAATCACCAGACCATATTATTTTCTGGGAGATTTTCATCCAAATATTAAGCAATCTTCCTTACCATATACAATAACCAAGACTTAAAAGCCTGAAATCAAACTGTTACAAGGCCTCTGCAAAATAAAGATACTCTTCCTGGTGACATTATCCAGAGCTTACATGACAAATATGGAGACCAATCACCATGTACAGTGGTCAAATGAGAGAACTCAACAGTAGAGGTGCCCCCAGGGCAGGGAGAGCACAGAGCAATGCATCACTGAACACAGACTCCGGGCTTTGCTGGGCAGAAAGCAAGAGCAGATGCAACCCTGGGAGGGACCCTGAGCGCTGGATCCCACATGGGTGTATTTCCAAGGAAAGCTGAAGCTGAAATCAGCAGTTAGCGACAGTGGTTTTTTTAAAGGCATTATTTAGAGACCTATGAACAGAAAGAAAACGCAGGGAAGGGGGAAAAAAAGGAAAGGGAGCAACTCTGGGAAGTGCAAACGAGATTCATGTTATTTCCACTGTGGTAGAACTTGAATGAGTGCTCAAACTACTGCCCCAGCTCATTAGATTACTTAGTAATTTGCCTGATCCTGTAGAGTAATCCATAGTGGGAGCCATGACAATGTGGGAATGAGAGAGGCCAGTGTACCCCAGCCTCACTGGCAGCACGGGAGGAGGAGGGGGGAAGGTCTGGGAAGATAATGGCAGGGAAGGTATGACTGTCTCAAGCACTGATGTGTTCCATCACATGTACCATTTCAGTAGACTTGACTATGAGCAAGGTGGCCTGGTCTGGCCATTGCAAAATGGCTGGTTTTCTGCAGGTGTCACAACTCTGTCGTGACAAAATCACAACAGAGGTGATCTGAGAGGAATGCTTTGCAGATAATGCTAGGAAACATTTCATGGGCAAAAGGAGCGGTGCAAAAGAGCTCAGGGGGAAGTGCATTGAGGTCAGCACCACTCTAGATGTGCAGGGGAGAGCCATTTAAAAGGGTACAAGAACAAATTGGAAGTTCTTGCCCACCCTGCATCTCACCTGGGATGGCAAAACCTCAGCTCCCATCCTCAGTCACATGCCTTAAATTCCTCACTTTGTTCAAGGCAGCATCACCCTCTATCCTCACACTTCCCACTTCAATGGCTTGCTATGAAACACCCTTTTGAAAATCAAAACTGAAAACAGTTCCCTCTCCCCTTGCAATGGGTCTGAGCCAACCTCTGATGGGGGAGCAGAGCGCACAAAGTCCAAATCTGTAATCAAGAACCACCACTGCTCTGCAAGCAAATATAGAAATTTCTTCACCAAAGATGGGGAAAGGTGTGTTCTCCAAACACCAGGGCTAATGAAACTTGATTAGTGAAAGAGGTCTGAGAGAAGATGGTGGTGCTTCTGGAAACAGGTTAAAAAATGGCATGGAAAAAGACAGATGGCAAGAAAGTAGCTTGAGAAAGAGATTTCACTGATCTGACAGGAGAAAAAGGCACTGTAGAGCAGCCTACTGTTCTCAAAATGAGACAGAGAACATCTTCAAATATTAAAAGGATTATGAAATGGTGACTGGAATGAAGATGTGCAAACCTAGGGTAGAAAGAACAGCATGAATAGAAGTAAAATCACTGGAAGTGCTAACATTGGTGTGCAAGTTACACCAGAGGACAAACACAGAAAGTACTAAGAAGGAAGGCGAGAGCACACTAAGAACGGAAGGTACAACTGCTGTAGCAGTTATTTGCTGAATTAAGTACGATACTCAGCAAACAAGAGGGGGATTTGTGCACAAAAATCCCCCCCAGTCATACGAGAGAGTTGCCCGGGGGTTACACCAAGCTGTTCGTGAGAAAGTCTCCTGAACCCTGTGAACAATGAAAGCAGCCCTTTTTCCATCCATCTCTCCCAGAGTATTTAAAGATTTGAATTTTCCCATATCATTTTTGGTTTGTCTCCCTCTTCCTATAAATAGAGAAGCAGCAGTGCATCCATCTCTTCTTCATCTTTTTTGGTGGTCTAGCATTGCACACATGCTGGAATGTTTTTCTAGTAAACGATAAGCGATGGGAAACAAGTCAAAGACAAAGGACAAGAGACCTTGAGCTCAGACAAGTAGGAGAGATGGGAGTCTTCTCCTCTTTCCCAAGAGGCAGGTATCTTTTCTCTGGACCAAAGGGTTTTGTTTTGGAAACAAACGTATCTATTTCTGTCACTTCCTTTAGACATGTAGTCTTCATGGGGCTGATAGTAAGACTGACTACAGTGTCTGAGAATGATAATTTGGCCCCCAAAAGAAAGCATTTCTAACCTAAATATGAAACCCAAAGGAAACACACCCCTGCTGCTAAGCACACGTCTCAGTGGACTAACGCTGTGATCTGTGCTCTGCTCCCAGAGCCTTTACTTTAATTCAAAGTCCAATAATCGAGTTAGCGCTTTGCAAGGAAAGCTAAAGCCCCTGGGGTTTCTGTCGAGCGGCTGGCCGGTGGAGAGGCTGAGCTGGACATCAGCAGGTGGTCTGGCTGCCATGGGAAAACAAGGGTTGTGTGGGCAGCCGGACAGCTGAGCAAGGAGCTGCAGGAACGCCTGTAGCTCTACCCTGACCCATAGGAGGTCAACCACACCACTGGATGTTCCCAAGAAAAACAAAAACATGAACAGAAGGGGAAGAGCAAGCCATGGTGAAGGGAGAAAATGCCAAGACCAGGCAGTTTGGACTTGGAAGTTGCTTTGTAAGTCAGTGAAGCCCACTTCTGTCATGAGATGCTTCAGCAGAACGCAAAGGCACTGTAGGTATCTTGAGCTGTGGCCCTGATGTACCATCGCAGCGATGAACAGGACAAGCCAGCTGTACTGTCACAGCAATGTCTCCGGTAGATGGGGAAGGAGCTGGGCAGAGCAGCGGGGGAGGAAGTTAATGAATTCCAGAAGATCACGGTCTTCCATCCCTGCTTAAAAATAGGAACTGTGGTCAGGGGTTTGAGACAGAGAGAGTCAAACCTCAGCGTGTAGATCCAGATTTTGAAACCACAAGAGGTCAGAGTTAATTGATGGTTGGTCATTCAGAGGTCCTGGGACAACTTCAGAATCAACAACATGCTGTATCTTCTTGCTGAAGTTAGGCTCCTATCTCCCATCCAAAAGTCATAACGATATCCCTGAAAACAGCAGCCCTGACCAGCTCCTCGGCTTACCTGCTCAACACCTGGGGGAAACGAGCAAGTTGCCAACCAGCAGCAAGGTCGGGCAGAACCTGGTCACTAGAGCCGCAAGAGGGAACAGCTTTCAAAGCAGGCAGCAGTGGGCAGGTTCTTGTGGAGCTGGCAAGGCCACTGACTCTGGGATAGCCTAATCCACTAACAGGTAAATCCCCTCCACAAAACATTCCTTCCTGCCTCAAAAGACTTATTTGGCAACCAACCCCCCTGCTTTAGAGTAAGAGCTGGGGAGGAATGTGACCTGTGGCTACTGATGGTAGAAGGCCCAGCACACGGAGTACCAGGCCGAAAGCTGCCCAAGCCTCAGCACGTGGGGCTCTCCAGTGAACTGTCCCGACTCCACATATGAGATGAGCCCTTGGCAGGTGGGACACCAGGCACTGAGCTTTGGTGCTTGCTGTGCTCTTTAGATAGTTGGACTAGATGACCTTCAAAGGTCCCTTCCAAGCCAAACTATTCTATGATTCTCTGATAAGGGACTCTCCTCTGCAGATAGCTGGATCTGCAGGAAGGAGGAATTCTGTTTAGTGGTTTTGGCAAACATATCCCAGGCATAAGAGTCTGGCCTGCTAACTCTGATGAGGACAATGGAGAAGAGAACTCAATGGCCTAAGATGAAAGGCAAGTGAGAGACTTCTGCTCTGGACACTTACTGCTCTTATTGCTCACAGATGGAGAGAAAGCCTGTGCTAGAGTCTTCAGGCAAAGAGATATAGCAGTACAACCATGTTATTGCAATCTGACCAACCCTGGGATCCTTCTAGCTTATCAACTCCTCCGTTCAGCTTTTGCTCTATGAAATGCAAGTCCTGTTTAACATCACCACGCTAGCAAACTAAACAACTGAAATTTCACTCACTGACATTACTGAGGAACAGATCTTCTCTCTTATCCATATTAAGAGTAGCCAAAGTTTGGCACTTTTCTCTTTTGGTACATTTTTCTTTGCAGCTTTTTAACTGGAGAATGTTTTGAATGCAGGGATATGATACCCTGCACTGTAGCCACGCTGCTGTCCTTGAGCGGAGACGTCTTGCTCCCTGCCCAGATACAGATTCACAGTGGTAAAGAGACTGCAGTCTGGCGTAGCATGTGCCCTGCATAATCATTCATTCATCACCCCAACTTGTACCAGCAAGGGCATCAATGCAAAGGCAGGAGCACACAGATCCATCTTGCAAGATATGTTGGTCAGTTCATGGAGTTTTTGTTTACATGGAGCGATGGAACAGCCCCTTACCAATGCAAATGTGTGGTAAGAGTAGTCACTGGACCTGCTGTGTCTTCTCAAGTGTGCAAAGATAAGCTTTGTTATCAGACCTAACTCAGTGTAAGATGCAACTGTTACCCTAAAAGACTCTTCACTCAATTCCACATCTCATTTTTCAGTAGATGTTTTTTGTTTTCAGCAATATGTTTTTCCCCACGACAACAAACAACTCAATTGTTGAAAAACCAAAACAAAAGAAGTTTTTAGATTCTGCATCATCTAGGGGGGGAAAGATCACTGTTTTGACCAACTACTAAAATAGGTATGGAAAAGCACTACAGGGGGGAAAAGAACAAAAAAGGAATTTGATAGTTAAGTCATAAAAATATGAGGAGGACCCAAGGGTAGTAGTACACATACAAATACTTAGAACCAGCCATATCTCAAATTAATGACTTTTCTTTACACATACCGAAATTGGATGCTTTTTGTATTACTGTTCCCCCAAAGAAGGACATGAGTAAGCTTGCAGTTAACAATTACCAACGATTTCCTGTATTATTTTAGTATGTGGGACTACCAGACATATGCCAGAGCTGGTTACCATTTGCTCTGTGTGCGCAGTAAGATTCAAGTCCTTGTTCTCTTAACAAGCTGAAGGAACAGCTAGGGCATATTTAAGACGTTCTAGCTTACGGGTACTTGCAAGCTGCCAGAACCAGTGATTTAGAGCAAGACCTTTGGAGGGAAAACCCAAGTTCCTGGGAGAGAACTCTTTGGAGATCCAATTCAATGCACTAGCATTGATTTTGACTTGTTTTTTTCTGCTAAACTTCTAGGGAGAAGCAATCTCCCTTTGGGTCTCTAAGAATATTCAAGAACTAATGAGAAATTTACTGTGGCACACTTGTCTGTAACAGGTTTGCACATACAGCTGCTGATTTTTTCCTCCCTGTTTTGGGGAATTTGAGCTGCGTATTAATTTCCTCTCCTTATAATCCCTCACTGGAAATGATCAGTACTGCTTGTCATAAGCCTATCACACGAGAAAAAAGCAAGGCACAGAGATGCAAACTCCACCTCCCAGCAACAACAGTACTCAGTGAATAGGGGTGAGATGACACAAAGAATGGGGCACTACCTGAGGGCTTGCAGGTCACTCCTTCGTTTTTATTGTAGACAATAATCAGGCTAAAAACTGGAGAGCTGCTCATGGTAAAGAACACATCTAAACTGATAAAAACAGTTGCACTGGATTAAGGGGAAAGGAAAAGAGACAGAAATTAAACAAAGGAAAGAGCAAAGGAACAAAACCAGGAGCTCTTTCAGCTAGGTCCTCTTGTCCAAAACGAAAGCATACCCAGCTAAACTGAGATAGCAAAAGAAAGCCTCTAGTCTGCATGGGAGTGACAGCACTGTAGATCAACACAAACACACATTCCCTTTAGGAGAATTAGAGAGTAACAGAGATTTTAAGCAAGAGTGTGTGTGCCTGCAAGTTTGCTTTCCAAATCCAATTTCCCTTCCAATCCCCTCATAGCTTCTCATCAGCAGTTTTCTATTTCTTCTATGAAGGGCTCTAGCGCAATTATGCTCAGTTACTGAAAGCCTCTTTACTCTAATCCTCTTCTGAGCCTCTGAAAGTAACAGCATCAACTGACACCTGTGAGCTTAGCCTCCTCCACGGGAAATACTCCGTAGAGTTCAAGGCAAAGAAAAACACCCTCAGGACATCCCCGTCTATGCCAGCTTCCCTGTTCACCTTACCAGTACTAAACACCAGACCTCCTAACTGAGCCAAACCAAATTTTCAAGGACAAAACTCACAATTTTGGTATTTTAAAGCAGCAAGCTCCAAGCAGAAAACAGATAGGAAATCTCAACTCGTCATGAGGACACCCACTGCTTTGTCTGTTGCTTTTTTGTTGAGGTTTTTTGTTGTTGTTTGTTTTTTGGTTTGGGTGTTGATTCTTTTTTTTATTATTATTTTAAACTAAAGATTAAGTTATTTGCCATAAGGCTGGTGGGAAGGGAGTGCTGAAGAGGGGGCACTGTGATGTTTGTTACTTTTGGCATGCATGTTGAAACCAGGCCCTAATACACATAATTATGGGGTAGACTGAACTCTTCCCTGATGAGTTTTCATCAACCATGAGCTACAGGAAAATTCAGAGAAATATAAACAATTCTAACTCAAGCAATGAAATAGAGACGAGCAAGAGTTATAAGCATCTTGGAAGTCCTTTTGAGAGGTATTGCACCTACTGAATGACTGCAGTTTTCCCTTTAATTCAGAGAGTGCTGCAGGTTTTTAAGTCCAGCTGTTTAACCCCTGCAATGCACAGTGACCTTTTTATTTTCCATTGCTCTTGCAGTTTTCCAGCAGTTTGAGCTCATTTGGGCTAATTACCTCAACATGGAGCCGCAAATGGAAAATGTTACCGATAAGTTGTTCCATTCACAGCCATTTAGTCTTGCACTGCTTGTGTCAAGGTGCGCTACCTGTTTTCCCCATCTCCTTAGGCAGTGACGCTTCAGACCTCGGGGCCGTTCTGCTTCCAGCGGTCACACAAGTCAGTGACCTTCCAGTCAGAGTTGTCCATCCCATGCACAGTGTCCACATGTGCACCCTCCCTTTGCAGCCTGCCCTGTGCCAATACTTAGGTGAGGGACACTGTGCCACAACGCACAGGAGACCACATTCCCTGACCCACCAGCGAATCTACGCTCCTTGAATCTCACTATGGAGGAACAGCAATCACTCTGCAGCCAAGATGTCACCAAGTTTCCATCATAAAACTAAGCTGACCCCTTCCTGACCCTGTCTTTCAAAAAGCTTTAATTTATAAAACATCCCACCAACAGGGAAATTGCTAGGTTTGACTTGGTAAAGGAGAAGAAAAAGCCTTTTCCCATGCAGATCTCCTAAGTAAATTTGAAAGCTGGCTTTCAAAAAACCGAGTTTGTATGCTCAAATATCTAATTGTGGATTTGGATTCAACTTTGTGAGGTATATCTTTAAAAAACATTGAATCACTGCTGTTTTAAACTAGCATTTCTAAGCCCTTTTTAAACTAAGATGGAAAACAAAACACCATGGCAATGCCAGCCTACCACCAGCTACTCAATACCAAGATTTCACTAAAGCAGTTTTCACTGAACAGTATTACAGGTGCCCTTGCCAGAGCATCAACTTTTGAAGTATCAAAAGAACAGCTAGAAAATTCTTTTTATTTTGTTTTCCTGGAAGCTGACCATCTTCCTCTTTCTCCTGAAGAAACTGAATCAAAGCATGAGAAGACTTCTGCCAACAGAAAGAGACCTCCATTCCCGCCCAAATAGCTCCCCCCTAACGTTTAGTCACCTTTACTGAGGGAGTAGAGGATTTTCCCCGACTGCTTCTGCTCTTCTCTCCACAGGAGCCCACGTGAACTCAGTGCTTCAGAACATGACTCTGCGCAAGGGTCTGCACTGCTACACAAGGTGCAAAACTCCTCCCTTGGAAGCACCCGCTGCCAGAGATCTTAGCGGAGCTGAAAGGGAAAAGCAGGGGATCCAGAGCTACCACCTTCAGCTGGTCACGCAGAGGTCTGGAAAAACAAATGCTCAATTACCCCACAGGGTCCAGGGGAAAGTCCTTAAGAGCTCTGAAAGGAACTTGACTGAAGACACCTCCAATTCTCCAGGACTGTCAGGCACAAGAACATCTTATTTGATGAAAACAAAATGTGCCAGCTCAGGTGCAGGTCTGGGGGACAGAGGGCAGGAGTCAAGCCATGGGGAAGGATTGCCTTCTGCAACACATCAGACATTACAGAGCCAGCACATCTGGGGTCCAGACAGCACCTGCCTGTCTAACCTCAGCATGAGAAAGGCCATTTCACTACTCAGAGCAACTGCATTTAATCAGCAGCCACGCAGTCTGAAATGCCTTGGTTCTAACTGCAGACCACAGAGGCTACTCCGCAGCCTTCTTTACACTTACGCACTGCTCACAAATTAGGATGACAAAGTCCTTGTGAGACAAAGGCTATAAACAGAACAGTTGTTTCCCAGGCCTTGTTAAGAGTCCTACCTGTCAAAAGTGCTGAGGGCATTTAACACACTGCTTAGCACACTGGGACCAAGAGAACTCTCTAAATGGCATTAGACTTAAAGCTAGTGTGTCTCTGCATCAGCGCTTCACATGCCCCGGTCAGGAGTTTGGAGGGCTTCCCTGAAAAGCTGTATACTCTCTAGCAACAAATCTGTGAGATACGGGTAACATTTGACATGTATTTACAGACCTCAGATGCAAAAATAGGGCACCTTGTCTGAGTAGACGACTTCCTCTTTCCTCTTAAACATATAGGTATGTAGGAAAGTTAAGAGAAGACAGTTGATACTCTTGAAAAAGAAACTCTGTGTGTCACCCATGATTGCCAAGCCATTTGTTTCCTGTGTTGCAGATGATCTCAGCTTACATTCCTCTTTATTCAGCATCTTCTATGTTTGTCACAGCAGCACCAAATGGAAACTTCCCTGGGTTATTATAGTCCTGAAACACTTAAAAACAGACCCTTGGATGCCCACTCAGCATAGACCTGCAAAATGAATCAAAAAAACATGCTGTGCTCCGTCTCGGCTACAGGAGCAACACCACAGCCAGTACCATCAGCACTGTGTGGCCACTTGCAGGGACATCAACTGCGTAATAACCCTGTTTGCCAGTCTGTGTCTAGCACATACATGGGGCTTCCCAGAAGACCTACATGCTTTTGCTACATTCACACCAGAACCCAGGCAGAGAAGTTAAATCTTTGCTACACCAGCATTTCACTTAAATCATCTACACAAATAATTTGATAGTGAAACTATAAGTACTTAGGACTTTCAGCCTCATTTATCAGCTCTTCAGCTCCTGATCACTTTTTTAGTTCAGGCTGGCAGTTGGACATCCCATGTCCAGGGAGGGTATCCTAGGGCTAATGAGCAGCACTGAGCTTAATGAGTGCAGCCTGAGGATATGATTGTGGCTTATTCACACCAAAATCCAAGTGTGGCTGTAATACAACAGTAGAGTGGGAAGCAGCAGGACAAACTCCTTATCATTTGTATACCTACACAGTCACTCCAATTCATGCCTTTCTCTGTTTCTTTAACTACTTCCCTACAGATGGCACTGTACCACTATCCAAAATATCCCTTCAGGAAAAAAAGAGCTTAAACCAACTTGAGATTCAAGCCACCAAAGAGGAACTAAGTGACCAGCAAGTTTCCTGCCGTCTCATCCAGATGGCTTTGACTAAGGACAGCAGCTTCAAACAGTGAGAGAACACAAGGCTTAGTACATCCAACCTTCTCTACTGTAGACCAGGATGGGATCTAGTGGGAAAATGGGTCCTAATACACACAAAACACTTGTTCCACGTTTCCCTGAAGCATTTGGTCCTGCCACTGTTGAAGATGGGACGCCGGGTTGGACAGACCTCAGGTATGACCTTGTCTGGCAATTCCTCTGGGAGGCAACTGAGAAACCTCACCAGAAGCCAGCGTGCCTCCAAAGATTTACAATCAGGGCTGCGATGTCAGTAATTGGATGAATGCAATAAAATCTGCAGATTCCTTTTCCTCAGTCATGTGTGGTATTTCTATTACTTTCTCTCCGACTGTTTTACATCCAATAAAAACACACTGAACAGAAAATACAGTAGTAGAAGTTACCCTTTGCTCTTGGTAAGAAGAATAATTCATTGGTTTGGCACTTCCCAGGGCATGCGTGAAGGGGAAAAGTGCTTGACTCAAACAGGCTCATAATTATTAGCAGCAAATTCAATCTATGGTGCGTTTCACCAGCTGCTTCTTAATTTTATTGCCTCTCAGCTGCAGAGATTTATGTGATGAGCATTTCATCATAGCATCCCAAAACTACTGAAGCCTTTTTGCTTTTGATTTGCTATTCTCATTAGTGAAGGGTGAAACTTTGTTCTTAGATGCACATACAAAGTTTTTGCAACTTCCCAAGCAGAATAATTATGGCCAAGGCTTTTAAGTGTTGAGCTGGAGACCTTTAAAGAAAAACGATCTTCAGAAAGTACTAGCAGGACTCTTGGAGCTATCTTTACCTCATTGAATATCACAGCATCACAAGCACTTAAATACTCCTGCTGTTAGCATTGCTCTCAATTTCAGGAAGCACCAGTTTCCTGAATGGTGCCTGTCTAGGCCGTGCAACAGGTTATTGTAAAGTGGAAATAAGAATGTTATTTACTGAAACTACAGAAGAAAACAAGGATAAAAATGAGATTAGTATGTGGTTAGGATTAACAAAAATGTCAAAAAAATGCAATGAGAACTTCAGCTTCAATCACCAGGAAAGAAGACTCCTATCAGCATTGTGTCTGCGACATCAGCACTAGCTAAGCTTCTGATCCTGTACTTGAAATAAAATGAGGGGGAAAATGTGCACTCTACCCCCACAGCTCTGAGATTACACTTGATCAGAAATAACCCTGCTCAGTTTTAACAATTTAAGGACATCATGACCTAGCATGGTATAAAACTAGATTTGCATCCATGGGTATCCTGGTAGTAACATCGCAGCCTACCACTATAAGAGGCTTTAGCAACACAGTTCTGTGGCCATATAGCCACTGCACTTAATTAAGCAAACAATTATGAAATACAAAAATCCATTCAAATTAAATTCCCAAAAGGCATTGTAATAGAATATTCTGCAGCACCTGGCTACCCTGCCCAGTTCTGTATCATCACCTTCAGTTTGTCCGAATTTCATCCCAGTTCTTATAGGTCAACAGAACTAGGATATGATGTGATTTTAGGCCTGCACAGTAATCTAAATCACCCCATTGCAAAAAAAACCCAAACAAACAAAAAAACCCCACCAACAAAACAAAAAGGGACAATAGTTT
>JAVJGJ010000062.1:23331467-23387995 GCA_035590215.1 Microhierax caerulescens
AAATCACCCAATTGCAACAAAAACCCAAACAAACAAAAAACCCCCACCAACACAACAAAAAGGGACAATGGTTTCAAACTAGATATAAGGATGACATTTTACAAGGAGATTGGTTAAACACTGGAACAGGTTGCCCAGAGAGGTGGTAGATGCCCCATCCCGGGTACATTCAAGGTCAGGTTGGACAAGGCTTTGATCAATCTGATCTAGTTGAAGATGTTCCTGCTCATTGCAAGGGGTCTGAACTAAATGATCTTTCCAGGCCCCTTCCAAACCAAAGCATTCTATGAAAAGAAAACCAAAACCAAAAACACAATAACCCCCCCCCAAAAAAAAAACAAAAAACCAAAAAAAAACCCAAAACAAACCCAAAACCAAGTACATGCAAAACAAAATGCCAAAAGACTGTATTGATCTTAATTATGCATCTTTTTCATATAAAGGAATACACCTTACTAGCCAAAAGATAATTTAGCCCTTTTTCAGACTACTACATAGAAACTACTACTTCCCGCTCATAATATGAGCAATTTGAGAGTTACTAGACCCAATGAAACATGACTATGGAAAATCAGGCATGTTTCCCCCTTCCCTCACCATTTGCCTCTGTAATTTTTTATTTCATACTCTCCTTCTGCTCCCTTCAAGTACTTTCCAACCTATATTCTCAATCAATACCTTCAGGTTCTTCATAAACCCTCCAAAGCTGGGCAAGGAACAGCATGTGCCACGGTTGGCTCAGGAGTGTGGGCGCAGATCTGACAGCCAGCGAGATGAGCAGAACAAAGCGAACACATGTATGATCAAGTTGATGATGCCACCTTATTCCAGAAGAACACAAGGTTGGGGGTGTCCACACACACACACACACACACACACACACACCTTCCTCACCTCAAGCTTCCCATAACCTGTAGGAATTTCACATTTCAGAGACCTTTTTTCATCTACCATTTTTGATAAAACAAAGAATATCAAAAGTTATTGAACAGGTGAGGAAGTATGAGGGAGAAGGGGGTAAGAACAGCAGAACGCCTTCCTCCCAGGAAATTAGACTAAACGCTCTAATAAAGAAAGCAATCAGGTAAATCCAAAGCCTATGAACACAAAAAAGCAATTATTTTTTTTTTTCAGACAATGAACAATTTTATCACGAAACCCACTGCCAAATGGCTCTCCAAGAACAAAGCTTTATCAAGAGTCAAAACCCAGGATGGATGATCATCTGCCCAAGCAGAGTATTCAGTAACATTAAGACAGTGGTAATGCAAACAGTAATTCAAACCCCAAAAAAATAAGAGTTGTATTTATCACCTATTATTGTGATCAGCATAGCAGAAGGGGCAGGTAATTGTACCTCTACTTTTCACTATGCTCTTGCATCCATCTCGGAAGGGGTTTAATGGCAATTACAGATGACAGGCTATTCACCTGGGCAGAACCCTGAGCCTCAGGTAAAAATGCCAGCTTGATACTACCTAGGAACTTTTGAGCAGGTAATAAAGGAGAAGTAAGGAGTATTTCCCACTCCTCCTTGGTAGGAGCAATAGGACGTTAGTCTCTTCCTTCAGTCCACTATTACCCACTGCTTGTGATGAGCTCTTCCTTTTCCAATACACCTAAATTCAGTGTTGGTCAACAGCTGCTTTTCAATCAAAATCATAATGCCTGAACCAAACTCCCACTAGGGAATACTAAATGAGCCTTGTCTTCCTAAGCGTTTAATCACAAATGCCACAAATGAGTAAGCAGCCAAGCATAGCTCTAATGAGGTTGTGTTTGTCGGGGAGGTTTAACTGGGTATGCAGCTCAAACCCCTTAAGTAAAAAGAATTAATTTCCCACTCCCCATTTTCTAAAGTGATAACACTGCTCTAAAAACTGAGTTATTTACAACTTATATCTTACCTTCCCACACAGTAATGGGACTGGAAAGGCTACTGTGTGGCATTGACTACAGACAAATTGTTTTATAACCCCTCTTAAAAGCACCATCTTGCTGCGATCTTGTTCCAGTGACTGACTGGCATGCTACTCCAGATCTGACTGCTGAAGGAACCTTCCCCCCACTTCCAGAAGAATTACACCTGTAGCCACTTTATACCAGATGATTCTTGCTCTAATATGGTCCTTCACCTTACATGCTTCTTTTCTCTTCTGAGGGCCAACCTTCTCATTCATTACAGAGAACAAATTTATTGATTCTCACCCTTTGTTTAGGTGGACTAAACAAGGCAAGCTTTTAAATTCTTTCAGATGAGATCATCTCCCCATCCCCACAGTCACACTGGTAATCCAGCTAAGGCAGGCAGCATCACCAGCTACAGCTGTCTGAGAGTCACAGACAAGTAACAGATTTGTGTGATGGAGCTGGGTAGCACTCTTCCCCCACCAGATCCTGAAAATTGCTTCTCAGGAACTGTCAAATCCTAAATCTAAGTTATTTCAACTTATGCAATTAAACAAAAAAAACCCCACCTAGCTCTTTAATGGAAAGCATGTTCTCTTGGCATTGAGCGAGTAGAGGACAACCTGCATGCAATTAACTACTGCGTGCAAAACTGCAGAGAGTTTGTTTCTTGAATAAACTCTTGGGAAGGTACCAAACCTGCAGATTAGTTTATTCAAAAGGAAGGGTACGCCTTCCCTACGCACTTTTTGGTGTCTATACGCTGACCACAGTAAGTACGTGACCCTCTATACCCAGCTGCAGCTGGCACTGGGATTTGCTGAACAGCAGCACCACCCCAGGTTTAAGCTTAAACTGGCCTCGGAAACTGGGCTGCTTCCAAGATTTCTCCAAGTACATACTGTGTTGCAACCCTAATTCCCTCTCACCAGAGACCGTACCTACCTTTCTAGTAACTTCAGAGTTCAACTCACAGCTCTGATACTTCGCTGCACTTAGATCCCACATTTATTTGGTTTCTGGCTGCTCTACTGTGGCTGGATGGAAGGGGGATGGCACACACCGCAGCGTGCTGTCATCCCCACGTCGCACTCCTGCACAGCTCAGAGCCCATCACCAGGGTACTCTACATCTTTCCTCAATGAGTTTAACCTGACAGTTTATCACTCACTATCACAAAGTCCTTCTGCACCTCTGTCAGATCCTGGCTTTTACTGCTCTTGATTAGAGGAATATTCTCAGCTCAGGCAAACAGGATACTTCACTAATAACTTCTCTTCGTTGAGGAAACTGATCGTTTTGCCTGTACCTCTGATTCTTTAACTAGTTACAATTACACAGCCATATCAGGATTCCCTTTTATCTTCCTGCCATTTACTCTATGGAAGTAGAATGACATAGAATAGACATGGAAGCTCTATGAAGCCTCCACAACACATGCCATCCATCAGTGGCCCTAGCCAGTGCAGTCCTCAGTTGCTCATCTGCCAGGGGTTTTACAGTTTTCAAAATCACACCCCAGTATGGCATCTTCCCCACCTCGTTCAGTTACTGCAGGGTAACAAATCTGCTGTTACTCCTCCATGCCCCGTCCTTGCTGTCTCTTCCACCCTCCTCGGCATGTCACAGCCTCTCAAACCCCCTCTGGGGTAACTCTTATGCTGCTGTTTCCCCCTCAAGAAAAGTTACCCAGGGAAAAGGAGATATAGAGGGAAGAAATCGTCACTTCCAGGAGCCTGGACCAGAAAGCAGCACACCATGAACAAAACACCTCCAGCATCTGATGCACCGACCCAGCTCCTCCAAGATGCCCAAGAGTGACATGTCCCAGTACTGAAGACCCAGTGTGACACACACCGACAGCTTCATTGTCTTCCACATGGCTGCATCATGTCTGAAGCTGTAAGTTTGCTCCTATCCTTGACCCAACAGCTCTCATCCTTTAGCTCCAACAGCAAGGATTTGTGCTTTAAAATTCAAAACTGAAGGACTGTCCAGTGACAGGTGTCAACAGAGGCTGTATCACTTAATGAGACAAAAATGCTCTGCACATCAGCTTTCTTGGCAAGAGGAGCTGAGATAGTAGTCACAGAGATGTTCATCCATGTGGCCTCCACCCTCCCAGCCCCTTGCCACAGGAGCCTGCCCTTGCACAGCCCCCGTTGCGGCACCGGTACAGAGGGCTGTGGGGAGACACTGGGAACAAATCCCATTTAAAAGTAACCATTGGTGGGTGTGTGTAATTTTTTTAATCCTGTTCCATTCCCTGCTTCAGTTCACAGTACAGCCCTACAGACAGTGATACCAGCACAACTGAGCAGACAGAAAGACACTGGCACAACCAAGCAGGCTACTGGGGCACACTTCTTGCATCACTCTTGCCATCCAGAGAGGTGTCTCGACAACAGATGGTGGGTAGGATCTCTACAGTCCAAGCATGAGATTCAGGTCATGGTTGATTACCCCAACAGCAGGTGAAGTAGACTGAAAACAGCCTCTTTATTTCCCAAGAGTCTAGACAGAGGGAGCTCAGTGCAGTTATAATTGCTTCCTCTCCAGTCCATTCCCACTGCAGTTATTTGCACGTTGACTACAAACACCAGCCTCAAGCCCTGACCTCCTGGCCCAAAAGCTGACGGCACCATTACAGGATATATCCTGGTAGGGACATTCAAACTGTACTTGCTTGAACCTATTATAAATCATGTTGTAACTTTCAGCACACCTTCCCTGCACCCCATAAAAATAAACCCATGCAAGCCACTGCATACTTAGAATGTAAACCACCAAGTGTTTTAAAGGGAGGCTGAGGAACATAATGAACACGTTTCAGCAAGGCAGCATTTTCTGAAATAATTTTAACTAACCTTGCATTACGCCTATCCCTTCCAGAATGCCTTAAAGATTCAAGCAGCTCATAAAGTCCAATAATGCATTTGGCATTGATCTTCCTACTCAAGCGCAGTCTTACAGAATGCTTTCTGCTTCGCTAAAGCTGAATTAAGACCTTCATTTTAACAGTGGGGGCTCTACATTAGCTCTGAAAGATAATTTTGCATCACTGAGGTCTCTTTTCTTTTCTTTTAAATGAAGAATTCATCATTACTAACCTTGGGCTTTTTATTTCTTTGTAAGAACTCTCTTAATAATATTGAGAGGAGGAATAAATTAATGGCACTATGTCTGCTGAAAGGATTTATGGGTGAGTACATTCTAATTTCAGCTGCAGTAGGCTTATGAAAATAGATCTGCTGAAGGATATCTGCACGTCCTGACTTCTCCCTCTTCCTCTGATACCCTTTCAAGTCCATCTAGAGAAAGAAACTGGACAATAGTCTTAACAGTCCTTCCCAACTGACAGGTAGCTTTGCTCACTAACTGTCTCCTTGGATCCAAAAGGGCACCTTGAAATACAAAAGCACTGCTCTCCACCTCCTTCCATCCACAGAGGAGAAGGGGCTTCAAACAGGGTTCACATAATAGGTGGTCAACAAAGCAGTCCCAAGGAGAACAAAAACAGGCACGGATGGTCCGGAACATTTGTGTTTACACACTGCCTTTTATAGGTGTAACTTTTTGAGCTGTCAGAAAAACAAGTGTGGTTTGGGGGTTTTTTTTTGAAGCTTACCAACTTCAAATTCTGTCCCAGCAGGGCTGTCAAACCATGCTTGTAGCCTGAAGATGTTACAATGACAGGTTCATGAAAATTTGCAGGAATTTCCTAATTACAGGATCCTGTTTTAAATTAACTTTAATCCGATTTTATTGGCTAGTGTTTTCATTCCGCTGATGGGGTCTGTCATTTTCATACATCTGGGGAATATTAAAGATTTTTTGGGAACCTATACAAGCATTTGCTTTCCACTTCCCTCCCTATTTATTCCAGATAAATAACGGTTGGGGTTTGGAGATGCAGATTTTTTCTGTGAAATGGAAAATGGATTTGCATCACTGATTTACATCGCAGTTACTAGTTCTGCATCATCTCCAAAACACCTAAACAGGGATTATCAGTGAGAAATTAATCCAGTGCTACAAGGCAGGCTTTCAGCAGTAAGCAGTCTTTATCAGCATGGGTTTCAGTGCTGTCTTCAATCAGGGAAGGTATTCCCAGGTGTTTTATTTACCAGCCTTTTTTTTTTTTTTTTCCCTCACTAAAATTAAGATATAAGCATGGGACCATTTTTGGACAACAGCTGGACTGACTCACTGTACAGGTATATGTTTGAGACAACATAAGCATCCCCCACAAACCCAGACAATGTTTTTGATGTAGGCATTTCAGTAAAAAAAAAAATTCAGCATGGGAACAGTAAAACAATTAATCTAAGTCAGAATGGGGAGGAAGTCCTGACATTGCAAAACAGCTTTGAAACAACATTACAATTCCAAACCCCAATTTCTTCCTGCTAACAGAACAGCCTTTGCCTAGCTAAATATACACAACCGACCACAGGAATGGGTCCTTCATTGTCAATTTTGTTACATCAGTCTTATGTGTCAAAACCCCACCATGTACTTGCCCTCACCGAGTTTAATGAGGTGATTACAAAGGATCGTGCTACAGCGGCTAAGGAAGCTATGTTCCCAGAGCTGGAAGGCCCCTGTCCCTCAGCTGGGACACAGCGACTGACCCCTACGCATTCTTACTCCATGACACAGCGGAGCACCATGGGTCTGACAGCACGCAGCACAAGGAACCGGAAAAGGGCTTGAGCTCTCAGACATGTTGTTTTGGGTCTCACCAGGAAAGAAAGGAATGTAAGAGTACTTGTGCTTTTGCCTCTGGGCAATTCATTCCTTTTTGTGGACAAAATAGTTTTGAATGGAGAGGCAGCAGATAAAAAGCAAAGGAAAGAGCTAACAGGTTTCTTACTTGTAAGTCAGAAATAACACATACAAGAGCAAAGCTGCAGTCCTTACAGAGCTCCTACTAAGCAGTACCATTTCTTCAATGCCTAGTGAGGAGAAACAGGGTTCTACATAGATGTCAACTTCTGTGGCTTAACCACGATACCACGGGCTTTAGTTACAGCACATTATTCTAACCCCAAACACCCCCAATTTGCAAGCCAAGACTCGAAGGAGACTGAACAGATGGAAGGCATCCCTGAGAGTATTAGCATGGCTTTTCGATTTGGGGTCTTCTAGGTATCATAACCTCGGTGTCAAACAAGGATGTCTACAGCCAGACAAGTTAGAAGCTCTCTCTGCAAGATGGAAATGTATGTTAGCAGAGCAAAAATTTCCCTCCGAGTCCCACGCGGAATACCTGCATGCTCTACAATCACTATGCAACTTTCCTCTAGTTTGCTAAAAACCAAAACACAAAGCAAGCAGGCACAACACAGTTTGAAACCAAGGCTTCCACGCATACCCTCTCCCACAGGAGCTCTTCCAACAGCAAAGAGGAACAAGTTAAGAGAAGAGGTTGTCTAGGGAGGTCTCAGAGATGTAGGACAAGTAGGAAAGCAGCAGTGCTCTTCAGGATCATGTGAAGTGCTTCAGGTCATGACAAAAAGACATCAGACCTTACAATATGGACATGTTACAAAGCATCTTGTTCCCCTTCTGCTCCACAGCTCAAACAGATCAGGATTTTAGGAGACACCTTGTGAACTGTTACAATTTGAGATTAATGCTTTATACCATTTGAAAGCTGGGACTTCAGAGCTGCATTCAGAGACAATAAAGCAGGGGTTTCTGGCTTCAGCATTTCACAAGCTATCAGCCGCTATAATCAGGTTGGACTTTAGATGGGGAAATAACAAAGGTATGTAACTTAGAATTAAAATTCCTATTTAAGAACCCCAGGAATTGAAATGCCATTTTCCCCGAGCTAAAGAAACACAGACGTAACTTTTTCAATAGAAAACTGGGTTCTCTGCCATAGATGCATATAGTATTTGCTTCCAGCCTGGGTGGGATAAAAAAAACCCTTGATCTTTAAAACTACTGGCAGACCCTCTTGCTGTGGTTTCACATTAAGCAGCAGGGGCTGCCAGGCTGAGCAGCTCTCCCCCTACCCCTCTATTCTGGGCAGGTTCCTGTCCCAACACTCCCGTTTGAGCATGCCAGTTCAAGGATAACACAAACCACATCTGTCTAAGGAACAAGAGAACTGTGCTTTACTCCACCAGATTTCTTCTTGTGCTATGAAACAGTGTTAGGTGGTTTTGTTTTCTCTTAAACATACATACAAATTGTATCAAACTAGAAAGAAAGTAGACTTGAATTTACATGCAAAAGATGACAGCATTTAAGGTTATTAAAATAACTCATGTTTTAACTATGTAAGATAAATAGTTTTTAAATGTTTAAGGTCACCTGGATATCATTTGCATTTTAAAACCGTTTTATCAAAGAGGAGGTTTTGTCTGCAGAGAAGGAAGCGAATTTGTCTGAAGTGTATGATAATCAGCTCTTGGAACTAGCAGAAGCCATCATCTCACTGCTGCTCTTTTATTCAAGGATGGACTTTCTTTTACTTTTTACTTTGCTTTTTGAATTCCCAACTTGATTTCATTTGGTCATTAAAACTCAGAAATTGAAATAGCCTCTCTTGTATTCCTTTACATACCCACCTACGGTGTTACGTTTCAAAAGTTGCTTTACCACTTCAAACAAATTCTGTTTCTGAGCATTCAGGCAGTGACCTCTACAAATTCAGTCAATGACTTCAAAATTCAGCAGGATATGTGGACTATTTAATGAATATAGATGTTATTAAGACACCTACCACTATTTGAATATGCTGGATCACAATCAAGAATCCTACTTAAGTATAACATGAAGGATTTGTTTCAGATTTTTTTTTTAATAATAGATATTTATGCAGCCTGCTCCAAATGCAATACAAACATTCTTTAATGAAAAAGTGCTTTATATAGTAAAATCCATCAGAACAATACCACAGGCAGCCAGCCAGCCACAATCTTGGCATATATCTTGACAGAGGTCAGCAACCCTGACACTGCTGCGTGTTGGTAAAGCTCCTTAGTTTGATCCCTCTTCTCTAGAAAATCTGCCAGGTTTTTGCATAATTCCCCCTTCTCTCCCAAGCATGCTGCCCTCATTCTCACTCCCTCAGTTAATTCTACGTCAGCCACCAGGAGAAACAATGGTGAAACACCAGTGGGCCACAGCTCACCGTGATCACCGCTCCAAAGTGCCCAAAAATTAGCAGTTGGCAAAAAAGTTCAGTTCTGGCACCAAATCCTTTAATTAATGCAATCTTCTAAGGTACAAGGGAAATAGTGAAGTTGTCCAGGATCCTCTTCTAGGGCTTGCAACAGGTATCTCTTTGGAGATTTACTAAATTCAAACACAACAGCTTAGTTGTATGGGAGGGTTCACTTTTACACTGCCTATCACAATTTCAATTGCAGTGCCCTAAAGCACACTTCACCAGGAACTTCTCCATAACACAATCACTACACAGAGCAAGGCATGAGTTAATTATCTCACTGGAAGACCATTTCTTCTTTATCAGCCAGAAGAAAATCACTTAATCCTCAAGGCCTGGGTGGTTTAGGCTATGCAAGGTGGAAGACAGCAGTAACTCTTGCACTGAATTTTTAACTTACTAAAGAAACCAGTAACCCTTTCTTTATGTAAAGATACTTAGTGTACTTGCAAGATCACGTACCACATGTGTGCACACACAGAGAGATGGATACAACTGCTGGGCACACAGATGCTGAATCCTGCCACTCTATCTGGACTGAGAGAAGTTAAAGGTAAAAAACCAATAAACAAAAAAAAAAATCAAAAAAACCCCAAACAAACACAAAGCACCAAAGATGCCTCATTGAATTCTGCTGCAGAGGGGATATGAAGCATGGCTACCCACCGACTGACGTACAGACAGGCACAGCCCACTTCCAAAAGAGAACAGAGGTAACGAGCAAAGGTAATATGAAGATGGTGGTAGCGATTTATAACACTCTTGAAAACATCTGACTAAGTGAGAGATGAGACTATGGCCTTCAACACCCTTGGCCTCTTTAGCAGAGGTTTCAGGGAATGGGGCAGATGTTTACTTGTCTGAGCAGTCAGAGAAGGCTGGATTCCTCTGGGTGAAAAGGAAGGACAGAAAAGGTTCAATTCTAGCCTTGCCCATCTTGAAAGTGTGTTTAATACCTGTTCTGTTAGCCTCTACTCTTAAAACTGAAATGAAGAGTCTTGATGGGGCCAAAAGGTGGCAGAGCATTCCATGAATATGATGGCAATGGGGTAATACCCAATATTGAGACATGGTACTGACCCTTGGGAGATTTTCAGGGTCTTTTTGTTGAAAAAGATGATTTTTTTCCTGCATCAAGAGGGACAGTCAGAGAATTGAATTTTTCCACAACCCCAAAGAAGCTCTGACTCAGGGAAGAGCCCTTCCCATCTTCCTGGAGGGCTGGGCAGCACACAGAGCCGTGTTCCCAGCAGCCAGGCAGCTTGCAGGAAGCACAGCTCTGGCTACAGACTGGAATGTGTAATTCCATGAGCTTTTTTGGAAATGAAGTGGGGGGTGGGTATCAGTCATAGTTAAAATTCCCAAACAGATGAGCTCTACAGGATTAAACTGACTCAAAGCTGAGTTTATACATGCAATCATTAAAAAAAAAAAAAAAAAAAAAAAACACAAAAAAACAACAACCAAAAAACCCAATAAACCACAAAGATGAGATGGTCTAGCAAGTAGAATGAAGGGCAGGAGTCAGAGGATCCTAGCTCTGTTCCCACTTTACAGCCAATTCACCATCATCCTGGGCAAGTCTCCTCTTCTCCGGACTCATTCAATGTACCAATACCAATTTATCTTAGCACAGAACTTCACTGATTTGTGTTTGCAAGCTTGTTGTAGAAGTACCAGAAAATAGAAAAGCCACAAGTCTACACAGGTGCTTGCAAGTTTATAGCCTATCCAAGGGATATCTGTCCTTGCCTAATGAAACAAGCTGTCACCTCCGCTGCAATATTTAGCACTGGGACCCTCTCCTGGTGGATGTGGCACGAATCGGATAAGTTGTATCTCCGGGTCATTAGTAATAGAAGAGGAGAGTAAACACATGCAGTGTTTCTTTTACTATTAAAATATATTAATCTTGTAGGTGCGTTGGTTTCAGGCAGGCCAGCTAGCTTCTCCCCCATGACAAACACACTCATTTCCTCTCTCCCTTTTTAAGGATTTTAAACATACAAGTCAGACCACGGGAACATATTCCAATTAACAAGGATTTTATTGTAGGAAAGTAGGAAGGTTAAATCTAAGCACTGTTCCAGTCAATTAAATACTATTATTAATAATTCTCATACACTAAATTCTTTAAAAGTTCAACTGTGTAAGGTACAGAGCAAAGGAGTGAATTGCTCAGCACCTTACAGGAGCACAGGGCAGCTTAAAAAATTGTGGCCATGAAGACCTGCAAATGGGTTAGAGAAAGCTGTATCCCCACCGGAATCACCATTGATTTTAATCAGCTGAGCACTATAATAAGATTAGAGGTGATCGGGTTGAGTAGTGGGATTAAACCCATCCACTAATCCCCAGAATTTACTATTCACAGCTCAAATGCATTAGCCCTTCAGAGCAGAACAGGCTCCATCCTCCTCCTGAAAGATGCAAGAGTCAGAAGTGGTATGGGATATTTGGTAAAGGAAAGTGATCTTTAACACTGTTAAATGAACACCACTGATTTCTGCCTGCGGAGCACGTCTCAGCTCAGTGGCCCAGCTGGGCTGTTCACTAGCAAACAGCCCCGTCCTACCAGGAGACTGCCCAGAACAACAGTGAGGTTTTACCTCCAACTTGTCAAAACTAACCAGAAGAGGCTGTTATTGAGAAGGGAAGCTGTCCATAAAAAAAAAATTACAAAAGCTGTCAGGAACAGGTCATGGATATTTGTTGTTCTGGGAGGTTTTTTGGGTTTGGTTATGGGGGGTTTTTTGGCCCACACATTTAAAGATTCCTTGAAGGATAAGGGAAAGAACAGAAAAACAGGGGAGTGTTCGGGAAAATTTGCAGCAGCCACTGAAGAAAGAGGTGAAAATGTACCATCTAAAGGAGCAACCTATCCACAATAATTGTGTGTTACAGCATGGCAGCAAGTGGATAAGACAAATACCCAAAACATGAAGAACCAGTAGGAAGGCATCTATGTAGGAATATTTTACAAACATAAGAACTTTTTTGTGAGATGGTGAAGAAGAGTGATTGGTTACATGATCTGTGAACCAGCAAAAAGCTATGAGCCAAAATAGCTACCAAGAACACCTTCAGGCTGTTCCTCTAGCTCTTATCAAAATCCCTTCATTACTTCACTAAACTACTCATGCCAACATATATCACCCCCCTGCCATCACCCCCTTCCTGAACAGGAAAGGTTTAGCATCTTTTTGGGATGCCATCCATGCACATATTTCCTGTAGGCAATTGCCTGCTCTCTATTCCCTCCCTAATAAGCCACTAGTTATCAGACTATGGACTCATTTCCATGGTCATTTCATGTACTGAATTCTCCAGTTATAAATATTTGCTGTGTTTTCAAAATATCAGGGTGCCTCAGACTACCTGGAGTAAAAGAATCACGCAGGATCTCTCAAAATAGCTGTTATGATTTTTGCAACTAGACTGGCATGAAAAAAAATGTCTGAAGATTTACAAAGAAATAAAGCTGATTTGAAAAAAGAAAACTAAAATCCTACCTCTCTAACATGATCAAAAAGATCTCCAGAGAGACAGCTGCATATACCAGCATTCTGCATTGCCCAGTTTCCTTAATTTTCTTGGAATATTGTGCTCCTTTTTTGGCCTGAACTGCAGAGTCCTGAGAAGGCTAAGAAGACAGGTAAGTAACAGAACAGGTGTGAAACACTTTCAAGAAACCAACTTGGTCTGCTGTTGACCTTTCAACAACAAAATCTTTTCTTAATGCAATCAACTTTTATTTGGCTGGTGGATTGAGTGGATGACCACTGATTGAAGGGCCTTTTTAAGGATACCAACAGAGTTTGACATTTCAGGAACGGGCAGAGCTCTTGCTTCTGCGTGAGCCACCAAGGCTGAAGGAGGCAATCTGGGGCTGCTCTGTCTCTGAAGACTGGGAGAGCAGAGCCTCTAATGTAATTATTGCTGAGACATACCAGAAAATGCAATTAGCATGCAGGCTTTTTTCCCTTAAGTCAAGGGTTTATCTTAAGTGTTAAAGGAGCCTTCAATACTTCACTTACTGAAAGCTCAGAGAAAAAGCCAGGGACACCGAGTAGAAGCACCTTCCCCAAAGCCATGTAAGACAGGGTCAGAACCCAGTTGCAGAGATTGCCTCCCATTTTCTGGACATTTGCCATGTACCAGTCCCTTAACCTTAGTCTGTAAGGCGTAGACCAGGACAAAATGGCTGGATTACCGAGCCTTTTCACATCATGGTTTTCAGGGTATAATCAGGGACAAGGTACATGGAGCATGAGGACTGCAGGACTGAAGTTCAAGTCTCTGCACCAGCACCTCCTCCTGCAGCGCGCACACTCCTATGCCCATAATGGGGAAGTAAGCACAGGATTGTGCTGTTTCTCCACAGGGCAGCCAAATCCAGTCCCTGGGCACAACCACAGAGCCCACACCACATCCAGGGAAGGGCACATATCACTCAAACATACATTCTTGCACACAGCGAGCCTAATGAGGTAGGAATTAACAATATGACACATTATCATGTTGTACGGTTACAGAGACTGTCACAAGCCAGCTACTCAATACCACAGAGAAATCGAAACTGCTAACCTTAAAGTATAAGGTGCTGTTCACATCAATTATTTATTCCAGGGAAGTTGATGATGGCAGTTTCATTTGGATATTCACCAGATCAAGCCTTGAGCACGATGTTCTCCACTTCACATCCCACACAGTTGCTGCTGACAGCCTCCGTGACTTTTTAAGACACTTCTAAACTCTCATTCAAACACATATTGTGAAGGTAAAATGTCAGTAAAACACACAAACCCTGGCCTATCCTTCCAGCCCATCCACCCTACATGCAAAATCTCAGCACCAGGGGTTTGTCACTCCAAAGAGTACAGCATCTCCCATACAAGACAAGGGGTCCAGATCTGGCGCCCAACATGCCTGAGCATGACAGGATCACAGCGCAGACAGCCTGGATCTCACAACTTCAGCAAGTCCTTCAGACCCCCAGCATTTTCACTCTCTGATCAGCAAGTGTTTGGTCAGATGCACTAAGTCAATGGCGAGTGGGATTTTTATTTATTTATTTAGTTATGTGTTTGTTTGTTTGTTAAGAAGACTTCAAATTGCATCTCTTCAACATTTAACATTTTCTTTCCTCTTCAGCTAGTCCAAGGCCTGACATGTCGCTATCTGTGCTGTTTATCTCCTGTATCTCATTCAGACTGAACAGTGATTTATTTTTTGCATGACAGAAACAAATGGCACTCAATAAAATAAAGGACCCTTCAGAGTGAGGATAAATCCTGTTTTTCAGAATTTGGAAACTGAAGTATCAAAACCATGTAAGTAATTCCAGGCCAGGATGCTTAGAGGAGAGAGTCAGGAGCCCATTCCAACTTTTCTCAGCTAACAGCCACAATACTGTAGAAAGCAATTAGTTTGAAACTAACAGACAACTAGCATAAAAAAAAAACAACCAAACACAAAAACCAAAAAACAACCAACCCACCAAACCCCCCCCCCCAATTCTTCTTTTAAATAAAGTGACTCTAATGTCACTCATAGACCAGCCTCCCTTCCCACAGGCAGTAGGCGGGCAAGCCAGACAGACCCTGCTCAGGTCTGCACCTTCTGGGACATGGCAGCACTCCCCAGCCATGAGTACCCCTTCAGCGTGGAAAGAAGACATCTCCCCTTTTTCTGCCCTCCAGAAGGGATTGGCAGAATGGGAACATTGGCATTTGGTGGCTTGCAGGTCCAGGCCAGCCCACCACAAACCTTAAGACAATAGAAAATGCAAAAATTTCTTTCTAACCCTCTCCCCCTGTAACACTGGTTTCACTTCTCTTCCAGCTCTCCCCCCCTGAAAGCTGCACACCCATCAAGCTGGATGTGCTTTGCAGCCACAACTTACAGCTGGTTAATACAGGAGCAAGGGTAAGAAATTTTTGGCCAAAGAAATTTCTGTGTCAGCACATGCCTAATGGCTAGCTGCAGTGTCACACCAAGGCAGCAGGGAAGAGGAGCAAGCAGCCTCCCAAGACAGCCTGGCTGCTCTGGTCATGCTTTACCCCACTTCCTGAGGTGTCTTGTGCTCCTCCATCAGAAGATCAATCACTCACAGGTAGAACAAACTCTTTTGGAGATTTTGCACACTGAAATCCTGAGGGGTTCAGATAATCCCAAGCAGAAGAGCGCTCACAGCAGGAGATGCTTCTTCCTCGAATACATAATGAAGGCCTTCTACATGGAAAACAGCTTCTGTCAAATAGCAGTACTCATGAAGAGCTAGAGGTACCACAAGCAGTTATAAAATAAATAATATAATATAGGGATTTCTAGTCATTATTGTTAAATTCTTGTGCTGTAGAACATGCCTGCAGTCCCTAACCTGGGACTGTGATCCTTCTGAGACCTGCCACTTTTTCTCCTCCACCGAGCTAGACTTCTGTGCAATTGGCCACAAAACAGACACCACAGGACTTCTCCTCTGCAGCATCACATAGCCTTGCTCACCCACTGGATCACAGCTGCATTCAGCAGAGGGGGGTGGGTGAAGGAGGTGTCAGAGATTAAGAACATGGCAGGGATACCCACCCAGCTGCTGCGTTAGGAGAACATGAGGTAGAGCCAATGAGAGCGCTGTGCTTAACCCGAGAGACTTACCAGACCTGCCCAGCATGCTAATAACTGGCCAGAACAGAGAAGATAAAAGTCCACATGCCAAAAACTTTCTAATTCCCATATTATGAGGGGGTGAGTAAAGGTAGTGGGAGGAGGAAGAAACAGCAAAAGTATCAGGAGAAACACTACAGGCAGCAAACTCACACACAGTGTCGGTTGTGGGCACTTCAAATGCATCGATCACTGAAGTAAAGTATATGAGGTCTCAGCTTTTTAATCCCCACTGTTACAGCTTCAGAGTGTGTGTTTTTCTGCTTATAACACTGTTATCAGCACTGCATAGAACAAAGTCACAGAGGGACAGGCAAGGTGCCTGTTAACAAGACAAGAAAGGTGGTGGCCAACTGGAAAACACAAAACAGGAGTATATTAAAGGAAAGGGTTAGAGAACATAAAATGCAAGGAAAAATGAAAAGTGTAGGAGAAGACAGGCAGGATAGAGATGGGAACAAGACTCCTGGAAGGGAAAGTCTGCAAAAAAAAAAATCTAATATTAACAGAATTATTCAAGAAGTGTTGCTGCTGCAGCTCCTGCAGGCAGGTTTCTGCTCAAGAGTTCATTACTTATCCTGAGCTTATTTGGCAGAAGTAATGCATAGCCACAACCCCAGCACAGCTCTAGACAGCAAAGCAAATCCAAATTCCTTCCAGAGGGCCACTAAATTTGCTATTTTTTTCCCATAATGAGCTAGCAATGAGGTCAGATCCTCCCCCCCCTAAAGTTAACAAGCTCCAGCAATCCCATGTCCTCCCCCTCAAACAGAGTTCCTCTCTGCAGAGGAGGGGAGGAACCAGACAAGGCACGCATTCATCCCAGCCTACTTCTAACCTACTTCTCCTGGAAATGGAATGACCAGAATGAGGAGTTTGGTTATGGTCCAATCTATGTTTTTTAGCAAAGCACAGTCACTAAAGCCAGTCTGCTCTGGCCATCTTTCAAGCCTGGTACTCTCACCATAACATCATGCGTGCAAGGTCTGAGGCACAGCGAGGCCAGGCTAGACACCACCTCAGGTTTGGAGGCTAGTTTGGTTATATACACAACCCTGTACGCAAAATGAGGAGAGCAGAGATGCTTGCTGACGCTGAAAGGTGTCCCTTGCACTGCACGTTTAGCCCAGACAGGCCATGTGCATGGCCTTCCCTGCCCTGGTGCGTGGGAGAGAAGGAGGATTGCCACGCACCTCGTTCCAGCTGACATCAGACCCTGAACGGGACAAGTGAGACCATCGCACAGCTCCATATAAGACACCAGCCTGTCCTGGCACCCTCCCTCCTCCCAGCCACGAGAGCTGCAGAGAGGAGCTAAGCAAAGCCAGAGTGCTGCTGAGCAGACAGAGGCAGGAGGCAACAGCACTTCAGACAGCTTCACAGTTTTGCTTCTATTTTCATTGAACACAGTGTCCTCATCTTTGCTTGTCTGCTCTGTCTTCTCACGTGATCAACCTTTCCAGCCCTCCACAATCCCTAATGTCGACAATTCTTCTTCCAAAAAGCCTCCTCAACAGCTGCAGTGTCAAATGTTAGCACCTACTCCTCAGACCACTGAGACTGTACCCTGGGGAGCCAAGATAGGTCATTACCCTGCATGCTGTACCTTTACAGCATGAGACCTTGTTCTAGGGTAACTAACCCATGGTACTGTAATAAATATGGCAAAGGTGCCCTCACAGGTGGCTTGGGCTCTTGACTTCATCAGTCCCTCCAGTATGGCTCTCAGATGCCAGGTTGTGAACCCAGCAGCAGCAGAACAAGTACCCACAACGAATTAGGGGAGCTCTTTGTTGCCGGAGCACAAAAATATGCACCTGGAAAGGTCCTGTGGTCTTATGCTGCCTCAGGAATAGCTCAAGAGATAACAACTTACCTGGTCCGAGGCAAGTTTTCCCACTGAAACATAACCTGGCTTGTGCAGAGGCCAAGCATCATCTTTCCCTTACATGCATCTGAGACCTCTCCACTCTGCCTTCAGTGCCCATGTTCCTCTGACACTAAAAGAAGTTTACATACTTAATGTTGCAGTAGCTGCCAGAGGATGAAATAACATCCTAACACCAGAATTACTACAAAGAATACATTCAAAATCCATGGGGAAGGCAAAGGTTGCTCAACAGAGGTCAAAGTACCCTGGGATTGTCCATATCATTCCGGGACAACGCTAGAGAAAGCGAGGAATAAAAGCACAAAGAGCATAGTATAATTTTTTTTAAAAATGAATTAAAAAAACATTTATGCAGACATCCAGAACAGACAGGAATGGGCTGTTTCTTCAGAAAACCTAGATAAAATAGTTAGTGTCAACTTTCACCGGAACGCTATTTCCAGATGGAAAGAGGAGACATCACTTGGGTTGCCCTGACTATAATGTATCCCGGGTAAAAATACACAGCTGAAATGGTCAGCAAGAGCTTGCTTTGGCTTCAGAACTCCCAGCCATCACCCTGAAAAATGAAGGATGGTGCCAGGCAAAACAAGAGACACATACATCTGGTAACACCCACAGAAAGTTTATCCCCAGCTGTTCAAGATGGGAAGTGGAGGAGGGTCCTTTGGAGACTAAAACCAACCATAAATTATTAAACTTGTCAGAACTTAATCATCACTTTGAAGTTCATCAGAAAATCACATGGAGACACAAAGTCTTGGGGAAGTGCCTCCAGCCAAGAGGCAACACCATACTCCCAGTCACAGATCCTGTATGCAGACTGGATGTATCCATCAGGCATGTGCAAAGAGCACATCTAAAGCAGAAAACAGGCTACAGTGCGGAGACAATTCAACCCAGGACAGATCTGCAAGACCCTGCAGCTTATTAGCCTAAGTACAGCAGCAGATTAACACAAGTAGATTGGATGTGCTAGCTTCAGGCCTAAGGCAGCCAAGAAAATCTCCGCACTGGGCACTCCTGTATTTTTGTTTTTTAAGCTTAGCCCTAGGAAAGTCATCTCAGCGCTCTCTGTAACTGCTGGTATAAAAATAACCCATCTTCTGTCAAACAATACATTGCTAAACCTAGGTTATGTCACACTCCCTTCAACTATGGTCTTATGTCCATGGTCTACATGCTTTAAGACAAGTAATGAAGTCCTCTGGGAAGACAACGAAAAGACATGACGAAGCAGGGAGAATTTTTAAATTAATGCACTCCATTAACTAACACTTGTATTAAAAGACATGGAAAAAAGATGAGGGAAGTAACAAGTGAAAATGGAGATCTTACTTATCTTCTTTTCAGAAATGTTAACTTAGTGAAGGAGGTGAGGAGAAATTCAGCCAGAGAAGCCAGGGTGGTCGTGTAACTACAGGTGGACTGAATCAGTAGATGAATGGGCACTGTTTACCTAAGATACTGAAAAGACTCACATTTGGATAGTTATTTAAAGCACAGCTTAGAATTACTTGTAAAATAACATTTTCCCCCACATTCAGTGGTAACAGCACAGGTGAACAAGGCAATCTAGCTGTCCAGAAGCAGGCTGAACCTATCTTGAGCCAAGATAGCTCTGTCACTTTAGATTACCTCCAAAACCGGCCTTCCTAAATGCTTTTCTGAAACTAGTCCTATTTCTCTGGAGTTTTTAAAATAAAGTATGATAGCAAGGTTAAAACAATCAAGGATCTAAGTAGCCACGTGCACTAAAGCTATGGATGAGAATGTCTTGGGGCACAGGATACTGTGGGTGATAAAAATAAATGAGTTAAAAGAATAAACTGGATGGATTCAAGGAAAAGCAAACAACTGAAAGCTGCTAAATACAAGGATGCTGCTTCTGCTTCAGGAACGTCTGCAGCCACAGATGCCTGGAGGTAGAGAAGGTGTAGTGGGCATGTGCTATACTATACACACACCCTGCTCTTCTGTTCTCTACCACTACTAGAAACCGGACCTGAGCTGGGCTCCTGGTTTGACACAGGATGGCTATTTCACACACCAGGACTGCGAACATCGCAGCAGGGCAAAGCCATTAAGATGAATCTTTGACTGGATCCAGCTTCATCCAGCCACCCAAATTTATTAACCTGGTGCTAGCAGTGGCAGTGCCAAGGGTGGCAGAGGAACTGGTCCCAGAGGTACGGAAAAGCATTTGTTCTTCAAGAGTGGGTCAGCTACAGAGCAGGTGGGAACTGCAAGTTCACGCTCACCCATCCAACCAGCTCCAAACAAATCACTGCAACCCCCAAGCTACTGCTATCCTCCCCTCCCTCACTGCCACCAGATCTTTTGTCCTCGTTTTGAAAATCCTTTGTTTGTAAGTAAGGTTGGGAAGTGTGATTTCAGCTGATTCTCATGTAAAAAACCCCAGACAGTTAACCCAAGCTCAATGCAGAATTAATTACAGTCATACCCAACCAGACCTAAGAAATAGTCTGTGTTCCCACATGAAAATGACCACATATTCGAATACCTGCCTGATTTAAGAAATATATGTTGCAAGAGATGTCCTTCCTAGAAACAGGCATGTAAAGCTCTGGAGGCAGAACAGTGATACTTACAGGAGGAAAAACCCTTTGAGAAGATTCACTGCTTTTTAAATAGGAACGGGATGTAATATTAATCTTGCCTGCTGACAGAAGATAAATGTTGACCTCCATCTTAAAACCAACTGTTTTTAAGAAAACCGATCTGGATTGCAAGAGAACATGGCTCTCAGAGAGGTTACACAATTACAGCCATCGGAAATTCACTAGGAACAAGCACCAGGAACAGCTAAACACTAGCAGGGGGCTTTATCTTGCTCACCAGCGAGATTGAACCCTTTGTGCCCTGAGCCATCGATGCAAACCAAGAGCTCCTGATGCAGGGTACAGCCATCCCAACGGCAGCAAAGGTACCTCTGCCCAAACCACGAGGTCTTCTGCCAGTTGCACTTAATTAACAAGTTGAAGATGGCTGAAGGCAGCTTTTATTTTCAATGGTAGATAAAAGATGGAGAGAGGAGGAGGAGGAGGAGATATCAATGATCAAAGAATACAGTCAGGAAACTGGCACCAATAATTACACCCAGCACAAGACATGTCACGTCAAGGTGCTCCCACATCATCCAAAACACTGTGTAAAAAGCAATAACAGGTTCCCTGAGAGACAGTAGGCAGCTCAACTGCAGAGTCAGAAATTGTGGCAGCTTCCTCTTGTGAAGCAGGTGAGACAGCACACATGCTGACTCAGCGTCTTGAAACCCCCACCAGTAAGGGCACACCAAGATGTGTATAGGCAGTAGCAGATGTGCAAGACATCTGGCTGCAGCAACAGTTATAAAAACAAACAAACAAAAAAAAACCAAACCCAAAAAACCAAACACCATCACCCACCCTCAAAAAAAAACAAAAAAAAACCCAAACAAAAAAACCCCCACAGCTCCCAAAAAGATCTAATATAACGCTGTCCTGGGAACTTCCAGGGAGACTGGTAGTGGTTCAGACTTGATACAAGCTACTCACAACATCAGTCTTCTTCTAGTAGACTTCTAGTAAGTCTATCAAAAAGGCTCATGTACACGTTGACAGAAGGGCTGTGAGCTATTGCACAAAGCAGCAGCACAGCGCTGGACTTTCCCATGCTTATCAGGCACTGTTGACACTGAGTCACTGACATCTCTGTCCTTAAATTGCCCCTTCTTGTTATGTTCCAGCCCCTCTCCTGGCTCAGGACACCTGATTTGCAGAAAGCTAAGAAATAAGCAAATAGCTTACTCTGGGCTCAGTATCTTGAATTTACTCATGGAGGCTGTGAACGGACAAAGTGAGATCCTACAGGGACAAGGTGGGGCTCTGGCAGGACCACCCCACCTTGCCTTACAATTCTCATCATTTGGGGAACCACGGCCTGAGTCCCGACACTCTTCTAAGAGCTCCCCCACAGAACAGCCACACAAGGTCACACCAGAAGATGTCCACCTAGCCCAGCACACTCTTCACAGCAATGGCCAAGAGGTAGCACCAAGGCACTGGTATGCCTTACCTCTTACTGATACCCCCTAGAACGTATCTGCAATTTAGGGACTTGCCTAGGAAAGGGTGGCACCTTGTGCAGTGGGTACCAGGGAGGAATTCTGCTCCTACAGAAGACTCTGCAACTGAAGATCTTGCCACAGCCTTCTCTGTGCCAGCACTTTGCCAGCTGACCCTTCACCCCTCCCTCATCACAGCTTACCATCTTCCTTTAGTACACTGGGAATTGTTTTCCTTGAGGCAGTGGGCTTGAACATTTAACAAAACGTTTTGAACATTTGGTCAGCACCTTGAACACTATGTTCAGACTGAAGTATTTTATGAGTGTTAATACACTTTTTGCCTCTGAATACTGAGCAGGGTAGGCTATGCATACAAAGCAAGCAGAACTAGTACATCAAATCTGCCTACAGCTTTAAATAACAAGTAAACAGAATCATATTCTTCCCTTGTAATTCTAGTTCCCAGGTTGACCCACCATGCCTCTACTTGCAGCACTAGCACAAGACTGCAAGAACCAAGTTACCCAAAAGAACCATGTACTGCCTTCTTTTCCTCTTAATTTTAGCCAGATCCTGAACAAATTTTGAGAGAAAATTAGTCACTTGCCTTGATCCTTCACAAAACATTTTCTCGATGAAGAAAGAGGAATGGGGACAAGTTCTGCTGAAAGGGAAACTCAATTCAAATTTGAAGGTACCATTAGATCAACAAAACAGGTACTGCCACAGGAACCTTGAAGAGTTTGCCACTGCTTTCAGAGGAAAAATGGTATGGTCTTAAGAAAATTACCCTATAATTGAAAAAGGAATACACTGCTTCTTACAATGGTTGTGACTCATATATGGACTCCACTTTTGCATCAGCCTTATTACACTAACCAATCTACTCAAATGTCTAACAAATCTGTCTGTCCTTGATGTCACTTTTTTATTCAGTGCTTTCCATCATCTGTGCTTGATATCTAGGCTACCTTAGCCCATACACATGTAAGTATGTAACAGAGTTTTAAGCATCTCACCTGCCCTGGGACCCTGATGAGTTTTGCAAAAAAGACTTTCCTGCTGTGCAAGAAAAGTCTAAAGTCTGAGCTAAGTAATAAGGGCCCCACTTCAAACAAAGTTACTCTGTTCATATGAGGGTTGTTAAAATGCATAGACATGAAGATCCAAATCACCTACACTAGAGACTACTCAAACTGGTAGTTTAATGGACTACTTGCATAGCATCATCGTTATTCACGTCATGCATGTGGCTTGCTTCAGAACAGGCTCATTTTAACCACGAGAATCACAATTTTGCTCCAATATATTTAAAAAAAGGAAAATGTCTCTAAATGCATTTAGTATTCTGTTTCTCATAACATGGCAATAAAAATTACAACATGACTTAGGAGTTGAACAAGTTTCTTCTATTAAGGAATAAGCAAGCACACTATAGCAAAGAGCATCCTGAACTGCAGTCCACACCCATGCATCCTACTATATCCTCCTCTGATTTGGAAACCTTTTTTCTCATTAGCCCAATAAAGACCTCTCTCAAAAAAAAACCCAAAACAAAACAAAACAAAAAAAAAACAAAAAACCACAACAATAAAGCAAAATTTAAAACCCCCACATGACAAAAGCCTAAACATGTGCCCATTGCATATTTTCAAACATGTGAAGAGTCAATATAGTACTGTAACAATTTTTTTTTTGTACAAATATGTATTCTGACTTGCATTGATATTACAGCAGTTATAACATAGCTTCTAACTCAGCAAACACCTAACATAGCTACACTTTTGTAGCCAGAGCACAAATCCAGCACCCTGTGCAACCGAACACATTCTTAAAATAACTATCAAAGGAAAAGGGAGTTCTGAGGCATGGTAAACTACTTCTTCACACAAAACTATGCTTTTAAACTAAATAAAAGTGATCATTTCTCCTCCTCTCACCTTACAGAAGCCCTTAAGGAGCTGCAATGATAAAAAGGTGAATTCGGAAATTCTAGGGCAAAGCTTTGTGTTTCAGTTAAAACATACACCAGCAACTGAATTTCAGTCTAAGGCCTTTTTGAGTTTCTAATAGTATGTAATATATAAGCGGTTGCACTAGACATTTGACCTTTCTTCTTCTTAGGTAGAGTTCTTCAGCCTTCAACTATAACAAAATAGAATTGGTTTTAAAAAAAGCCAAATCCAAAAGAGATTCCTCCTTCCCCAACACCACCACCCACCCCCAAGGTTTTTACAAATGAAGACAGACTTCTCTGCATTCAAACAGGCAGTCTGGGATTCCTTCAGTGGGTGAATACCAACCCATGTCAAATTTAGGGAACTGTAATATTAACTTTAGAGACAGACAAAATTAAAAGATTAAATTACTCTAAATTCACTTAGGGACAACGGCCTTCCCTATGTCTGGATTGCGTTTCCAATTTTTAAACCAAGGAGTATGCCCTGTTTAACAGCACAGGATCAGAAAGCTCCTGAAGTTCTGCAATTCACCTACGTGCACTCTAGGTTTCACTTAAAAAAAAAAAAGAGGTTTTAGTTTTGAACTCAAGAACATTTGTGACTGCGAAAGAAAGCTCAGTGTTCATTAGTTTAATGACATTCTGGAGCCAAATTTACTGTCAGCTGTTATGTAATCTTCCCTTTTGATTTCCCAAGGCAAGATGACATGTGCAGCCTGCCAAAGACAAACTTTCATATTACTTAACAGCTGGAATAATGTGTATGACAGGGATTGAAAGCAAAAGAGTAAATTAGCTTTTAAATGAAAAATAATAATGGAATAGAAGTTAACAATGGTCTCTGCCTGGCAGGGAAGTGTTGAGTTCTCCATGCTGAGTCACCAAAGAAAAGGTCAACAAGCAGAGCCCCCTCTCAACAGAGCACCAAGGAATTCTTGCCTTAATTACATGTGAACTGACTCAAGTTGAACAAATCTTTACAAATGAGACCTTCTACAAAAGAAACTGAGAACTTGGTGCAAAACCAGCCACTGGCAAAGGGTCCCCTGACAGGTTTGTATCGGAAAATATTACTGTTGCCTCAAGACATCAAATCAAATATGCCCTCATTCGTTTTACAATAAATTTGGGAATGACAGGATGCAAAGCTCTGCAGCACACAAAAATCTGACTCTGAAACTGCTTAGACACCGTTAGGCTCGCTTGGGCAAGAAAGACAACGCTAAGAAAGATCATGAACGTTGACAAGAAGTGTATTTCTACATATCTCAATTGTAAACTTCTAAATATTTTGCTGTTCGTAACAAAGTCATCCTCCTAAAACAGCAGACCTTCAAAAGAAAAATCAAGACGGATGCGTGCTTTTACCGCGGCAGTGCTGTATCAAACGCTTCTGCAAGTTCTCTGGTTACTCTTGTCATTATTGCACTCGGGTACCACTTCCAACTGGAAACATTTTGCAGATTGGTCTCTTAGGTTGGGGATGACGAGATTAAAGTGAATAAACCCACTTAATTCTGGCTGTAATTTTTTCAGAACACTAGAGACTCATTAACCAGTAGTGCAGTAATGAACATTTGTGCCCTAACTTGTTGCCTTGGCAACAAGGGACTGTATTTATCAAGCGTGAAATTAGCATTAGAAAGTAGCTTCTATGGAAATTAGGTAGAAGCTATTGTAGCACAGTAGCTTCCCGCTGAAACCTGAACAGTTGCTGTGATGCCCTCCAAAAAGAAAGGGAATATGGGGGTGGGGGTGCATTTCCTCTGTTGCAGAGGTGAGTCAGCAGCAGGTCCCATTAAAGTACTTACAGCCACAGTGATGCAAATCCAGCAGGAGAAATTAGCTAGTATGTCTGTAAGAACATACCATAATTTAAACAGTGAGAGTCAGCCTGAAGGTCTGGAGGGGAAGGGCAGGAAGGGCCTCAGTTTCTCTATATTAGGACAATCCATCACACTTGCTCTATCTTTTTAATTTTCCCCAAACACCCAGTTGAAGTTCAGCATGCACTTTGCTTGAAGGCATATCTGCAGGTAATCTAGCATGAGAATTAAGGTGTTTTGGCTAATTAGACAGCAACGCTCTTAGCTCTTTTCCAGCACGGAAGCTTTGTGAACTTCTGCAGCAGTGGCCTTGCACGTGAGAACCATTTCCCCAGCAAACCAGAAGAAATAGCTGGGCCTGTCCTGCTGAAAAATTTCATAGTTCATCTTTGGCCCACCTCCAAGAGACTCAATGAAAAGCTCACATCAACTGTAAAATGAAAGACCTCTCAATGTCATCTCATTTTCATTGCCCCTTGAAAGTTAATGTCATATGCTTAATTCAAGACATGGACACAAAAAGCTCTGTCTCCTTGTGAGTCTTTCATAGCAGACCTGCTTCTAAACCCTTAAATGTTCCTAAGTATTTTTGGTTTCAACACTCTGTGCCTTTCCTGATCCTAGATGACTCTGGGTCCTGCTCTTCTTCAATGGCTTAAACGCATGATCAGACTACTGAAAGTGTAATGGGGCTAGTTAAGAGAGGGGGAAAAAAAAAACATTATTGACTTCCAAACCTTGGCAAAATAGTTAATTTTGCTGAGCCAGACCTGCCAGCTATGCCTGACGAGATTAAAGAACAACACCCCATGAACAAGATTCATTAGAACATACCAGCTCCACTGGGAAAGCTATTCCCTAGCCCCATAAGCATCTTCTCACTACTCACCTGCTTGCAAAAGACAAAAAAAAAAACTATACAAAAGCCCCATACCCCCAAAGACAGTAATCCCCCAACAAAACAACACATAGGAACACAGTCTCTAATGCTGGACAAGCAGGCTTTCAAAATACCACATAGATCTTACAATAATTTGAAAGCCTCCACGCACGCAACCAGGCATCATTGTGGATGAACACCACATACACCTCAACAGTCCTATGTGTTTCTAGATAAAAACACATCGCATTAAATTGCAATCCTCTTCTCATTTCAAAGTTAATAGATTATGGTTGTAGATGTGTCTTTAAAGCCAGGAACCAGAATCACAGGAATTGGCAGAAGCAAGAATTTCACTTTTTGCCACCAGGTCTGAACTGGAATAGCAGATAAACATCTGCATTAAACGTCTTTAGGAAGGTTATTTTTGGTTTCAGTAAGTCTTACTATCCTAAGGCGAAGGTGAACAAAACAAAACTAAACCTACAACATGACTGAAGTTCAGGTAAAAGGGTTTGCTTGCTTGATGAAGAGGGGCTAAGAGGGACTTCTCATATGCAAACCAAAAATTATTAAGACTGGCTTTAAACATTTGTGTCTCTTGCAAACATGTGTGATCATATATAGTATGTAAGTGGAATAGTGGCGCAGATGTGACCCCAAAGACCAGAGAGCTGACAAAGTTACGATAAATGCTACACTGATAGGTAAGAGTTGTGGTGCACAAGCAGTGAACTACAAGCAGGTAGATGTGTATTCACAGCTCATTAACTTCTCTGTGGTAACTGCCTATATGGAAACTCTTACCTCCCAGTACATGCAAGGCAGCCAGCTCCACTTCTGCTGAAGGGTCAAGCCAAGCTCTGTTGCAATTAGCATTTTATTTATCCGCTACGCTAGCTGCCTGTGTAGGCCTGCCATGTAGAAACAAAAGCCACCGGTACTCTTAGCGTAACGGCTCAGGGTAGCAAATACTGTAACATAAGCACGATCAAACAACTTCCATCCTGTTCAACAACTGTTTGGCTTCAGTTAGAGACGTACCAGATATGCCTTTTTTAAAGGAGGCAGCAACAAAACAAACACTTTTCCACAGACTTTCTTGTTTAAGGAAGTGCCAACAGACGAAGCGGTTGCAAATGAGATAATTATCCACACGTGGCATGTGCAGGGAAGGACATGAGAAGTGACATGACGAATTTTAGTCGGAACACAGCATGGTGATTATGGTGGGTTAAAGCTGCATTAGAAAGGACAGTAAGCAGCTATTACTGCTCCAATTGCACACTCTTATTTAATTCCCATGTTCTCCTCCAGAAAGGCAGCAATAACGAGCAAACCACCCCTCTTCACCTGCACTTCCATCACAGCCTTATTTAACAAGCGTATCACTTTTAAGCCACAGTAAAAGAGCAGAGTTATGCCTACAGCTTCAGTTTAAGCACAGCTGAGTGGTTTCTCTGTAGAAATAGCTCGGAGAGGTGAGATCAAAGGTCCCCCAACCCAGAACCTCTTCTCTCCCTGGGGTCAACAGCAGATGCCCAGGGAACAAGAGCACACAGCCAGCACACTTCCCAAGGATGCTCTTCCAGCCCCCAGCAGCTCGGTTCATAGGCCAAGGTCATGTCTGACTATTAATAGAACAACCTAGCCCACAAAATTTCTCCTGTTCCTTTTTGTCATGTACTGCAAGTGGTAAGAGCGAATGCAGGTTCAAAACGTATGTTGTAAGCTAGCCACTGGCCAACACAGGTCAAACACATCCATACAGACAGCAATGGTTAAACAAGGTTAAAAAAGTTTAGCAAAAATTCAAAGCAAGACTTAGAATAATTTCATTCAGTAAAAACAATGACCACACCCGTAACGACTACCAAGAAACATAATGACAAATGCAAACAAGGCCCACTCCAAAGGTATTCCACAAGGATTTGCTCAGCAGGACTGACACCTTAATTTTTTATTAAAGTACACTGGTTTATGATCTATTTTCATGGGACTCCTTTCTCTTAACCACAACAAGTTTTACAACAGAAACACTCCTCAGCCACGCTGTACTGAGGAGGCTGGATTTGATTCCGAGATCCAAATCAGAATCTCATTAAGCAGTAAAACCTAACAGGTGCTGAAAATTTCTATTTCAGTTTTGATAATTTCTTCCTCATCACCAATATCACTCTCCAAAATCAATACACTCATTACAACAAACAATAAAAATCTATTCTCTGCTGGGCTTGTGCTCCATCACATTGTGAAGTACTATTAATCTAACCACCTGTGGTCGAGAATAGCAATAAGCTTACCTTTATTTTCAGGAAATGCTAACTTAAAAAGGAAACAGATCTAGGCTTAATTTAAAATCATGGGTGGCCATCGATACCTAGATTAGACGTAGCAGATACCTTCCACCATCAACAACTCTCCATCAGTTTCCTTCCTGCTGCACACGTAACTATCAAACCAGCCCCATTTCAAATAACCACCTTGCAAGCTGCCATTCAAGCAACAGTCAGGAATTAAACGTGCTTAGACTGTGAGATATTTGAAGCTGCAACGCTGCTGAGAAGTGCATGCTGATGGGCAGGGGGGAAGGAAGGAAAGTATGGGTACTGTCTGATGGCAGGAGGAAATGCTAGAAGTAAAACCACATTCCAAATATCAGGTAATAGCTTTCCTTATTTAGGTCACGGGAATCATCTTGGTCACATATTGTGAGCCTGCTATTTTTGTACAGACCAGCTTTCACACTGAGCAAAGACACTATGCTTCCTGGGTTTTGTTTTTTTAAAAATAATCCTTTAGAAGACGCTGATGCCAATTCCAACACTTAAAGCCTTACACAGGTCAGACCATCTGTTTCTTAACTTGGAAGGGCAGGAGAGAAGATTGGATAAAAACACCTTCCCCTATCCTTTTACATAAATCTAAAGCAAAGACCTTGCAATAAAACCAAAATTATCTAACATATATCTTCTGTGTTTCCTCCTATATCCCACTACAATACACATTTAAAGAAGGGATATTAGCAATAATGAAAGTGCCTCAAGAATTTGCCCAAGAAAATTACTTCTCAAAAGCCAACTTATGATTCACTTTTTATTACCTCCATAAAATTAGTTTGTCAAGGTTGGGGTTTTTTTCATGGTTAGACAGGTACTGGGAGAGTTTCTGGTAAAAATCAAAAGAAAAGCAAGTAGAGGGGAGATGGGAACCTGTTGGGGAAAAAAGCAAGCATGGCACCACCAATTTGTCTTCTCGAGTCCCTCAAAACCTAAGTCTAGTACAGAGTTTCTCATGGCCTGCACATGAAGCAGGGTCTAAGAGAGGAAGATACAGCTTTTCTCATGACAAAGGACTGCTAGCAAAGTGTAGTACTATTCTTCCCCAAACAGCAGCTCTTTTTATCAAACATCAACAACTCAATACATGTATTAAACTAGCTCTTGCTTTCTCACAATTAACGTCCAGAGAATTATAAAAAGCAGTTATCCTGTTCTGGGATGTTCGGGGTTTTTTCCTCTCTCCTTTGTGTTAATGAATCCAATGGTCAAGAGCTATTCATCCCACGTGGCCAGAGACCATTTCCACAGCAGAAATCCAGACATCCCACCATCTCTACTAACTCTCTAACCTGTGTCCCTACTATCCACTCTATCCTGCTTGATCTCAACAGCCACAAGAGGCTGTTAGGAGCCTTCCAAGACCCCTCGTATACAAGGATCCTGCTTCTTCGAACAGTGAGCAAGCTCATCCCATATTCAAGAGGAAAAACTAAGCTCCACTGAAGTAAAAGAAAGATTTGCTATCAACTTCCATAGGAAGAGAACTTAATCTGATTTCTTACTCAAGCACTGCTGTTTGCAGAAAATCAGGAAAACAACACTGGAAGTAAAGCCAGCACCAGTGACGCCAAGCTGGTAAGACTGTCCTGTGTAAACACTCTCTTTCCACGCGCAGAAGATTCAAGTCAAATAATTTTAAAGTGTATTTATAAGAAGACCTTAAAAGCAGGGCCTTTTGAAAAGGGGGTTCTCAAAGTCCTTGCTTCAACCCATTCATCATATATAAACCAGATTGCTTAGAAAGCAAGTGAGCGTGCCGTTCTTCCCACAGTTTTACAGACTGCTATGCAGGAACTCAATAGCATCTAGGAGGTTAAAAACATGTTTTCCATACACTTCTCTGCAACAACAATGAGGGCAGTGCAGAGCTAACCCAGGGCTGAACAGCAAAACAGTCATATCTGCAAACGTGCACATTCTTGGCTATAGCTGTTTACAGGTTTGTGATTCATAATTAATACCCCCAATGAAAACAACTACTCGTGTCTGAAAGCCCTAAAGCCACAACGAGCTAATTACTAATAAAAGCTCTACGGTCTCAGTTAAGCTGTGGGAATGTAACCAGGCACAGCAAATAGTGAAATGGTGAGCAAAGCTCAAAAACTCCGGGTACTTTTTGACAAGCCAGCTGCAGTTCTGCCTCTTCCCCCTTCCTCTCCCCACAAAACCAGAACACCTTGCTCTCCAACGCAACACACAAGGAAGATGAAAAGATAGCCCAAGCAGGAAAAACAAAAGAAAACACAAAAAACTCCCACACCCAGCCTTCTCACCCGGGCATTGGGGATGTTCAGTGCAGCCATCACCTGTAGCCAGGCTCGCAGCAGCAGCGAGCTGAGCCAGCACTGCCACGATGCAGAGGGCATGCTGGACGTGCTCTTCTCACCACGATCCATCAGGCAGGACACGACAAGCTGTGCTGTGCAGAATATATACTTGATCTAAAAAGTTGCTTTAGCCAGGAAGAACTGACAAGCTGCTTTGAAAGTTCAGGTTGTGGGGTTTTGTTTGGGTTTTTTGTTGGGTGTTTTTTTTTCTTTTTAAAGGACTGTTAAAGTCAATTTTCTAGTGGCAGAAAGGTCCTCCTGGTAGCACCAGAAATGTAATAAAGACTCTAGACATACTTTTCTTCAGTTTCTCTCACACACCAAGTTTCTCACAGCGCAAGCAGATTGTACAGTAAGTTTCTGCAATAAAACCTTGCTGGACTTTTAAACCTAAAAGATAGGTTTAGTTTAGTACCAACACAGCTTTCAAATCAGTAATGAGCTAGAAATTTGTTTAGTTACCTGAGACTTCTCCTTAAGGGATCTGACAAAGTTAGAAACTGCGTTTCCCAGCTACGTGGTGCAAGTTCAGCTGCTGCCTGTACACTAGGGAAGTCTCCTCCTCTCAGGCTGCAACTGAGGATAACAAACCCACCAGCTCTATGGTGCACCTTTTTGGAAGCTCAGCACACATATCTGGAATATAATTTGCTTTATAAAGATCAGTAGAGATAAAAGTTTCAATGCAATGTTTGTGGAGATTAATATCTGCTGTCTTTGCAAAGATTTATATCTGCTCCCTTTATATTACTGGGCAGTCGATCTACACAGAGAAAATACAACAGCGTCGGGATCATTTCCAACTTGGACTGCCCTTTTAAACGACTCTGGTACCAAAAGAGGTGAATGGGAGCACACACTTGTAAAGGGATGGAGAAGTATCCCTATCAACCATGAAGGGCTGTCAGTGTCAGGACACGTTTCACTGAGCACACATCCCTGCAGTAGCACTCCGCTTAACCACGTTACCAATTAGCAGTTATGTTAGCAGAGATAATCCAACCCATCATGAGATGATTATTACTACTAGATCATACCAACAGCAATTGTGTCAATTAATGACAAGGCTGACAAGAGGTATTTGTTCCGAAGTTTGGGATTACAAGGTCAGGACAATGGTCTATTGGCATCAAATCTCAAACGTCATCTTGATTTCTCTGCTGGCTTGTGCGCGACCATTGCCAAGCTGGAAAGCAACAGTGCTCCTGAGGGGTCAGAGGGGGACTCCAGTGCCACTGCTGAGTGTTTGGTGGGTGAAGGAGTCAGGAAATATCATTGATTATAACTCTTTGCAAAATTCAAAAATTCACAAGAACAAGATGCTGTGTTTGGACATACAACAGGGATAACAGACCAGGTGCTCCATGAATTTGCACTATTTGCTGTTTTTGTTTAAAACCAGGTCCTTAAGCACAGCGTAGGTTGAGTGACTTTGATAATTTCCCCCTTTGGAAGAATGACCGTTTCTGCCATTTAAGTTAATCTTGTCCACTGAAATGTTAGGACTTTTCATTGTTTTATTTTAATCAACTACTGTGTCATGAAGACAAGCTGATATAAGTATTTCAGAACATGCACATGTGTGTTTTGTGAGCTGGGTTGTTCAAATGCAATAAGGTTGGACAATCAAAACAGAAATTGTCACACCAGCAATGTCAGTTACAAGTAAAGGCTATGACTGTGACCAGATCTAATTCTCTACCAGTGGAGGAATTTGTGGGAATAGTGGGGAAAGAGCAGGTGGAACCTCTTGCCTAAGATACGGCATTGCTACATTCCCTTCCGAGTAAGGCTTAACATTTAAGTATCAACATAAGCCTGTTGCTCATTATCCAATGAAAAAAGAAGTGTTGTTTTTATTTCTTAGGAGCACAAGAATTTCACAAGCTTAAAAATTAACAACCCTTTTTCAGCAAACAAGGATGTCCACAGCAGAAGGCAACAGAGCATTTTGACACAGCTCCCACATCAATGCATTTAGAACCCATGTGCCAGAAGTGACACTGGTCCAGAAGCATCAGGGAAGCATCAGGGTGGAGATTCATCACCTCCTTTCTCTTGTGCACAATCTTAAAATAAGATCAGTATTGATTCTGCCTTCAAGTCAGACAAAATTCAGACCGTCTCCAGGCTCCTAAGCAAGAGAAGCCAAAAGAGCCAGTCTCCTAGTTGCTGGAAATACAACTACTTTGCTGCGGTACAGGCTTTTGTCACAGCAGCTTTTCAGCCCTGTTGGAAAAGAAGGTGAGGAGGTCTGCTGTACCTGTGCCCAGAAAGGCAAGAAATATGCCTTCTTATTTGATGTGGGATATCAAAGCAGGGTTAATTTGCCAGCTGCCTCAACAGAATACGACCATGCTCATGACCTCAGCCCAGTCCTAAACACAAGCACACGTGCACGACAGACAAAACTCCCTCCAAGTGGTTTGAAAGAGCAGAAAACTGGAAGCAGAGAGGAGTTTCCCTTATTGCAAAGTGGCATGAATAGATTCAAGTCTTAGTATGTTCTTCAGCTCTTTTCTCCTGCTCAGTACTGACCTTCCCACTGAAATGTCAGAGCAATTCAGAAGAGCTGCTGGAGACAAGCTGTTAAATCATTTGGAGAACATCCTAGAGTGAAGCACACAAGGCTTCACCCTCCCACACCTTCCTACTCAACACAAGTTTGCAGTCAATGTGTCACAGTGCAACAAGGCCAGAGTGAAGCCACATAGAAATTTTACAGGATAAAGAGAAGAAATATTTAAACAGAGTCAGTTTTCCCTGCTTATCCCTTATCAATAGTCAAGGTTTAAGATAAGGAGAAGCACCCTTAGCCTGCAGAGTTGATTGCCAGATCTTTTCCATTCTGAACTCCAGTGTAATTATTACATGAACTCATCCCTTAGCATCACAGATACAATGCAGAAGTCATCACTTAAGACTGCTTTGCTTTTCAGTAACCTTGCAGTCACTTCTTGCTCTGCTTGCAGGAAATCACATGGAGATAATCAATAGTCTGACAAATTGGTGACATTGCTATGGACTTGATACTGGTCTTGTGTAACACAATGCAGATACGAATAATGAGGGATTTTTGTTGATTTGTCTTACGTACATTCAAGTTCAGTTAGAGTTTATTTTTTCCTCAGCTTAGCTTGCCTAGTCAGCATATTTTATAAGAGGAACAGTTAGTGGTTGATGAGCTACTTAAAGGCTGCCTATGGAGTTCAGTGTATTTGGCAAGAAAAAAGTTTGGATGTTGCTTAGCAGAGGCCTGACTTTGAATACACACCCAAAAAAATTTAGACGTGAGTTGCATGCTGTACTTTATTCACAGACAAAAAAAGTTACTCCTTTGCATTACTTTTAGGATTAAAAGGAAGTTGACTGACTACAAAACTCAGAGCAGAAAGATACTTCAGACACATTTAGTTTAAGACGATGAAGAAGTCTGCAGAGCAAGAGCACCTCCTTTGTTCCTATGGCAGGTCTGACTGGCTGTACAGGTCTGGGGGCAGGATTAAGCCCCATCATTTCTATGGATGAGCTGAAAATTTGCACATGCAATTCTGTGAAAACCCTTGAGTACATGATGATCCCCTCCTACCCTGCCCTAAATTCAGTGCATGCGTTCATCACCAAATCAATGCATGCATTTTACAGCACAGAAGCTGTATATTCTCATAGTAAATTTCCACCTCCCCAATAGGTAGATGTCTTCCAAGTAATCCCTGAGCTCCTGAAACGTGTCTTCCTGCTCGCACACACACACACACACACCCGATATTCCACCCTGTACCTAGGATTAAAGGTGAATCTAAACCTGCAATTTTTATTAACATTTCTTATTAGGCTTACTAGGACATTGGCAAAGCTCCAAGATAAGCAATTGTATTCAAACTCTGAATTCTTCTGTTTTAAGTGGAATTTACACATGTTTATTTATAGCCACTATATCAATTTTATCTGATGATTTATAGATATCATGTCTGAGTCATCTTTATGGAACTTTGTCAGCATCTTTGTTATCAACTTTGAACTTGCAGCTAAGGACAGTTGAGTCAGTAGGGTCAACACTTGGGAAGCATATTGCCAACACACTTGCTTTCTGGCATGGTAACAATTTAATAGGTGTGCTTCTTCCAGACCTTAGCCAAGGCACATACGATGTTACACCATTTTATAGCCACCAAAGAATTTCTAGTGATGACCAGTCAGAGAATCACAGAACGGTCAGGGTTGGAAGAGACCTCTCGAGATCATTTAGTCCAACCCCTGCTAACGCAGTTTCACCTAGAGCAGGTTGCACAGGATCATGTCCAGGTGGGTTTTGAACATCTCCAGAGAAGGAGACTGCACAGCCTCTCTGGGCAGCAGGTTCCAGTGCTATGTCACCCTCAAGCACCCTCGTACTCAGGTGGAACTTCCTATGTTGCAGTTTGTACCCACTGCCCCTTGTCACTGTCCTCTGAAAAGCGCTTGGCCCCATCCCCTTGAGAATCACCCTTAAGATATTTGTAGGCATGGATAAGATCCCCTCAGTCTCCTCTTCTCCAGGCTACACAGCCCCAGCTCGCTCAGCCTGTCCTCATAAGGAAGATGCTCCAGTTCCCCAGCCATCTTCGTAGCTCTCTGCTGGACCCTCTCCAGCAGTTCTGTGTCTCTCTTGAACTGGGGAGCCCAGAACTGGACCCAGCACTCCAGATGTGGCCTCACTAGGGCAGAGGGACAAGATACCTCCTTCGACCTGCTGGACATGGTCCTCCTAACGCACCTCAGGATCCCACTGGCCACCTTGGCCACCAGGGCACACTGCTGGCTCATGGGCAACCTGCTGTCCACCAGAACCGCCAGGTCCTTCTCTGCAGAGCTGCCTTCCAGCAGGTCAGCCCCCAGCCTGTACGGTGCACGGGGTTGTTCCTCCCAAGGCGCAGGACCCTACGTTTGCCTTTGTTGAACTTCCTTAGGTTTCTCTCCACCCAACTCTCCAGCCTGCCCAGGTCTTGCTCAAAGGCAGCGCAGCCTTCTGGTCTGTCAGCCGCTCCTCCCAGTTTTGTATCACCAGCAAACTTGCTGAGGGCACACTCAGTCCCTTCGTCCAGGTCACTGATGAACAAATTGAATGGCTGCCCAAAGGAACAGGATTTCAAGTATTTGCCATCGCAGAGGGGCAAGCACCTTCTCCCACATCAGCAGCTTTTCACTCAAGTTCAAAGTAATTTCTCAACAGTTCTCACACACACCAATTGCTGTGGAAGAGGCAAGCTGTACTCTAAGCCTTCACTTTGCCACTCGTTAAGTCGTATCAGAAACTACTTGCACTGTACAGGATGTGAACATGCAAAAAGCACTTTCACCCGCGCTTAGACCCTGCAGAGGTCAGTTGCCGAGGAAGCAGTGTTAGCTGATATTGTTATCACATAATTATACACAGAACAAAATAACCTGAATCTGGAAAAATTCCAAATACCAAGAGACAATCTTGCAAATAGGAAAAAAACCAAAAGGAGATCCCCCTCACAGCAACAGATGTTGCCCTACCACAGCCATTGTCTTAGTGCCAATTTTTGCCACCTCTGCCAACCAAAACCCTGAGGCCTGACCTCCGACCATTTTGACTAGACCCACAAGCTGTGGACCATGTCAGACCTGCAGGGACTGATGCTGGGAAAGGGACAGTTGAATACCAATGGCTCTGAGAAAAAGATAAAATGGTTATCCCTTACAACATGCGACAACAGGCTTTAAGCCAGCTACCATCTTCTCTACATGGACAACTTGCTTGATCTGTTTCCAAGTAAGACTCACTCCAATACAGGACAGAAGCACACTCCACAGGGTAATTTCAGCTAAGCATCCCTAGGTGGCCAGCTAGTCAAGTAAACCAAGGAACAGAATACATCTAGCACAGAAGAATCTTTCAACAGAGCTTAAGAGGAATTAATTTTAAAGCACACCTCTTCAAAAGAGAGAAGAGGGTGCAGTTCAGTGTGAGGTCTAGTTTCTGCACCTCTTTCAATCTCAAGTACAACAGTACCATGGCAAAGGCGTCAGGCAGTCTCAGGGCAGAAGAGTTACTCAACATTAGCCTGTGGGGATCACCAAAGAGAAGAATGAAGCCACGCAAGGCCAAAGCTGCTTAGGTCTCTCCATAGCGAAGAGGAAAGGTGTGTCAACACAACCTGACAACTACAGAGACAGCTGACAAGAACAAACAATACAAAGAACGGACTCCGGATCTCCACGGACTGCCAGCAGAAGATAGTTACATTTAGACAAACAGGCTCCAGACTACACCCAGGTCAGCGCTATCCGGCAGGAGCCAAGGAAGGTTCAGACATTAAGATAATCTCACCACTGCCTTAAAAGGAATGGAATTAATGACCACCAGCATGAAGACCACAGCTTCGTGAAAGGTCAAGCACATGCTTCCTGCCATGCAATGGACCCTGCCCTCTAAGTGACATCAACAGCATCAAATGAAGCTTCCCACTCATCCTTCTCCACTGTAACAAACCCCAATTTCTCCCTTGGGGTTCTCAACTCAAAGACACAAAACGATACACAAGATGACATCTCCCACCCACCCTGGAAGGTCAGCCAAACTTATGCTAGCCACCAACGTGAAATAAGAGGACACTATCCTCAGTAGTGTTACCTGGCCCAGCAACCCTAGAAGATTTAGCTCCTCCGCAGCAACACAGGAAGGAGCCATTGGTGTACAGCTTCTCTAATCCTTCACAGTCCTCTGCACCGCTGAGACCACACAAACAAAGTAACAGCACAGACTAAAATAAAGGAGAGGAAAAGGCAGCTTTTCTTCTTTCACCTCAAATCACGCTGCTCTTCTATACTAGCCCAAGGAAAGTTTTGTTTGGGTTTTGTGCTTAATTTTCCTGCCACATGGTAACCACCCGAACACACTGCAGTTGCTCAATCTGCAGGCTCAGAGCTATGAACGTGTCCACCTGAAGGACACCCTTGACCTCCAGGATTGTCTGCCACAGCAGAGCATCCTTTGCGTTGTGCCTCTGGGTGCTTACTGGGTACATACCTATTCAGAAAAACGTTTTGCTTACCCAGCAAAGCACCTTTATGAAAGTATCCTGAAGGGCAACAAACAAGTTTCATTTCTGCCTGAACCAGCTAAGTGTTTCTGCAGGCCATGGTCCACAAAGGCTATGTCTCTGCACCAAGGGAAGCAGCGGAGAGCAGACATGGATGTGTCTGAGCAGAGGCAGCACACTGGACATTGGCAGCCCTTAGAAAGGACAGCTTGAAAGGCCATTAAAAGTAAACAAAAGTCCAATGCATGCTTTGAAAAAATATCAGTGCAGCTAAACAATAAAAGTGGAGATATTGTGCCAGTTTCTGTGCTCCTTTCTTACCTAGTTTTAGAAAAAGGCAAGAAAGTGAATTAGATGAGAATCTTATTCCAAGAGCTTCTTAATGCTACCTGAAAAAAAAATTAGGGGAGTCATAAGCACACACAGTTTCAGACATCATGAGCAACCTCTATCTGACTCAAACTCTTCTAGTATGAATTACCTAACTGGACTGATTACACTCACATTCTGACAGGATTTGGCAGAATTGCGAGAGACAGTGGATTAGATCTCCTAGGTTAAATGCTATGTTCAATCTGACATTACAATTCACAACAGCATTTCCAGACATTTAAACTATATAGAAAAGAACAGCCCAGCATGCGTAAGCTTTCCTTATGTATTTTCATTGACCTTCTCAAAACTGTGACATCTGTGATATGATAAGTCATAGCAAGCCACAAACACAAATGCTCCTTTGGCAGTCCTAGGCAGCTTCACGGAGCTTAGCTCAAGTGGACATCCAGCTCTCTCAGAAATCTGAACATATCAGGACACTTCTCCCATCTGACAATTCATGCGTCACCTGGCAGGTGGAGGTCACACAGTCCTGCTGAAGCAGGCTTTGTGCAAGGGTGTACCAAGGGCTGCTGAGCGTTGTGCAGCTGACATGCTACAGCAAAACAGGAATATTTGCTTCTACTCTGGTCAAGAAGCAGCAGCAAGATCAGGATTGCTCAAGGTAACAGTTTCGTTGTTGGAGGATTATCCTCAGTTTAAAAAAAAAACCAGATAATTCCTGGCTTTGCTTTTATATTTTTCATAGCCATGAAAATTTTAAAGTAAAAAACTGCTATAAAGTACCCTAGGTACCAGAACCAGAAGACACACTAGGCTGAGAGTAACTTTGCGAAGGAATTGAAATAGAAACAATACGTAACGCATGCAAGTCTCAAGTCTAGTTATTTATCTTTAAAAACCACATTTTCAGTAGTTGCACCCATTCTCTAGCCTGTAAAAACAGACAGGTTCCCCAGGATAACTGGTTCTGCCTATTTTAGATAACAGTTTATCAAACTAGATTGTGCCTGTATCCTCATAGGATATCCCTTGATTGCTCCCAATCTACCTTCTCCAGAAGAATTCTGACACCCAACAGCAAAAAGCATGCTTCTTGACTGGCTGAACTCTTAAGTCCAAAGGCCCCACTATGGTAAATAGCTGAAGAAACAGAAAAACACCTCTGCAGACCAGAGAGGCTGCAGGAAGGGAGGGAATACAGCTCACAAATTCAGTGGCATCAGTAGGACTGCAGATGAAAATTCCATGCTTCTACCTCATTCCACTGCAAATTCTTTTCATCAGCTAAATCCAGAGTGCAAGGATAGAAGACAGACAGTGGGCTGAAAGGAAATGCACCACAGAGGAACATCGTGCCATGTCTGACTACCAAGCCTGTTTCCTTTATCCTCCAGATAGACTGTTTACCTTTCCCTCCTACATAGCTATGAGGGGATGGAAAATACTGGATGCATCACTAATTAGACAGCATGTGATGGAGTTATCTCCACCATGACTGGTCTGTGGAGACACATAAGGTAGACCTTCCAACGCAGACTGGCTACTCTACTTACAAAAGGCTTACCAGCAGAGAAAGACCTACTCAATTCCTTCCTTACACACCAGAAAGGCTCAGTAAAAGTCTTAACAACATACCTCCATAAGACACAAACCAAACCAACTGCACTAATGTATTGATCTCCTCCCCCACTCTCAGGATTCAAGGTAATTTTGATTTAGGAAAAGTCATTTGTAACAAATTGTAGAAGTCACTTAGAAACCCCGAGGCTCTAAGCACACAGTTACAACACCAGCCATTTGCAGGATTAAGGCAGGCAAATACATAGAGCATAAACTCTCAAAATCCCTGCAAGAGCCTCTGTTTGCAAGCAAGCAGAATCACAGCATCTAATAATTTGTATAAATCCTCTATCACTATGTGAACAAACCCAGCTATCTTAGTTTCAGCTGTGTGCTCTACTTGGCTATACCGCAGCAGTGTTTCTGCATCCGCCTGAATTATGAAGAAGAATCAATCAGCCTTGAACCAAAGTCTGTTTCTTTCATCAGTTCCTAATTAATGACTACAGATAAAACAGATGGAAAGCAGCTTTTATCTTCATGCTGTGTTGGTCCCCCTCTGGCAAAGGCAACATTAAAAATTACTTTGAGAAGCTAACTGAGCAGACAGGGCACTGGGAGTCACACCAAGATCTCCTTCCACCGTGGGTCTTCCAGCTGGATTAGAAGCACCAAGCACCACCAAAGCAGGCCAGAACACCATCAACCTAACAGAGACTACACACACACACACACACGTTAATTAGTCCACAGCCCATTTCAGCAGTTACACTGGCTTCAGATGTCCCCAAACAGACATCTGGCAATAATCTGGGAAAGTGGAAGTTCTTTTAAATAGGCTTTATGTTGGGCCACATCACTTGTTGGATGTCTCAAGTTTTCAAATTAGTGGGAGTAGCAGAGCTTGTCCTTTGCTGCACTGCTGGCTGTTGCTCTTTTGACCACAAAGAAATCACGAAATTGATGTCACATTCTTTAACATCTTTCCATCTCATGCTTAGGCATGTTTTCATTTTAATCTGGAAAAAAGTCCATATGAAACCTGATGCACCAAGAAATCTAGGTGATGCCTGCCCCCATCCCCCAGTCTATCAGCTGAAACGCTGTCACTTAACTTTGGCAAGTCTACCATCTAAGACCAAAAAGGCAATCTTCAAGAGATGATTCTTTCTAAGACAACTCAAATTCTGATTCCTGCATGACTCACTTTGTCCCTTTCTAGTAGGTCTGATTATATCACAATATACAGCATCATTACCTGTTAGAGTCCAGAGGAGGCCACAAAGATGACCAGAGGGCTGGAGCACCTCTCCTGTGAGGACAGGCTGAGAGTTGGGGTTGTTCAGTCTGGAGAAGAGAAGGCTCTGGGGAGACCTTATAGCAGCCTTCCAGTACCAAAAGAAGCTTACAAGAAAGCTGGAGAGGAATTTTTACAAGGGCGTGTAGCAATAGGACAAGGGGGAATGGTTTCAAACTACAAGAGGGTAGATTTGGATTAGATATTCAGAAGAATTTCTTCACTGTGAGGGCGGCGAGGCACTGGAACAGGTTGCCCAGAGCAGCTGTGGATGCCCCATCCCTGGCAGTGTTCAAGGCCAGGTTGGATGGGGCTTGGGGCAACCTGGTATAGTGGAAGGTGTCCCTGCACATGGCAGTGGGGCAGGAACTAGATGACCTTTAAGGTCCCTTCCAATCCAAACCATTCTATGATTATAACATACCAGATTCTAGTCCTAAAGTCCATTGTTAAGCGTGGATCATTCAGGCTGAAGCCTCCAAAGAACCTCCCAGCCTTCTTTGAAACTCAGCTTCGTCTGAGAATCAACAGCATCCTGCAGCCTACCAGGTCCAGAGAGCCAGCACGGATTAAGCACAGCTTAACCACAAATCTATTTTGTGATTGCAGCTCACTGGTGGGTCTACCTTCAGCTGGAGACCTAGTTACAAATGTACACCAGACCCAAGAGTGATCGTTTGACACATCAAAAAAGAAGTCTTTGCCCATTATTTCCTATAGGTTTTCTGTTTCATAAATCATCCTCTGTGTTGCGAAAACATCTTCTAGAGGAATCCAAGCCAATGCCTTAAATGCGTGTCTTTAGGGTACCAGCATCTGTGACACCCTTTACTGTGATTTCATCATTACAAATCAGACATCTGCAGGCTTAAACAGTGCCATGCTGGCATCTATAAAAGTTACTGCTTTTATGAGTAGATATGTGGCAGTTATGCAAGCTATCTGATTTTAGCTCCTACCTTCTCACAATCCAACATTTTATGCAAAAATATTCTTGATCATGCTTCCTTCTGAGAACTTCAGGACATTTCTGTAACTCTGTGCTGCAGTCAAACTGTTGACCACCACAAGTAAAGCAAAAAGTTGTTTATGAGGAGGATTTCTTATTTTCTCCTTTTTTTAAACAGCCGTAGCAGGGCTATATTGGGAAGGGGGGCGGGGGGGCAGGGAACCCAAGCCAAAAAACACAACACCTCAAAAATGCAAACAATTGGAGTTACAAAGGCTGGCAGCTGCACCACTGGCCAAGTCAGTTTCTCAGATTTCATGAAAGTCCCTTCATATAGGCAGTTCATACGTTTCAGGTGCTACCCTAGTTGTTCAGTAACCCCCTCCCCAGAGAGCCAACCTGCCCAGTACTAAACACTCCACTCTTCCTGAAAACCTGGCACCTTTACGGGTATGCTGGGCTGCTAGAGACAATTTAAAGGCATCACTTGTCAAAACCTGGGTCTCCGTACTCCTACACATTCACAATGCTCAGTATGTTTCCTGGTTTCTTAAATGTGCACTGATTGCTTCCATACTCAGATTACCTCTATTTACAATTCATAGCGACTATTGCTAGATTGCATTACTTTTTCTACAACAAAACCTGACAGATTAAAATGATCTGTATCTCATTTCCCTCTCCTTGAGGGATGGTATGTTTGCCAGTTCACTACAACAGTTTTAATAATTCATCTAACAGCATAATCCTGTACCGTTAGAAAACAGGAGAAAGACTTGTGTTTTCCAGAAGAGATTCTCTACAAACATAACATCCATAGCTGAGCCAAACCTTCTCCACAAGCACCTCAACCTTTTTAACACAGCCACGTTTCTTATTTGCTTGCCAAATTCAAAGATGTGTCCAGGATGACAGGAGGGGGAAAAAAAAAATCCACTAGAGATCTTTTACTGAAAAGGTAAACTCACAAAATATTTTTAGGACACCTGAAGTCCTATTTTAGGACTTACACAGGCAAAATTATTTAAGCTATTGGGGGGGGGGCACACACAGGGCAACAATGACACGACTACTAACCTCAGTGCACCATTTGTCTAACCCTGAACCTTCATAGTACAGGATACTGACTATTTTGGCATGTTATCTCCCAAGAGGAAAAGCAACGGGAGGAAAATTGATTTGCTCTGTCACGCACGATGAAGCAACTGCTTGTCTCAGGCAGTCACGTTTTATTATCTGCTATCAAAGTGTAATGCTACATTTTCAGCATGAAGAAAACCTTCATGCTCTACTTTAAAGAGCCCAGCGACTGTCTTTGGCAGTCGTTTATGTTTATATGTTTATATATGTTTAAGTGTTCAATTTAAGGCACTAAAGTACAATATAGAAGGCAATTAAAGCACTCTGGAAATCAAAAAGCATCTTTCTCTCTGATGTAAGGCAGATGAAAGTAATGTTTCAGGGTCTGACCATGATGTCTACCAGTGTTTGCATTTGAAAAGGACGAAAGTAAGGACAACCTAAATCTCAGAGGCAATTCTCTTCTATGGTTATGTGCAAGACCAGGACCTGGGCTAACACTACTCCACAAAAACATCCTAGTAGCAAACCCACTTTAGGATGCACTACTCCCTTCAAAGTCCATGCAAATCAGGTACCTAAAGATTCTGCATATTTGGAGCCCAGAAGCATTTCAGAGAGCTTCCTCCCTCCCCACCTTTACTCATTCTCTAGCAGTGTCTGTTGTTTATTCTTTTTACACCAATGTACGTACTTTACCATAGACAGCAGACTGGTATCATGGGCCCTCCTCTAGGCAATTAAGAGATGCAGCTCAGTAAGACCTGGCAGAGTATAATTCAGAGTGTAACGTTATCCATTGTAAAACATAGCAGGGGCAATGTGAGGTTATCACTTCTTGCATGAGGAAGAGACCAGGGAATTGTCTCATGCCTTCCTAATACGAAATACAAAGAAAGGAAAGCACCAGTATCAGACACACAAGATTAAGTTCACTAAGACCTTAAAGGTAATCAAACCTTAAGTTACAAGTTTTCTCTCATAAGCTTATGGAGGACATAGACATTTGAGGTTACATTGTGAGGCACGGGCATCCCCATCTCACCCCTCCCAGAGCTCAACTCTCAGAACACACTCTGGCCACACTCAGAGGAGCCTGGCTATACCCTCATCTTTCACACAACCAGGACTACCCCTAGGGCAGTCAAACCCTGCAATAAAATTTGGTGGCAGGATGACTGGGAGCCCAGGACCACAGAGCAGTTTAGAGATGCAGACCTGAACTGCTGACTCTAGAGGCACTGAGCAGTCTGGTCCCCACACATGGAAAGAAGTTCACAAGTCAAAAAGTTTTTACAACGATCCCAGCTTTTATGTAAGTCTAGGTAGTTTTACTAGAAGTTAAGAAGAATTATTTCTCCCACAATTGATTAAACTGAACACTTTTATAGATGTCACCTTCAGAGGCCTAAAAGGTTCCTGATTGTTCGTTGATCTCAATCCTGGAACAACACTGATTTTTAGTACCTGGTTAATTTTCCAAGCTATTTGCCTGCTGAAAGAAGAATAGCATTCTTCCATGAACAGCCAGTTTGAAACACAGGATTTCTTTGCATGGCTTTCAGAATTCACCTATTCAAGGTGAAATTTATCCAAAAGTGAGGGAGGAGAAAAAAAAAATATTTAGACTTTCTCCCCTTTGACTTAAGCAAGGCTAAAGACAAATTTCTACATTCTCTTTGGCTGTTTAACTTGTTGAAAGGCTGTGCTGACCTCTGTCCTCCTACATTAAAGTATATGCATCTTCTTGGCATCTAAAACTCTACATTCTTAAGGACTATTTAAAGCAGAACCTCTCTATTCATTTATTAAAGGACTTTTCACTGCATATAACTCTCCTGTGCCACTCTTGAGTTTCCAAATACAATTCACTCTGAAGAAAACACAAATAACATTAGTATCGCAAATGCTATGTGGCTAAAGGCAAGAAGAAAAGCACGAGACTGAGGCAGGAAAACCATGTAAATTTTCTGAGAATATTGTTAGCTACTGATAAGTAGATGAAAACAGATTTAGTTTTTCAAGTACCATGAAAGTTCAAGTCTAAAAATCAGTAGAAAGGCAATAATGTGATGCTAGAGAAAGTACTGAGTATTTTTTTCCCTCCAAGTAAGACCTTAAAAATTCTTCTTACTGAATAATCTCAATGAAGACTTCCTGGCTTAGTCACCTGGAAAGCAGAACTGGTTCCCACTTTGAAAGGTCTCTACTTCTCATATCCCTCACCTTGTTTCCAAATGGGAACAGACTACACTGCTCCAGCCTAACATCCACACCTTTCCAAGCCACCACTGTCTCAATATTGACTTGGGAGGTGCAAACATACTGCCAAATGCATTCATTGCTGATTCAGTCCACGGCTTCCCTGCCCTTTCTGGGACACATCCACCTTCCAGCCCAACTAGGAGCTGATGCATTTCCCCAGAACTACACCAGCAAAGCCCAAACTCCAACACCTAAAGCATTCGCTGCCGCTGAAATGCCATACAAAGATAATCTCCATAAGCCACAAAGTAACCTAACACTTGCAGCACGCTGATTACCAGGTCAGATACATTCATCTCTATCACAGCCACACGCATGCAGCAGTCTGGCTTCCAACAAACCTCTGACCAGCAGAGTAATGTTTCCCTTCATTTTATGCAAAGCAAATAAAACAAATGTGTGCCATTTTTAAAAACATCTCTTTCCTTCAGCAAAGCCTGGGGAAAGAATTTAGGCTCGTGCTTGCACAAATACACAGCGCGTGCAGCACTAGCAATGGCATACGTGGCCCCGTGAGAGCACAGAAATGCAAGGGAATACGCAGAAGCCTTCTCAAGCCCAACAGTTAGGAACTGTTTGCTGACACAGGTACATACAACCCTACACGCTCATCTCTGTGACAGACCTCCTGCAGCACCCTGAACATGCCACAGGCACGCATGTACAAAGTGGCCCCGAGCTTTGCTGACAGCTGGAGAGAGCTTGGGGGGAGGAAGGCAGACAGAAGAGGATGGGGAGCTGGCACTGCTCCCTGACACCCTCTGGGGCTACAAAGCAAGCACCAATTCCCCTGCAATATGGAGTATCCCTAAAAACGTTAAGCCGTGAAACGACTTGGCAGTCCTACCCCACTGCAATACCTGGTTATCTGCAAAGAAAAACCTGAGCTGAGGACCACCCTGGGAAGCCGCGGGGTCCTGCTGAGGTAGCTGGGGCCAGCCACCACTGCAGCCGGCTGGCACAGGGAGCTGGGGCCCAGCCGCCCCCAGAAAGCTCCAGCCCATTTTAGTTGAATGTCCAGACTAATAGGGACTCATAAGGGTAAAGAGAGGGTCCAGCCCAAAGCTATGCTGACTTGGCCCTGCTGCTGATGCACCCTTAAGGAGCACCCTGCCACACTCACCTGATTTTCACACTGTGGGACCTTCACCAGATCTCTGCTCTGCCTAAACTCTCTGTCTGAAGCTCTCAATACCCTAAACTGAAGCAGCCTACCTGGAGTTAAAGCCTTTGANNNNCTTAGAGACAGCCTTGGCTGTTACATCTCCTCATTCCAGAATATTTCCATGACATTATTGAGTTATTTCTGCTCCTAACCATGAAAATAAATGTGAGGCTGATCTCATTAAAGTCTCCCAGAGCCTTTGATGTAATTTTAATACATTACCACACTTCTGCCTCTGCAGCTCTCTTGGGCTGAAGTGACACAGTTTTCTGACTGCTCTACCCAAAGCAGCCTCTAACACAGGTTGCCATGAGTCAGCTTCTCCCTCTGCACAGCTTAGATAATAAAGGAAGCAAAGCAAGGTGATTTTTTTTTTTTCATGCGGTAATTCTCAACACAGTCTTCTTACTATTCACTATTTCCTCTATTGGGGAAATAGGAGCTGCAGGTGCTCTACCCAATAGGTGGCTATGCAAGAGCTAAAACCCTGCTGCTGAACTCTGCCAGCTTCTTACAGTGCCCTTCTGCATTCCTTCTCACACCCCCTGCAACTCTCAAAAGCATCACAGTCACTCCTTTCCCTTAGGGGGGAAACATGGGACCACAGCAAAGTAAGACTAGCCACACTATTAGTCATTTAAAGGCAACTCTTTGGGCACTAACCCTCTCCACTTCGGTTGAAGTCAAATGTGTTGCTGAAAGAACACCACTGCTCTTGGGCGTCTGTGTGCAGTCACCCTTACATACTGCCTTGAATGCTCCAAAACGACGTGGCAATATTCCACAGCTGTTTCTTAAAAAAAAAAAAAAAAAAAAAAACCAAAAAAACAAAACAAAACAAAACACCCCACACCTCACCAAACTTCTGCCAGAAGAAAACAATTATAAACACTACTGGGATTTAACTGCTCAGAAAATGCAATTCTCACTTCTCTTGAAAAACATCTACCTTAAAAATAGGATCTTTCTTAAAAGACACCCTACAGGTGATCCCTAGACCATCCTTATCCCAATAGGACTTCAAGGTGAAAACCATACCCAAGGCTAGCATAAAAAATTTAGTTTGGGGATATCAAAGAGAAATAATAATTTCTTAAAATCACTGGGAAATACCATTAGGGAAACAACATTTTTAGGGGTAAAAAAGAGAAGGGGGGGGGGGAGAAAAAAAGCTGACTTGCAGGCTAACTAACGAAGTCACCCACTGCAGTGCCACCCAGAAAGTGTGAGGTTGGGGGAAGGGGAGAAGCACATTTACAGAACCAGGTTTTGACAGACTGGAAACATCACAATGTACGTTTTCTCCTCCAGTTACAAGAAGATAAGTGAGAAATGCTATGCTTTTTCATTTTACTTGATGTCCTGTCTCGCCAGTCAGTTCAGTGCTTGTCACTGTGGGACATCACAGCCCCCTGATTCCATTATGTGGCTTGGCAGTGGCCTGTTATTCAGTTAAGCTGCAGCAAGGAGACTCTGCAGTAACAAGGCATTACCTCAATTCCCTTTTCCACAAGGAAAGCGATCAATATTTTATGGTGAAAATTCCTGGCTCCCAGTCCTATAGCTCTGTGCAGTTATCTTTGCCGCAGTTCACATACTGATGCTGTTTCTGATCCCCAGAGTCCACGCGAAGGGCAGCTAAGTGTTATCTATGCCACATTTTTCAAAGAATTTGGGATTATTTACTCGGGCTTCCATTCTGTGAGGGGAAGCCATAAAGCATCCAAATTGCCCAGAGAGAAAAAAAATCTAGCCCTGAGGAACAGAAACCAGATCCTCCAAAAGGGCGGAGCAAACACTCAGCAGAAAGTCTGAGTTTAGGTAGAACAGTTTTATAGAGAGGAGTGCTCCAAACAAAATCCCACCTGTGCAGTAAGCATTACAAGCCATGGAGAAACAGTGGGAAGCCAATGTCCTGGGACAAACTGCAGGTTCCCAGCACAGAAAGGGGTCACAAGTACAATCCCCAACAGCCACAAGAACAACTCCTCTACATGTGAGGATTTCACATTCTGATCTGAAGACCTCCTTGCTCTACAGAAGGAATTGACTATCACAGCTAGAGCAGCTGTGGGCAGGGAGAGAAGAGCCAACTGAACACGTATGTGGAAGAGGAAGCATTTAGCCAACAGATCCCTAGGTATCTTAAATATCCCCAAGCCTTGTCTGTTGACACAATCACATCCATACCTCCAAGCATACAGCAGTGTAGCGCAGTACATGCCATGCTCTAAGCACAGCAGAGGATGTTTAATCTGCAACTATCCCGATACTAATACTTTCCTAATGTTGTTTTAGGGCATTGTTTCAAGTCACCTGTGGTTTCTCTACATGTCACTCCGACCTAGAGCTCACAGTCTGAGGGGACATGCAATTTGTATCAGCAAGATCACTCTTTTGATAGCCAAACTCAAGCCGGATCTCTAGATGAAGAAAACAAACATTACAAAAACTCTGCCCATCTAACTGCATTTACACCAGCACAGAGAAATACCATCCCTAATTTCCCATCACCTCAGCCTGACATGAAACCAACCAAGCTTAAAAGGTCACAAGTTACTTGCTCTGCATTTAAAAGGACCTCAAATATTTCACAGAATATTGCTGTGCCTTCTGCACACAGCCTGGTAATGCAGTGAATTTTAGCCCTGACAAGATTTCAGAAGTGGATTTTTTGTTGCTGTTGTTTTTAGACTAAGGTTCTTCAAGCAGAGACCATGGAACCTGAAGAAAATTATGAGACAGAGGGTCCTCAGACTCAAAACACTGTTTGCTCTCACTTTGGAACCAAGTCCTTTTGCTAAATCTCCAAGCTCTTAAAAATTTATTCTTCTACTTAGAATTGTGACAGTGATTTCTCCACAATACTTTTAAATAAAAAATTATGGAGGAGAAATTTTTACAAACAGTATGGATCGATCAAAGTACTGCTTGCAGTTCTCAGCCTTTTCAGCCAGCTCAAAGAAGTTCAGCACGCTTTTCCTGGAGCCAAACTCCCAAAGCTTTCTCAGGCTTTAGCCTCTTTTCCTATCATGCCCTCCACCTTACCCTTCCACTGCTTTTCTGCTCAGAAAAATACTCACAAAAATAACCAACAAAATCTCTACGTGTTGCAAGCCACGGCATGAAGTTGTGGTCATCATCAGGCAACTGTTTCCAGAAAAGGAACTGGATTCTTCTATTTTAATTCAAGACCAAACTGCCTGTCTTCTGTCATCGTCCGCTTCCCTCTCCCCGCTCCCCAAAATGCTCCTACAAGGCAGGTCAGGCAGGTCTGTATACAAAACTTGGTGAGCAAGAAATTTTCTTCAGCAGCACCACGGAAAAAGAGCTGCAAACAAGTCACATTTTGCAAATCTGGGCTCCCTACTCTTGGTAGGGGGAGAAGCAGACAAGGAGCATCTACTACAGATCAGATCAGTGAAACTGGGCCACAGAAGCTTAAGTGAGGAGAAGTTGAGCAGAGTTAGACAGAACCCAAGGACTGGAGGGCAAAAGCTCATTAACATCTCTGATAATGATCCGCAGAGGTGCAGAACAGGAACAACTCATTACTTTCTACCTGCCTTATTCCAAATCTCCCACTCCCAAGGAACAAATTAACTCTCACTTGGAAAGGCAAAAATACCCACAAGGCAGGGAATGAGCTGGGGGAGGCACAAGCAAGAAAAAAAAACCCAGATGGCTGGAGCCAAGTGGCCTACATGCGGTTGAGATGAAGGTAGAAGTTTTAATTTTGCTTCCATGGATTTTAACAGCAGTGAAAGCCAGGGCTTACTCAATTGGGATTCCTAAAAATAGCACTTGCCTAAGTAACCACACAGGACCACATGGGGCTCTATTTTCCTTAACTAGCTTTTGATCTAATGGAATTCTTCAGTTAAGTAAAAGAAGAAACAGGGTCTTTGTGGTGAAAGCACATGACCAGCAGTTAGGAGAACTGGCTTCTCCTACACACTGCTACAGATTTGTCGTTTAGTCTTTCATGCAAAACAATGTGGCTCTTAAAGCACATTTCTACCTCAGACCAAAACCTGTGACTGCATTTAAGAGCAGAAACATCCGTGCCAGCTTTGCCCCTTCCAAGCAAGCCAGCTGTGCAGCCAGAGCTCAACACAAGCCACGAGCTCTACCCGTGAGCCACACCAGGATCCAAACAATTAGCCTTGTTGCACTCCACACTGTCCTACCTACACTGGTTGCAACAAGGCTGATGTTAAGCAAGGGTTTGGTACATCCCCGTGTGTTGCATTTCTCCCTCTGCACTGTGTTGTAACACTGTCCTCTTGCACTTGCCTCACATAAGAAGCGAAAATAAACCTTCTTATAGATGTAAGCAAGGTTCATTAAGTACAGGTAAGATGCTTGCCTAACATCCAAAGATGCTCAAATACCACAGCAAACCAACGAAGCTAATGCGCCCAACGCAAGAAAGCAGGGCAGTTCAACAGTTCAGCAAGGCTGGAAAGTGCAAGAGCAGAGCGGAAGCGACACATGCTGGTATTTCAAACAGTCAACAAGCAGTAACCTGGTAAGACCTCTGGGACCTTGACCAGGATAGACAAGCTCTGTCCTGACAGAACTGGCTGCTTTTCTGGGTCTGTAGAACCCTACGCGCTTCCCACACCCAGCAGAGGGCTACGAAGGGCGCCCAGCTGAGATGCTTCCTCCCACCCCAAAAGCTCCCTTCCACCCTGCGCAGCCACGGCGCGAGCTGCCGCAGCAGCGGGGTCAGGAGATGGGATTCTCCACGAGAGTGGGTTTAAGTGGAAGAAACTGGACAGCAAGACACAAGCGGGAGCGGACTGGAACAGCAAATTAACCCCTTCTCTGGCTGATGGGAAAGCGAGCCAAGCCTAGCAGAAAAGGAGACATTTCAGCAGCCACATCGCAGAGAAAGGACATAACACACCTGACAATACATTTAAACAATGCAAAACATCCTTTCCAATGCCTGCAGCAAGTCAGCTCCCATCCTAAAGATCTAACACACTTGGGCCCACAAGCCTTGCCAAGTTGTCAACATGGCCTTTGATATCAAAAAGCTTTGAAACCCCTGCCTTAAAGGCCAACGCTTGTTTCTCCACCCATATTTGAAATGCAAGATGCCTGAAAGCTATAGAACTATTTTAACACCGAACATGCAGGAGTCTACACTGCAGAGCGGACACGTTCGCTGGGAACTGCAGTTGGAAAACTAACAAGTCCCCTACTGCTACAATAACCGTAGCTGCGTAACGGAAGACGTGCCAGGGATCGCAGGAAGCTCAAGCCTTCCAGCGCTTTCTGCAATCTCCATGGAGAGACCGAACCAAGGAGCACCTTGTTTAAACCAGTGTTAAATGCCAGGATAGCAAGGGATGTGGGGCAGGAAGGATGAAGTGCCATTTTTTCCTTAAAAAAAACCCACAACCACTTAATCAAGTTGTACACCAAATTGAGGCCTTATGGGTGTTTTTTGTTTTCCTTTGAGGGGAAAGAAAAGTCAGTAAAAAGTAATTTCCCCACATGTCAACAGAAAACCCACACATGCCACTCTGCAACAGCTGGAGGAGGGACGCTTCATGCATTTTTCACCTAGATGTACTCCATTCTCTATTTCACTTCTGTTTCTTATCCAGGGGGTAATGTTGATGTAATAATGATTTTCCAAAGCCAGAGGACATCTTCTTTGACCCTATGCTTTCTGTTTTCCCACCTTGACTTCACAGCTGCTCATACTACATCCCAGGCTCTTCTTCAGCATGACCCAAGAAGACTCCACAGCACCTGCAATGCTGAGACCACACAATGTGCCACAATACACTGGCTCCTACTGGGACAGAACTCCAGGATACCAGCCCTCAAATTTACAGCCACTGACTGAAGTCTTGGTTTCACTCCACACACACCACAACCACTCACCAACTGCTTAAAATATCCTTCTTCACAGACACATGCAAAACGGTTGCAGCATGTGTTTCAGTAGGAGTCTAGTCTTCCCACTTTGACACAGTAATTTAGGAGCTGTAAGACAAGCATTAAGGCTGGTCTGATCCAGACTTTTACAAGCTTTACATTTCACACTGATGTTATCAGCTAGTAAATCATACACATTGCAAGCAAAGGAATTTTTTTATATGCTTTTCCTATATGCATTCCTCAGAACTGAGTGTTCTGGATACATGAATTGTTTTCTGTCAGTCGTCTTTCCAATTAAGATCTGATCCTTCCTTCCTAATTTTTCCGGTATGTTACACAAAATGTTAGTCGCCGACATGTTCCAACAGGGACATGAGAAATGATCAGTAGAGATTAAAACATGCCATGCATCAGCCAACTTCTCAAACAACTGACAAAGGAAACACAAAACATCTTAAAAGGAGAGGCTTACAGAGATGGCAGCTCTCTTGTGATGGTTGGTCCCATGACCACGATTTCTGCCACTTATCGGAAGTGTTTTGTGGTTGCATTTAAAATGGTTGCAATGAAATCCCCAAACACACACAAGAGAGCAGCCCCCAAACGCTGTCTCCACATTTTGTTAATTCCAATCAAAGCCAGACCAATTGCTTCCTTTAGGGTCAGTCTCTAATGTCTACCGAATAGTACCACAGGAGCTCTGTTCCAGGTTACGCAGGGGCAGGATCATCAATAAAACCAACAGGAAGACAAAGTCAGTCATGTCCTTATGGATTACTTTGATTAACATGGACATCCCAGCTGTTCTGCAGTCCTTATGCATAGGCATTTGTCAAGGACTCCAAATCAAGAGCTTGCCTGGTCGTATACCTCTTGGTACAGAGTGTGCTATTTTAAGAGACCGGCACCTATCACATAACTCCAGATGAACAGTAAATGAACCATCCATTCAATCCACAAACAGAGCTAGTGGTAGGTTTTGTTTTTAAATAAAGATGCTACTGATTATACATCAGCAAGAAGTCAAGTTGCAAGGCATTAACTAGTATGCTCTCATCTCATTTTCCCACCAGCAACAGGATTCTCAGATCCAAGTTTTATTGCTCAATAGCCACAGCTTCTGCCAAAAATCACAAGGGAGCCAGGGGGAGGGGATGGCAAATATGAAATGGGACAACAGCTGTCAAGGTAATTTGATAGCAGCGATGGCTTCTTGAACCAGTGGACACTCTTGAGAATGTGAGCCAAGGCCTCCAGGCATCCACAGAAAAGCCAAGTAAGATAAAGAGCTCGGTGAGAGAGCTGATACAGATGTCTGAGACAGAAGAAAGAACAAAGAAAGCCAAGGCCATCTAACTTCTAAGAACTTCAGTTTTCCAAACAAAAGAAAAAATTCAGAGCAAGTGTCCAAATGAACCCTCCCAGCCATGAAGACAAACCATCTTTTGTTTGAAAAATGTTTGCAACTTTCCCAGTACCTTTTCCAAAAACATCTCAAAACTACAACATCCAAACAGAAAAGAGGAGCAAAGAATGAGCTGACAGATTAAAAGATCCAGTCAATAGGTTCAAGTCTAGCTCAGCTTCCACTACAAAGCAGTTACCTGCGTTAAGAGGCTCACACAAATTAAACTTAGGACGACAAGTCAATTCCTAACAGATCTATGTCCACAGTCAAAAGTTTCCTTGCTGTGTCCATAACACAAAAAATATCCAAAAGAAATAGCTATCACTGGAAACACTGACAATTTCCATACTTCTACTTTAACTGCTCCGCTAAATGAACCATCACTTCAGCAATGAGTCATATCCTTTGGTGGAACAGCAAGAAGAAAGCTCATTTGTCTGTGTCTATGTGGCACCTGTTTTAGTAACATTAAATGGATCACTGAGACACCAAAAACACAGGCAAGCACAAACAGCAAGTCAGGAGGGTGTTAGCTGTGACAAGAACAGCAGAGGGAGGTCAGACACTTCACCGATTATTCTCATCAGTAGGTTTTACTCTTTCTACTCTTTTTTTCCTTCCTATTTTTCTATGATAGTGTTCATTTTGTGTGTTTTATGCTTTAACCTTCTCCCATACACTGAACAACTCTGTTGTCTCACTTCCCCTCTCTTCCCAGAGCTTCTGGATCCTCCTTGACCATCCCCACACCCAGGCTTGTCTCAGCAATCGCAGAGGAGTTCGCAATAGCTGGAGGAAAACACCAAAAGAAAAAAACAGAAGCAAACAGAAATGCTTCTAACTTTGTTCAGCATTATTGTCAACTGCTACAGATGCACTGCGTACCAAGAAACTGCCAAGATGTGTCTACGTGTATGTGATGCAGATACTCTGTTTCTTTATACTGAAATCAGCACTTTGATGGATGCTAATGCAGTCACTTATGTTAAAAGCAACTTATTCTGATAGGGAAAATAAGAAATGTGACAATTGGCTTCAATAATTTAGTATCAAATTTTAAATCAAACGGCAAACCTAGTTTAACGTTCAACTTCTCCAATAGGATCTTCAGGTGCTGTACTCAAGCACCCTCCCTATAGTGAGAAACCACTGGCTTGTTCAGTCGTGGCTGCAGATCTATCTCCCCACAAGCATTGCAGCTCCCTTACCTGACCCTGGAGGGACGATCTACCACTATTTTTGTAAGCACTTACTAAAACCCCTTGCCCAGTGCAGGAGCTTTTGCCTTAAGCACTGGTCCTGCAGAGCGGACATCAGACATGGGAACAGCAGGGTGGCTTCTGCTTCTGCAGGCCTCCTGACCCTCACACATGCAGATAAGGAGAATTCACAGAATGACTGCCTCGAAGCCAAACAGGTTTAACAACCCTTCACCATCTCTGAAGCAGAAGGCAATTTGCTTGGTATGTCACAGGAAAAAATGTGCACGCGTTGGGGCAAGGGTAATGTGACATCTACCCAATGCGACTTCAAAAGGTTAACAACTCAAAGGTTGCGACACACCCATCTCTTCCTTGCACAGCCTTCAAAGGTTGCCCTACCTAGTCCTAACATCACTCCCTTCATCTCCCTGTTCCAACACAAAGGGACTTAAAATTAAGGAAAAATAATTTTCTCTGAAACTAGAAATCTTATTTGTGCCATTGTTGGTAGCAACTTTTCCAATGAGATTTCAGAATTCACACTTTACCAGATGATGCCATTTGCTCACCTCTTCTTTTAAGTCAGTCAAGGGAAGAAGGATGAACTAGTCCCTGTCCACCCCCTCCCTGCACAAGCCTAACCCCCAGGGGATGAGAAACTGGATCATGCCTTCCCTGTTCCAGTCACATCCATTTTCTGAATGGGTCAAACAGCAAAATTCTCAGCTCCTCCATCCTGTTCCTGTCTCCCATGTAAAAAAAAAAACAAACAAACAAAAAACAAAACAACAACAAAAAAAAACAATAAAGAACCAGGATGGAGCTAGACAGATGAATATGATCACAACCACAGCAAAACTCTTCATGCTAGCACAACACAGCGGTGCCCTTGATTATGAGTCCAACACTGAGCTTCTGCAGTAACAAACACTTTAACCAGACATCAATTATTAAGGGAAGCTTTAAGAGACACGGTAATAATGGTATTAACAGAACACAGGTTCTTTCAGTTCTGTGTCATGGAGGCAAGCGCAGCCTAGACCCTGACGTGCACATGGGCCCAACACAACCACCAGAGCACTGGCAGAATCCAGTCTCTGCCAGTACACTCAGAAAAAGCAGGACAGAGTGAGCGGCATCCCAAAGGGGTAGCCTGCACCACCCTAGAGAAGGGTTGGACTATCTAAAAGACAAATCTTGCACACCCCCTTAACTGTTGACAAATATTAGGCTGGTGGGCGGCTATTTCCCCATATAG
>JAVJGJ010000062.1:23388095-23402296 GCA_035590215.1 Microhierax caerulescens
GTGGGGGGCGGCTATTTCCCCATATCACATCATCACACGTGGAATAAGGGGGAAAGCCCAGCTAAGCCATCCTTTTCAACCTAAATTCCACCAGCAGTGAGAACAGACTTGGATCTATGTCACTGCATCTCTCTTACCCAGCTTGCTCAAGACTCCTTGAAACAGATGGCAGCGAGGAAGACTGTTGTGCTAGCCTCTGGTGTAGCCAACCTGTCCATGGTGCAAGAACAGCTGTCTAGCTGCGCCAGGAATAGAGCTCGAGACTTCCTGGCTCATGAGGCTGCCAAGGTTTTTAATCATACTTTGGTTAGCAAGTTGTCACCACCACCACCACAAAAAAAAGAAAAAAAAAAAAAAAAAGAAAGCTGGTACCTGCACTTCCCTCAAGACTGGGAATTTACACAGTAACAGGCATGCCACTTAAAGACTTGCCTACTAGGTTTTCAGCCCAGCAAAACAGAAAAATCCTTAATCTATAATCAATCCTAAACTGGGCATTAAAAGTGTCTGAAAATGAAAGCTGAGCAGCATAGGATAAAAGGATAAATGGCACCTCTGACACAGTAAGGAAGAAACAATAGATGAACCGCCCCCGTGTCAGCAAGAGGTTAGAAAGCACCTGACAATGAACTTTACAGCAGCAATTTTAGTACTCATAAAACTACACAGAACAAACCATTAACCACCGGGGCATTCACCTTAACTGTATTCTCCATACACTTGTCTAGTGGATGGACTCATCTCATCTGTTGCTACAGTCTTCTAGTCTCTCTGATTTTCCTCCCCTTCTTCTAAAAAAATAGCGTCAGGAGAACTACATGCTGATCTCCAGAAAGGAGTGTGAAAATACTAGTAACTAAAGACAGTGACAACCAAGGACTTCAGGGCAAGAGAAACAAAATCCAAATCACTGGAAGGGCTGTCAGTCTAAAGGAAGTTGCAATCATCGTGCAAGGAAGCTATGAGATGAAGATTAAACCAAACTCCTATTATATACCTTAAATTACAGGAGAAAAGCTGAAACGTACTGGTTCCCACAAAACCATTCGGTTGATATAGGGGAAGCAAACAAACAGGAATAGGAAAATCAAATCCTGTATGCATTAAAACTCAGTTTTATGAGGTTAAAAAAAATTATCTGTTCCTATCTGCAAGAACTTTTGCATCCAGTCATATCTTCAGGTTTTTATGTCCCAGTCACCCTCAAAGACACAGAAAACAACTGATAGATGAGAATTCCTTTTGTTAGGTTCATGAGCATTAGCACAGCAAGAGTTCTTGCCCCAAGAAACTGTGTGCTGCCTCTAGCTGTGGGAGTACATCTTTAATCACAACACCCACTCATTGTCACAACTACTTACTGCAGCACTGGAAAGGATGGTTAAGATAGCCTCGCTTGTTAGAAGAATCTCTTGAGTTTAAAGCACTTTGTCCCCTCCTGGAAGAACGTTCATGTTGAAGCTTCCTCTAAAAACCAGCAGGACACTGCCATTTTAGTGCTTGTCAGAGGAAATAGGTGTAGGGCCAGACTCAGCATAAATGCCACTCCAGTTTCCAAGCCTACCAAATTCCTCATGGTGGCTCTCTGCTCAGCATCCTTCTTTAAGCACTCCTGAAGACACTCAGCATTTTTTTCTGATCAGGAGGCAGATGCAAGTAGAAAGCAGGATACCTGGATGCAGTCTCTGATACTTACAAGTGTGTTTTCAGCTAGAGGTTAATTGGATAGCAGGAAAAACGGCAAACTACAGAGCATCATCAATAGAAACTTGGGTCATAAAAAGACTTTTTGTTAATTTCTCTACTCTATACTTGGATTAAGATTTTCCAGCATAGTTATTTGTTCCAGGATGGCCACATAACTATCTGAAAAAAAGCATACTGATCTCTGTGCAAGGCCCAATAGTTTAAATGCAAAACCATTCAGGGATACAGCTAGACAACTTCCCCGCTTCTGAATATTTTCCTTGGAACTTTCTGATTGGAGTCTGTGCATTGCATGGGGCTCAGAGGGCTATTACTCTTGGAAGCTATACTCCCGAATTCTTTCCTTTACTGGAAGATGTGAGGTTGATGATTTGCAAAGAAGAAATGTATTAAAGCCTCTTACTACTGGATCATTTTCAAACAGCAGGCAAGCAACAAGTTTAAACCCAGTTTTCAGGCCAGGAATCAGAAATTAAAATGCCCTCAACACTCAAATGTATTCCTGTCTTCCCTCCACCCCACACCCACCCACATTCTCTCTAATTTAAAAAAAAAAAAAAAAAAAAAAAAAAAGGAAAGAAAGAAGGCTTGTTCAAAGACTGCAGCAAAATCTGGAAAATTCAAAACAGCTGTTCTGGAAAGCAAAAAAAAAAAAAACCATTAACAGAATAGAGCCATTGACATGAGAACTCTCCTGGTAGACCTCTCGTCCTATGCACAGCAGGTGTGTCCCTGCACAGAGGAGAGACTGGGATTCCCATCTGCGGTGCATCACACAGTACTGGGAAACCTTGATCTCCACCCTTAACCCCAGGGGCATTGGAGAAAGCAGGAAAAAAGAAAGCTACTGTATTTGCTTGCACATTGGCTGCACACACTACAACCGCACTCACAGGTTCAACCCTGTAACTGCCATCCAGCCACAGATCGCTGTAGTTCTTGGAGACTGCATTCATTACGTAGGTAATTAAGTTTCTTCACTGCCCCAGCTGCCTTCCTCAAGCTCTAACCTCAGGGGATTCCCACGATGGGAAGCTTTGCCCCCCACCAAGACCGCCTACAGGGCAAACTGTGCAACTTCTCCCTTTCCAGGTTCTCCTTGGGAGCCTTCAGACAATACAACACGAGCTGGATTAAACCAGTAAACTGGCAAAGCAATTCTACATTAGTGATCATAATCCCCCCTGGGCCTTTGTCAACGGAACAGAAAGACCTATAAAACTGTCAGTCCTGATTATGAGAGAGAGGCAGGCTCCATCGTATGGAAAGGGAATAAAGGTTTACACGTGTTGTGATCTCTGGAAGAGTCAGAGGACAGCACAAATATGCTAGTATAGAAGGAAGAGAAGCAGGCTTTCCTCTATATGTGATACCAGGAGGTCTCTCATTTGTCTTGCAAGTCAACACTCAAACTTCTAGGAGCTGATGTTGAATCTAAAGTACACTGTATAGGATTTTCATTAAGAGAGTGATTTTGATTTCTCCAGGAGAAATCCCATTCACATAGTGCAAGCAATTCTTCAACACAAAAAAAAAAAAAAAAAAAAAAAAAAAGAAAAAAAAAAACACACCACTCCCTGTGAGCAGTGTGAAGTTCTTGAATTAGCTGTGGAGTTATCAGTGTTTTCAAGCCCAAACACTGCAAAAGGCTCCAGGCAAACTAGAATATCAACGAGAAGATAAAAGTTATCCCCCATGAGGGCACGGAACCAGCATGCAACAAAGACCAGATCACATCTGAAGAGCAGCATAAATCCCATACCACTATAACCATGTAGTCCATGCAGCGCGCTGCTCACAAGACCACTGCTCCAGCCTCCAGCGAGACATCCCTCACTCCTCCGCTGGAAGAAATGCAAGACCAAGGCAGCAAGTCTACATATAACTGGTGTCCTGAGAGATGCTTCCTCTCCCCTCCCCACACACTACATCAAGACAATAAAATACAAGCTGAAAGTCAACAAGCTTTATCAGTCCACACACCTCAGTTACACATCAGGGGGAAAACCCACAAAATTCACACAGCAAATCATATCACACTAATTCATCTACCTTGAAGCAAAAGCTTGGCAATGTCCCTTGGAGTTCAAGTTAGAGCTACGGAATAACTTGATATTCTGCACTGATATTCAGATACTAAATAATAATTCACAATTTAGGCCTACCTTAACAGGTACAAAATTTAACTGAGGCCTCTTGCTAGATACCCTGTAATATTAACTGAGGGCCCCTGTCTGCACTTGCTGTGTATGGGAATCGTAACCGTAAGAGCTGTACTTGCTTCCAGTGGAAAGATGTCCCAGGCTAGATAGGAAGAACTAAGCCTGCAGCTTGACTAAAACCCACAGCCACACCTACTTTCGATGCCAGATTGTAAATTTTTATCAAGAACAAGTTCACGCCAGCAGATTTTCTTCCAGACGAGCAATTCACAAGAATAAAGGTGGGCAACTGATCATCCTTGTCGTCACAAATCTGTTAGATGGGAAGGTGTCCTGCAGACTTGCTTTGGCCAAGGGCTGCACTTGGAATGCCGCAGTGCAAAGGGCAGGCAGGGCAATCTTCTGAAAGCTGGAGGTGGAGTACTGGAAAGAAACCAGAAATGGCAAGATCCTTCTTAAAACTGTTTGCTGGCAGAGTCAGCATTTTGTTGCCCTCATTACTCACGGACAAGTGGGGAAATAAAGCCTTGTTCACCCCCACAAAGATCAACAGTCACGGATGGCTCCGTCATATCACTGTAAGAGATTATGCTACCATAAAAAACTCACTATAAAACCCCAAACTTTCATTCACGCTTGCTGCGGGAGAGAACCTCGAGCAAGTAGGAGCCTGGTCTTGATGGCATGGTTCACCCTGCAGAGCACAATGTTACAACACCCCCCTCATCTGAAGAGTGGATCCCCTTTAGGTCTGCCAGCAAAAGAATAGTGCAATCCCAACAGAAAGCACTACAAAAAACAAAACTATACAGATCTTTTGTACTAAATGTATGTGCTCATCTTCTGGCCCCAGCTCCTTTGGCTGGAGCAAAGCTCTTGCTCGGTTAATTAGTAACTGCAGCAGAATTGCGTTAACTTGTAACTCTTGAAGTCTCAATAATCATCAGGCTTCAGTTCCCAGATTGACAGGCATCACAGTTACTCTGCCCTTCACAGTACGGTTCCTTGATGAGAAGGGCTGTTGCTTCATATTTAAACACTGAACTTATTATACCAAACAATTTACAAGCAAAATGCTTCAACACAAAGACAGAAGTCAGTCAGTCAGTCCCATTCACACAAGCTTTCTTAGCTTTGAGGTTTCTGTTCAATCTAGGGCTTGGGTATTTTAAGACAAGCTGGTTACAAGACAGGTTTCTTTACTAGTATTCTTTCACTAGTCCTCTCAAGCAGATATCATCGCCAGCAGGTAAAGAGCAAGGCTGACTCATGTCTTTTAATCACAAAAATAACCACAAACACCCCTGTAAGAATCCCAGTTTCCAACATGTCAGCCAACCCAGACAAAGAAACATCTCTTGCATTTACAGGGTTTGTCCTAAAACAACATAAGTCATCCTAGACAGACAGCCTATACAACGTCCCATAAACAATACAGAAGTGTGGCAGATCCTGAAAGTCATTCTTCCCTTCAAAACTGGCTGCCTACCAAAATTCTGGAAGGCTCCCCAGCAATTTTAACACAAAACAGGAGAACAATGGCTTGAAGGCTCCAAGGGCCCCTACTCATGATTCTGCAGAGTGGAAAGCTACTATAGACAGAGCCATAAGCAGGGAAGAGAGCACTTTGGAGTAAAGGCAGTCAAAAAAGGAAAGAGCTAGTGGAGACAAGTTTGGAAAGAATTAAATCTTCTTTGTTATTGGGAAGCAGGAACAGAAAGATAAGCTGAGCCAGCCGCTGTGCTAAGCGCATCTAGTACATGCAAACTTCAGCAGCAAGTCAAAGGAACATTCACTTTCTCTCCAAGCATGATGGATCTCTCTGCTATCTATCCTTCTGATATTGTAACTTCATGCTTCATGCTGGAGTGTCAAATGGGGACCCAGATCCTCCAAGTCCACTTTGTGAACGACACAGTACGGTTGCAGTCCTGGAGTCATAATATTAATGGCGGGTTTGGAGGTTTCTTGGGTTTGTTTTTAGAAGCAGCTAAAATGGGAAATCTTTTAGTCATTTTTAGTTTCTCCGCCTCAACTCATAACATGTTTTAAAGAATCAGAACTGTATTACTCCATGTTGTACAAAAAGCCATTTAAAACACTAAGGGGCTTCTTAACTTACCCGATCCAGGCCAACCCTTTCTCTTTTCTACACCTATCTCTCTTTAAGAAGACCTACACTGAGGTGATTAGGTTAACTTTTTCCTTATAGTTTCTTAACCAGCTTTAGTTTTCATGCCTTACTCACAGATGCTTTGTCTACCATCACACTTAGCCCTAGTTTATTCCCAGCATTATCTGCTTCGACCAGCAAGTGTTGGGCCATACTGATTTCCAGGCCAAGGGAAAAGGTGGATTCCACCAGAAGCAGGTTAATGACAAATTTAGGCATCTCTTTATACAATTACATATTGTTGAAAAGTGAAACAAAACCCCATCACTAGACAGCCCTGAAATGACTCGGTGACCTTGGCAGGAGCCAGGCTGGAACAACCACCTGATCTGGGACTATTAGCCATATGCTGCTGGCTGTAGCTCATTAGCACCAAGTATTTGCACTCCTATTTGTAGCTGGTAGGCTGTATTTCAGGACCTTGTCAAACTCACAAGAGTGCCAGGTCATGCTCACCAGGGTATGGTTCAGAGCACCGGAGTACGCTGTGTTGAGGGCTAGTTTTACAAACTCTATTAGTGAAATTGGGCAGGACTCAATACTAGAAGTGTAATTGGTCTGCCTAGACTGGCAATCGCACCGCAGCTCTGTAGAGGCACATAAGCTAATGAAAAAGTGAGCTCTTGTTAAGTATTAATGGAAAAAGCACAGCAGGATGAGATACAGACTCATTCAACGCACTGCTCAGCCACTCCTTTCATTCTAGGCCTATTTGATGGTGGCTTAGCAGCTGTAAAACTGGCTTATGGCTCTTAATATTAAGCATCCATTGCAAAGCGTTTAGAAGAGGTGAAGTAGTGAGACTTCATATTCTCCAGGTCTTAATTCCCGTGCACTAGAATGTCCGCCTTCCAAGTGGGAAAGACAAAATCTGACATGAATCAACACCAGGAAGATTAGTACATCTTGTTTACAGTTTAATAGCATTGATGCTCCAAGCATCATTAGCTCCAAGCTAAGTGACCTAGTAATGCCCCCAATATCCCACTCACTATGATTCCTTCAATAAAGGCGGGAGGGGACTGAGGCTCATAACATGTCTGAAGTGTCAGGTGGCCAAGTCCTTCAAGTTCCCAGCCAGACTGATATCACAGCCCACCAAAACAAAACCTACCTTTGGATGGCTTCACACAGAAGTCACGATCAGAAATGCAACCTTTAGATCCACATCTTTCTGCCACTAGCACTATAAAGCTACTGACAGGAGATACCCCACTGCTGCTATTTGTGTATGTGCCAGAGCTGACAAAGGCTGGGTCTTGATTAGACACACTCACAGAAAGGTTATTTAATAAAGACAGTACCTTTAGTTCCAAAACTTCTTGAATCACAGCCACGTGAGATCAGTAAGCTTCTGTGGGGAACAAAATAAATTTGCTCTTTTCTAGTACTTTCTCTAAGCAGCCACAACCATTGTCAGACATGTACTACTGCAGAGAACTTGCTGTCATTGTTCTTACACTCTTAGAGTAAACTGAAGTTCACTGAGAAAGTGTTCTGCTCCTCAGAACCTCACGTGGGCACAGAAATACTGAAACTCAAAAAAATCTCAGCCCTGAAGAATGCTACAAAGGTTAAACTACCTGATTGTTTTCCCGCACTACTGAATCTGCTCAGAAGCTGACATTCTGCCTCTTCTCTCTATTCTAAAATTGGCCATGAAATGCTGCTGGCTGCACAGAGTGACCTGAAGTTTACATCTGTGCCTATTACAGATAACCTTTACAGACTCAGAGAAAGCAGATAGGAACATGGTTCACTTCTGGTGGAATTCACTCCCATCAGCTTCAGTGCAAGAATGCATTTGCTACCTTAGCAAACAGCTGAAGGGAGGAAAAGGCAACTTGTCTTTGTTGAACGGCAAGAGGTGCTAGAATCGCTTAAAAAGCAATCAAAGAATCACACTCAACGCAAGCGTCAGATTCAAACCTCTACTGCTCAAGCCATTTAATTCACTTGCTCCTCTCCCTGCCAGCCACCTGAACCACACGTTTCTTTCTACTCTCAGCAGCAGAATGGAGCCTCCAGCTGGGCTGCTCGTCCAGGCCAGGGTGAAGAGGCTCTGCTGCTCTCCAGCAGTATCTCTTCTGCTCCTGGTCCCTAAAAAAAGCTTCACAGCAGGCAGCCCAGGAGGAACTGGAGCTGTTCTCTGATGCATTCCCCTGGATGCCTCCCCCTCAGCATACCAGCAGGAGAGCTGCCTGCAGTAACCCACATCCGCTCCTCTCCAGTGGAACGAGCACGCATCCCCCAGGAGCTCTGCAAGGCCAGCAAAGCTCCTGGCAGCACAGTACCTGCGGGTCCTATGCTGTCAGACAGCCAAGAAACAGTTTGTCGCAAGGCAATCCCCACCCCCACATGCAATTTTTGTTCAGGGAACAAATCTGCAGGCATATCACGCTAAGTCTTCTGCATCTTGGTGGCAGATTCCCTCCCACCTACCACTCCCCTGCTCTCTTGAAAAAGTCTTCATGCTGGACCTCCTCAACACCTTTCCCTTTATATGAATTTCCCCAAAAGGATCTGAGGAGGTAGCTTTTATTAGCCAAGCAGCCTTGAAAATGGTATCGTTTTCCAAGGAGGAGTTCTACATGCCTTTCATAATCCCAGAAGGGACTTGGGTAGTTTCTTCCAGTTTCTCATAATTCTGCATACACAGAAAAACGGCTCAGGAGACAGGCAACCTGTTCAATAAACTAGAAAGAGAGCATTCAGATCTATTAAATAAAATTTACTCATAGGATCTCTGGACTCAGATTCAGAAGGATGGGAACCCATAAAACCTGAAAGGGACCAGGAAAGAAGCCACCTGCAAGCCTGGGTTAGAGCTGTACCAGAACAGCAAGTGATCTAACAGCAAAAAGCCCTCAGACCAACAACAGTAATGAAGAACTTGGGATCCCTGGGCTACCAATCGCTTCCTGTCCTACCTGCTTCCAAAAAAAGGGTCTATGTGCTCAAAAGAAAGAGTAAGCCAGTCTAGGTATTCTCTGCTCCCTCAAAAGTAAGGGTTCTGTGTTTCAGGTTGCTAGGGCTTGGCTTTCTTTGGAGAGGCAAGAGGAACTAGAAAAGAGATGGACCAAGTTTTTCCTCCAGGTCCTATGTCCACACTAAAAATAGCCACCAAGCATACACGCTATTAAAAACAGACAATACAAGACCAAAGGAGCCTGAAGATCATCAAGTTAAATCTGACAATGTTTCTAAAGGGGGGGAAAAAAAAAAAAGAATATCTATTTTAAGGTCCAGTTGGCAATGTTTTTAATAAGGAATCTAGGAATTTTCTCAAGTTTGCCACCTGATTCAGAAAACAAGAGTTCAGAATTGCTGCACACAGTTCCTGTGATTCTTTGTAACAGGTTATTAACTCCGATCTTTAGTATAACATAATAGTGGAGACAGATATAAATAAGATCAAAACATATGACTCAAAGTTCCCAGATAAGGAGGACTCCAGTTGAGAAACTGCTGCCCTCCAGAGCCGTCCAGGCCACCAGGAAAGCGGCCATACAATGGCGTGTAGAAAGTGGGCCAATCTTGAAATATTAGTATTACAACATGAGGCTTTTCAAGCTGAATTCTTGTAGCTCTGGCAGGCAGGGAGCTAGAAATAGAATGTTTTGGATTTAGGATCACACATGCAGAGATCTGCCTGTGAAAAACACCAAGAGCAAGTGCCAGAGAGCATTTGAGCAGAGACCTAGGAAAACTGTCAAAAAGGAAAATAAAATAAAAAAAAGCAAGGCCACACACTTGTCAACAAGAAAAAGGAGATCAGCAGAGACAGTTCACTAGCTTCTTTCCAAAAATGACTTTGTTGCTCACTCGTTCCCTGCTGCAGCTTAGGAGCCAGGACACAGATCAGTCCTGGAACAGGTAACACCTTGCTCCCCTTTACAGCAATGGCCAACATCAGATCAGCTGGGAGTGGACTTACTTCAAATGAGGTGTATCTCTTTGCACTGAGCAAAGTCAGCAGGTCATTTCTTAGGCCAGTATAAAGGGAACCTTACACTTCCTTGCATTAAGTTTGAAAGACTGAATTCAAGTAAGCTAAACAGTCTGCTCAGCTTGTAGGCAAATGGATTTGACAGCACTGGTAGAGGTTTAAGGTCTGTCAATGGAAACAGAAAATTGCCCCTCTTTCAAAAGCTATGTATTTGTTTGTAGATAAACTGCTTTTTCAGAAGGGAAGCTTTTTTGCAGACTGCTTCAGAAATCATGTTTATTCACACGTTAAGAGATTAGAGCAACAAGGGAGTGGGAATGTGCTGCAGCTCTCTCTTAATTTAAGTTTCTTGCCTGGCAGCACAGAAGTGAAACAGATACTTATTTTGCAATTGTGTCCAAAGAACGTTAATAATAGGCCCATCACCAAATCCTCCAGCTGTACAGCCTAAGCATGAGGACAAGTACAGAACTACACGTTTCATCTTCCACAACCACGTAAGGACATACATCCTGCAGTGCTTGACTTTTAACCTCCTCCTTGTAAGTCTCTGTTCCGTGTTTAGGTTAAGGACATGTTGCTCCTACCCAAAAAAAAGTGAGCTTCAAAACCCCACCTACCCAGCTAATTACCAAATTTCTTAAAAGAAAAAAAAAAAGCCCCTCTCCTTAAACCGATTAAAGTATTCAACTGATTCAACTGACAGCATTATCACACGAGCTGCCCATTGCACCAAACTGTGGTAGCAGGGACCCGCTGGGGGGGGGGAAGGGGGGGCTGGGGTGTAAAAAAAATATTAAAAAAAGATACACATGAGTTCTGAAGCAAGCCTACTGTGGCAGAAGGTCAATGTGATGGGAAGGGAATGATTAAAAACTGTAAACTTATTTATTTTCAACACTCTTCCAGAGAGTAACAAGCAGTTTGATTCTCACCCTTAATTTGTACATTCTCATGGGAATTTGGCAAGATTGCTCTAAAGAAGAAAGCTTGAAGAACTCTTGCAAAAGACACTGTGCTATGCCAGATCAAGCAAGCTATCAGTTATTTACATTCATTTCAAAACACACAAAGGAAGCCATTTATTTCCACAATATCTGCACTTTTTAAAAGAGAAACCAGTTTGGACAGAGCTGGTCCTAACACCGGGGCTTGTCCATACAGACCAACCAGCATAGCTGTTCTGGAGTAAACATTTAGTACGATCAAACTAGCCTGAATTGATTCACAAATACACAGACTATTCCAGGACACAGTCATCTGAGGGAGGAACGCACACGTTAGGAAGTCATCCTAAACTTGTGCTACTGGGACATTTCCTAGTCCTCTGGGAAGACCAGGGAAAGCAATTTCTGGTCTGCACCTTCTAAGCCACCCAGGAGAATTTTTAAGAAGCCTATTTTAAGCACAAGTTTCAGGAACTATAAGGAGGCATATTTGGCTTAGCCACACTTGCAGGATTAAAATACGCACCTAATTCTCCCAGCTATTAAATAAAAGGATTGCTGTGTTACCAGGCAGGAGTGCATTTCACCTCTTTCAGACAGGGGAAATAAAGTGATCAACGCAACATTCATTTCTTCAGACAAGCTGCTACAAACAAAACTAGAAAAAACACAAGGCTTGCTACAGGTTAAGAACGCCATCATGCTATCTGGAGTTCAAATAAGGGGGGAGGGGGGGAACAACCCTATGCCCACACATGGCACAATCCATCCTGATGGGCCAACAGTTAGTGACATAATTGAGTTTCCCAGATGTGAGCTGCAGATCCCGCAGTGCAGAAGCCACAGCCAAGGGAGGGGTCTTCCTCATCTCTCCTTCCACAGCTCCAAACCAGAGTAAGACTTCCCCATCACTACACAGAGGCAGAAAGAGAGAAAGAAAACCACTGCTGCACTGGTCAGTAAAAAGCAGAAGTATGTTCATTTTCTGTCTGTGAAGATGAACTAAAGATGAGGAAACCAATGGGGTAACACTACAAATCCCCGAAACTCAGTTACACAGGAAGGAAAGAGATGAAATGCCACGCTGGCAAAACTCAGCGTGTGGACAACACAGCACCTGAAATGTAAGCGGCAATTTAAATTATTCCCTAGAAAGCAGATTCGCCTATGAAAAAAAGTTATTTTCGAGGTAACTTTTGTAGTTGATAAAAGATGAACTCAGATATCCCCCATTAGCCTAACTGTGGGGGTCAGTGCAGCTGTAAAGATCTCCCCCTTAGGCCAGATGACCTCCCAGGCGCTGAGCTGCTCAGCAGTACTCTGACCAGGTCTCCCCAGGTATGAAGAGCCCTGTGGCACTCCAACGGCCTTCAGTTTTCCAGCAGGCGAGTCCACACATCAACGCTATTTGAAATGTCACTTCAGTATTTCTCTGTAAGCACTTCCCTGCACAGCCCATACGGCATCATTACTTGGCTTGCAGAGAGGAACAGATTTAAAAAGGAAAACAAAAAAGTTTTTTCTCTTTCTCATGAGCAAAAGCTTCTAACAGGCATTAAGATGCATTTGTCAGGTTAAAACCTCCTACAGTTAAGACGGCGCCAGAAAGCCTCAGTCCCGTTCCGATGCAACTAACACACAGAGAGAGAAGGTAGCTTGGGTCACATCTTTGCCGAGCCTGTGGTGCTGGGGGCGGTGGGAAGCCGAGGGAAAAAGACCCGTGAACTCCAAAGCGTAGCACCAACAGGTGCTTTCGAATATACATGAAGACCCTGAAACTACATATGAGTTACAAGACCAAAGCCTCAATCAAAGTAAGTGGAACGTGAGCACAGAGCTGAGGTCAGCCGGCTGAGCCTATGAATGGAGCTAAACCGCCTTGTTTATCTCAGCACGTGCGCGCGCACTAAGCCCGAAAGATACCCGAGCAGCCCACCCGCTCTCCTCGAGCAGCCCACCCACTCTCCTCGCGGTCAGGCCAGCTGAAAAAGCACGGGAGAAGCTACAGCCAAGCAATGGGTGCAAATTCCCGTCAGCGGTTCTCACCATAACGGACAGATGAGTGGAAAAAGCAAGAAAGAAAACAACCTTGCTTGGCACCGTGCCCACACACACATCCCAGTGCAGTGGGGAAAAGAGGCCGGGGGCACATACCAGCCGCGTATCAGTTTTCTGACCCAGGGAACAGGCGGATCTGGCGGATGCCTAAATACTGGCCGCTCTCTGTCCCGAGTGCACCTTCCCAAACCCCTCTGCAAGCAGGAACCCAACGGCGCCTCCCGGCCCTGCGCCCCCGCCACCAGCACCAGTACGAGCCCACCTTTCTTGAACTCCTCCAGCATGGCGTCGAGCTTGGTGTCGTTGAAGACAAAGTGCAGCGGATGGTTGTAGAAGCGGGTGATGGTCTTGAGCGGAGTGCAGTCGTCGGGGTCCACAAAAGCCAGGTCCTTAACGAAGAGCAGGTCCACGATGTTGGAGCGGTCACCCTCGAAAACAGGGATGCGGGTATAACCGCTCTCCATGATCTCAGACATAGTGTTGAAGTCGAGCACAGCCTCAGCAGCAATCATGAAGCAGTCTCGGAGGGGGGTCATCACGTCCTCCACAGTCTTGGTGCGCAGCTCCAGGGCTCCCTGGATAATGTTGAGCTCCTCTTTGACCAGATCGTTATAAGGGTCGGTGACCCGCAGCATCTCCAACAACTTCTCACGGTTATAGACCGTGCCGATCTCCTGGCCCAGGACACAGTCCAGCAGTTTGCTGACGGGGTAGGAGGCCGGGAAGGTCATCATCATGAAAAACTTGGTGAGGAAGATGGTGTTGGCGCCCACGGCCAGGCCGTGCCGAGAGCAAATGGCCTGCGGCACGATCTCGCCGAAGATGACGATACCAATGGTGGAGACCACCACGGCCACCAGCCCGGAGCCGGCAATGTCGTCCAGCAGGATGGTAAGCGTGGTGTTGACCAGGACGTTGCCCAGCAGGAGGGAGCAGAGCAGGTAGTTGCCCTGGCGGCGCACGGGCTCGATGCGCTTGGCGTAGTTCTTCTCTTTGTCCGTGCCGCAGTTCTGCACGATGCGCAGCTCCATGGGGTCCAGGGCCATGAGGCCCAGGTTGAGGCCGCTGAACATGCCCGAGAGGCAGAGGAGGAGCGAGATGAAGATGACCTGCAGCCAGAAGGGCAGCAGGAACTTCTTCTCCTCGCCCACGATCATCTTAGTGTCCTCGCCGTCGTGGTAGATCCAGGTGGTCTCGCCCCAGGC
>JAVJGJ010000062.1:23426587-23491539 GCA_035590215.1 Microhierax caerulescens
GACACAAACTGAAGAGCCGACTTCATCAGCTGTTCTGACGGACGAGAAAGGTTGTGATGGGCAAAGGAGTGATTCTCCTAAACCTTGTAAGGTAAAAGTACTTTCCTCAAACACGTGGGGGTAAAATACTGAAGTAAGTACTGCTTTTCTGGCATCTATCATTTGTATCCAGCACAGTGTTACATACCTCCAGTTAAAAAAAAATATATATATATACAACAAAACAGAACCACAAACTAAAGAAAAATTTTGTTCTTAACTCACAAAATGATACACATACACATGGGCAAGTTATCAGAAAAGGCATTATATTTTGGTTTCCACCTTATTTAAAACTGATTTTGGTTTTCAATCAAATCTGAATATGTCCTAGTTCAGTTTTCAAATTTTTTTCCCCATAGCAGTAATGATCTGGATGACCATAATTATAAAAGGGATGGGGAGAAAACCCAAGAACAAGAGAACAAGATATGTAGTCTGAACTGTGCTCTCTTCCACATGAGCACTCTAGGGAATGTTAGTTTCAGCTCTTTTTTTGGCTTTTTTTTGTTGTGGTTTTTTTTTTTCCCCTTCAGGTTGTTACTAACAAAACCTCTACCGTTTATTAAAGCAAAGCTACAGTAAATTTTCTTGCAGTCTTACAGCAGGTTTTCATATTACCAGTAGGACTCGCATGCATGGATTGCAGTCACACACACACACACACACTCACAGACATTATACAGTAGCCAGTTGCCACCATTAAAAAAAAAAAAAAAAAGAAAGAAAAAGAAAACAGACATTCATTTCTTTTAAGTGGTCAACATTAGAGTCGCACCAAACTTTTGAATCAAGAAAAAAAAAAATACTGCACAGGTCTTCCACATCTACATGGTAAGTCATCCCTTTGCAATGGACGGAGCTCTCGTCTCCATTTGTTCAACATGCATCACTGAAGCTTGAAGGCACACTGGCCAAAGAGAGCCCTGTTCTTTTTTTGTCATCTTAACTCAAGTGTGCTGCTCTTGGGGTGCAAAAAAAGGAAAAAAAAAATAAAGCCAAGCCCTTTTGCAGCACACCTGGAAAAGGTCATTCAGAGACCACAGTACTTGGAAGGCAGCCCAGCTGCCTGGATTCTACTTCTAACTGTGCTCTTGGAGGCATTGAAGGAATATACTTGTCTTTAAAAATTACATATAAAGGCAAATTTCTGCAAGCCCTTTCTTTTCGAACTGGTTACAGTAGACTACCACTCCTTCTGGAAGAAACTGGTCCTTCAGTCCCCAGCTTCAAGTGGGAAATTTCCAACCTGCCATCATAAACACTGAAGCACTAGAGACTACAGGGCTGATCTGTAAAAAAAAAGCAACAACAACAACAACAACCAACAAAAACAAACCAAAAAACCCCAAACCCCCACAAAACTAAAATGAAAAGAAATCCCCAATGCCTCAAGAGCACTACATCAAACCAGAACTCTTGGGCTACTGACTGCCGGCACTGTCAGAAGCTGCTTGCTTCTGGGAAGACACCTGCTGGAGGTTGAAGCGTGATTTTGTATCCTCCAAGGGTGATATTTGCTGAGTTTTACTGATTGCGAGATAAAGCAGTGTTTCAGAAAACTAAAACCAACAAACTCGTAATAACCATCACCAAAATCACCATTGGGAAAATTCCATTTGTTAGAAGGTCTCATTGAGAAACATCGGTCCCTGCCCTGCAGAGCAGGACAGACACCATTAACAAAACCCAGAGCGACCCGTCCCCCACAAGCCAGGCCTTCGAGGACTAGTCCCCGAATTATATTGGAGGGGGAGAAAGAAAAATAAACTAATAAACAAGGTTGTATCTCCTTTTCCTCCTGTTAAAGTTTTAATCCTCTTACTCCACTTTTATTTCTTTGTTTTTTCCCCCAATTCTCCCTTTCACTCTGCCACCTTAGCTGGGGGAGTTATTGGTACAAGAGTTTGGAGAGTCCTGCTCATTTATTGTGTTCAAAAGTACACACACTGGCTGCCGGGGCAGGTGGTGGTGGCTGTGTTCACGGTGCTGCTCTTCTGTGGCATTAAAAAGCCCTTCCTCCTCGTCCCCGTGGGGGCGGCCACTGCAGCTGTCGCAGAAGTCCAGGGGCCCATCCAGAGCATCATCGATGAGCCCGTCGAACTCCTTGAGGTCGTCGTCATGATGGCCCCGGTTGCATACACAGACTTCAATGCCCGAGTCGCCAGTGAAACGGCGCTGCCTGCCCGGCGTCTTGTCCTTCACGTCGGGAATGGCACTGCTCTGCTCTAAGCTCTCAGAGCTGTAACCTTTTAGCAGTTCCTCCTTGCACTCCGTATCCTTACTGGGACTGGCCGATAGCTCAGCTCCCGTGCTGGTACCACCAGGCTCGACGCTTTGCATTTTGGCAACTGCTCGTGCACCCAGCGTGGTGGTGGAGGGTTCAGGGTCCCCAAGGCCGGGGGACCCGGTGTTGTCAGTACTGCTGTTATTGCCACTGGGTGCTGCTGAGCTGCTCTGTGCTGGCTGCAGGTTTCTTGGTGCGTCCAGGATTGTGTTACTGCTGCCTGCTGGGATGCACTGCTGATGTAAGGCACTATATGGTGGGGGGGGTGTTGGCGGTCGGTTCACCACTTCCTCATAGGGAGGTAGCAAGTAATTTGGCAAAAACCCTAAAAGTGGGAGACAAGGAGGAGAAGTTATTGAACAAGCAGCTTATCTCAGGAAACAAGCCATTATTACAGGTCAGTATGTCATTTGTCATGTGCCAGCACCTTCCCTCTGAACAGCTTGATGGGATTTACAAGGGGTGCCAAAACTTGGCCCAATCGAGACGTGACATGTTTTCAGCTGAGTTTCCACTTTCAAGAGCAAAGATTTCCCCTCACAAAGCTTTGCGCAAATACGAAAAGACATGAGCAGTTACAAGGAACTTGGGATACCGGCTTCTGGTTGTTTTTTAGTGCTAGGCTCAGTTTTTCTGGTGTGGTCAAAGTAAAATGGCAGTACTGGCAAGACAGTTTGGTTTATTTTACTTACAGCCCCTCAAATCTACGAAAGATTTTGTTTATTTCTTAAGAGGCAACAAAATAGTCTATATTTATACTTAAAGACAGCACTGCAGTTTTTCATGTTCAATTGCATACCCCTGGCATTAGGGAGGAAAACGCTGCTGGGAATTATTTCTGAGGTGGCTGCAAGAGTTTAACAAAAAAAGCAAGTTCATACATGTAATTTGACAGTCCGTTACAGGAAACTCAGCTGTGGTACCTCCGGTCAAAAAGCCAAGACTTGCTTTTCCAGCAGTGTAGCAGGGCACAAAGGAGAGCACAAAGTGATAGTACTTTCCCTGAGCCATGGGCAACAGCTCTTTTGTGCAAAGTCCTAGGGCTGCTCACCAGCAGCGTGGTCTGGGAACCGCAGCACAGGGTGGGAGCCAGCATGGTCCCTGCTGACACACCACTTCCACCCAGCCTGTGTGACCAAATTTCATGAAGCCACTTCCCATACCTCAGTCCCACCAGCAGCAAGTACAGGCTGGAAAGGAGGAATATCCATAAAGTCCTGAATGAGCTATTTAAAGAACTTTCCCAGAAAAATACCCAGGGAATTACTGCACTCACAGAGCCAAGCCAAGGGTAGGTATGAAGGTGCTGTAGCTGGTGAGGTTCAACTCCAGACTTGAGGGTGCTCAAACGCATCCAGCAGCTGGAATATGCCACCTCTTCTCTACAAGCCAAGCTGCCTCTTGCTGAGCCCACCCACTGCTCCCCACTTCCACCCAACACAGGAAACTCACTGCTGCCCTGCTCCCCACAACCTCCAGAAAAACCTGTGAGATACATACGGAAATAAAATGGCAGGGCTGAATAGTTATGGGCTTCCCGGTAAGCGATCAGGTTGATCTCGTGTTGCCGCTGCTGGGCCTGGAGACGATGCTTGGTGCGTCGGTGATGGCAAACACAACAACAGCTGAGGATTATGATGATGGTCCACACCAGCCAAAACCCTGCAACAGGGGACGGCAAACGTTAGCCACAGTGCAAAAGCCACAGCCAAACCCAGGAAACCCCATGAGAGTGATGGAGAAGATCATCAGAAAGCCTGGATCCGAACCCTGCACTGCTCTAAAGGCAGAAATACACGTTGTGCCAGGAGGCTTCAACACGGACCTGACTGCGTGGGTGACTGCTACTCTGGCAGCCTTGACGGAATCTGCTAACTCTGTACACACTGTGGTACAACGTGGAGTACGTTCAATAGGCACATCTCTGAAGGAGAAGAAAATATGGAGACAGGGCTAAACCCCCGCCCCATCACTCCCACCCCTTGGATATCGTTTCTTCCAGCCAAAATTATGAGCAGAGCTGTGAATAGCATTGAACTTGTCTCCCACAGCCACTTTGGTTTGAAAATAACAAACAAGACACAAAAGACACTGCAGATTGACCACAGAAGAAGAGAAAAACCCCAAGCACTATGTTTTGCTTTTGTTTGCACTGCTCTTTAATTTCCAGCCCAAATCCTTCATTGTTATGCTTAACAAAAACATACTCTTTTTACATAAATGTCTCAAAATATTTTTAAAACTTATTTTTGTATTCAATGTCTTAAATTACCCAAAATTAAATTAAACTAGCCCCCCACTCACAAGAAACCTAACTTCTACCCTGTTTGTGGCCACGGCTGGTTTCTGTACACTGTCACACTGTATGTACACTGCTCCTTAAAAGGGAATTTTAAAAGAGCACTTCCTGAATTTTCTCCACTCCCTCCAACATGTGAAATAACTCCCCCTCTCCGCAAACCCCCCTTCATGCCTGCATGCACTAGAAAAATGCTTCCAAGACACACTTCAAAGAGCTACAATATTCACTCCAAATTATGCTTTTGCCTCCTGAAACTACAGCACACAGCTCTACCTGCCTCAGAGGTGTCTGTAAACTCTTAACTTTTTTTTAAGCTCAGTTTTTGAGGCTAAGGATACAGGGAGAACTCCCCCTTTAGAAACGTGCAGGCCTGGCACCCACTCCTCAGGAGAACACACCACCGGTTTTCTTTCAGTAAGACCTCTCCCCACTCTCCATTATTCCCAAACAGACAAAATCAAGACTCCTAGTGCTACAGCCCATTTTCAGCATGGCCATTTTGCCCCATGACATCAAGCTTTTTTTTTTTCCCCACTAAAACCCCCTAGTCTCACCTTTACAATACCTTGATGTTTTCGGCATCCCCTGCAGAGTTAGCGATGTTTTCTCTGCTAAGAGCTGGGTGGGGAAAGGTGACCAGTTTAGGAATTTGAAGAATGAGAGGAGTACTGCTCTGGCTCAGGACAAAGTGCAATCGACCCATATCACCCATCTCAGAGCCCCACAGTTTGTAGGTGAACTGGATATGCCACATTATGCCTCCAAGCATTTTGAGCAGGGACTTTCACCTCCCTGTGTCGTAACCCAAATTCTTCATGTATTTTGGCACACAAACTGAAATCTCTCTCTTGCCTTGCACAACCGATTTCCCTAATGGACTGAATTCCACTTTGCACCTAAACTCATCAAAACCTGCTATCAAATGAAGGTGTTACATGCTCCAATTTTTTTGCTTGGCTAGAAATCAAGGTTCCTAGGTAGCTTTTCTAGCCAACCCACTCAGCTGTACCATGAGGGGTGGAGAGTAGACCGATCTTCGCTCTAGAGAAGCAAAGGATTAAGCACTTGAGATGCCTCTGCACTTCCTTCAAACCAAGCTAAGAAAGCATCCCTTGCCCTGCAAACACTCTCCTGCTTCTAAAAAAGCCTTTTTATAGAAACTAGGATTGGTCCAGTCCACTCTTTCCTTCAAAGCCAGGCATTTGCAACCACCCCTGCAGCCCCACCACTACAAAAACCTTGCTACGCAAACCCAATACACATCGTCTCATAATTTGAAGACTCTCACCAACACACTTTATTTCTTCCTAAGAGAAGGTCCCTTGGCACTTACTCACTAAGGAAGCAAGAACACACTCATCAAAACCAGGTCATTGGCACAGCACACCACTTTGCACTGAAGCAGGCCTGCAGTTCATCTTCTAAGTACTCCTTATTTTTGAAAAGCAGTCCATGATCGTGCGTTCAAAAACAATGGAAAATTACACCCAGCTATCCTGGGATTTTAGCTACAGTTATGAAAACAGATGCTTTTTAACACATTTGATCATATCCTTTCCCAAGGACTCTAGATGCAATGGCAGAAAGCAGCACTTAATTAGTTAAGATGTCCTGGAGAACTGCCACTATTAAGCAATCTCAGCTGTAGCAGCCGAATTTTTCTGCAGGGAATAACTGCTCCCACCCAAGCCTGCATCCAGAAGATTAAAAAAGTATTTCTTTAGAAAACTTCTCTACCCATTCCAAAGAAATCCCAAAGTGCTTTGCAGACAAACCGATGCACAAGCTCAAAGTAGGGGTCAAAGTAAGCTCAGCCATTCCTGGGAAGATGTGTGGCAACTCTGTAAACAACAGGCAGTAACAACATACAACAGTTTAGGATAACAAATTAATGTTGGATCCTACTGAAACCACAGGTGGCATTTTAAGTAAACAGACCGTAATTTACTGGACAGCAATCTGGCCATGGTGCCAGGAACAGCACCTCCATTCTCGTGCAAAGGGTCTACGCACGCTCACAACCACAAGTGGATGAGAACTGGTTGTTTTTCACATGAATTTCCAGAAAAAAAACCCACTAATACCATGTTATTGCCTGGTTTCATTAACTGCTGACACTTCCTAGAGCTTCTAGGAATTACTCAACCCCTGACTCAGCATGAGCCCAAGGACTTGTCTGGACAATCACAGGAGACCAGCAGCGTATGCCCACCACAGCCATTTGCTGGCCTGGCTTCTGGTGTCTTCCTTAATGGTTTTGCCCCCACCTTGTCACGCAAGCGCACATCAGCACCACAGGGCTGAGAGCCCCCCCCAGCACACAGGAAGCAATAGGATGGGGCACCCATAGGCGCTGAGGCACACAAGAGGCTCCTTGGTTGTCACTTGAGCAAAGGTGCCAGCACCGAGAGAAGGACTGGGGACAGGCTCTGGTTGCACATCCAGCATGGTGCTGGGAGTCCAGGGCCTCCATAAAAGGCTCCGCAACATGCCCCAGCCAGAAGTTCAGGCACAGCTGCAATTTTGGCTGCAGAACAGAAAAACTGTAGAAGCCTAGCAAATATATAGTATGGTCATTTATCTGGAATAAAGCTATGCATACAAGGCTGAGCGTAATTGTAAATATTATGTCTAAAAGTATGGAGCGAACAGCGAAGATGTCCAGGGCTGAGCTGTGCATTTGTACACCTGGTGATGCTTGGCTTTAAACCAGCAGCAGGGAGGTAAGCTGAGCACACCACTGGCCCATGCACCCAGCATTATTTGGCAGGAGGGGAAGGAGGGGAACTTCAAATCCACCCAAAGACAACACTACAACAAGCAGGAAACGTAGAGGCTGAGCACAGCAGCAGTACACACTAACACCTCATTCATGGTAAAAAGCAGGTAGCAGCTCTACCTCATGCTGAAAATGGGTGAGATGTGCAAAGGCAACAGAAGTTTGGCATTAAAAAGCCTCTAAAAAGCCAAGTAAAACTGGACTTCTAGTTGCCTTCACAGTTCCCAAAAGCCTCCCCCCTGCTCTTCAACATGTGCCTCCTTCCCAAACGGACACAACCTGGTTTTCAGCTGCATTGTGCTGAGCTATTGCTGCAGTCACTGGAAAAGGAGACAAGGTTGTGAGACACCGAGTGTCCTGAGCCAAGTTTGCCATTATATGTCTGGTTAGAGAGAGAGGGTATTTCCTACTGCCAACCTGGCAGCTATTGCTGGAAACAAAAGCTTGTGGCAACCTGAGGGCAACATGACAGGCAGAGCATAAACAGGGTCTTTGGAAAAACAATCGCTGATGGACAGCATTGACAGAAGCGATGCACCAGTTTGGAGCTAAACATACACCACGGGTGTATCAGACTTGAAGGTAACCGCAGGCTTGCTCTTGGTTTATGGAAGAGTCCAAAGTTGAAATGCTCTCCAGTCCAAAAAGGGCCGAGTCCTGAGAAACACTGCTGTATCTTCTATCAAATCCACTGGTGATGCCGGTGGGTGGATAATGATGCAACCAAAGAGTAAATCAGACACAGCCAAGGAGCTGAGTTTTGCCAAGAGATTTCTCTGCCAGAGCATAAAAATCTTCCATGAAAACAAAAAAAGTACCACCAACCTCTAACCCAGCATCAGAGAGGCTCAGAGCTGTAAGCTCTACACAAGCACTGAGCTCAGAGAGTCAAAACAGGAGCTGCAGAAATACCCAGGAACAAAATTAGATCCCATGAAAGCCATCCCCCACAAGCAGAAGAAAGACCAAAGAAAGACAAGGTTGCTAACATTTACAGCATCCTTGGGAAAGGGAGACTCATCACATGCACCAGAGCTGTTTTCTACCAGCTGTGAAAGAACATGCCAGGCTTAAAGAAAAACCTTTCTGGGTCACTGAGCACAGTTTTGCTCAAACCAAAATTATTTTATTCTTAATTATTCTTAATAATAATAATTATTTATTATTCTTAATAATAAAAATCTCAGAGCATTCCCTCCTCATGAAAAAGGGGGGAGCAACATTCAGTCAGATGCTGTAGTGTATGGGCTGCCTGTGACACTGCCATCAGCATTCCTGTTGAGGAAAGCTCCTCTTACCCTGTGCAAAATTGAAAAACCTTTTCTGGAGCATTCCAAGGGTAGGAACAGAGAAGTCTGCCCTCAAGTTCATGGTAAACTTGGCAAATGCCATTGCACTGTTGGCAGGAAGTCCCCTAAAAGAAGCCAAAACATACTGCAAAGTGGTTTTGTGTCTGCCTGACAAGCATCTGGGTTAATAGCTTTGGCTCCATGAGAGCTGGTTCTGAACAGGAGAAGTGAGGCAATTTCATTGACTAAAAAGTGGTGTCCGAAATTGTGGCTTCACAGTCAGCCATGGCTGGAAAAAAATTGTCTTTCACAAGGCCAGTGCTATCACCAAAAACAGGACAGAGATTTACCACAACCTGGACACACTTGGGTTTGACAGTGTCCTTAGCACAGAGACCGCATCGTCTCCTGCCACTTCAGACACGAGCCTGTACAAGCCAGTGCCACTGCTCAAGAACCCCAGATGAAGGATCCAGGCCATAGGCCTATGAACATTTAAAAAAGGTAAAAAAGAAGCTGCTGAATGACACGGTCCTCTCCTGCCTGTCTCTTCCATACCTCCTCCTGCGTCCTCCACCTCTTCTTGTGCCAGCACAAAGTTGTGCACAGCTGTGGTTTGAACTGGTTTGAGCGAACCAGAGCAGGTTGAAACTCATCTGCCAAACACAACAGCAGCAAGAGAAAGACTGTGACTTTCAGTGACAGTTTTATGTCAATTTCAATCAGTGGAACTGCAGTCCCAGCCTGACCACACTGCAAGAAAAACTTACTGAATATTTGTAGAGTACAATGACAAAAGAAAAAAGCTGAAGACGCATCCAACTCCTCCTGCTCACTTGCTCCCAGACTGGTACTCAAAAGGAGACAGACGTTAGCTGCAGCTGGTTTCTAGTTTTCAGAATAGTGTCCAGTATATATGGTACACCCACTGCCATGAGATAAGACAGAAAAAGACAGGTTCCAGAAAAATCCTTTGCTTTATCTTGCAATGAGAATCAACTTGAGGCCGTAAATCCGCAGACACTGGTTTTATGCCTCTCTCCTGGGGCGGGAGCCTTTGAAGAGCAACTGCTCCTGTCCTCCAGAAGACTGTTTCTAAGTCCAGTCAATTCCAGCTGACTTACCCCTCCCAAGACATCTGTGTTGGTAAAACACATGTTGAACAGTGGTCTAACACAGATCAGAGGGGAATGACCCAGCTGAGACCACATCCAGAACACCTGGGAACAAGACAGAAACAGTCTGTACCAACTGATCTGGGTATTTGGTGAGGAGCTGGGTTGGAGGTGCAGGAGGCAGGGGGAGAAAGAACACCAGCATGCTCTCCTGCCCTTCCTTGCTGCTTAACAGAGCAAGTGGAAGCAGGTCACACGGGACAAAAGTCAGTATCTGCACAGTCAGACTACGGCAAGGCAGCCTGCCTTCTCTTTGGGACTTGGGAATTCTACTGAGCCACACCAAATTAAGCTTAAGATGATTCTGCTGTCTGGATTAGGCTACAAAAAGCAAAAGAAAACCTGGAAATAATCCCCTCGGTGACCCTACTTATCAGGAGTTTCTGCATGGCTGTGACATCAGTTTCATTTGCCCTATACTGTCAGCTAGGTGTTGTCATGGGAGGGTTATTGCTGAAGCATCAGCTGAGGAGTGACAGCAGCCAAAAGTGAAGTTTGATAAACCTAGGAAAGAGAAAGCAAGTACAACCACGCAGGAGGCTGAGTGAAAGGCAAGGAACAGAGCAAATCCCACTCTGGAAAAAGGACACTGTTATACTAAAGTATAAGGTAACAGAACACGGGGTAAAAAAGAAAACATGAGACATGAGTGTTGTTTGACTGAGAGTTTTGGAGACTGCAGCAAAGTCTTGGAAATGAATTCCTGCTATAAAGCTGACCTGGAACATGTACGTGGTACAGCAATTGCTTTAGTTTTAGCAGCTAACCAGATCCTTGCCAAAATTTTCTGGCAGCGTGCTTTTTGGGGAAAAGAGCTGTCTAGAGAGTCCAAGAGGAAGCGTGCAGAGATGAGCAAAATGTTCAAAATCAGCAAAAACATCAACTGTGCTGCCTGAAACAGAACATTTTTTCCCTGTACAACCCTTCCACTAGGGCCCAAACAATCAAGAACTTTTTTTTTTCTTTTCTTTTTTTTTTCCCTCTCAGAAACAGAGGGGCTCAGTAACCCTGCTAAAGCTGCCAAAGTAAAGTAGGCACATCCAACATCTGAATACTCATTCACTGCCAGTGCTGGGATTTGTACAGTACCTAAATGGCCCAAGACCAGCTAAGCCCTCTAACTTTGAAATCCTGCAACTGAGCTCTTCTGCGTGCAGTGACCAACTGCCTGTTTTCCATGCTGCACGATTCCTGAAGTACAGTGTACTATATTCTTCCAACCACATTTTGCAAAACACTTTTTCTTGCTATGCTCAGAGCCTCTGGAATCATTTAATTTCATGCTGGTCCTCAATAAGCAAGGAGAGACACACAAGGATGGACATCAGGAGATCTGGAAGTGTTTTTCAGTCCACATTATACACTTAAACTTAGGAAAATACAGGATGTTTGAGCCTCAATTCTTAATCTGCAAAATGCTGGAACTGCATTCCTCAGTTACCTTCTCTCCTGTATTTTGAAAAGTGGTATTTTCAAACATTTAAACAATAAGACACCTGTGAGGTACAAAGACTAGCATCAGAAAATTCCAGCAAAACACAGTTCACATCATAACAGATTTGAATAAAAACTGTTAGTAAGCAAAATCCAGCAGCTGCTGCCATTCTCCCAAGACTACAATCTCCCTCCTAGGGACCATGAACTCTCTGGAGAGCCTGAAGATAGTTAGGCTAAAATGCTGAAGCATCTCAACCACCATCCAAACAAACACCTTTCCCTGTGTAAGGAAACACAACAGTAAAGCCCCTTCTTCCCTTTTACTTTTTATCATTCTATTTCAAGAAAATGAAAAGATACTGCACTTTTTTTCCCCCATGTTACCAGTGACTAAGCTTGAGCGAAGAACTAATTAGACCTTTATACAGCTATTAGACATATATATATATACACACATATAAATCTGGATATAATTTTATTATTTGGCAACATGGCACTTTTTTTTTTTTTTTTTTTAATAAGAGATGGTGGGGAATCTGAACCAGGCTGTTGTCTAATTTTAAGCACAGGCTGTCCACCTGCTTGGCATATCATGTTCTCCATTCCTCTGCCCCACCCAGAACATAATGAAATAATACCTTGATTTTACATCCTATTCCACCACTCTCAGGGACTGGTTTATAATTACTGCAACCTTACTTCCTGTCTAGAATTGCTGAGATCAGCCATTTCAAAGACAAACTTCCCTCAAATTCTTAAACAGGGAAAAAGATCCTCTTTATGGGAAAAACTCCAAGCGGCCACAAGACAGGATCACATTTCAGAAGGCATGTCCAGCAAAGACAGACTAGTTTTCTTTTCCGTTTCAAATGCCACCCTCCTCTGCTACTTCTCCCTGCAAAGCTGTGGTGGTAAATAAATCCAGGATTTAATTCAACAGGACTAGCAAGAAGGTCTGCTTTCAGGCACACAAAAGCATGGTGGTCTGAGAAGGTCAACATGAGCAGAAACTTCTCAAAAGCTACTTCAGTACATGCATACACTGGTTAAAATCAAAACACAAACAACCATGAAGCCATACTTAAAATGTGCTGCTAAGTTAACTGTTCATTAACCAGAAGTTATTATTAACTTTTAAAAAGCTAATCTGTGCTAAAGAATGCAAAGTTGTTGCTCTCCACACCATCAATTCACTGCTCATATTAAGACTATTTACATATACTATCACTGCTATTTACCTTGAAAGTCTTAAAGAGTGCCTCACCTCACGTACCTATCAAAGATACTCAATTCCTGGAGCAGCAGGTAAGTTCTGCAGCTACAATCACAACCTCTAGAATATGAATTTTCAATTAAAGGACATGCTCTCCCGTGCCTCCTCTCCCCTCATCCCAGAAACTTTTTTCTAACCCTCACAATGGCAAAGCAAGCTTTGAAAACATTAACTAATTTTAGATCAATGTTGGATGTTTGCCTGAATTTGCAGAAAGCCTAGAAGAATAGGTCTTATGTTTGCATTATTCCCCTTATCTCAGTGCGGTATATGATGTTCTCTGCAACGCAGAAGGAATGTGAACCTCAACGCAGACATCTATTCCTCCCAAGGAACCACCCAGCAACACGTGCCATTAGTATGTTTATTCCATGATCTCAGCGCGACCTGTGTGCTTGCCCTAGAAAGAAGCCTGAAATATCCTGCTTCCTTCTAAAAATCTGGTTTTATCTTCCAAGAACTTTTTATGATGCAGCCAGGCACTGCCAAGCATAAAAGTCTGTGCTGTACTGAGAGCGCAAAGACAGTTACAGTAAAATCATTCCATTAAAATGGCAGGGGGCTATTGTTCAGGCTGTATTGTTTGTATGCAATTCAATTAAGCCTCTCTTTCAAGACATCCATGGGAGAAACATGGTGACCGTGCAACAAGCTCCAGTGTGCAGCTGTATGCCATGCTGTTGCTCAGTTTAGATCCTGCCTGCCAGTCTGTAAGCCCTTGCATATGTGCATCTTCCTCTGCATTCCCACCCACATAAGCCCAAAACTGGGTCTGACCTTCCCCACTCTGCTTTGTCCATGCATCCCCATATAGTCCAAACAAATTCCAGCCATCTGTCCTGCCTGTGCTGCCAACTGCTACGATCTGAAGCAGGCAGCCCAAGGCAGCCATGTATTCATGTCTGTTTCTCAGCCTGCTATAGTCCCTGGAGCTGCCCCCCCCCCCGCCCCGTCCCAAATTGGTTTTTGAACTGTTTGGAGACTTCTGAAATTAAAGCTGCTGTAAAAGTTCTCCAATACATTAAAATCCTGCCTTTGGTTACGACACAGTCAGCCACTACAGTGGGATGCACAGCGTGTCTTGAAGGAGTCTCATAGAGTCCTGTTTAGTTTACAACTACGTCTTCATGCTTCACTGGTTAATTTGAAAAGTAAAAGTGTGTTTCTAGACTAAAAGATGGAGTGTCAGCTATTCCTGTCCTTGGAATTAAGTGACAGTCTTTGTATGTGTAATACATTTACACATACACTACTCTGAGGAAGTGAAACTGTGGGCACAGCAGAGGGATTAAGTAGATAGCATGGTTGCATAAAAGCTGCAAAATACCATTGGGTGTGGTAAGAAAGTATCTCCAATCTCTAACATGGGGGTACAATATTAAGAAAACCACATTTCCAAATTCTGGGAGCACAGATGCCTTCTCAGCCCAACCTCCTGGCAGTACAACAGCATGTCAACATCAATGTTCAACCTTTCGAGCTCTTCCTTAAAGGAAAACACCATCAGAACTACACAAATCTAAAAGTTTTCCTTCATATTTCAGCATTTCTTACTTTCTTATCCTTTGAGCTACTCCTTTTTCCATTTATCTTCATCAGAGTTTTGCTGACCTGCTTTGACCTACCTGCTGCTGTACAAAGGGACTTATTAGGTCAAGTCATTCAACCACTCACTAGAAACATGGGTAGTTTTAAATCCCAGATAGTGGGAAAGAGGTGGTAAAAGCGGTTGCAATGGGCAATGAATGTTCCTCACAGCCCACAGTATTCAGCCACTGTCAGCCCACCAGATTCACCCAAGACCATTTCCACCCAAGGAGCTGTGCTCCAAACACAATTTGTCCTGGAGAGAATAAACGTTCTGCCCCACCTCCTTGAGAGGACAGCTTAGAAAAGATAAATCAGATTTAAACTGTTGTTCTTGCAAAGAACTAAAACAATAAGCTGAAAGATACTGAAATAATTATCTGTTTGAGTGTGTCAAACTCTAGCGTGTGCATTTCTCCCTCAAGCATGGTTTCCTCACTCGCATACAATGTTGACTACTTTCAGTACCACCCAAATCAATGAGAAGCCCAAACAACAAATCTCCAGTCATGAACGTGGCAAGACGACCTATTTGCCTGCACTTTGAGAAGCATGTCCACTGTAAGAACCCTATTTCCCTTGCCAAATCAGGCCAACTCCGGTTTGTGTTGCAGTGAAATGCAATGGCAATGCATAATACAGGCTGAATACAAAACCCCATGGGACACAAGCCAGATCTGTAGTATGGTATGAGAGCCATGCAGATTAGGAAGGGAAGCCATACAAAATGGAAGGACTTACACCAGAGTTCATAGTAGTAGTTGCAACACTGGGATTGTCCACAACAGTGGCCCGTTTCACATATGTAACTTTGATTGTTGACACCCATGCAGGTTTCCTTGTCCTAAAATTAAACAGACACACTTTTAAGATGCTTTGTCAGTATCTTCTGCAAACGTACTCTTTTGCTTAACGATCTGCAAGCATTTGAAAAGTCACAAGTTATGGTCTTGGGAAACTCTAAATACATAAAGAGGTTAAAATACAGCTAGATCACCAAAGATGACAAAGGACTGTTCAGAAAAAAACTCTGTATCTCCAAACTCATGAGTTACATTGCTTTAGCACCTAGGCAGCACTGCTTTCTCATCATCCCTTTCCTTTTCAATTAAAAGTTACTATGTTTTGGGAGCCAGACATTCTCTTAAAGAAGAGCGTCATTTGTTTCACATTTTACACAGTATTGCTGCATTACTGGGTCTAAATGCCAAGTGGACAAAATGCATTCATAAACAGAACATTACAATTTGAGAAAAGACTGCTTGAATTCATTTAGATCTAAATGATAATTACAGTATGTTCCTGTGAGATTCCAATCTAAAATGATTAATTCATAATTAGCTATGTGCTTTATGTAAGATCAGCATTCCTGTAAAACTTCTTCCTGGAATAGCATAGTCCAGGAGCAGAGCCAAATCAGCTGTGCTGTATCACCCAGCAGGTCCTCAAGACACTCAAAATGGAAAAGGACTATGGGGCTGAGGTCTTAGTCCCCCGTGTGGTACACCACCTCAAAAAAGTCCATGCTTTCCTACTAGTCTGAAAACATGGGTGGGAAGAAGTACAAAACACAGGAAAACAAGCGTTTTACAGCTTGTGGTTTGTATATCCTCTAATAGGCTCTGAGGCAACCTGGAAATTAGAAGACACTATACAGTTTCTTAAGCAGCACACAGCGTAATAAAAAACATTGTTACAGGTTTGTTTGCAACATCAAAGTCTAAAATTTTTACTTTCACTTAAAATTTATTATAAGGCAAAGAAAACGTGGGGATGTTTATATTAAAAGATATGTTGAATTAATTCATTCTGTAAGCAGCACCTTCCAAAAAACAACCACCATCACCACAAAAAAACCCCAAACAAACAAAGAAACCAAACAAAAAAGCCCAACAAAAGAGCCCAACCAGCAGGCTACAGGAATGTATGTTGGTGGATCCCAACACCTGCTGAACTGCAGGGTTCCTCTATTTTATGAGCGCCTGTGGCCACAATTCTCACAAGTGGAGTCCCCATGCGCACAAAATACAAAGCACATTTCGAATGACGGACCACCTCACTGAACAAGTGCCGTAAGGCTGCAGTTTCAATGCAGAGGAGTCCTGCGCTAAGTTCTTTAGGAGACCCAGCCTACCGGGGATCCAGGGGAGCACCAGCACTCCTCCACCACGCAGCACCCCAGCTGGAGCTGCACCTCCCCAGCACTGGGCCTGTGGGTCCCTCACCTGAGCACCCATATTGCAGCAGTGATATAACTTCTAAAAGCAGAACAATCTCCTACACGCTCAACAGAAAAGATCCCACACTACATCTTTCTTCTAAGGTATCACACCAACTTTGGAAAAGGCTTTTGATTGTGTGAGAGCACAGTTCAACAAACACAACTCAGGATATGATAGTATAGATAGATTCCACAGGTATCACTATTTCCACAAAAGTCTTGAAAAAGCACCAACGGATGATCCCCTTTACCACAGGTAGCTAAAGCAAACACTGTATATTGTCTTGAGATGCTGCATGCCCACAGTAGACACATTTTCCTACAGGGTAAAGAGGTGTTTCCATCTCTAACTGCAGCAGCTGGTAGCAACTTTTAGGAGACACTGTTGAGCTAGCACAGCATTTTCTGCTTCAGGCACACTATTAATTCCACAAATTGTAATTTTAGTCAGCAATAGAACTAGGAATGGGCCACATCTATTCTCTTATCTGTTCTTATTAGTTTATTTCACTTTTCTTCATTTTTGTTGGCCTTGCAGAGTTAGTGTAACTGACGAACAGCATAGATTTTGGCTCTCATATCAGCAGAATTGAGAAATTAAGATCCCATTGCAAAATTGCAATCCTGTTGATAATGTACAAGCCAGAAAGTGATCGGCTGAGGTCTGTGGTTGTGACATGCAAAGATCAATGTGACTTGTTGAACCAGTAAGTGAATCACGTGGAGCTGGTGAAAGAACAGAGTCCCACAGAGCCATTTCAGGAACAGCTCTGCATCACAACACTGCTCTGTCCTTGACCACCTATGTTTACTCCAAAAAAAATTTGTTTGATTCAGTATTGTCTGCTTCACTGAGTAGCAATAAGGGACACATTGGTGTCTTTTTGGCAGCAGCAACCTTTAACAGCTTTAACATCACTACATTCAGTAGTCCCGTTTCCAGAGGCTTTCATCACGTTATCCTTTTACTTGAACTTCCCGACTCCCTCTTGCCAACCTTATTATATTTGCAATGACCCTTCCACAACACCATATGCTTATGTGCAGAGTTGTTTCTTGTTAGCCCAGCTGGCAAACAGGTCTATGAGGGGATGGGTGTACATGTTGAACAGAAGATCCCCTGCAGCTAGGTTGGTATTGTGCAGGTTGTTCCTTCCTGCTTTTGGAGATCAAGTCTCGAGCACATCCTCCTTTCCCATCCAGAGTTCAAATCTTACTATCTGGAGTTTCTTTACATGCTGAACAAGAGAAATCACCTTCCTTGCTAATGCATAAGCACTTGTACCTTTGAACAGTCTGACAGTTGGCTTTCAGCTCCCACAGTTCAGAAAGTCCAGGATTTTAAAGTCCTTGCAGTGCCAGCCACACTCCTCAAAGTCCACAGAGCTCCTCTTGGAGCCTTCCTGTAGCCCTCTGCCAGCCCAGCCACCAATGGGTTTCTGGGCACATGGAGCCATTGGACCTGATGCTATGTGCCAGACACAGAACTGCTATCCTTGTTTCCAAACAGTTTCACAGAATCAAGGAAAAATTTAGTTTGGAAAGGATCCCAGCGGGTCACATGGCCTGACCCCTGTTCAAAGCATGGCCACCTCCAACGCTAGGCTACTCGACCCGGCACAGGGAAAGACATAAAACATAAAAAGTAACAAATGCTCATTTGGAAGACGTTATTAGGCAAAGATTCCAGCACAGGGAGAGCACTGTTCTGGGACATGTTACATGTGCCTCCTTTGGACTGAATGTTTCAGTCTCCTTTCCTTCTCCCCACTTAAGACTCATTTCTGTGAAAAGCTGAGCCACTGTACAGTTTCTTGCACCATTTCACAAGCCAAGGAAGGGGTTATGCACTGCCATCAGCACAGGTCATGACATTTTTTTGTCAGGAAACTTCTGCCTACTGCCAAGCACTTTGATCAGGCTTCAATTTCTAATTAAATCCCAGCCTGCACTTTTCATACCATCCCTGTTACATTATTCCTGCTTCCTTCTCCCATTCATTCTTTGTGTCATATGCTACCAAACTCTAACTACTTAAGACATATCAGCAATATAGTTATCTATAGTCTAAATGACTCCTGGAAACAATATCACAAGTGCTTGTGCTATGAATATGAAAGCACACTATTTCCTCTTTCACATCAACAAGCCAGACAAGGCAGAGGACTGAAAACTAGTTTTACTTTTTTCAGGTGGAAAAAAAGCATACGGGGAATAAAATAAAAAAAAAAAACTTACAAAAGCAAAGTTGGAGCACTTACATTTTACTGACCTGCCTTTGTTTCTAGTTTCCATTGCAAGCAGCACTTGTAATGATCACTTTTAATCATTCTTAACAACATGGAGTTGTAAATCAAATTACTGCAGAGGCTTTTCTGTTGTTTTTTTTTTTTTTTTTTTTAAGGTAGCCTTATGAAAACAAGGGAGGGGGAGGGTTTCTTTCTGAAAGCACTTTCTTCCCCAACAGCCAGTGGCTATTGTATTCCAGCACAGGCTTCCCTGCTGAAGGATAGTCTGGTTTTCTTGTTGTCCAGGCAAGCACATCCCTCCCCACCAGCCTTTGTTCAGCTAACTGTAGACGCCTGAGACAGGATTACTAAGCAGCATCTACATGGGTCTGCTCTCAAAGAGCGCTCAACTCCATTAAAGCAGAATATTCCTGTTTCACAACTGAGAAGCCTGAACATGCCACCCGCTATCTCCCACCTACAAAGCCTAGGAGATCTCCAGCTAATGTCAAGGGATTGGCTTTGTCCTGTAAAGCAGCATGTACTCAAGGCTACATGCCCATCACTGCCTCCTTGGGATCATCCTAAGAGCTGAAGCAGATCTGGGAAACTGGAATCACTGGATCCCTGACGCACACTCCAAAGCCAGGAGCTTTCAGAAGGCTCTGCAGTCCTGAAGTCTGTGTTCTCACCCCATCCGGTCCAACAGACACCATTTGTTAAATCTGGTGCAGGCTCTTTCTCATGAAACTGGTTGAGTTGGGAAGACCTTATCTCGGTGCATTTGGAGAGTCTCTGCATATTTTAGATGTGTTTTGGATGTCCTCATTTGTCACAAACTTTATAAAGCAACTCTGAATAAAAATAAGATTTTTTTAACTTATTTTCTTGTTGATATTTGTGATAAACCCACAACCATGCTGGCAACTCTGCCAGTAGCACACTTTTGCTGTCAAGTGCTTTTACAAATAATCCTTAAAATGTCCAGCAGTGGTAGGCATAAGAGAACTCAAGGCAAGTACTGTATGTTGTCACATATGACACTATAGCAAACATTAAAGTTAGGGCCAGGAAAAAAAGCCAATTATTTTCTCCACCTTCAAGTTTAGTATTGGACCTCTGCTGAAAGTCTGTGTGACAAAATAAAGCTTAAAGTCTGGGGCATGATCAAGATAGAAGGCATTTACAGAGGTCTGTAGGTTGCCTGAACTGCCCCTCGCTGCAAGAAAGGATGGAGAAAGATGGAGATGAGCAAATTCCAGACCAGTGTGGCTATTTTCCAAGCTGAAAATTAATATGTGCAACTGCAGAAACAAACACCACAGCCCACGCTCAAAAGTGCATAGTTGGCAGTGAACCACCTACAAAAGATGACTCCTTAGCTGGCATTAACCAGGTAACCAAAAACAGCAGTGGCTGATACCACAGAGATCTAATAACCATTTTAGCTTTTTGCTCTGTCTCCTCTTTCCACAGAAATCCGGCCTCCATTACCCTAAATATGAGCACCTTGCATTTATACAGCCTCTATGCGTCATTCAACCTGCCAGAATATCTATTCATCCTAACCTTGGTAATACCCAGACACCGTGGAAAACACTTTGAGATGTGACTTGCATTTACTGACAGCAGATTACGTGTCTTCTAGGATAGGCATTTTTTTTAGACCTTACTCTAATTTCCTATTCTCTCCAAACTTCAGTACAGCATTTGTCAAAGCACTATACAGCAAATTACTATCTGAACTAGAAGAGATGGGAATTAATAATGGAATGACAGGGGTGAGTAAGGAACCAAACAGGCGTACAAACAGTGGGACACAGTGAAAAGCCCAGCAGCAGGCTGGAGGGAGACTGCCAAACTGGCACTGGATGGTAAGATGCTACTGGTTTTAACAGGATCCAGTCTCAACCTGTGACTACTCCAGACCTTCCGGTTTCATGGCTCTCATAGGGGACTTTGGTAATAAGCATCTATTTAATAATTAAAAAACATCCTGACCTATTTCACTAACCTCATTACTCGCAGGCAGCAGTCCCTTATTTTCAGTAGCCAGCTGCACACACAACAACAAAGCAGGATGGATTTAAGCAGGTGACAGAATCTTCAGAAAACAGTATTAAAATATGTATTTTGAGCAACTTGAAGTATTATTTGAACTATATATATTCTTTAAGCACCCAGAGCAACAGAATGGAAGTGATTGTTAGTATCTTAAATACGTCAGAAATAACTAACAGGAAAAATTGTATTTGATATCCACTATTTATGAGTTACCACTTGGCTTTTACTCAGACTCACATATCAGACTCTCATTGGTGTTGGTTAGCCAAGCCCATCAGCACTACCTCATGAGAACGCAAATACAAAGCTACCAAAGATGATAAACACCTCCGTCAGATAAGAGACTCAAGTGTTAGTAAGTTAAAATTGCTACTGAAAATATAATGCTGGAATGCCCCTGGTTTGCCAGCTGCCTCCCAGTTCCTAATAAAATTTAATCTTAAAAAAATCATTAGATCCTTTCACAGAAGGACAGTAGGTGGGATTGCAAGGACAAGCAGAACCGCAGGGGAGCCATGGATCATCAGGGCAGCTCATGTTGATGTTCATCTGGCTGAGCATGCACCAAAGCCTCCAGTCATCTCGTGTCTTCATAAACACTACACTTGCTAGTCCTTTGGAACATAAAAGCAAAAACCCACCATCTAAGCAAGTGTCATGCCTTTGGTAGGTTCAATTTAACAAAAGCATGTAAGATTGGTAAAGTGGAAACCGGATGTGATTGCTGGGAGCTACTGGAACCTCAGGTGCCAGCCCCTGCCAGCATGACAGGGAACAAATTCCTGTAAGCCTGCCTTATGACAGACAACTGAGGCCAAGAAATAAATCAAGTCCGGACATTTTTTCATAAGACACCCACCACAAATTCTGTTTTGCTGAATGTCTGTGAGTTTGTGTGGGGGTAGTATTAAGTGCAAACATCCAAATACTTAAAGTTTATCAAGTGGGGGAAGAATGATGCCTCTGAGCTGTCCCAGGCACAGTAAAGATCTCCAAAATGGGAATTCTACTCCACAACATTTATTGCTTCACTAATAATTCATCAGGAGAATTGTACTTAAATCACCATGATTAATTAGCCACCGCAGATCCATCTTCATCCCCAGCGGATGCAGAACCTCTGAGGTTTTATTAACCTTTATCTGAGGAATAAATTGGTTTGTGGCATCCATCTATCTTGGAGAAATACTCCAACAATCTTTAAAGGAACACTGTCCTTTCACAGATCATGGACACTCTGACATATTTTAATAAGAGCTGGTTTCATTTGTTTACCACAAGTTTCACTTTCAGACTCGAAGAACTTTTTAAGTGCCACATGAAAGTGTTTACTTCCTTCATACCTTGCTAGAAGCTTCCCAGCTGTAGTCCCTGCCCTTTCCCATTAAAGACAAGAGGCTTCTAGGAAATTACAGCTTTGAGGAGGCTGTCTTGCATTTTGTTGTTTTAAACCACCAAACAGTTGACAACACTGAAAAACTCAAGCCGTTAAAATTATAACTGAAAAAGTTAGCAATCCAACATTTTAACCTGTTGGTTTGGGGTTTTTTTCTTTCACATTTATGTGGTGAACTAGATGAATATGTTCAAGCTTCCACCTGCAACCCTGAAAGCCGAGATCCTCTACCATCATGTTTCCTGGGACGGAAGCTTTAAACACCCACATAGAGCTGACCTAGCTTTTTAGGCATTTAAACATCATCCTCAATACAACAAAGGAAAACCAAACCAAATACCCTGTTCTTACCCATGTGTTCAGTAGTCCATCTGCTGTGCTGCAATGCCACTGGGTCCCATAGAAGAAGTGAAGGCAGATCCAGGGAAACCAGTTCAGTGCACAATGCAGCAGTGAGCAAGGGGTGCCCGTCCTGGGGAGCCCAGTTTCGTCCTTGCCAGGCAGCACACGGGAAGCCCCCAGCCCCAGCACCTCTTCCCCGTCCCTGTCAGGCACAGCCCAGAATCAGCACCTCTTGTGTTGAGTGGGAACAACACAGGACATCCCAGACAAGCCAGCGTTTACAGTCTGAATGCCAACACAAGAGACAATAGAGGTGACAAGATGTTCCTGAATTCCTCCCACACTTTTAATTAAATAGCACTGTGCACTAACAACCCTTTTTTTCTGCTTTTAGAAGTAGAAAAATAAATTCTGAATGTTACCTGGATGCAGGATGCAATCCAAATATGTATTTTTTTTTTGTCTAAAAATGACTAAAACTCAAAACGATTAAAACTAAGAAAAGTTCAAGCAGCTTTGCAAGTAACTCCCATTATATCCTTCATCAGTGGATAAAAATAACGAAGAGCTTTGCTCTTATGTTCTCGAGGCAACACCTTTTTTCTGCTTCCTATAAATGCCTCCGTATCGATGCCCAAGTTACAAGCAGAGAAAAAAGTACCATCCAGCCCACTGAGAATCAAACGTTCACAGCGTGAGCAAATGAAACCGAATTGCACCTAACTCATGCAGCACCTCAACTGTCCCAAAAAGTCTCTAAAACAAAAAGATTAATTTAGAAATAGGAACTTCAAGAGAAAAACACACCCGTGAAACTCGAGCAATCTCAACATGTAAGCCAGCTATGTATGTCTCACTGCAAGCTGAGAATTACCTAAAGCCGTTCAGCCTCCGTGCCCAAATTTCAGTTCTGAGGTTTTTAGGGAACATCTCTTTGCCCCGAGTGCTAACAACTGAACTATTATTATAGGTATTGCATTCACCTACAGAAGGTTATTGTGCTAGAGGTAGTTTCTTATGTAAAACTGTTTTCAGTTCAACGGGGTGGGGGGAGCTGCATTTCACCAAAAACTGAACTGATAAGGAAAAAGAGAGCACTGTTTACTCAGCAGTGTGCTTACGTCCTTTTCCCTTTGTTTCTGAACGACTCAAAGTAGGTAGTTTAAAGCATGCTACGGGCCAATCTTGATTTTTTAATTCTAAATTAGAAACTGCAAGCAACACTGATATCATGCAATATCTATTTATTGTGGATTACGGATCCCAGCAGTGCTGGAAAGAGGTTACAGTTAGATTCCCCTACAGACATGCCTCCCAGACCAAAAAAAGGGTTTGCTCTCCCCGAGCCTAGGAACACATAGTTGGCACCTCCTCCAGTGGGGAGCAGCTGGGCAGTTGCTACCGTTTCTCATTCCACTCGACATTACCAGCTATTAAATTATCCCAAGTTTCTTGTTCAAGCTCAACTCTCCCAGAACAATTAAAAAGTCACCAAGCTGAGGGTCACAGCATATTACCCTTTTCCATTTGGTGACCTTTGTCAGAGATGATATAGAGAAATGTCTCTTTTAAAAAAAAAAAACCAAAACAAACCACACACCAAAAATCAAAACCGTTTAACACTCAAAATACTACCCGCACAAGGAAACAGTTCGAAGTTTGACAGTTTTTAAACAATGTAAACACAATTCCATATTAAGCACTGTGGAAAGTACCTTAAAATCCAACCAAACAAAAAACTGCCCAGGAGCACGACACAAAGAGCCATCCTGCCGCAGAGCCTACAACAAAACAAGAGTTTCTTTCCCTGCCCTGCAGTTTTGCTCCTTCCTCGCTAATAAAAGGCGTCCCCTCGCACCGCTGCGCTCCCTGATCAAACGCCATGGGTGGGGAAGTGCTGTTTGCGCGGTTCTGTTTTGGGAAAGTCAGCAATCATTTCCTGGGGGGGGGGGGGGGGTGTGTTAAAAAAAAAAAACCAAACCAAAAAAAAGGCAAACGGGCGCAGCCACCACCAGAGCGAGCAGCTCCCACCGCACCAAAGCCGGTTACCTGTCTGAGACCCAGGAGGAAAGGCATTCTGCAGGCTCATCCTCCACACCAGCGCATGGGAAGGTAGGAATTTAAAGCCCCACAGTGACCATTTCCTCCTCTGCTGCGGGCAGCCCGCTCCTCCGATCCTATTTAAACCAGGGCTTCCTCGGCTGGGAATGCTCAGTAAACAGGGTCCTGGGACACTGCACGCTCTCGCTGGCTCCCCCTCCTCCTCCTCCCACTCCCCGTGACATATCTCAGACGCAGCCCTGCCCGGGGTGTTTGTAAGAGGGAAATGACATCAGGTCGGGCAGTTCTGAAAAAAAAAAAAAAAAAAAAAAAAAAAAAAGCCCAAAGCCCAGAACCTTAAGACAGCTGCTGTTGGGCAGTGCTGCCTGTGCGGGACCCTGGCTGGGACCCACGAAGAAGCAGAAGCACTCTCCTCCCCGCTAACTGGATGCTGAAAGTGGAGGGGAATCTATTAAAAACGTTGGCAAGAGCCAACAGCTCCTCAGTGATGATTAAATCTAACTAAGCAAAACTAGACATTTAATCTATTTTCAAGGAGAAAGCAAAGTTTGATGCTGCTTGCTGAACAGCACTGGAACCCTAGGAGCAACCATCATGGTTTCTCCATGGACCTCCACACCCCAGGGACCCACTGGGTAAAGCCTTCACAGATCCACAGTACTCCCATGCTGCCTTCTGCCTACCACCACGGCTCCATTTTTTTTTTGAGCAATTCTTACAGCACCGTTCAACTCAGTCCCTCCAGGTAACAGCTGTCCCAATACAGAAACAGCAACAACTCCCCCAATTTCAGCAGGATCAGGATTCGGCCTCTCCAGCATCAGACAGGTGATGGGAAGCCGTTTTAATCCACCCCTCCCCAAGAAAAACCCAACTAACCCAATGGAAGGTTTCTCTTTCTACTTGAGCTCATTTCACGTTTTCCTGCCAAGGGGCAATTAAAGCTTATAAACAAATTTATCATCTGGTGCCCAAGATGGCATGTCTTGTTTGTCCTCTCCCAAGCATGGAGTACAGCAAGTTCCACAGGGGTGTAGGAGATGACACTGCAGAAGGTAATCTAAATTTAACTCCCTTTTCTACCTCCACTTTGAAAGTTCAGCAACCTTTTTTTTTTGTGCTTCTCTTTAATCAGCAGCTGTCCTCGTCTGTCGGGGGGGGACTGGGACACCACTGCCATTCCCACGTGCCCCAGCAGCAGCTCCATAGATACTTGACAAGAGGGGCAACTCCCCTTGCTTTTGGCCTCTCTGTCTTTTGGTGTTCAACATACTAAAATACTCAATGAAGGAAGGAATATGCTTTTTTTCCATAGAGAGTTCACTGAATCCCTTTTTTAGTAGCAGTTTTAACAATAATTTCAGGACTTCAGAAGAGAGAGGCAGAGAAACCACATATAATTCTTATAAATGCTAATTTGCAATAGCAGAAAAAAAAGGAAAGGAGAAAAAAACCCAAACAAGAACAGACCCCTGCAACAGGCAGACAGCTTGCAGCGGTGTCAGAAAGACACCCATTTTCTACATGCCAAAACCCCTCAGTGACCACTGCCGCTGCCTCCCTCCCAGCCCAGGGGTGTTTCCCAGATGAGATCCCATTGTGGGTGTCCTCCGCACAATTAGCCTGTGAGACCATACACAAGCATTATTTATTCTCATACCAACTTAAAGCCACCATATAAACTTGCCCTTTAAAGTAAGCACATCTCTGTTTTTCCTAAGAGAAAACAGGCACATAATTAATTTCCTGGAGGATACAAAACATCAGCGTCAACTAGCATCAGCCAGGCAGCGTGATTTTCCAGCTTTTGTGCTCTTGGATCAAACAAACTCTCAACCTTTGCTTTTCCAATTCTATAGACAAGCACCAGTGATATAAAAGGGCAGCTTTCTGTTTTAGTAATCTGTTCTGTGGCCTCATGCTGTCCTTTGAAATATCCGATTTTGGCTGTTGCTATCCAGAGCCCTGGACTAGGCAGATCCCAGGGCTGAGCTAATGCAGCAATTTCTAAATCCCTACTGTCAGAAGGAATCTAACTTTAACCACTCGCCTCTCCTCCAGCACATACTCAAAAGGCAAAGCGTCATTCCAGATCTAAGACAAGTTGTGAAGAACTATCAGCAGCAATAACTTCGCAGAAAAGCAAAAGCATCCTAATTTATGTGTGAATTTAGCAGTCCTGGAAAGACTGACACCATAAAGGTGGTTTGCAGGCAGGCACTACTACATTTGACTGCAGCAGCAGCCACCCTGTCTTGCAGTCTCTGAGTGACCAGCAGCCAGTAACAGGCTGCACAAACTGCTATAGGTGACCATGGAAAATGCCCTGGAGAAGGAAGGAAAAAAAAAAAGTTGGATTAGTTAGTTCATACACTTAAAATACCCTAATCAATAAACTCAGAGCCTTTTCAAAACACCTAGTTTCTCCTAATTGTTGCATTTGCTGTGGATATACCCAACTGGATATCCCAACGCAAGGGGGTATCATTTTACCCCCTTCTCTTTTTTTTAAGTTTCTAAGTTCTTGCCCCAATGCTTTGTATTGCAGCAATAAGTTTCATAGACAGTGGTTGTGAACAAATAGTTCCTTTCATCAGGAGTGAATTCACCACCTTCTAATCTGACTTTCATATTATTAGCAGGTGGGAACAGAAGTCCCCATCCATCTTCTCACCCATTCATTACTCTGTACCTGTTAGCTATCTTCTTATAAAAGATATCAATCTTCCCTATCCTCTTAATGCAAAATCTTTTCCCAAAGCCTTCAGCTGCTCATTGTCCATTTCCAAACCTTTCCGATTTTTTATTGCTCTCCGCCTGGGGAAACCAAAGCTGAGATAATAATTATTTTAATGAAAGCAAGAGCAGCTCTAAGGCAGGCTCAGCATGGGTTTCACTTCCTTTACGCAAACCTGGAGTTTAACGTCTGCAAAAGCCACCCATCTATAACACAGGAGTGTGTATATCAGAGCTACAATGAACAGAGCAACACCAGTTTTTACAGCTTCTCCGTATATTAATCTCTTGATAGTTCTGAAAAGTCAGGGCTAATGTCAGGACACATCATGGGATCTACATTCTTTTGAAAATTTGCTTGTTTAGGCAGCCACCAACCATCCTCTTTGGCATGTCAGTGTGGATTCCACTACAGGATAATGGTGAGCAAATTGCTTTTTCAAAAAAAAGGGAATAAAGACCTCTAAGTTTTATCACTCTGTAGTACTGCAGTCCTGAACATGCCATCTGCCCCAAACGTGACATCAAGTAAAGGATGCTGCTTGGTATCTTCACAAGCCCACACTGTACCTTGTGACCTCCAAAATCAGCATACTATGGAAGTTTTTGGGCCATTTTAAAGTCGCTTTCCGTGTCTGATGGGAGATGTTTGCAAGCAGGTTTAATAACCCAGCAAGATGCAATATCCATTTTGATACCCCCTGAGAAGACAGTTTAACCTTTAGGTGATCCAGTTATGACAACATGACTGGAACAAAAATTGAAGTTGCACAGCTCAGATCTCTCAGGCTTGGAGCACAAGGCTACATTCAGTTGCACCATTATTACAGTTCTAGGCAGTGAGAGATTTTGCACAGTAAATATGGGTGGTCCAATTAAATTGAGGTGGTCCCCTCAATTAAATGTTAATACCATGGTTGTGCAGATATATATATATATATGCATAGGTTGACCATAAAGTTGGAACAATTTTATCTAATGACTCTTCCATTTGCCCCAGTGCACTCTGTTACTTTCATGCTGGTAACAGGAACATACCTGGAGCATCAGCTATCCATTTTCATTAGTCAGTTCACAGCCTTGGGTGCTGGAACTGAGATTACACAAGTCTGTCAGGCACTTGAAACAAAGTGTGAAAAAAGCAACTTGAATGACTTTATCTTTCCCTATCCTGGAGATGGTTCTGGGAATAAAGAAAAAAAGGGAAAGAAACATACAGAAAGGTATAAAAGCAGATCTCTGTTTCTCTAGAATAAGACAACATCCAGGAACAACCAAGGTCTATCTGCTTTGACAGCAAATGTTCTGAAGGGGCTTGTTTGCTAGCAAAACCAGCATGAGACATTGGGAGATCACCAATGCTGGAACAATGCTGGAACAGCAACGCAATGCTAGATCTGCCTGGAAACCATTTCTGGCTGCCTGCAAAATCTGCCCACTCGTTGTCAATGCCTAAAGAATGAAGGGCCACTTCTCTACCTTAACAGCACCACTACAAGAACACGATGACTTTCCAATATAAGGACAAGGTGTCCTGGTTCATGTAACGTATAGCACTGGCACTGCCTACAAACGTCATCAACAAATTCCAGAGGACAAACAAGAACAGGTCAGTGTGATAACTTCCCAGTACCTACAGGATCTAGAGTATCTGCTATATTGCTTAGGGGACATATGGTCCAAAACAAACCTTTCAGCCCTCTTGTGTCTAATACTACTGTATTATTTAAGAGTGGGGTAAAGTGGGTCCCCCAGTTTGTGTGCAGTTCAACTACAAAACAGAGACACTGAAGTCACTTGCCTTTACTGTTTGCCAGGCCAAACTGACTTAATCATTGTTAGAGAGAGCAAAGAATAACTGCAGGAAAAGACACCATACATGTTGGAATTGGCTTTTGAGCCAGAGCTGCAATCAGCCTGCTGGATCAATAAATTTTAATGTGCAATGAAGCACAAAGGCTTGCAGTGGTTAGAATCTGTCCTTGGGCAGGTCCCTCTTCCCTGCAACCTGTCACCGCTTCTGTCAGCTCAGTGGTTTAGAAGTGCAAGAAACTTTTGCAGCTAAGTCAATATAAGCAAATAGGGACAGTGCATTTCAACCTCACTGCTGTCACCTGTCTTTGTCTCTGAGTAATGGTTAACCAGGGAGGAAGAGACTGCGCACTTCAAGACATGCTCAGTGTTGTAGACAGCCCCAATGGCAACAGCTCATGCTTGATTCCAGCTGAATATTGATTCCAATTGAATCCTGAACAGCAATTGTCAGCCAAGCACATTGTGCCACATTCTCTGCCTGAAAGCCATGCATAAGCCCTGAACCAAAAGAAGGGACACATTGCAGAGGAAGCCACTACGCTGGTATGTCCCCTGGTATTTCAGCAGGAGCCTGACCTCCTCTTCACTTTTCATGTGTGGGTGAAGAAATGACAACAGTAAAGCATGTTCCTTTGCACTTTTGAACAGGAAGAAAACCCTCCTCTGAAACTGCTTTCTGTATTAAGCTATCATAAGAAGGACACTCAAGAAAGGGCATGGAGTGGACAAGGGGTAGACGTGGAGGAAATGCCCGATGAGTCCTCTGCAACACCCATCTAACACAGGAGATAAAAGAGGCCAGGCTGTTCCAGAGACACTGCTGTTTAGCTGATGAGAGAGTGGTGGCAACAAAAAGTCCAGGCGGCTTCTCTGAGACCAAAATAGGTTTTGCTAAGTGTAGCTTGAAATTTCCAGCCCTCAGTGACATTGTTTCCCACTGCTTTTTCCCCCAAGGAGGAGAAAATGATAGCCACATGTCCAGCACGCTTTTCTTCACAGCGGCAGAGTTGTGGCCAAGCCAATGTAATTCTAAGGCCAAAGACTATTTGCATCATCTGTTTTGTATGACCACTGTTTCAGTACCTGCCATTCAAGCCCAGAGGTGTTAAAAAAACCCCAACACTTTAAAGTCCTTCACCACTGAAGCAGAGGGGCACTAAAAATTTGAAACTACCATACTGAACTTCTTCAGTGGAGATAGGGTCAATTCTGCCCCTTTAACATTCTCAGGTTTGGGGCACCAATGTCAGGCTTCAGTTTTAGTCTGGAGTGGGTAATGAAGTCACTGGAAAGCCTACTCTGCTTTCCCTGAGCCTGCTGTGAGAAGGAGGAGGAGGGAGGGGGGAGTTCAGCTGTTAAACATTTAATGACACTGTCTCCAGAGGGCTAGTGTGTCCGGGGTGGTACAGGGACACTAGTCTGGCTCCTTCCTTTTTGGCACTACAGCGCTTGTTTTCCTTATGCCCGTGTATGCAAACAGGACCTTTGGTAATGGCTCAAGAGGAGACAATCTGCTCCAGACAGGGAAGAAGGCAGAGCCTGCAGACAGTAACAAGATCCCCCAAATGTGGAATCAAGACGGTAAGCATCTGTTCTAGTTTTAGAGTCTTGCACCATGTGGGTACCAAAAATACAGCTTGTGTGTGTCCTTTGGTCACATCATTATAGGAGACAGCATTGCCCCAAAGCTGCTTACCAGCACAACCTTGATGGAGGATCTTAGATGCCCTACTCTTAGAAGTGCTATTTGTTTTCTCTCCAAATGACAGCAACTCACTATTTTTAGAGCTCATCTCATGTCTGCGTGGCATTTCCCTTGGGCCTTACCCTTGTTTTACAGTGTTGGTGCCAGCTCTCACGAAGCGTTTTTTTTTGGTGCCAGAGGGGCTGATGCCAAGTCTGTCTGTCTTGATGCCAAAATGGCAGCTGGCTTTATTGTTGAGACAGGATTTGCCAAAGCTAACAGCACTAGTGCTGGGGTGACTAGCACTGATTTTAAGGTTTTCTTCTTCCTTACTTTTCTATCATGGAATAATGCTGCTACAAATGACCTTCTGGGGTCCTAGGGATGGATTTTTCATCAGAGTCTAAGGTAACAGGCAATTATACAGCAGACCGTCTTAGAGGTCCTCAAAGAAAAGAATACTTATGTACATCGAACAATCATCTGGGATGCAGCACTACTTCTGCTAGGCCGAACTACACAGGACCAAGCCCTGCTGCAGGTCAGGCAGGGCTTGATCTCTCCCAGCCTGCAAATGCATTCAAAAAGAACCCACCAAAACCAGAGAACTCACTTAAGATAGGGGTTAAATGACATTTCATCACCAAGATATACCTAAGAAGTCTGGAGCCTGAGAAGATGGTCACGGATCAGCCAAATTGCATCACATCCCCCTGAATAAGAAGACAAAACCAAAGAGAGGTCATGGGTTTTGCCCCTTCTGCACTCTCACAAGCTCCACTTGTGAAATGCTACTACTAAGATAAAATTCAGTCTCACACAAGGCACAGGATGTTGACCATGGGAAACACCCATAGAGATGTTAATAGATAGCACATGTGACAGATGCATGTAATTTAAAGTGATGATATCCCTGCAAATTAGGAAGTATTTTGATGTTAACCTCTACTACTTTTCTTACAAACCTAAACCCCACACTTTGTTCAGAAACAGTGGTGTCAAATGGGCATCGGATTGCCTAAAGAAGCTCAGCTCTTTCTTCAGGAACCAAGCAGTTAGTTAACCTGACAAGAGGTAGACAATTGGTTAAAATGGCTTTCTTATCATGTAAGACTGCCAGGGTATCCATTATACATACAGCCTGGTCAGATCTTTCTGAAGTTCATTGGTCTTTTCCGAGCTTACGTTTACCCCTTGAACAAATTTATAAAAGCCTCCCAAAATCCCTGCAGTCTTGTTTTCCTCAGCTCTTTTTACAAGAAACACATTCTTTTATTGAGTTCTGAGAATTAAGTTTCTGTTTCCAGCAGAGCACCACTTCTATATGGCCTGTATCATTCTTGAGAGGAACAGATATTCTGGGAAATCCTTTGGGGAGGGTAGGGGGGAAGACATCAGCAGCTGCCTCTTTCCAAGCACTCCACTGAATATTATGGTTTGATAATGTTACACAGCAGAGCAGTACCATGTAAGTTATGCTGAGGCAAAGAAACATCCTCAAACTGCCCTATACACATACAGTCTCAAGCACTTTCCTACTATTATTATGTCTGGACTTCACACTCCAGGTCCTGCCGTGACACCTGCATCCCCATCAACAGGTGAGTGCTGGGTTGCACAGATTACCTGGTTTGCGGTACACAAATCACAAACAACTGGTTTAACCAAGTCTTCTTCCCCTTAGAAAATACACATGGATCACAATATGGTACTCCTAAAATTAAAAGTCTGTCAGTTAACCCAATGGGCTGTGCAATACCTACAGTTTTACAGGATTTCTGTTATCTAGCAGACAAGTAAACTCACCTGAACTGCTGCTACATGTAGGCTGAGACTCAGAGTTTGTGGTTAGGGACTGGCACAAATAAGAGGAAAGCCCTTCCATATGGCATGGTCTGACTAGTAAAAAGACAGGAAGACTTCCAAAATGAAGAACACTAAAAATCACGTACATGTATCTTCATACATCCAAAGCAAAGAATTAAAGGAAACCACAAGTTTAAGTATTAAGAAAGCTCAATACCACAAGCATTTAAAAGATCACAGCACAACAGTATTAAAGACATCACTTTTAAATCACTAGGAAAAAACTCTGAGAGCTATCAGATCTTAACCTCTATGGTTAAAAACTTCTTTACACATGCAACTTTAGGGAAAAACCACTTCAGAAAACCTCATCTTAAACACAAGCTCATCTTTTCTAACTTGAATTACTGTGTTGCTTCCAAGTACTTGGAAGAAAAACATGAACTTATCTCTATTTTGAAATGATGAGTACATAAGAATAAGGAATAAACAAACCAGCACAGCATATGGTTAAGTGCAGTTTCAAGCTGAATTTACCCATGTCTGTGAAACAACAGTAAATATCAAAACTTTAAAGCCTAATCTCTCCCCTGTTGTAGTACTGGTTCTACTTTGGCCCACGTATTTACCAGGAAGATAAGAAAAGCTCCCCAAAAGGCCACATACTTTGTTACTCTGCCAGCTGGAAAGGAGAGCTTTTGGGATTGTCTTGAACAGGAGAGCCCTCAGGAAGCATGATCTACATAAAGCAGAGAGCTCACAGAGTTAGGCTTCCAGGTACAAATAAAGCTGGTTCTACCCAAGCATAGAGGGCAAAATATTCAATGCCTCCCCTCACCAGCTCCTGCATGCTGCTGTATTTTCCTTCTCTGCAGCTATTTTCCTTAACTGTAAAACGGGGAGCATGCCAGAAAGTTGTTTGAGAGATTACAACCATTGGACTCTAAATACAACTAATTATTATTCTTTCTATGCCTAGCAGAACTGCCACCAGTTACCCAAATATTTCCTGTTGGGCTCAGCTCATCTAGAGGCCACCCCTGGGACAGCCAGCAGTTATGTAAGGAACAGGCGGCTGGGAGGAAGCAATGTCCGAGTCTCATGTTTCAGCATCAGCTGTGACATTACGCAGTTTGCACTTTCCTTAAGAATTAAAAGCACTGGTGGCACCTAGAATCATAGCCAGTTTCTAAATTTCAGCGATGTACCTGCAGCCTAGGCGGTTTTGCTGTGCCAAAGGCCAAAGGTACAAACTTTCAACACCGTGCTGTCCCACTCCCCTACCTCTGTGGTATCTGTAGGGTTTATCTCTTAGGTATATGGGCAACGTGGGCTCCCCTTATGTGCATAAGCATGCTTTATTTCATATAGTTCTGTGCCAAATAATTAAAAACTCATTTCAGCTTTATCTTGGGAAAAAATGTTGATCACTATAACCTGCCTTTATGCATATGATCTTATCCCAACTGCTATAATTTCCATTAATGCTTGTTATTCCACTGGCAGATAAAGAAAGAATACTAGAGCAAACACTCCCCTGGCTGTAGCAGGGCTGAAGGAGGACAGGGTGACCCACACTGCTTTACCTCTTCCACACATTTCTCTGCAGCAAGGTTGCAGGCTGCAGAAGAGAGAGGCAGCTACGAGCCTGTTTTCTCCTTGCTGAAATCTGGCTTCCAGACATGCATTTGCTCTAGACCACAATACCAGTGGCCTCTTACTCCTGCAACTGTTGTTTTCTTTTAAATTCTCCCATAGCACAAACCAAATGGTCCATACACATCTGTGTAAAAAAATCAAAACAATACAAAACCTGACTGAGGTCCTACCTTTTTACAGGAAGGTAACTGGCGCTAATTAGCATGACTAAAATAGAACAGTAAATCTTAAAAACAAAACAAACCCCCACACACACTGTTGGAAGTCAGTTATTTTCTTCAAAAGCTGAACAACATACATCATCCTCAGCACTCAGAAAGCTCAAAGACCTGTGGGTGACAGTTGAATGAAGAAACTCTAAAGGCAAGGAAATATTTTCAGTTTTTAGAAATAATTCTGACACATTGTAGGCTTCTACAGTAGTGTTTTTCCCCTGAAGCAAGTAGTTTGGGGAGGTTTAATTCCTTTGCAAATCCACTACCAACCCTCCTTTCCTGGAAACAAGTGAGAAAACTACCCACCAACTTCACTGCAGAAACCAAACCTGCACCTTGTAAAGTCATCGGACCGCTGAAAGTGGTATCTTCTATTTAAGAATACATAAAGAACATAGGGATGGACAGCAACATTTGTGAGCACAATTTCATTATGGATTTAATTACATACTGGCCATCAGACTGGCCTCCTTTCAGCAGTTGTTCCTTAACACAGGCTTTAAACGTCAGGGCTGTTCGAAAATGAAAGGTGCAAAACCAGAGGCACCAGGCTGAAAGGCTTCTCAAGAAGTCACCCTGCTAAACTGCTCTGGGAATTATTTGCTGCACCTGAAGCATCAACATTTCTCTAACCTGTTTTTAAAATGACTGCAATCACTAGTGTTCCCACTGCCTCAACAGGCAATGTGCTCCTGTGCTCAATGCTCTTTAAAAACTAGGATGTTCTTTCCCATTAATTCAGACCTTAGTGCACAATAAGGCAGTAATTTCTTCTTCTCCACTAAAAGCAAGACAACTGGTCACAGTCATCTTCTTAAACTTAGCTCATCTGGAAAATTGTCCCGTTCCTCTATAAGCTGCTTTCAGAAGACACAAGAAGGGTTTTTTTTTTGTAGAGTACAAGGATTAAATCATAGGTTTACTGCTTTTCAGTTTTCAGCCTGCAACTTAAACCCATCTTAAAATGTGGGATCCAAAATGGTGTGCATCACTTACTAGCATGGAGTATTACGAAATACCTGTGTAGGACACTTCTGTTACTACATCATTAAAGATTTGGTGGGGTTTTTGCAACAACTGCACTCAGTTTCTGATACATCCCAAAATCCCGGACTCCCCTCTATTTGACTTCCTCCATCCAATAAGTACTCTGCACTTTTCCCCTCAGGAAAAGTGAAATAGGCTTCAAACTATTTCTTCAGATTGTGCTCTTCTCTTAAAAAGCACACACAGCCCTCCATCTGCATCTCACGTGCTGCTTCTTTGTATCCCAAACTGTTGGCACAGTGGCAGAACAAACCCCTCCAGGACCCCTGTCACCACCACAGACTACTCCTTAGCATATATTCCAGTCACTTAGCAAACCCACTGCATTACTATTTAATCCTGAGCACAGAACCCTACTCAGGATCCCATAAACAATGTGCTTCCTCTCTCAGGTTGGGCTGTAAAACGTCCATTGAATCAACCAAATTCATTTTTTGTCCCCCCGTGAGGTTGTTCCTGACACATCCACACTGCTCATTTCCTGTTGCCTTAGAGATGCTTACAAAGCTTTCAGGGACTTGTTCCAGTATTTTTACTAGAGACTGAAGCACCTCACAATTTTATAACTTTTTCTACCTTATTATTTTCCTTTAACTTGACCCTTTGACATTTAGTATTCATTTTAATGTGTGTACAATTACAACCAGGAGTTTGTGCGTTTTCTGGGTTGGTTTTTTTTTTCCCCTTGAGAATTGAAAGAGCAGCAAACCCTTTAGTCTATATATCAGTTAGTGAGTTACTGTTTAGTCACTTCCCTCATTAAATTTTATATCAATCTTTTTTTTTTTTAGATCTAACATTGTATTTGCAGAGCCTTTTCTAAAGCCTTTGTGTGTTCCTTGCTAGCTGTGATACAATTCTTACACCAACGGTGAACTATACAAACAGTAGAATCTTTACTGTCCCTTCAGTTTTAGACAACTGAATTTAGTAGATGGTTTTAACATCAGCAAAAAATAACGAAGATGATAATAAATGTCAAGATCCCTTTAAAATGCAGGTCTGGCATGAGAAATAAAAATGTTAAGACTTTTTAAAACATATACTCCATTTGTGGAAAGAATTCAGCATAAACTGACAGCATGACATTATTTTTCAGACTGTCAGCACACAGCAGACTATTTATTGAAGTCTGAGCTCACACTGAGTTGAAGTCACCGTGAAGAAAAACAAGTGACCATCAAAAATGTCCCCAAATTCTTGGGAAATTCAAAGCAAAGTTTCAATCAAAAAAGCTAAAACATCTTTTGTAAATGTAGGGGGGGGAAATTTGAAATGGAACTTGTACATGTCAAAGCAAGCCAGCAGAACCAGTGGTTCTGTGTCCATCACGCACCAAAAGAGAACCTCGCAGATGCTTGAAGGATTCAATTTGGAAACTGGATCAGTAACAGAGGTGAATCAAGCAGCTTTGCTATCTGATGAAGCATGCTGGACAAGGTTTAGTTCTCTAGTATGTCATTAGTATATGCTCAAGCTGTGTAGTTAAACTCTTTGAGCTATTATTATGCCTTATAGTTGTGTATCTCTCTGAACAGCTGAGTCTGTATTTCTCCTTTCAAGGCAGGCTGGAGGAAGCACAACCCTGCTGCTTCCTCGTTAGCGTAAAGTACTGCTGTCAAACTGTCTGCATCTAGCTTTCAAACTATGCTGAGGGATAACCAGACCTCCAAAAACTCAGCAAACATATGGAAAATGCTCCTTCCTAAGCTCCTTAGAGCAAACAGATGCACCAGGGGCTCTTACAGTCTATAAACTGCAACTGTCTCACAAAGTGTCTGCTGCCTACAGCAGCTCTTCTCTGGTTCTCATTCAGGTCCTCCACTTTTTGCCTCTCATCTCATCTAGACGAGCTAGAAGAAATCTCATTGCACACAAATGCTACTGATGTCCCTTCTGAGTTGCACCCTCAGGTATGAGAAACACCACTTAAGTCAGGGGTTTCACAGAGAGCCCAGATCTTGCTGTAACGTGGTAAGTCTGCCACAGCCATCCTGCCACGTCTATAAATCCCAGTATTTTGCAACTTAAGAGGAATCTGAAATAAGTTTCATTTCTAAAGGACCAGCTGGTGGTCTAGAGGTTTTTTATTTTTTTCAGAGTGGTGCCCTAGGTTGGTTGACCACACAAGCAAAGAGCACAGGCATATGCTGTAAATGTCAAGTATTCAGTAAAGGCAATAAATGCTAATGCCAGAACAAAAGACAAGGCCATTTTCACAAATACAACAGTTTCCCCCCACCCCAGTTTTACATGGATTGTGCCTAGCACAAAACCGACACTTCTTCACAGTAGAGCCAGATTTATTCTTTGCAAAAAGTTACATGGTGGGCCAAATTTCTCAGAGATACTCTGACGTCTTCAAGAAAGGTCAAGAACTTCTCCCCCTTAAGATTTACTGAAATGAAAGAACTCCTCTCTCTATTCAGTAGCACAGATTTAGGCAGTCTGTCAAGATCAGAACACTTCTGCCAGGTCTCTTCCCAACACAGCCCAGGACTCAAAAGCATTCTTAAATATGAAGGTTCATATGAACTTACCAAAGCAGAGTCAGAAAGATTTTCCAATCACAATCTACATCTCATCCAGGAAAAATAAAAAAATCTGACAGCTAAAAGAAAGGGCACTATCCAGTAAATTCTCCCCTATAAACACTCTGAGAGCTGCATCACAATTTGTTTTGCAATAATTTCTTCATGAGACTGTTGATCTTTAGTGATCTAGGAAGTTGTGGATAAACCTCAAGAACTGAGAATGTTTTTGGTACATATTCTCATTTCTCCCCAGGGAATCTTGATCTTCAGAAGGATATTAACATGAAGCATGTAAAATATTTTGTGGACTGTTTATAATCTAATGACTCCAAATTTAACCTTAAATGCCATTCTACAAGAAGTTAGCCATGTTCAGCAATTCAAGCAGGAGGAGAATGCTAGAGCCTCTCAGGCAAACCACTTTATCGGCCTTCCTTTAGCTTTGTTCAAGCAATTTCACATAATACACTTATGCTGATACCAGCAAAATCTGCTCAGAATCAAGCTGACATACAACTCACAGCTGCATTATTAACTAGTAAAATAACTGCAAGTATTTGTGTTTGGCAATGTCTGTTCACACATACAGCCATATCTGAAAAGTAATGCTTAAGAACTGAAGTGAGATTAAGAATTAAAACTTGTGTTTTTCTGGGAAATATATTTTGAAAGAAATACCCTAATCCTTCACTAAAAGACAAATGTGAAAAGCATACAGTTCCTTTTGGGTACACTTATTGTAAATCAAGTCACCTTTCTGGAAACTCAGTATGTATTTGCTAAATGAAACAAAACACCTCTTATGGCTTCATAATTAGACTTTAAAAAAGCCAAATGCTACAGGAGTTAAGGTTTTCTTCACAATGTTAGTTTATCCAGTTATACATCCTGCAGGCTAAAAAAAAAATATTTAAGGAGGAAAGCATGTTATGATCTGTGAAGTTAATATTTATGTTAAAAATAAGCATGGAAAAATCTAGCTGTTTGCTTTCCAGAAGCCACTATTTGGTCTCTTCTATTTTTCAAATTAGAAGAGGCCTTTGCAGAATTATAAATAAAACACTGAAAGCTCCATGTGACTTTCCCATATGTAGTTTTTCAACAGCCAAGTGATTTCCCCTATCCCATACCCACTGTTTGCATACCAAGGCAGTGTTTGCCAAGTTTCAAGTAGAGAATTTTTAAGCCAAATTTGTAAAACCAAGGAGATAAAGATTTTGCTAATATCCTTTAATCAGACTCAAAAATATCAACAAAAGAAGAGTTAAACTGTGGAGAGAAACAAGACCATAAAAAGAAAGATCATANNNTTTGCCATCAATTTACAAGGAATGTCATATTGTCAGTACAGAAGATGTGGGAAATTGTGAGAATGCCAACGTTAGCTTCTCTGAGTTTGAGAGTAGTGTATGTAGCCATCCCACTTCTGCACATGTTCCGAGACAGAAAATACTCTTTACTCATTAAACAAACAAGCAGACCTAATCTGAAAAGTGGAAGAGTTAAGAGAACATCTCAGTTTTATTCCTCCAGGGCTACTGGCAGATGAAGCAGACAGGAGGATTTTCCCGTCTGCTGCTTTCCTGGTTGCATTCATTCCTACTACAGTATCCAAATATCTGAAAGCCCAACATCTGAATGCAACTGAATGGCTCCCATGCTACACATCACTTCCAAAAAAACTGAAACCAGGCGTCCAGCTTTCTGAAGGGTGGGATGCGTGGTTGCATCTACAAGGGGCAATGCAGGAGGTAATTCTTAGCCAAGAGGAGACAGCAGGGCAAGGCTGAAGCACTCACACTGGGACAACAGAAAGGACTGCCTGCCAGGAGAAACCAGAGGATAAAGTACAGGAGTGGGCTTCACCTGAGTAATTAGGACAGCCCAACAAGGAAGACAAGAAAGTCACCTGCCACATAACAGTAAGACTGCCATGTTAGACTGAATGCCCCAAAGCAGAAGTCAGAGATGTGCTCGTCCTAGGACACCAAAGTATCTCTTACCCAGTCTGAGCTGTAGCACAACATTCATTGCTACTGACCTCACTTTTCCCCTTGGATGACGAACACACCCATGGTACTATCTTGATCAATATAATCAAAAGATCCTCACTGCAAGCAGCAGTTCAGTAAAGCACACCTGGCAGCATGACAAAAACCTGCACAGGGATACCTTGAAATTCTCATGTTCGATTTGACCAATGAGAATCTTACCAATATCTAAATACTCCCTAGTATACCAGGAGTGGAGGAGCCATGGCTGTGGGCTGGTGACAACCTGCAGCTTCATTCCACGTGGTCTACAGTCTGCGTGAGGAAAGCCTACCACCAAGAGTTTCATTAGACACTGAACACACACCAAAGGGGTTTGAAAAGCCTGCTCAACTCTCATGAAAGGTGTTCTCTGGTCCTACTTAGAGCCTGAAAAGCAAGGGGAAAGAGGTTCTGTCTTAATTGTTTCCAGTCTTGTTCAGCCGTGCTCAATGCGTGCATCCCTCCTAAGTTTATGGTTACTTCCTGTTGACAAATGCGTCGTTATGCTTTTTCATCCATTTTCAGAAAGACAATACATTTTTTAACATTAGCCAGGTTTTTTGCAAGACAGATTACGGCCTTTATATACCATGGAATTGGGACTCCATATAACTTGTGATCCATTCTCAAACTGTACTGGACTTAATATTTGGCAAAGTCACTGTCTTCTATTCTTTTATTTTCCATCAGCAGAATAAGAATATATTTTACCATATCAGAAATGAAGTTGAGAGTCATTTATAGATAACATCTATTACTTTGCACTATGCAAAAGATTTGACATGTTTCTTCATGCTAGTTCAGTGTATTCATGTTTGTATATATATTGAAAAAAATCAGAATTTATACTTAAGTAAAAGATCACAGGTTTCAGAAATGGACGTCCCATGATTTAGTTATTTGCTTGTAATGAGGGAAAACCAATACAAAGTTATCCCATTTGTGAAAACTAGCAACTGGTGATGACAACCGTATTTTTAGGGCCAACCTTCAGAGAATTATCAGTAAAAAAGTGACACCTTCCTTTCATTTAACCCTGTCCTTTTTTAATATATATTAAAAAAAAAAATCACCACAGTAACTATATTTTCTTTTACTCTTCCACAACAAGAAGACTAAAAGCATAATTCCCTCTCATAATTGCCTGTAAAGGAGGATTTCATTGTTAACTATATTAAGTAAACACCAGATTTAAATTTTCCCTTGCAACATGCCAATCTTGTCATGACTCAGCTTTAAAAAAAAAAAAACAACCAAAACAAAACAGGTTTCCTTGCTGTTCAGTAACTCTTTTCTCTTTTAGTCTCCAGCAAAAAGATGGATAATTTAGAAAGATTCGTAGGCATGCACCATTTCTGACTGAAGTCACAGCTACAAGCCAAAATGCAAATTGGACTTAAAATCCACGCAGAAATCATTTAGTGGTTGGTATTCCTTTGCTAAGCCAGAACTTTAATATTGCCTTTATAAAGTAAATCAGCATCAGAAGAGAGGCAGAAATATGAACTCAATGCTTCTGACATACTTCAATGTAACAGAATATTCTAAGTTGGAAGTCATAAATATATTGCAAACAGCCTCTGAGATAGCCAGCAAAATGGTAGCAATAAGCAGCATTAGGAATTAAAATGAACAATCTCATAATTTCTCCCAAAGTGCCAAGAACTTAGACCTCCACATCACTAAAGACTTTACAGAGTATACACATACAAAAATATATTTTTAAGACCCACAGGACTGGAATCCCCATCACAAAGTGCCACAGTGGTAACTCAAGCTTTGCAGGCAGGTGTTTTTTTCCCCATGTCATTAAATACGTTGGGTTTCTTTTTTTTTTTTTCCTGTCTCCACACCTCACAACCCACTTTTTGTGCCTCCAAATACAGACAAAAGTCACCAGTGATCTCCCAAGGCGCAAGATGCATGGGAAGCTATGCAACAGCCTTTGGGGCAAGGAAGCCAGCTCAGACCCTCATTTCTCAACTCAGGAGCACAAAGAAAGAGAACACTGGTACCAGCTTTCACATCTCAATGTCTCTGCTAACAGACTCTTAACAACCAGGACACTAGAATTCATACTTCAGCACCTTCAACTTCTTTCCTCAAGGACTCCAGAGCTATTGATTCCTGATACAGTGCCAAGCTGGTCCCTGAAACAAGCCAGAGAGTGCTCAGGAAACACTCGGGAAAAGGTCGGAAGCAAGAGGCGGTTGCAGGCAGATCCCAGCACGCAAGAGGTCAACAGGGATTAGCAAGGCTTTCCACATCCCAACATGTATCAGAGAGATTGCAAGGATTTCCCAACTTCAGAATAACAAATTGACAAGGAAGAACCGTGAAGCTGTGAAAGTCTGTGCGGCTGAACTGAACCTGATTTCAGGCTCTCTACAGAGTGGGGAACATACAGTCCAATGAGTTAATATCAGTGCTTAGCTTCACTCTAAACTGAAGTCCACACTTCTTGACCAGAAACCCAAGATTAGAGGTCAGATTTAGAAGTGAAGCTTTACACAAGGTTCCTGTATGCTAGAATGCTAGAAGAAACAAGAAAAAAGTAAAAAAAAAAACAGCCAACCAACCATCATTCTTTAGAAAAGCAGCTACCTGGAAGAATCAGAAGTATTTAATCCCAAAGTGTTTCACTTACCATTTGAAACACTCTCACATTGCACTTCCAATTTCAAAATCTCCCTTCCCTTCAAAGTGAAGTCCTCCTATACTTTCTTCATAGGCTCTTGCAACTCAAAAGTTATAGGAAAGCATACCAAAAATACCAGACTCAACTAATGCATACACTGCTCTGCTAGGTGAGGTCACCTTTCTGCATTACATTTTATGCAGCACGCTCCCCTGGGAAGATGCTACCTTTACTCCTTCTAAAGCACCATGTATGCTGACAAGCATATACAGATAGTAACACAAGTCAAACAGGATTTTCTGCTATAGAAAAACCGGCTTCTAGTCTTTATCCTCCACTTGAACCCATAAAGCCGAGTAGCAAATTCTCTGGGTTTAGTTTAAGCAACTAAACATTATTCCTGGTGAAAGAGAAGTTAGCAGTGTAAAAATGCCCGTTATAACTTTGGACTAGATTTGAACTGGTGACCTAATAATATGACACTATAGGGCTTTAACTACCTGTGATCACAGAGATTTGCATCAGCAAATAATTAAATCCCAGGAGATGATACTTCCTGGAAAGAAAAAATGTTAGATAAATGAAATTGTTAGAAACAAAGGATTTTAGATTTCTGCCATTTTAACAAGCAAGAAAATATAAAGGATAGTCACCAGATTCCTATGAGGTTCTGCACAATCCTTGTATTACAAGTGCACAACACACAACTCTGTACCAAAAGCCAGTACTTGAAAAGCTCTGCACTCACTACTGGAATGTGGTAAACACAGCAAGTCCAAAGAGTCTCCCTCACTGTTTTAGAAATACACTAAAAATCAAAGATACATTTTGTATTGAAATGCACAAATAACTCCACTTTGAGTCAATGTATTACAAATTAAGATTTTCACAATCTGTTCAGCTGCATCATACCAAATACGGAGAGCTTGGCATCATAACATCTACCCTACCAGAACTGTTGAGGCTCTTTGCAATCCATGAGCCTTGCGTCAATGTCCTGGTGCTATGCCTGCAAAGGTAGGACCAAGTCCCAAGGAGGCAAGCACATTTCTCACCTGGTTTCAAAGAGGCATCAGCTGAAAGCACGCATCAAATTTCCTCTTGAAGTCAAGCATTCTCTAATATTTTATTAGGTTGTAAAAATATTCACAATGCCAAGGAGGCAGATAGAGCCAAAATCACCACTAACAATTCCCATCAGAGGTTAGATCCTATTTAACATTTTTAAAGAAGTACTCCATATGCGCAGGTGCTCCATTTCATTGGAGAGTCTCCACACAAAGAAATCTCATGATCAATAGTCACCTTTAATCTCTTTATCTTTATCTCTTTAATCTAATGAAAAATAATACTCCCTTAAATAGCCATCAGCCCCTCTCCCTGCACACATAAGTAAACTCAGCCACAACTGTGACCAATCCTACAAAAAGGCTCTTGAGAAAAAGCATCTGTACAAACAGCTATCCTGCCGGGTGGATGTGACTCCTTTTGTTGGATTTGATTTGAAGCTAATGATGTACTTCAGATGCCCTGCACTCATTCAACCACCCTGAACATACCAGCCAAAAATCTTATGCCATCCACATGAAGACAGTCACGTTCTCCAGTTTGCATCCAAGAAGTGTGCAGTTTAGGGCTTGCCAAGAAAAGTTGCTTATCATAGTTAATTTTAACAATATCATGCATAGCACTAAAATAGCTTTGCAAAAGGAAAGAAACGTGTAATATAAATTACAAAGGCAGGTGATAAATCTTCAAAAGGCATCCAAAAAGATCACAATAAAGGGTCATCAGCCTAGTTTCATAAACATGCTTCTGATTAACCCTTTTGCAGCTTCAAAAAGATATGATCTCTGTTGTTGCTAAGCATGTCAGCCAGAGCTTGCCAAAGAAAGCATGAGCAAGCAGCTTCAAAGGCAGAATGACGTACCTATAACAGTAAACCCTAATCCTCGGTGTGGAAACCACGCAACTGAACTTAGTCATAGAAAATAGGATTAGAAATTCTAAAACAAAACAAGGGGTTGAAGGAATTCACATTCATCCCAAGACCGCGCTGAAAATATTGAGCAACATTTAAATAACAACTGTTGTCAGGGCTGATAAAGAGGAGAGTAAAACTTAACAGCTTGCACAGGAAACTTTTACTGGATGGAGATTAGGAAGAGAGTATCCAGGTCAGCCTCAAATCTTACACAATGACCCTGGATGGTGGCTTGGCAAAGAGCAGAGGTGCCAGAGAGCACACAGCCATCACCCCTAGAAATTCAAGTGCATGGACCCCTAGCAAAATGTTCCTGTGATTTGACCAGAGGAAAGGTGGCATGGATGGAAGCAGACAGTGCTCTGACAGAGTGATTGCTCATGTGCCATGTGCAGGGGCAAGAGGGAGAGTGTCTGGGAAGCGGTTTGGGCATTACTCCTTCCACATAATGTTACGCAAATTCAGGTACACAAGAACATTGCAACTGCTCAAGTAACCATCTTCACTAGCATCATATAAAGCACATGGCAGAAATTCAGAGGCAGTTCTCCAAGGAGACAGTTAATGTGACTTTCTGAAGTTCCCCACTTTTCTTGCACTGTGACTTCCTGGACAACAGGATCACATATTTTCCAATGACCAGACCTAACCCAAATTAGATGTTTTACACAGCCCACGTGAAATTCAGGTTTTGATGAATATGTGTTTTCATTTTAGAACAAGAGCTGACTTTCTAACTCAAGACAACCTTTCAAAAATAAACCATATCTGCAAGTAGGGTCAGGATCCCTAGAGAGATCCTAAACTAACAATTAGTGTAAGTGAGCTTTCCTGGCATTCTCACTGCCAAAGAAGCTTCATTAGCAAGTACCAAGTATTCAACTCCTGATCACTTCAACAGATAGAATAAAGAGAACACAAAGACTTGCATCAGGAAAAGGGGGTGGCAGGAACAAGGAAGACAAGCAAGGAGAGAAAAGAATACCTTGAGAAAAAAAATGCAGGCCGTCATGATCTAAGTGCTGATGAAATGTGCTCCCGATGGATATGGAAATGGAATGACCGTAAGGTACAAGCCCACAGTCTGCTGACAGAGAGCATATTCTCCCTTTGATCATTGTCTGGTGTCAATGGAAACCCACTGGGGCTTGAAGAGATATCAAGTCCTGGAGAGATGAATATCTAACCTAGTACACAGACCATGAATGGAAGAAGTAGTGAGTTTCCACCCCTCCTCCCAGGCCCGGGACTATCACTTCCATTTAACGAAGTCTGAGTGGTCATATTTCAGTGACCTCCCTCTGCTTTCTGCCCAGGCATCAGGCTCTTCTTTCCCTTAGAAAGGCCCCCATGCCTCCCTGTCACCAAAACAAAAAGGAAACAGAACAAGATAGATCGATTCTAGGTGCCACAGTTTACATGCAGTTTTTCATGCCAAGCAGTACAGCACAGGGCTGTCCAAATTCAAGGGCAAGAGCAGAATGAATGCCTTATTATCTTTCATCTACCACTAATACTGCCATGTAAGTCTTCTCTCCCTCGCAGCCTCACAGATTCCAGTAGAGCCCTGCAGAAGAGTGACCTTGCAGCAACGACAAACTGTACAATATTACCAGGTAGCTCCTTAACCAAAGCTTGTGAGTTTTGAGTGGATAAGTCTGGAAAGTGCTTCTCTTGAGTCTCTGCAGGGAAAAGCACAAAGACACTCAAGGATCACCCTGTAGAGCCCCTCTGAAACCTACAAAGGTAACCAGACTGGCTCATGGACACAGCAAAACCATGCAAAGATACAGCTTCCACCAGCAGCAGGATCCTGATCAACTAGCAGAGTCTCTTCGCCATACTTGGGACAAAAAAAAAGGGCATTTCATACTCTGCTCAATCTCTTGAAAGATGAAAGCAAAGAGGGGTGTTTGGGGTTTTTTTATTTACTTGCTTAGAAGTTCAGGGGAGAGGAAGAAACCTCTTAGCTTGCTTTCTGTATTTAGGCAGAGACTTTTTCAATATTTCCACTGTTACAAAATAGAAGACAGAAAAAAACAAATCTACTTTGACTACACAGAAGTGCCAAACGGGAAAAAAACCCCAAGCACAAAAGCTTGTATAAATACATGCAAGTCCCTAAAAACAGATGCACCTATCAAAGCATTGTTTAAAGTTTGCCCAAGAGTCTAACTGACTCTCTGTACTTACTATTAAGAACAATTTTACTCAAAGTAAGAACCAGGATTGAAACCAAGTAAGAAATAATGAACTTTGTTTTAATTGGTTTGCGAGAAACTCAATTTGCAAATGCTACCCTTAGCCAGCTATTGAATATACAATTTGATAGAGCCCAGAAGGCACTGTGATGAGTGACTTAAGTGGAGGCACCCTCCACCCACCAACATTCTTGCTGAATGAATGTGAAATCTGCAAGAATTGCTTTTATTTATCTTACTAAAAGCATTTCTTGGAAGGGCTGGAAAAATTTATTTCAGATGGATTTTTCAGCTGAGAACTAAGTTGTATTTATTATAATTATGCACTCTCCAGTGTGGCCTGCCTTGCTGAGAAAGAACATTAAATTCAGCTGTGCACAAACTCACGGAAGTGACCTTTTGAATGAAAATGCAGCAGCAAGAGAGCTGTGGAGCATTCTCACTAAATAATAACCTACTGTCTGTGACTTGCAGATTAGTGCTCAGACCACTGTTTTCAGCTGCTACTTAAATGGGCACAAGTCCACATGAGGTCAATCTGCTGCGAATAAAATGTTTGCTGCAGACTACAATATGGGGAACTGTACTTGGGAAACTATTCCCAGTCTCCAGTCCAGCATGGTTTTATGAACTTTTATTAACAGTCATGCAACAGCATAACGTTGCAAGGCATTTTAAAGAGGTCTTCTCTGCAGGTCTTCCACTATCTCATTTAAATAAGAGGATCACAGGTGTTACTAACACAAACTGAACAAGCTCTCACTTCAATGAGAGCAGCAAATGCAAGGATAAACACCCACCATCCACACAGAAGTACCCTGCTCCCTCTTTGCAGAAGGGCTTGAGGATTACCTGAAAGGCTTCTGCTGTATAGAAAGCCCAAAAGCTTGGGCATAGAGGCAGGTCAGCACTAAAGAGCTAGGAAGTCAAACTAGAGGGTTCATCACCTCAATGAAAGGTGCAATGTAAATAGCAAGAGATGCAAGACATTGGAAATGGGGGATGTCTTTTTAGTGTGTAAATAGAGAAAGTCCTCCTTAGACACATCAGATCATGTTGGTCTTTGGAGAAAGGCTGGGTTTTACAAGAAGTATCCCATCCTGTAAAGAACTTAGATGTCTAAGCCTTCCCAGCAGCTGGGTTGCTGGCTGCCAAAGAAAGCAAGGCAAGCTTGCATGCTGACATCCACATCTCAGGGGCAATTAGAAGCCACTCACTCTGCCTGCCCAGCCCAACACCATCCTGCAATGGACAGGACCTGCTGGCAACCTGCTCTGGGCTCCTCTGTCCTTCACTTCCCAAAAGTATGCATGGCAGACCTTTGTGGTTCATGGCCATCCAAAGATTTTGGTATGCAGGTCAAAGATCTCAAAGAGAGACTACCCTGTTCCAAGCATCTGAACATTTTTCAAGCAAAAATGAAGCTATCAAAACAGTTTGCACTGCCAGTTTGCGTTCTGTGCTCCCTTTTCAAATTCTGTGTTTGCATTTCAACAAGCTCACTCATCTCACAGCTCTATTCCCAAGTCTGCATCTCTCTGTTCTGTTGCCTCCAAAGAGGAATACAATACAAGAAACTAAACTTCTTGACTTCACTACAGAACCAATTAACTGAGAGTTGCAAAGAAGGAAAAGCTTTTGCTTGGACTATTTGTTCCTATGCAATAAGCACTGCATATGCAATTTGTGAGGTGCACAAAAGCTTGATCCTCATGTGTCTTCACATGTTGATTATTTACAGTAATGTTTTCCAGACAAATAGAAGAACAGTCCCCACTCAAGTACAGAAGAAGTCAAGAACAATAAAACTGTATCTCAACAATTAGGTAAAGTTTGACCATAGTACTTGAGGGCATTGAAAACCTTTGGACCGAAACTGTGCAGAAGAAAATCAGGAGTTTCTTGGTTAACAATTAGTAATTTAGACCTGAAGACTCTCATCCAGAGCTCCAGCTGAAGAAATTACACAGTATTTATACACCTGGTACCACACAATCTCCCAGTATTTTGATACAACCCCCCCAGTGTCTGTAGTACATTCACTATTTAATGCTCCCATTTTAGATGAGAAAGGTGAAATTACCTTCTTAATATCATGTGGTAATCCAGGATGAGAACTGAAGAGCTCTCACAAAAAGTACTTGTATGTCAACGGAAGGACCCTGGAGTACACTGTGACTTTTAAAAATAATTACTTTCTATAATATTTATAAATACACCCTCAAAAAACACCCACCAACAACTAAATCCAAGGAATTTCCTTTGAAAATTCTTTTTTTTCCCCATGATTCACCTTTGCACTAATTCTTTGGGTTAAGTAAACTATCAAGACACTTCACCCTGAAGAGCCCTCACCACTGCAGAATATGCAAGATGCCCGCTGTCAGGACCAGGAAAAAGCCAACAACCACAGAAGCAATCTAAGACCTGTAAATGAACAAGTTAATGGTTGAACCAGATAAGAGCAGTGGTTTTTAAGCCTATTTCTTTAATTAAAAAGACATTAGTTAAAAGCATAAACAAGTTTTACCTTGCACCCTGTCCTGAAGGAAAGTGCCTTCAGAAGAACTGTTGGCAGGCAGTGCCTGTGCGAGAGAAGAGCTAGTGATAAAAACAGCTCTCATAGCAAGGACGCAAATAAACAAAATCTAGGGTCATTCATTTGAGAGTCTGTCCCAACTTGTAAAATGCCACTAGAACTTAAGGTTTCCAGATCTGTAATATTAACTTTTTCCTGTATAAATAGCATGGTAATGACTACACCAACAGCAGCAGCTCAGCCAGCCTTCAGATTACACTTGCGCAAAGCACACTTTCACGGACACAAATATGCCCTCCATTTGCCTGGTTCAAGATGCAAGTGGCACAGCACCCAGCTGAGCCGCTGTGAATGTCTTGTCTAGTGCCGTTTTCCTCCCCTACAGATGTCTATGTTCTCAAGCCATGCTTACATACATAAATTTAGTCCTGTTTTATTAGGACACTTAATATATTTAATTCCTTGGTAGCTCTTCTAAAATAATTCAGAGTACAATCATAGCAAGAAGAGTTTTGTTTACGCACTGCTAGATAGTATGACACAGACAAGAAATCGTCACTGCTGCTCTTTCTGTTCCCCAAAGTTTATATCCTCGGTGAAAAGCTGTGTAAGAAGAAAAAGAAAAAAAAAGAAAAAAAAAATTGGTCTGGGCTTTGTTCACATGAGGAATTCAGCAACACCTTACATTTCATATCAGCCAGAAGTTACATGCTAGCAAAGGTGAAACAGGGCAACAACAGATTTGTCTAGTGCCTTAATCTGAAGTTTTCCTGGCACAATGCTTCTCAATAAATACACAGCATGCTGAAAATAAAGGAGGACTGCTTCTTCAGCTAGTCCATCTAGAGAAAGCAGACTACAGGTTTCAGAATGGAAAACAGTACTACAAAAAGCAAAATCACTCCAGATTTCCTGAATTAATCTTTTAATGCCAGGATGATCCTCATCAGACTTTGCAGTCAAGGGACAGGCCTAAAAGCACAAAATAGGTCCAATGAAAAGAAAACTCCTGACTCTTGTTTCCCCACCCTAACTGCTCTCTGGTAGTTCAGTACGATCACATACTCTGAGAAATACAGAGATACAAGGACAGAGCAAAAAAGCAAGAAACTCAGTAAAACAATAAGCCACAAACAAAAGCAATATTTAAGCAAAAATTTCCTAGTAAGATGGATAGAAAAAAGGAGCAGAAAAATGAGACAAAGAGAAAACAATACAGCTAGAAGGAGGAGAGGAAAATAAATTAAGAGCTCTTATTTTTGACACTGCAATTTAAGACAAGCTTTGTTGGAGTCCAAGTGCTAAGTGTCAGTAAATGGAGACAATCAGCAATGACAGATGTCTGCAAGCCTGTTTTATCTAAGCTTCACATCACAGGAGACTGGAGAGGCAAATACAAGCTGTTTGTGAAGTTTGCTTCTTCTAAAAAGACAGAAGTCAAAACGACAAAGTAATTTGAAGACAACACAATACAGGCACGACCCTCCTCCTCCCCTTCAGCATTCACTGTTTGAAAAGCAGTCTGCAAATGAACAAATGTGAAAAGCAGTAAGGAAAGGAAGAGTTCATCACACAAGAGACCCAGACATCAGTCATGACCTTCACATGCATTCAGGTAGCTGCATTAAATGCTTTCCAAGCACAGAGCAAAAGGTCTTTCAGATCATATTTGAAGAAAAGTGTTTCCTCCCTCCAAGAAGGGTTGGGGGGAAAGCACTTTAGGTTAATTTTCCTGATACAATTACACAGGACATACAGGATGAAATGAAGTCAGCTCAGTATCATGGCCTTGAAGATACACTCTTTTCTTAAAAGGGTTTGTCCAGTCTTTACAATACCCCTGTACCATGCCCACCAGCTCTTCAAGCTCTTCCCCTACCTCCTGGCTCAGACTGACCCAGGCACTGTTTAACCTTTTCATTCCACACCAGTCACTCCCAATTCTTGTTCTGATCAGCAGAAAGCTCTAAAAGGTGCTTTTGCAGCAGGTTGTTAGCTCTGTGGGACCAATTTTCTGTTTACAACCAGTGGGGTGGCTGTCACAGGATATTTTTTGCAACAGAATGGTCTGATCTTCTCCTGGAGGCAGAAGACACACAGCTCCAGTGGCTTCTTCCTGTTGGCCATTATCCACCACTTGAGATTTAAAGAGGATCCCACATAGAGAACCATGTTTAAAATAACCCACACAAAACCAAATACAGAATCATAGAATCATTTAGACTGGAAAAGACCTTTAAGACATCAAGTCCAACTGTTAACCCGGGACTGCCAAGCCTACCACTAAACCATGTCCCCAAGCACCACATCTACATATTTTTTACATACTTCCAGGAACAGTGATCTACCACCTCCCTGGGCAGCCTGTTCCAATGCTTGACCACCCTTTAAGTGAAGAAAGTGTTCCTAATGTCCAATCCAATCTAAACCTCCCCTGGCATAACTTGAGGCTGCTTCCTCTTGTCATGTCACTAGTTACCTGGGAGAAGAGACCAACCCCCACCTGCCTTTAACCCCCTGTCAGGGAGCTGTAGGGAGCAACAAGGTCCCCCCTGAGCCTCCTCCTGGCCAGGCTGAACAGCCCCAGTTCCCTCAGCTGCTCCTCACGGCACTTGTGCTCCAGACCCTTCCCCAGCTCCGTTCCCATCCCTGGACACGCTCCAGCACCTCTGTGTCCCTCTGGCAGTGAGGGGCCCAAAGCTGAACACACTGTTCCAGGTGCGGCCTCAGCAGTGCTGAGTACAGGGGGACGATCCCTGCCCTGGTCCCGCTGGCCACACTGTCTGATACAGCCCAGGGTGCTGCTGGCCTCCTTGGCCACCTGGGCACGCTACCAGCTCATGTTCAGCTGGCTGATATAGTATTAACAAATACAGAGCTAATTACAAAGAGTCAGGAACACAAAGCTTGGCAATAGTGAGTACGTCTGCATATTTTGTATGCTTTCTGTATCAAGCTTCTGGTGCGGCTGCCACAATTAGACCATTGTTTGACTGACATCATTATCCCAGACTGTCTTGATTATGAGCTCCAGTTCCATATTAAGTAAAAAAAAAAAAAAAAAAAAAGTCTCTTGCGGTCAACTGGTCAACCTGCTGGTCATATCTGTGTGCTAAAACACAGGAGAAAAGAGCTAATTGGTCCTGCTCACTGAAAAACCTCTGTACCATCTGCTGGCATACCATTAACATTTGAGGTTTCCTTCCCGCTTCCAACAGACAAAGCTTAACACCTTTTACGCAGGGAAAGCGCACGAGGGCTGGTGAGATTCCTGCCAAAACATACCCTTCATAACTGTTTCTTCAGCTTATCCGCCTTTTCCCCTTCAATTTGCTGTTCAGCCAGCAGGAGACAGGGAAAAAAAAAAAAAAAAAGTAGTTCTGTAACCACTGCAGATCTGTAAAGCTGACCTCCCATCAATTTGTTCCACAAGGCTGACTGACTTTCCAGGCTAGTAAACTGTGAGCTCTGACTGAAACTGTCTAGAAGCTAGGGCATGTATCAAGTCCGTCAATCATGGAGTCACAATTTCCCAGTGCTTAATAAGCTTGCAACTGTAGCTTCTCATTCCCTGATGCTTCCCTGTTGTTGAGGTGTTTTTTTGGTTTTGTTTTGTGGGGTTTTTTGGGGGATGGGTTGTTTATGTTTTTGCTTTGTTTTTTTAAGATCTCTCTATGCCTATCTGTTTTCAGGAATTCTGTTGAAATCTTATGCATCTTTGATGCCTCTTCCTATCAAATTTAGTTCAAGTCGGCAAGTGGCTTCAAAATTAATTAATGGGGAGAGAGAGACTGACAACTGCAAAAAGCTCACCTCCTTCTGTGAGCTATCTTCTTTGCATTAACAAAATCCATTTTCCTGCCCACTCCAGGACTTTTGGCAAATCAGTATCTTGACAAGCTCCTCAGCCTCAAATAGAGCCAAGATACATTAGTTTTTGCTTTGATCATGATCCTTCCCATATCTCAAGAAAAAAAAAACAACCAAAACCAACAACCAAACCCAAGAAAACTCCCCTGGACCTCTGCTCTTGAGTTGCCTCTGAAATTTCTGTTGCTGCCTTGTGCACACCAGAACCAGAGGTGAAATAAAAACACATCACCACTAGAAGTAACAAACTTCCACCTCATAGTAACACAATAGATTAAAGAGGAAAGATAAAGGAAGAATTCTTTGCTTTACTGCTAGCAGATCTTTCCTTTCTTGAGGTAAACTCTTTCCTCTGCTAGTCCAAAGGACCACACTCTGGATCCTGAGGTCTTGAATGACCATAAAAAAAGGAAAGGTCCTTGTCCTCCCTTCTTCCTTAAACTCCGCACCCTACAGCTTGTCAGTTCTGGTAGCTGCTTGCCATACCCACCTACACCCCTGGAACTCATTATCAGCAAGAAGCCACCAGCATTTTCAATGGCAAGAGCTCTGTCCCCTATGCACTGGGGATTTTTCCCATGCTCAAGCTGTCACTTGCTAGCAAGCCACAGTCACTGTCAGTGGCTGCATTTGTTTTACAACATGCTGGAGTAAAAGTCCTTGGGAAGGAAGAAGAGTCAGAAAACTGCATCTAAATCTCCTATACAACCCAGCTCTCGCATCCTTTTTTCTCTGATCAGTTTGGACCAACCTCAGGTGATGCTGGGTGGATGGATACTGGCTCAGAGGAGGAGGTCTGCAAGCCAGCAGCACCAGAAGCTGCCTCCACACAAAATAAAGTCTCTCCTTTCTATTTGCAGATGTTGTTCAGGACACAGCACGCCAGGGAGCACTGGCCACACGTCATTAAATGGTTTGGTCTGCTCTATCAGTCTGCCAGCATCACCTTGATACAAGAATTACTGGATTTAATGAAAACAAGAAATAATTTGAAAGACACAGGATGTTAATCAACCCTTACAAATAGTTAACAAGACATAGCCCTGGGAAAAGGAACAGACACCATAAATACTCAAAGTAAGAAACAAGATAGTAAGCTCAAGGAGAACCAAATGGTTAATGAGACCAAACAGAAAATCACTTAACTGTGTGAACAATCCTAATTAGCATAATAAAAGATCCACCCTCCAGCTAAGAAAGCCCCCTCCCCACAAAATGTGCAATGAAAAGAATACTGTAACTTCAAACGGCAAAGAGGTTGGTAAAAACCAATGAGAATTAATTGTGACTAATTGTAATTGTAAACAGTTGTTCAAAGTGTGTATATTTTTTAGCATGTGTTAAGAGCTGTGATAGCTTTGTGGATTTACCACCTAGCCCCCCTATCTGTGCAGACATGCAATAAACAAATACCCAGTTCTTGCAGAGTAGGTGAAGAACACAGATTTGGGGAACCAGTTTTGGGGACTCAGACGGGACAGCCATAAGGCCTTGCCTGCGTCTTCTCGTCATCTCTGACAGTGGACCAGACTGGACAGAGCTCCAGCACACATCGAACACTTGATCAGGGACTCCTCTGGATTCTCTCCAAGTTGGGGTGATGAGCGACTCAAAGATGCAATGCCCAAACAGAGATATTTGTGCAGGGGAAAAAGGGGGGGAGGAAATTCCTGGATTGGTGGGTATCCCATTTAGAATTTACTCTCACAAGAGATTAATATTTCTCACATTTAGACACTGGCCAGAGGGGACTTAACTGACCAGAGGGGTCAGAGCCCAGTGCGTATTGGGGTAGGCTGTGGAGGGTCCACAGCCAACAGTATTTGGTTTTGGTTAGGATAGGGTTGGGCCAATCCATGATTCCTCCCTGTAGCCCTTTGGCCAAGGCCAGAAGGAGAGCTATGGGGATTTTTAGGAATGGCAGGATGGTGCAGAACGTGGATACCAAATGTTGGACTAATGGCTAAGCCTTTATACAAAGCTATAAAAGGTCCCAGAGAACTGTTAGTAAGGACTCCAGAATGTCAGAAAGGCTATGATGAAATAAAAAGAAAGTTGATGGAAGCCCCAAGCTTTGGGCTCACCTAACATGAAAAGCCTTTTCAGCTACATGTACATGGAAGACAGCAGGTGGCATTGGGAGTGTTAACTCAGCTGCTTGGTGATTGGAAGTGGCCAGTCACTTTCCTGAACAATTAGAAAAAGTAACGGCTGGCCTGCTTGCCTATGAGGTGTAGCTGCCACAGCACTGTTAATTGAAGAAGCCTGAAAATTAACTTTAGGACAACCAGTAACTGTCCTAGAGCCTCATGCAGTAACAGCCGTTCTAGAACTGGAAGGACATCACTGGATCTCTCCTAGCTGACTAACGAGATACCAAGCAGTGTTGCTGGAACAAGACAACACCAGTCTTAAAACAGTAAGCTCCCTGAACCCTGCCATCCTATGCCCCTGCCAGAACAAGAACCTCTACAACATAATTGTTTAAGTACTATCAAGCAAATTTTTGCTTGTAGACCAGACTTGAAAGATGGACTACTAAAGAGCCTGGACATGGAATTATTCACACGTGGGAGCAGCTTTGTATATAATGGAGTAAGACAAGCAGGATATGCGGTGGTGACTCAAATTGAAAATTTGAGCATTAGAAATTGGAAAAGGAAAAGGAATTAATGTGTATACAGATTCTAAGTATGTGTTTGGAGTTATTCAGGCTCATAGAACAGTCTGGAAAGAGAGGAATTACTGCTGGGAAACACTGGCAAATAGATTCTTCTGAGTTACTGAGGTGCAATCAGTGTAAGCATTTCCTTGTTTTAGTAGGCAACTTTTCAGGATGGCCAGAAGCTTTCCCTTGCCATACAATCCAGTGAGACAGGATGTTAAGATACCCAGACTGAGGTCCTTTACCTTTGAACTTGCCAGTGCATCACTTTCAACCAGGAGATCTGGTTTACTGCAGAATTTGGAAAGATGAACCACTAAAAGAAAAGTGGAAAAGACCATATACTGTTTTACTGACTGCTTACACGGCAGTGAAATTTGAAGGAATCGACTCCTGGGTACATTATACCCAAGTGAAGGCGGCATCTATGACAAAACAGTGGACCACTGAACAAACCGGAGACTGTAAATTAAATATTCCTGAAGTTTAATGACCTGTATATGGGATTCTGGAAAATCATATATTGAACTAGATTATACTTGAGGATTAATTTTGTATGGTTGAATGCTCGTAAAAAGAGCTGTAGTAGTGATAAGACTACATCCAGAGAAATACTAATTTCCTTGTAAACAAGAAATAGTACTATAAATTGCTATCCTTTGCTCAGTTATAGTGACAGGACAATGCAGGAACCCTGAGAGGCAGCCATGAAAGGTTCCTTGGGAGGACACAAACCAATACGAGCAGTGAACAGAACCAGTTGCTGGGTCTGTACACACTTCATGGGGAGAATTATGGACAAATATATCCTTTAATATAAACCGAGGAATAGAAGAACAGAAAGTAACTGCCCTTGATCTCCAACAAAATTATTGCACTTCTATCCACAGATGCAGTCCCCAAAAAGGAACAGGTAAATTAAGACTGCAAAACAGGTTATCTACCTTCCATTGGGAAATATAAAAAAATGTAATAAACCAATCTATGTTTTGACACCAATTCTTAAAACCCAAGTCTCATCTTAAGCCAGTCCCAGAAGGAACAGGTTGGTATTGGATCTAGGGGACAAAGCAAGAAAGTCCTTACCTATAAATAGGTCAGGAACTTGTACTTTAGGAGCCATATTGACATGAAATTATTAAGGGAATAATTAATAAAATTTAATGTATTGTTTGTTAGTAGTTTTACTTTAAGACAATTAGAACAAATTAATTGTTAATGGTTAAATCAAGTTACAAGCAAGCATTTTTGAATGCCCTGCTAAGCACTTGGTTAAGCACCTTCAAGTTCTTTGTTTAAAGGAGGAAAGTACCACCAGGAGATGAATGAACTGACTGGAAGTTTACCACCAGAAGTACTAACCAAGGGAAAGGCAATTCTGGCAGGGGAAGATCAGGACCACCTACCCACTGACCAACACCCCCCACCACACCCAGACCTAAAAAGAGGTTGAGACTGAGCATGCAGACTAATTAACATAAGAAGCAAGATAACTATTTGACGAATAGGAAGCTGAGTATTAAGTAATGAAAGAATTGTTACTTGTAAATCATGAAAGTTGATGTCTCTGCTTGCTGAAATGTATAAATAGCATAAATTTTTGACAATCAGCAAGCTAGGCATTTGTGAGTGACCACCTAGCTCCCTACTCTGCACAAACTAGAACGAAGGAATAGAAATACCTCCATGTGGTGACTTCGCACTGCACACCAGGTAACAAACCCACCTACGGGACAACAATATTACTGAATATAACTATAGTTGAAGAATTGCCACCAGGATTATAGCGTCACTATGATCCTATATGAAAAGACACAGAAGAAAGGCCAACAGCCTTTCATTCAATTGCTAGACAGTTTATACTGTGGTTAGGAATAAGTAAGCTTGAAAAAGCTATAATAAATATATCAGCAGGAGTAGAGAAAATAGGAAATGAGATCAGAAACAAGTATCACAATTAGCAGACATTACTATTCAAAATAGAATGAATGGCTTTAGACATGTTGCTAGCAGCTAAGGGTGTGGGGGTGTGTGTGTGTACAGTCTTAATTTACGTTGACCAAAGCAGCAGAATATCTACAGATCTTAATGAGATTTGGAAACAAACTAAATTTTTACATGAGATACAAAATGATGACGGTTCTATTGGCTTTGCTGAAATGTGGAAATGGCTGACCTCTTGGGTACCAGATTTAGGTTCACAGATAAAGAAGGTGATATGCATTGTGATTGTAGGGGTTCTAATATTTGTGAGTGTATATATATTGATTCAATGTATATGGAGATGTTGTTTGATCTTGGGTGGCCCAACTAATGAAACGATGAGACTAATATGAGGGAAAAAATAAATTCTTCCCTTATACGGTCTCAAAGGGTGATTTGATGAGAGAATTACTTGATTTAAAGAAAACAAGAAATAATTTGAAAGACACAGGATGTTAATCAACCCTTACAAATAGTTAACAAGATGTGGCCTTGGGAGAAGGAACAGACACCATAAATACTCAAGGTAAGAAGTAACGTGGTAAGCTCAAGGAGAAACAAATGGTTAACGAGCCCAAACAGAAAATTACTTGAACTATGTGTGAACTATCCTAATTAGCATAATAAAAGATCCACCCTTGAGCAAAGAAAGCCCCCCTCCTCATAGTCCAGTACCTTTAAAAGGAGAAGAGGCTTGTAAGAACCAATAAGAATTACTTGTGACTAAATGTAATTGTAAACAATTGTTCTAAGTGTATAAAATGTCTCAGCTAGTGTCAAGAGATGCGCTAGCTTTGTGAATTTACTACCTAGCCCCCATGTCTGAGCAGAAAACAAATACAAATAAACAAAATCCGGCTCTGTGTGTGGATAGGCTCTTACATGCTGGGTGAAGAACCCAGATTTGGGATAACAACCTCACTTTGCACCCAGCAAGGACTCTCGTGCAAAGTGCTCCATTACCGTTTCACAAGCCATTGCAGAGACTACAGTAGTTACCTAAAAATAATACTGTGGGCAGTGATCCCACTGATAATCACATCATTAAGGAAAATCAAGTTCTTCCTTGCCGAAGCAGATAAACAGCAGGTCTCTCCAGCACCTTGAGCCTTCCTTTGCAGTCAAACACTACCTGAGAAATCAGGAAGAAACATCATTTGTGACTGCCACACCAACACACTTCTTGTCACAGGTAAGGTATGGGCATGTAATTCCTGCTTGGCAAGACTGTTCTCTCCAGCCAGCTGTTACTTCAGACGTGTTTGTTATGTGCACTGTTCGCAGGCTCAGCCACGCAGGCAATCTTGCCTGTCACAGCTCTGCTGCCACAGCACCCAGGTGTTGGCATCTCAAAGCCTATCTTCTTAACTGTGGGTTTTCTAATCACACAAGACAGCAGGGGGAAGGAGGAACCCAATTTCCCCATCAGCGTCTCTCTATGAAGTCATCCAGGAGTCCCATGGAACACTCAGTGCTTACTTTCTTCCAACTTGGAAGCACAGACCAAAACCTAGCCCAATCAGGTTGTCCTGCAATGTGCAGTGAGTATCTCTGCCCTGCCATGAGTCATGGCCCTTCTGAGATTGTCACCAGCCCTGCCTGAGACTGCTTTTGAGATGCCTCTGACATGTCGGGTCCTTTCCCCCATATTGCAAAAACAGCAGCCCAATCATGTCAGGAACAGCTTGCCCAGTCATCTTGGATTCATGAACCCCCTGAAACAAATGCAAGACAGGAGTGTGTACAGCCATAGAGTCACCGGTTAAATGCATTAATAAACTGACCAGATTCCTATGCAGCTAATTGGAAAGGGCAAATTCTTACCCTGTATCCTGTAAAACAGGGCACCTCAGATTAGAGGAACATCCCCAAACCCAGTACCAAACACACATGTTGACAGGAGACAGAACAAAAGGCCACATGTAGCTCAGTTACTAAAACTGCATGACATGCCTGATGAGATGTTTGCATATGCAGAGCCACGACCAAAGGGCACAGCACGTACAACACTGGATGGAGAAGGTGGCCATAAGATCACTAGCCTTTGTGCCACCACAAGCTAATGTCTGTTCAATCCCGCCAGTCCTCCCAGTATGACTTAAAGGGAAAAAAAAGGCAAAAAGAAAAGGTGGGTAGTTTGCATTTACTAAATATCCTGCCTATTACCTTGGAGGATGTCCCTGTGTTTTCAGATTACAAAGGAACATAAACTGTTCCCTACATTAATGCCTTTCTAATGCCACAGAAAGACAAAGATGAACTTCAACATAACATTGGGTTAATACAGGCTGACAGAGCCATATAAAAAGCACAGTGTGCATTTTTGTCAGCAGAAAAACAGCCACTGTAGATGCTATGGTGAGCAGCACTTCTAGGAATCAAAGTAAGGGGTCGATGGGTGTTTTAGCCAGGGTTGAGTAACTGCTGTTGAAATGTGGCCAGACATTGAGCACATTCATCCCTCTGCCTCATTGGAAGGGCCAGCAGTGGTATCACCACTTTGGGCAGGATCCCTGCTGCCCAGCAGCAGTCACCCAGCAGCACTGCACCCAGCGGAGCCACTGCTGGGAGACTGTCAGTACTGGATGCTGCTGCTAGCCAGATCTGACCTGGCCTCACCCTGCCTGGCTCTTGAGGCTGAGACGATGGAAAAATCCCCAACCATATCGAAACAACTCTGGCTGATGAAATTTTCCAAGTTCCCCTGCAGCATAGCACTATTCCACAAGAGCTGCCCAAGTTTATTCTTAAGGTAGTGTTATATTTTTGTTAATTAATATGTGGAGGGTACCAGGGAAATTCACAGAAACACAATGACAGGCCCCAGTCAGAGTTGCTGTGACTATCCAGAAGAAAAGTGCCACACTCTCCCCAGGATCTATCAGACACTTTCAGACCAGGCTTTCCACTTGCTGCAGAGATGCAAGGAAAAATTCTTACAGCATTTTGTGTAATTGTGAGAGTAACTCACAAACAAAAAAAATTTCAATCAGCTGGAAAGTGTGCCATACAGATGAGACTCTCAAGTTCACGGTGGTTTAATCATCACGTACGAGTAGTACTTAATCCAATCCGCAGTTATTTAGAGGTTCCTGTTCTGAGCAAGTACAGGACGTACTTTGATCTCTGCTGCCTCCTGCCAAAACTGTGGAAATTAGCAAGCCAAAAACCAAGAGTCACAGACAAAGATGTCATGGAAGACAAAATATATCCTATGGTTATACAAGCAGCTCTCCTTCTGAAGACCCCGATGCATTTCAGAAGACACAGAAGTGCAGTTGCAACTAATTACCTTTACCTTAATCAAAAAAGTTGTCTTAAATTTACAGATGTGGAGATGAGCCCCTCTTACATGGGGATAATTGAAACTTTGCTGTTCAGTTCACAAACTACCTGATGAAGTGATGCTCTGAAAGGGCCCAAGTGCAGCAATGCCATATTGGTGCAATCAGAGTTGTGGTCACAGCAAGAGCACAGCCTTGGACAGAAATTCTGCGTTATGGGGGTGTTAGCCACAGTGACAGTCACACTGAGTTCTTCCTTAAAGCAAGGATCTGTCCTCTTTGTCACATACGATGATTCATCCCTCAAGTCACAGTACTTCAAGAAAACTCTTTAATTTGGGATGAAATTGGTCTTCAAGAAGAGCATGCTTCTGTCAGATTTTGGCTCAAAACCACATTACTAGAGAAAGACAGATTCCGCAGACTTGTCACATAGTTAACATTCACTTAAATCTCTTGTTTTTAAAGAAAACAACAGTTGAGAAAACTATGTGATAATTAAGTTGTAGGCGTGGGAAGCAGACAGATAGTTAAGGCAGTCAACCTTTACCCTGCCCTGTACAGACAAACTACAATAGAAAAATGATTCTGTTCAAAGTTCTTAATTACAAATTCGATCACATTTATTTCAAAATATATTAATTTCTTATTTCCTCACTTCCTTCTCCCTCAAACCAAGAGGGGAGTGCCCAGCTAAGCTGTGAAGTTAAGGACCATCTATGGTCGCAACTGAACATGGCTAGATTTCTTCTTCCTGTGACATTTATCCTAACTTTATTACACAATTGCAATATTTCTGCCCATAATCTACTGGTAAACGCTTCAACTCCAGTTAACAAGAGTTTTGTGCTCTGATTACAAGTGAAACGGCAATGAATAGTCATAGAGACGCTTAAATAACTTGGATTCAGGATGGTGATGTACTAATTATCTTCACTCTCCTCCACCCATCACCCCAAACAAGCCTTAGTTAAAAGAAAGGTCTTTGAAGATCTTAGGCAACCCGGACTTACTTTAACCTGAAAAATCAGACCCTCCTGTGGAGTACAGCATGTTCTCGGGAATGTTTGTTCAGTGCGGCTAGGCAGTACAGCTCCACCTCCTGAATTATTTAGAGGACACATTTCCTGCAGCACCTCCCAGCTTTAGACCACCAGGTCTGTGGGACTGTTTTTACAGGCAAGGAGGCATGGACCCTGAAAAACAAGCTCCCCCCGACAGCAGAAGCAAGCAGGGCATGGCAGATGTCTGCAAGATAGATGGAAGTAGGCAGTGGTCACAAGAGGCAGCAAGGGCAGCAACAATCTGAGAGAACAAGAGGCAAATGCTGTCAAGAGTTTTAGCTAGAAACACCGGAACCCCTGGTATGGAGATCTTCCTATTCCAGCACCGCCCCATTGCAGCTCTTCTCTACGGGCTCCGAGGAAAACAGGCTCTAAGGTGCACACACACCAAAGCAAAGTTTTGTCACACACTCGTGTTCAAGATCCTACATAACTAATTTTTGAGTGGGTAGCTGTCAATCTCTAGTATGCAGTGAGGTAATACCAGCCTTTTAGACAGACAGAGTCTACATTTAAGATCTAAAATAAACTGCAAGAGTTTTATATAGACAAACTATGAAAAGAAAACGAGTAAAAGATGTATCTGTATCTAAGTGCTCTAAAGAAAATATGGGCCACCAAAGCTCTTCTCTCCCACTCTCATGTATTATACCACTCAAGACTTACTATTTTAGGATTATTTCTGGTGCACTGACTGGAGAGGATATCCACAAGTCATGTATGCAACTATTCCACAGGCAAACTACCTGTATGGTTGCTTCCACACTCCTCCTTTTTCCTTTCCTCCTTTTCTACTTCCTATTCCTTTCTCCTACCAGCTCTTTGAATGTAGAAGCTGTATGATGCAGGGAGCATCTTCCACAGTCTTCAAAGCAGGTATGGTATTTTTATTAGCACGTATATGGTTGAAGACTTTCACAGCTACTGTACAGATAATCCTACTAGCTGACCGCTGCTCACAGCTGGAATACTGCAACAACCGGAGACCAAAACAAACCTGAGATGTGCTCATATACGCTTAGCTCACGTATGTCAGCTCAAAGACAAAACACAGCAACAACCAGCACTTCTATCTATTAAAGGCATTTGAGACAACATGGAAAAAACACTGTTCAGTGTAATCCTGCACTTGACTCCCCAGGGCAATAACAGCCAAACCATAGCCTTGGTGAAGCTGAAGGAGATTTGGGATGGCACTACCAACAAGGGAATTACACAGCTATTAAAGTAGGTCTGGCATGCTCAGCACCCTGAAAAGAAGAAGGAAATTTAAAAGGAGGATAATGTCTGTAGCCATAGCCAAACTCCTCACCTCGTCCTCCTGCAGAAGCATTATGAAGTATTTCAATGGACCCCTTCCAGAAGGGACACTCCCCATCTACACCACCGTGACATCAAGCACCACGCAACCCACAGTATCTGTGACTTACACTCACTGATCATCATCTCACTGGCTCAGACCTTCAACAAATGCAAGTTACAATCTGTAACTTAAAAGTAATACACCACATCAAATCAGAAAATACCATATTCAACCTATGTCCTGAAGACGATATAAAAAAAAGACATCTTTACTCTACAACAGTAAGATCCAGGTCGTGCATAGGTTGCTTGGTCTAGTACAGTCCTCTCTGAGTGGTGCTCAGAGATCAAGGTGCTCCCACATATCAGGCTGGGAGAGGTTTACAGGCATCTACACTGGGAGAGCTGAACGGTACACACTGCAGCATAGACAGGAAAGAATAAAGAGATGAAAAAGCAAGAATCAACTTCATTAAAACCCTTTCCAGGCACGAAGAAAGTAGTAAGCAGGTGGTCACAGCCTACAAAGACAAGGTCTGGTTCCCCTCATCCCAGCTGAAACACACCCCCTCTTCCTTCCATCTGCGCAGAGGCTGGTGCCGAACCTCCCCACCACAGCTCCTGCCAGGGGAAGACTGGCTCACCTGGCTTGTGCAGCACCACACAAGTCTCATTTACCTGCTGACCCAGGTCCTTTGGCTACCTACCCCACGGCCACCCCTCAGCTCACCTCAAACCTCCTCCAGCCCCATCCCCTCACAGGCCACCTTCTTCCCTGTTGCCACCACCAAAAAACACAGGCACCTCCACCCGCAGGCCCCTGCGCACCTGCCAGCTCCAGCCTTCTGCCCTCACCATAACCACCTTCTCCATAACCTCCACTCAACCACCATCACACACCGTTCCCCCATGTCCTGCAGCCACCCTGCCACACAAAGCACCGCCAAGAGGCACTGCCACCCAACCCCTACACCTCTCCATCGCCACGACACACAAGCACCCCCGGACTGAGGGGCTCTGCATCTTCTCCAGCTTTACTTAAGTCAAGGGGGGTCCCCAACCCTTAAGCGGGCCCCTAAAAGCTTCCTCTCTCATCCCCAAGAGCCCCAGACACCCCATGCACGCTCCCACCCTACCAGCCCAGCCTGACCCCCTACCCCAAAGACCACCTTCCTCAGCCCGAAGGGCACAGCCCCCCGCGCTCACACTGCTGCCCCCCTAGGCCTGCGCGCCCCCCACAGCCAGCCCTCACCCCAGGGACACGGCCCCCCAGGCACGGCGCGACCCCAGACCCCCCCCAGGCGGCCCCCCCGGTGCCACCCAGCCCCCCCGCACGCAGCACCCAGGGGTGCACCTTCTTCTCCAGGATGGCGTAACCCGCGGCGGCCGCGGCCGCCTCGCGCCGCTCGTCCT
>JAVJGJ010000062.1:23491639-23502266 GCA_035590215.1 Microhierax caerulescens
GATCGCCCGCGGGCGCGCCGCGCGGCCCCGCCTCGCCACCCCCCCCCACCCCCCCCGCCCCGCCTCCCCACCCCGCCGGCGGCCCGGCACGGGAGCCGAGGGGGCACCCCGCGCCCTGACCCGCCCCATCCGACCGTCTATTGGACAGGCGGCACGCCGCTTGATTTTTCATTGGCTTAGCGCGCTGTCGCTTAGGGCAGAACCGGGAGGGGCGGGGTCTGCGCGCAGGGAGCTGCCATTTTGAGTGTGGCGCACCGGGAAGGGAGCCTGGGGTAGGGCAAGGGCCGCCATATTGTGAGTGGCGGAACTGGTCAGAGAGGGGTGTGAGGGGCTGCCCCTTGGTCTTGCGCCCCCAGTGCAGAACTGTGCGCTGCAAAACCAGGGTTCACAAATACCCTCTGACCTGTTACAGCCTCCCTGACACCCCAATGGCAGCCAGGCTCTCACCCACCATTCACCTGGTCACATCTGGTCACCATGACCCCCACTTAGCCCCCTCCCCAATGCACCCACATACCCAGCCCTGTGGCACACCAGAGAGCTGGGCACGGAGACGGTGGTGAAATGGCAGCAGCGGCATGGGGCTGGACTAGAGGCACATAGCAGGCAGCCATGTATTGGTGGTTGGAGGTGGAAGCAGCACAGAGAAGAGGATTTCCCACTGCAGCTGAGTCCCAGTGTGTCCCCACACAGCGGTCCCCTGCCTGGGCTTGTGCCCCCAGGAGAAGTGGGGGCACTGGCACTCGGGGTTAATTCACAGCTCGGAGGAGATGGCCTGTGTTTCTGGGGCAATGGCAGAAGCTTTCTGCTCTGCCACTCCCAACACACCAGGCAGCCTCCATGCTGGATTGGCATGGCGTGGTCTATCAGATGCTCAGATAACATGTTAAGAAAAGCCAGAAAAAAAAAATAACCAATTTAGCAGCTTATCTCCTGCCCTGGCATTTTTCCATCAGGGCAGTACTTGGGGCACACCTAACCCTGCTGGATTAGCTCCTCCGCCCGTCGCATGCAGGTGTTAGTTAACCCATTGCACGTGCACCCTGCTTGCTTCCCTCTGAGGCAGGCAGCTCACCAGTGTCCACCAGCCTCTGGGTGAGCAGCTGCCAGCCAAACCTGCCTGCTGGGGCTGCTGATGCCTCAGAGGAGACCCCCAGGCTCCCATGCCTCCCCAGCCTCTCCCCAGGCTCTGCTGCAGCCCAACACGTCGACTTTGGTCTAGTTATCATTTGAAGGAAGATTGTAAACATGCTGGAGGGCTGACGTTTTGGCCACACACAGTTACTAAAGGGGCTTTATTCCTGTTCGCAGCTAGCCCTGAAATTAGAGGCACAGCAGGGAGAAGAAGGTGAGCACACCAGAGCACAGGACAAGCCCAGATCAGGTGTGACTCATTGCTGGAGAGTAATTAACACTTGCAGCTCTTCCCAAACAGGGATGAGTCCAGCTCTGACTCCTGGCAATTAAGTTTCCTTCCTGTTGCAGCAATGGGAAATGGAGCAGCAGGGCTGGCTGGCTGGAGTCACCCTTGGCAGCATGGGGACTTGCTGGCTGCAGCCTGGCTGCGACCCCTCTGCTCCCCAGCAAGACCAAGGCAGGCTGGGGAGTTACTGTGGTTTTGGGAAGTGCAGGCAGGCACTGGCTGCAGCAGTCATCTCCCAGCACCAGAGCGATGTGAGCTGTTGAGATGACTTGAATACTCCAGGGGATATTCCAGCTACAACCTAGAAACCCAGAAACCCCGCTGAGTTAAACTGTCAGCTGGCATAAATCCAAGCCGGTCTGAAGAGGGAATCCACTGCTGTAAACTCAAGGGGGTAAGTCTGGCTTGATGATGGCTTGCCGATCCTCCAAGTCCAGAGCAACTCTCTTCCCCTGGCCAACAGCAACAAACTGCACCACATGCTGCTCCCCAGGGCAAGGGGAGAGCTGGTGTGAGATGGCAATAGCTCTTCAGAGGGTCCCCCTGCTCCATCACCTCTCTGGTATGGCTGGGGACAGGAAAAAAGGAGTGAATTACTGGAAAACTTACTGAAGCTTTCCCACTGTGGTCCTAGCTTTTGCTGCGGGTGGCTACTGCCCTGGTATTGCTGGCCACAGAGCCCCCTGCCCTGCTGGGACCCCCACACACTGCAAACGCAGGAAGGGTCAACAGCAAGAGCGTGGCTGTGATGCACAGGGGAAAGGCAGTTTTAGGGTCCTGCGGCACATCGTTTTACAGGTATCGCTGTGCACCCAAGCATGTCAGAGGCATCTTGGACCCAAGCACAGCCCAGGCTGCTACAGGTGCCTTTCTGGAAGTGCTCAAAGCAGTTTTGAGTGTAGGGCAAAAGCAGCTTGAGTTAAGGAGCTTAAGAAAAGCAGAGAGAAGAGATGTCTTCTTGTGGCTTCTTTCCACTCCCAACGGGAGTGACATCTGTTTCGTTTCATGTGCTTATCTATTTTTTTAATTGCATATTAACAAGAGATCTAATAATGCCCAGGGAACAGATACACAAGTTTGAACATGTTTTTCTACTTTCCACTGACCTATTAATTATTTCAGAGCTCTCGTGCAGCTTTCTAGCTGTAGCTACATGAGGTTGGAGACATTATCCTCTGCCTGTTGCAGCTTAGGCAGAAGCAAATCCACTGTGGATACAGCTTGGCCCTTCAAGAAGTACGTTTTGGGTTTGGCTGCTTTCTCTGTAGGAGCAGAATGATTAATGCCAGAAAGCCCTTTGGCTGCAGACCCTGTGCCTCCACAGTGGTATGCAGCTGTGGGGATGTCAGATCCTCAGGGATCTGACATTTATCCCTGGCTGGAGGGATGAGTGTTGACCATGCGCTGGCCCGTGGGGCACTCTGAGCAGCCACGTCATATGGCTGGTAGAAACACACTTGTCCCACCAAGGGATGTTTATCAGCAAGCACAGAACCTGGATACAGGTGGCTGACAGCGGGGTCTTTAGCTCAGGACCTGGGATGAATTCTGGGGCTTCTTCCTCCTCCAAAAATAGGCTGCAGCAAACTCAACCTGCTCTTCTTTGGGGTGGGAAAGGCCTCATGGCAGACCCAAGTTAGCATCGTGCAAACCTTGCCTGGCCAAGAAGACAAACAGCACTGATGGATGTAGGAGGGGTCACCCAGTATCATTCCCCCTAGTCCCCCCAATGGGATAAGAGTCACCATGAGCATGGCACTATCACCTCCCTTTGTCACTTGCCTCAGGACTGTTTGTAGCAAGCCCCAAGAATCTCTTGGGGAAGACTGCATGGGATGCCCAAGGGTTTCAGGGCTCATGACAGCCCTTGCTGAGCCTCATGGCTCTTTCTCCTTCTCCTGGCCCCAGTGCTGACCCCCACCCTGGTGCTTGGTCAGTCACAGAGCCCACAGCTTTCCCTTTCAAGGCAGGCATGACACCCACATTACCAGCCCTGCCCAGGGAATCAGACACGCAGAGACTGGCCAAAAGCAGAAACCACAGCTGTTTTTTAAAAATCACATTTTATTTTTCAACCCTCATCTCTGTTGCTTATATTGCTGCTATTCAGAGCCTGAGTTAATGCCTCAACAGCTTTGTGGAGGCAACAACAGGACTTGTGAGTCCTGTGTCTCCTCCTCCCTGTCCAAGGGGGGCCAGAATCAGCTGCCCCCAAAGCTGCAGGTCCTTGGTGCTACCATGGGGATGGTGAGATGTGGGACAAGGGTGACAGCTGGGTCTCTTGCTCAGAGGAATGGGTAGACTGAAAAAATTAGAGCTTAAAAACAATTACCTATTTCTCTCCTAGATTGTGGCAATTGCAAAGTGGACAAAATCTGAACTTGAAAGCAAGGAAGGCATGCCAAACATTGGTCTCTGGACTTTGGAGTGATCCCTGCACCGAGGGGACAGGTCCCTTCCTGCCTGCCAAGGCACGATCCAGCTCATGGTAAGAGGCCACTGTAGTGGTTTAAGGCAGCAATATGGTTTGGTTCCTGGTTCAATGGCAAAGCACCTGCTTTCAGAGGTAGGACTGTGATCTGAGCCATGAGGGAGAGAGCCTGGTGCCTCATGGGCTCAAGCCCGGTGACCATGTGAAGTTCAGACAGGCTGGGCAGATCCTCCTGCACTGGGCAGAAGGCATGGGAAGTGCAGCCACTGCCCAGAGCAAGAGAGACATGGGGAGGCAGGGACACAGCCAGCAGCACGTGGGGGAAGGCTCAGGACAAGCCAAAGTGCTGCAAGCTGGGCAGAGAGCCAGATCCTGCCTCTCCAGAGGAAGGAGGCAGCTGAGTTGGGGGGCAGATCTGGCTGGACCATGCTTCTGAGCCCTGCTCAGGGGATGTAGAGCTGACGGTGGCAGGAGACTGGAGGGGTGCAATGGCTTCTGAGGTAGTTTCCATTCACAGTCCCTTGTTAAAATAGACATATGGCACTTTGTCCCCATGCTTGGCCACGATACGGTCACGCAGTTCCAGCTCGAGGTCAGTCAATGCAAGGGAGCTGTGGGGAAAAGGAATAAACAGTGAGACGCATGATCCTCCTCCCTGAGGACAAGTCAGGCCACCCTCCCTCCTCGTTGCCATTCAAGGTCCCCCTATGAATCTTGCAGGCTCCTGTCAAGACCCAACACCCATCCCTGGCATCCACCACTCCCAGTGCTGGGGGGCAAAGAGCTGTCTATGAGGCTGGGGGTCCCACTGCTCCCAGCACAGAGCAGGGGAGGCACATGCCCTCCTGCTGCCTGAGGCACCGGCATGTACAGACAGATGCTGCCTCAGGTTGAAGGGTGGGTGCGCATTATGCTTCTTCTGGGACAGGCTGACAAGAGCTAGGAGGAAAAAGGCTCCTGAGGTCCCGTGCAGGAGAGGGAAGTAGTGAGACAGGTACCATCTCTGTGGGAACAGGGCGCAGGCTGCTGGCACCATGAACAGGAGGCTGTAGGACAGAGAAGAGACAAACATTAGTGGTGGGGATGACAGCCTGTTTGCCCCCTGGCTGCAGGGACCTCAGCCCAAGATATGCTGCTCACACCGCAAGACTCCCAATAACTGAGGAAAGCCCAGGCTGAAAGGCAAGCAGCTTTGCAATCCCCTGCCGGGAAAGAGGCATTTTTTCCAAGCACCTCTCAGAGCCACGCTCCAGGTACCCACAGGCACTTGAGCAGTGAGATACTTACAAGCCCCCACAGAGCAGCACCTGCAGAGGCCCATGGAGAACCTGGATCCGCTGTAAGGGAAGAGCCAGGATTGAGTCCCCAGCCTGGCCACAAGTCCTGCTCACAGGGTGAAGAGGCTTCTCCCCTCAACAGGGCTGAATGCCCAGTATCTCTGGGATGCCCCTGACCCCTGCCACACTCCTACAGCCTCTCTGTATCACTTGAGAGACCTTTGGTATACCAGTGACTCAAATAGGAAAAAAGCAGGCAGGCTCTGCAACCCCCCATTTCATCCCCAGCATCTCAGCAGTGGGGGAACTACAGGACCCACTGGAAAACCACGGCAGAAGAAATGTGGGCTCACCTGCATGAATGGGAATTTCTCCAGTCGCTCCATGATGATGGGCAAAATAACTAGGAGCAGAGAGAAAAGGTCAGAGCTGCCCTGCAAGCCAGCCTATAGAGCTGCCCCAGCAGGACCTCCCTCCCGGAGGCCATGGCTATGGCTAGTTGTGCTGGGGGCCACTGGGTATTTGCTTATGGCAGGGACCTGCCACGGGACCCCATCCCATCCATCACTGGAGCAGTATGGTCCATGTTCTTGTGCTCCCATCCCTCCTGCCAAGCTTGTGCCATGGCAAAGATCTCATGATGTCGAGGGGATGCTGGGCTGTAGGATGAGGGCCCAGGGCCAGAGAGCATGAGAAGTGTCCTTGTGGAGCCCAGTTGCCAGGGGAGCACACCACATTCCCCACTAGCTCTGGGTTGGGATGAGGAGGGCTGGGGGCTTGGGGGGGACTCTGACGGGAATCACAGGATGGGGAGCCCAGCTCCATCAGTGACAAGAGACCAAATGCCACCTGGGATGCAGAGCCACCCTCCCTCTTCTTCTCTTCTAGGGAAACACAAACAGGGGACAGCGAGCCGGTGGGTCCCGGGGGAGCCCCTGGTCTGGCCACCAACCCTCCTGCCCTGTACTCACTCATGCCTGGTGCTGCCATGGTGATCCTAGAGACCACAACCTGCGCGATGCCCTTTACGGCTGCCCTCTGCAAGCAACAGCAAGAGGTGAGCCCCTGCCATGCCATGCCCCAACCTGGCCCCCCACCTCCAGACTCACCCTGGAGTGGCCAAGCTCATTATTGTCCCCATCTGTCACTGTGACTCCATTGATGATCTCCCTGGAGGGGACAGGCAGCTGTAAGTGGGGGCCAGGATGGTCAGGGAAGTGTGAGGACACAGCAACGGGGAGAAGGGGTGCTAAGGGGTCCCCTGTGCTGTGCTGGCACAGCAGCTGCAGCTGCCCCCAGCCCTGGCCCTAGGGCACGGGGCTCCAGGGTCCTCAGCCCAGCCGATGCTGCCATCTTCAGGGCATGGCTGCGAGCAGGGTCCAGCCGTTCAGGGGACAGACACCCGCCTGGGACCTGCAGCAGAGCCAGGGGACAGTCCCCCACACAGCACCACAGCTCCCCGTGCTGTGACCTGTGGGGGACCCCGAGCAGCAGGACTCTAGAGGGCTCCAGTGCCAGGTCATCGTGGACTTGGGTTCTCCCATGGCCACACACAGAAGACCTGTAAGTCCGAAGGATCTTCCAACCCAACCCCCAGAACAGCTATCCTCAGCCCCAAATCCCCCTCCTGCTCTGGGCAGAGGCTGAGCCACCCCACCCAGCACCCTCCCCCAGAGACCTGGCACCACCAACGCACAGACCCCAGCCCACACACACCCCCAGCCTCCGGGATGGGAAACCACAGCAGGGCAACCAGGCAGTCCAGGAGCCCAACTGCCACCAGCTCACCTTTGGATGGAGCTGGGTCCCTCGAGCACCCCAGCCGCGCGTGGCACTTACTGTTGCCGCATCATGGGGATATTGACGCAGTTGGCAGCAGCCACGGCCGCAAAGGGGACCCAGCGGGCCAGCAAGGGGGGGGCTCGCTGCGGGAGACAGGCTGATGTCAGTGAGGGAGGGCAGGATGCGGCCAGCTGCCCCACCTGGCCTTGTCCTGGCGTACCTTGGTGTAGAGGTTGAGCCCTACCGCGGTGGCCAGTGCTGTACCAGTGGCCGTGACGTAAGCCACCCCGATTTGCCTAGACAGTGATTTTCAAAGAATGGAGAGAACAGAAACACCAACTCTGACTTGATCCTGCTCCTTCAGTGCCCAAGACGGGGCAAGGGTGATCCAAGGGACCCAACGCAGAGGGTCCCCATCCTGTGTGGGAGCAGCTCACCTCAGCGTGATGGGGGAGGCAGCGTTGCGGTTGGTGTAGTTGACGAGGGCGTTGAAGGACTGATTCACCCACTGCCAGAAAACCACGGCAGGCACCGTCCTGCAGAGGGAAGGGACCAGGAAAGCACCCAAAGGCCATCACGGATGCCTGGCCTGTGCCCATGGCCAGGGTGGGCTTGGCAGGGGGACAGGCAAGATGCCCTCAATACATGTGTCATGGTGTCTCCAAAGGAAACCGAGACACTGCAGCAAAGCCACAAGCCAGTGGCAAAGCTGGGAAATGACCCTAGGAATCCTGGCTGCCACAGATTTTGAGGGGCACACAAGGGGTCCCAGCCCTTTAGTGTGCTTGGCCAGTGGTGGGAGACCCAGCTCTCAGCAAGGTGACAGCTATCTTGCTGGGCTGAGATAAGCCTTTGTCAAAGGAAGCAGCAAAGAAAGAGCATATGGGGACAGAGGCAGCTCTGGGGTGACCAGGGTGCCTGTGCTCTTCCTGATGTCTCAGGGACATTGAGGTGGGGCGAGAGGGGACATGGGGACATGTGGATCTGAGCAAGCTTTGGGATTCAGGAAGGTGGACATGGATTGAGAAGAGGGTGACCCGTCAGCACTGGGAGATCCCGAGACCTCACCAACAACCGGCAAACCAGTCCAGCAAACAGGGGTGGGATGGGATGGGGATTCACTGGGAGAGGCAGTGTCTGTCTGACATGGCTTCTGTGCTGGGGACGGGATTGTGCACCACCCCCAGGAGCCATTTCAGAAGGGAACTGCAGGGAGCTGTCGGTATGGGCTGGGGATGCTGCAGCAGCCTGGCCTGGGGGCACATTTGCTCCTTGATTTCAGGGGCCGTTATGGTCCATGGAGCAAGAGTGCTGGCCACACAGGAATTGGCTGTGTTAATCATTACAGGGGCTCCAGGAAGAGCTAAGCTGAGCTCGGGGTAAAGCAAGACCATGCCCAGCCATGTCAGGGGCCAGGAGGACCCGTGATACTTCCACCACAGGCTGAGCACTGGGACAGGGCACAGGGACATAGGGCTTGGCCATGGGATGCAGGCAGGCACAGCAGCCATGGGCATACCTCAGGCAGCAGCCAGCCCCAGAGGAGACAGGCTGGCCATGCCCTGGCTACTAGGGATTCTTCAAGGGGCTGAGGGCCATCAGGGCTGCACCCCAAACCCAGTGTCCCCAGGAGCTCACCGGTAGAACTGGAGCATGCAGCCAGTGATGGCCATGCCCCCTGGCACCTGGAAGGACATCCTCCCAATGAGGTTCATCTTCTCGCCGCTGTCAGGGTGGAAGGCTGAGTCGTACAACTTCTTGGCATAGAGCAGCTGCTCCTGGCTGCTTCCTGGAGGCACCAGCCCAGCCCTGCAAGCCCAGAGCCCGTCAGGGGCAGGCACACAGACCCGCCAGCACCTGGCACCACTGGGGCACGGAGCCCCAGGCACCAAACATGAAAGGCAGGCGAAACAATCTCCCACAAGGGAAACTTGTCCCAGCTTGAGGCTCCCAGGAAAAGCCTGGGAAACTCCCCCAAAACCACCTCTGATAGATGTTACATCCCAGCGTGCCTGCCTGGGAATGACTGCCTCCATCCTCCCACGGCCCTGCGGAGTGGCTGGGTACAGCCACAGGGATGGCACCTGCCCCAGCTGTATCCCTGCCCCTCACCTGCAGCCTTCCACCAGTGCCTTGGCCCGGTCCAGCTCCTCCTCTGGCACCAGCACCGTGCGTGGGTCAGTGATGTTGAGGAAATGCTTCAGGCGCCCCACAAAAGTGCTCTGGTCCCAGCGTGGGGCATCGATGTTGAAGCCAAGGGGAACGGTGGCCATTTTGGTGTGGGTCTGGGCAGGAGGAGAAGGTGGCTCAGGAAGATCCTGCCTCACTTGCCTGTCAAGTGTGGGCCTGCCACGGACACAGGAGTGGTTAACTGGGTGAGAGCCGTGGGAGGTTTATATTTAACGGGAAAGTTGGACTTTCAGCAGCCTTGAGGCCGGGAGCTTCCTGGACCCCTGCTGCCAGCTGCACACTTGCAGCGAGGCTGTGCCTGCACACACTGCCCTGCCTGCACAGGGTCCCCCGACTTGTGCTGCCTCTCCCCAGCACCTGGCACCCCCTCCTTGGGCTGAGACCATGCTGCACAGCACTGCAACACCCAGCCTGCCCCCTCCACTGGGCTGCACAGCACTGCCCTGTGAGTGGTCCCCGCTGGGGCCTTACACTGCACCCCGCACTGGTGTGCACACAGCATGGCACTGCATCCCCTCACTGTCCTGCGTGTGTCTCCACACACACCACCACCACCACCACCCCCCCCCACCCCCGGTAGCACCATATGCCCCCAAGGCAGCATGCTGCAGCCTGCCAAGCCTGCACTGCATGTGCCCCGGAACACCACCTGCACCCTCCTGTGACAGCACTGCATAACTGCAGTTATAACCGATAACTGTGGCCCCACACCGCACCCTCCCATGGCACCAGAGCAGCACCGGACTGCATGCCCTCCATAACATGGACGGCTCACCTCCGCAACAGTCATGCTCTTCCTCACGCCACTACACTGCATTCCCCGTGGTACCACGCTACATGTTTCCCATAGCACTACGTAGCCCTGCACTCCTGTGGCACTGCACTGCACGCTGCCCGTGGTGCTACACTGTGTGCCACCCTGTGCATGGCATGGCATTGCTGCGCTGTCCTGCATGCTGCCCTGCCTTCTGCCCTGCCCTGCATGTTGCGCTGCCCTGCATGCTGTGACGCCCTGCATGCTGCGGTGCCCTGCATGGGGCCCTGCCCTGCCCACTGCACTGCACACTGGCAGCACGGCACTGCCCTGCCCCGCAGCACCGCAGTGCCCTGCACGCCCCCGCCCCGCCCCGCGCGCCCCCACGTGGCCCTACCTGCAGCCCCCAGACCCCTCGCGCACCGCCTCCCGCCCACGTGGCTTCCACCTGCCCCCAGGCTCCGACACGTGGCCGCCCTGAGCCAATCACAGAGGCCCGAGCGGCCGCGCCCATCTCACCCCGGCAGCGCGTCCCCTTGTGCGCATGTGCAGGTCAGGGGGCGGGGCTAGCCGCGGGCGGGGTCGCCAGGCTCCGCCCTTCCCGCCTGCCGTCGGCACGTTCCGTACGTACGGCGGGAAGCGCTGACGCTGTACGTAGCGGCGGCGTGTGTGTGACGCAGTTGCCCATGGTAACCCCGGAGCCGCGTAGAGGATGGTGAGTGGGGCGGGAGGTGCGGAGCTCGCGGCGGGCGGCGAGGGGTGGCCGGGGG
>JAVJGJ010000062.1:23502329-23527579 GCA_035590215.1 Microhierax caerulescens
GGGCCTCGGGCCGGGGGAAGCCTGGGCCCGGCGGGCAGCGGAGGGCCGGCGGCGCCCACCTGAAGGGCCTGGCAGGCCTGATGTCGCGGGCGCCTGCCGCGGGGGAGCCTGAGGCCATGGGATCCGGAGCACCCAGCCGGGGGTCTGGCGGGGCTTGGGCCATGGGGCCGGCATGCCCGGCCGGCGTTCGCGGCGGGCGCTCTGGCAGGCCTGGGACTATAAGAACTGGCGAGGTGACACCCATCTGGGAGATCTGGTGGGCCTGGGATCACTGGGACTGGGGCTGCCCACCCGGGGGGAGCACGGCGGCCTGGGGCACCAGGCACCTGGTAGAGCAAGGGGAGGTGGGGGGCACCCAGCCAAAAGGATGCCGCTAGGGCTGTGGACAGTGTAAATTTGGGATCTCTGCCTGTGGGAGACCTTGTCTGGGGCTGGCGTCCTGGCAGGAGCCGCAGGCTCTGGGGGACCTGCAGGAGGGGGTTGAGTTGAATCTTGACAGGGTCTGGGAGATTAGAGGATGCTATGGAGGGACCTTTGCTGGGATGTGGTCAGCCTGCATGGAATTCAGTCAAGGTGTGAAAGTCATGGTGAAGGGTTGGGTGTTTGGGAGGGCTGGTGAGCAGTATGACAGTGGCCCACATGGGCTGAGCAATGGAGGATCCTGATGAGGATGGAGGACCATGTTTAGGGGTTCACTGTGGAGAGTCTGTGAGCATCTGTGACTGTGAAGGGACACTGGACAATCCAGCTAAGCTGGAAGGGGGCTATCGTGGGACTTGGATTCTGGCTACATGAGCTGGGGGAGTTACAGGAGAGCTTGCTGAGATGGGAGGCTGATTGTTGATAAACAGCCTTAGAAGGGGAGTTCAGTCACAGCAGTGAAGGCCTGATGAAGGGGTCAGGTGTACAGGATGGACAGGACTGAGACTTAGTGCTCGGGGGCTGAAAGAAGCCTGCCATGTGGGTGGGATGAACAGTCATGAGTGAGTCACTGGGAAAATCCAGTCAGTGTTGGCTGGCAGAGATAGTTTGCTGGGACATTGTGTGCTCTGGGGGCTTCTGCCAGGGGCTGGGGAGATAAGGGACAGTCTGGGTTGAACAGAAATGTTCAGGGCTGGAACAGAATTGTTCAGGGCTCAGAAGGAGGCAGGGCTGGAAGTAGAGTTTTGTTGCTGATGAGAGAAAGAGAAGACCCAGGCAGGAAAGAAGTGTTCAAGGGGAGAAATTAGTCATTTGAGCGGGAGCAATCTGGGCTGAAGGGAGGAATTAGGTCTTGGGTGCAGTGAAGGATCTGGTTGGGGTGGGTGGCAATGCTGGGAGATAGGTGAGGTGGTGGGGGTGTAGTGTAGTCTGAATCAAGGATGAGCTGAAGTTGAATGATAGGCTAGGGTGTAGGACACAACTTGGGTTCAGATGCCAGGGTACTTGGGGTAGTACAAGTGGGATGCTGGCAGAGTCCAGCAAGGACTGGGAGGAAGGGTTGGGGCTGGGGTGAGAGGTGGTTAGAGAGAGCTGTGGTGGGTTGGGGAGCTGCTGCTGAGGATACAGATTGTGCAGAGAGCACAGGCAGAAGGAAATAGCAATGGGCAAAGAGCTTTCCCAAGGGTGAAGCCATGTTTTGTCCAGGAGTCCAGTGGACACAAGCTGGATTCATGCAAGTGGACAGCACAGGAGGAGGTGTAAGCAAGAGCAGCAAAAGCAGCTCCTCATCTTCATTGGGTTAATTCTGGCTGCCTCCCCACCTGCTGAGCCACAGAGAAAGAGGTTGAGATAAGGGCTGTGGGATCTGCTCTATTTTAGATCAGTTGATGATGGAGCATGCCACACCAGACCCCGAAGCCATCACAGGGTGGACATCTGCTGTAAAGATGAGGGCAGCTGCCTCCAGCAGTGCAGTGCTTTGTGGGACACATTTGGCCTGCAGCTGCTGCTGGTCAAATCTGCTCTTCTGCCTTGTGATGTTCTGATAAGCTGGTGTAGTCTGGGATCTGGCTGCTGTTACCCAAGCGCTTTGTGTGTGGAGAAGGCGGACTGGGTGTTTTCCAGTGTTCATGTTATTTGATACAACATTTTATTGCCTCTTTGTCTCTTTCCCATTTCTGGGAGTTGCTTTTTGAATTGCAGCCTCTCAGGCAGGGTGGATGGCACTTTGGGGTGCCTGGTGGACTGACTGCGCTGGGCAAAGGACTGCAGAGCACTGTACTGTCTCTCTAGATTCTCAACTTTCACTAAAACAGAATAATCCTTAGTAGTAGAAACTCTGAAACAAAAGCAAATATATCCAAGGCAGCTATGGCAGCCTGGGGGTGTGGGTCAGCAGTCAGAAATGATCCAGACAGCTTGATGTAACAATTTACTGCTTGTCATCTGAGCCATGGTAGCTGCCCCTGAGCATGTTTCTGGCATGTTACAATTGCATTGAGAAGTTCTTAACCCTCCTTCAACAACTGCTTGCTCCAACTCCAGTGATAAGAGGGTTAACGCTGAGGTTTAATTTATTTCAGTGTTCATCCAAATGAGTAAGTACAGAGGGGAAGCGTTTCCTTCTGCAGAGCATACCAGCATTTCTCACAGCTGTGGGGCAGGGGTGGTGGAAGGTCGTAGGTGGAGCACAGAGGGAAAGATGAGCCAGCCGTAAAACTGCAAAGCATGAGGGATGTATAGCACTGAAGTCTTTGGTGCTGTTAGGCAGCATCTGTGGTGGGAGCTCAACAAGGGCAAAGGGAGGCTGCTACATGAAAGGGCATGCTGCTTTCCAAAGCTTAGGAAATGCTGTGTGAAGCAGGGCTTGTGGCTTCCTTGTCACTGTAATAACAATCTTTACTGAATGAGATGGTATGTTATTGATAGATGGTGGGGCCAGAGGATGGCCAGTGTTTTTCTAAAGCCATTGATCAAAGATGACATCGTGTTAAAACCAGGGTTGTCAAAGCATGGCCCTGTTTCACAGTTGAGGAAACTGAGTCATAGAGCGCCTGGCTGCTACCAGGTAGATCTGCTGGAGAGGATGAAATACCAGCAGAGCTAAATGCATAGTCAGGCATCTTTCTCCTGGTCTTGAGTTCGTGTTTCTAGCAAAAGCAGCATCTATCTATTGCCTTCTGTAGGTGTTATCTAGTACCCAGATTTTCTTTTATGCCTTGCTGTTTGGCAGTAAGGCTCTATTTAAAATGGCTCCATTAACAAAAAATGCTTTCAAGAACTTTAATAGTGCCTTGCTGCTTTAGTTTCCCAGTACAGTTCCGTGTCATTTTTTTTGTTTATTTTACTGATTGCTGAGATGTTGATATGAGAAACTACCTGCAGACAGGACAGTATGCCAGCAGCTGGCCAAGACTTTCAAGGTTTGAAATGAGGCAAAGACTGCTGGCATTCTGTGCTGGGCATCAGCTCTTTCTCTGCACAGGGCAAAACACTTCCTTCAAACTTGCTAAAACCAGAGGAGTTTAATTTTAATTAGGAAAGGATTCATGCTGGTATTGGTTAATATACCAAACCAGAAAGTGCTGTGCAACCTCTTTGACAGAAAACTAAGTTTGTAGGTTTGAGCTGGAAAAACTGTAGGTGACTCGACTGTTAAATTTTGGATTTCAGTGCAGGAAAGAAAATCTGCATTGAATGACACCATATGGTGGAGACATGCAGCAAGCAAATGATTTTTTGGGAGTTTTGCCAGAGTAAGAAGTATTGAATAAACTGTGCTCAATAGATTAATTTACTTCGGTTGTATTTTGAAAAAGACTGGGTGATTTTATGACCATTAGTGACATTTGCAGTTCTGCAGCCGAAGATAAAGGTAATCAAACGTGATTCTTTAGGGCACCAGCTAATCAGTGCAGTTGTCAGGAAGGACTCCCCTCCTCCAGCTCTGTGTGTACAGGATTGCACCCTGGATGACAAATGTAGCCTCAAATACCCACTGCTGAAGACAGGATGTTTGGCTCAACTAAGCCCCTTGTCCTTCCCTGTGTCAGCTTTTCCTTCTTGACTTTCTGAAACCATTATGTGCACCCTCTATATTTATCTTACTCTTTAAAAATGGTGAATGGCTACCATAATGCTTAATTAAAAGTAAATTGTGGGCCAGAGCTGCACTAGGTGCTGTGCAGGCGGAACACAGAGATGTTCCCATACTGTGGAAATACAGTCGGTCTGAGGTGAGAGATAACCAAGTGATATGAGTAAGGAGAGTCCAAGACAGGTTCAAACTTGGCATGTTTGCTTCCTAAACTTCATCAAGGATTGTAGGTGTGGCAGGAAGGAATTAGCAAGAGAATTATGGGGTGGTTTTATGGATGTTTTACAAAGTTTCTCCCACGGTTGTAGGACAGGCACAAAGGTTTGGGAATAGAGTTCAGCAGTGCTGGGACTGGCATCGTGAGCCACAGGGAGCCAGGAGCCATCACCTCCATGGCAGATACACTTGTCTGGGAAGGGCCTTGAGGGTGAAGACAAGTGACTTGTGGTTGCAGTAAGGGGGAAGAGGGGCGAAGAGGGCGTCTGTGCAGGGGATGTGTTGAAATGGGAGAGATGTGGTCACAGTGGCAGCCTGAGATTGCTGAGCTTTGTGGCTGTATTGCATCTCAGTGAGTTGATTTGATTCTAGCTAAATAACCACATCTAGTAGATAAGCAATTGCTAGTGACTGAGGGTGGTTTTATTTTAAATTCATTATCTGAGCCTTGTGGCTAATAAAGTTAAACAGAATACATTTACTTCTCTTTCCTAATAGGAATCAACTGCTCTGCAGCAGCTTGTGGGCCATGCTTTATCCATGTCCTGTGTATCCAGCCCTCAGTTACAAAGGGAAATTGTTCTTTCCATTATGGCTTTATATTGCCAATCTGATACAATATTTAAACAGATTATCTCAATGCTCTGTTTGTCCCAAACCAATTTTTGCATTGGCCTATAAAGTGAATCTTCCTTTCAGCGGCTTCTGTGGTACAGGATGTAGTTACATGCATCAACTAGTTCAAAAGACCCATATACAGCATGGATTTAAAGCTGAATAAACCCACAAAACCCTTAGCTAAGACTATAAATGTCACTGTATTTTTATATATGTCTGTATTTTTTTTTAAGAGAATAGGATTACTGCATGCAGCTATAACTGAAAGTCCTTTGATAATTCAGTGGGTATTTTAAACCTAGCAATGATACACTTTCATAAAACCACACATCCCAGTTTTCTGAAGGATGCTAATAAGATGGTTAGCTTTGCTTTCATGTTCAATGTGTTTATGAGTGCTCTTGCCCATTTAGTTGCATCTCTGAATTTAATGCCCCGCTCTGATTTCATAGTAATTGTCAGGAGTCTTCCACCCCCACCCCCACCCCCCCCTTCCTTTTTTGTATGTACCCACTCACTGTCTGGAAAATTCAGTCTCCTTATTGCTGACCCCATCAGTCTGTCTCCTCATGGTGCTTGTAAAGAAAACCCTCTCCGCCAAGGGCAAAGATGTTTTTAAACAAGCCAATTTGATATAAAACATAGTTTGCTTAACCCCGAGGTGACCAAGAAGTGGTTGCTGGCTGAGTATGCCCAGCCTTGAGTCGCTCTGTATGGCTGCCCTTCTCCAAAGGCTGTATGCGCTGCCATGCTGTGCTGTTCATTATCTGAACAGCATCTGCAGTTCCCTTCTCTGTTACAGATGCCGCAGTCTGCTTAGTTTTGTGAAAATGATACACTGCCCTTATACTCTTGTGAGTTGTCTCTGCAGCTCCTCAGCCAGCTAGTGTCTCCACGTTCCTGCTCGAGACTTGTCCTGCTTCTTATCCTGGACACCCCAGTGAGTGAGTACGGCCTGGCTGCCATGTGGGCATCCTGGGTATCTGCCTCCTCACTGCAGGTTAAGTCCTAGCATCAAGATGTTTGCTGTCCCACTTCAAAGGCCTGCTCCTCTGCTGTTGCTTCTGAGCATCCTCTTTGCACCAGATTTTCCCATTTCATGGCTTTCTACCTGACATCTGCCACCAGTAACAAGGGATTGCTTTCTGACTGTCATCAGCCCAAGTTAGTTTCAGTGTTGAGTTTCTGAGCAGAGAAGTGCTCATCTATCGGTGTGTGTTCAGTAAAGGCAGCTTGTCCCTCATAGTGGTGGCATGAAGCAGGGAACTTGGCTACGTTATTTTTCCCAGTCTACTAAGCTGTGAGGGAACACTTTTTGTCTTCCTAACCAGTATGCTCATAAAACCAATTAAAAAAAAAAATCAAAAAACCTGTCAGAAACACACTTGTGCACTGCTTCCCTTAATCTTAAATCTTCACTAAATACAGGGAAAATACTAGGTGCAAATTTTAAATACTATTTACAAAATGTAACAATCCTAATAATGAATATGATTATTTGGCTCTTGATTTAAGTTGTGTATACAGACCATGTAACCTATGCCGGCAGCTACTGAAATAAAGTCCACTTCTGTATGTTGGCTTGCTTGTCTTCCAGCCTTTTAAATCAGCTTACTTTATACCTTAGAGAATACTTTTATTTCTATATATATCCTCTCTTCTATTGGCTACCCCAGATAATCCTGTGATCAGCCATGCAGCAGTGTCACTTGAGTAGAATATGGAACGATGCTGATCGTTTTCTCATAGGCTGTCATACTAGCCCAGAAATAGCATCCATCTACAATGGAAGAAGCTCTATTAACATTTACAACTGTTCCTCTTTCCGACCCCTGAGAATTGCTCCGTGGTAGATAAGCAATACTTTGTAATACATTTCTCTGCGCTCAGTATTTTGGAGTTGAATTCTGAAATATAAAGGCTTCTAATCCTGATCTGCTCAGGGATACACTGCTCTGCTCTTAGCAAGTGGTGCTGTGAATAGGATTAACATTTCAACAGCTTCTTTTTTTAACTGTGAGCAATAAACTAAAATAATAGGGCCTGATTCAGAGCTCTCTGAAGTCAGCAGTAGTACTTTGGCTGGTGTGTGTTGGCTTTGGGTCAGGCCCATAAGAATGGGAAGTTCAGTATTTCCCTGGAAAGGAGGGAGAATGTGTGAATTTTAGAGCTTCTGCTCCTGTGGGGTCTGTCCACATCAAGCTGAAATCCATGGGTTTACAAGCCAACAAACACAACTGTAAATTTGACTGCAGGTGAAAAGAAAATGTGGTGTTAGTCGTGCAGTTAAAACTTGTGGTTTTTAATGATGTCAAGGGCACTTAGGACATGCATGTAAACAAGTAAGCATTAGAGGTATTTCTGTTGCTGTTCTTTTTCTCTCCTCTCAGACGTGTGGAAGTACAGACCGTCATCAGGGCAGAACATGGGTTGGGCGCTGTGGCTGGGGAGATGAGCTGTTGGGTTGGGAGGGCTTGCAGCAACTGGCTGCAGTGAACACAGCCCTTCAAATTCATTAGCTATGGGCCCATGGATGAGAGCCAGCTGTGAGCATCTGGCCCTCAGGGCTCAGCACGTGATGTTACAGGCCTGTACGCTTCAACTAAAAGCAGTTTGGGGATTTACTGTGCATGCACTGTGCAGGCATCGCACCCTCTACCAAGCAGAGCTTGTGCTGGATAAAACAGCTCTTGAGTGGGGCCTTGATTCCCAGTTTTTTACCAGCCTGTTTATGAAATAGGTGATACTCCGAGTCTGCTTTTTGGGCTCCAAGACCGTAGCTTTCTTGTTCTTGCGTGAGCTCTGAATTTCTGAACCTCAGCTTTCCACAGTGCTTTCTAAAAGCACAGCAAAGTAGCAGTCCTGCAACTTTCTACAGATATTCTTCAATCCCAGTTTTATTAAGTTCCTTCTCTTCTGCTTGTTTCTTACACATTGTGCATGTATTTTGAGCTGTGTCTGGTAATTAAATGGAAACCCAGTAAATTACTTGCAGATTGAAAATGCTTAGAGGGGTGGATCAAATCTCGCATGCATTTGAATCTCTGTGTATTTTCATCCTGTATTATTAAAAGCTCTGGCATTGTGACCTGTAGCACTGTGTCCTTCCCAGAACGCTCCCCACCTCGGAGCAGCATGATGAGCAGTCAAAAGTGGTGGTTTCCAAATGGCTGAGGTGGGGCTCTCCAGGAGTCAGCAGAAGGGCACTGCTACAGACAGGGAACACGTTGCAGCAGTGACAGTTGTACTGTGTCCTGCAGCTCTTTATCTTGAGGACGAGTTTCTGATTGCTGTGATCTGGAGGGTATCGGGAGCAACCTTCACGGCTCAAGTAGTCCTTGGCTCCCAGCAGGGATGTTTAGAGGGTGTAGTTCCTTGTAGCCACAAAGCACTTCATGACATTTAACTGATTCACCCTTGCAGGTCGACAGGAAGCATTGTCTCCATTTTGCAAATGGGAGAACAAAAAAAGCTTGAGAGCTGGGCCCCAGCAGGCCCAGGTTTGTGGTGATATTTGAACTTTGTTCCTGGCTCTGGGTCTTCGTGGGCTTCAACATGGGAATTGTCTGGGAGAGACTGAGTAGGAGTCCTGAGAGCTCCAGAAAGGGCTGTAGGCAGAAAAGGCTGCTCTCCTGGATTTGCTCAGGCAAATTAGTTGCAACAGCATCTGTGTCCCCAGGCTGGGTCTCAGTGTGATGTGCGCTGCTCAGGCTCTGGGAGCAGTCCCTGCCGAGCAGGGGAATGGAGAGCAGTATGGCAAAGTGTCCAAGAACACCCAGGGAGTCGTGGACTCTCAGTCTGCTCCTGTGCCCTTGGCTGCAACTGCCCCTCTCCAGAGGGCTGGGCAGCGAGAGACAGGTGGAAGTGGGGTGATTTGTTTCTCTCTGTTACATGCCAGGATCCAAAATATTTTCCCAGCCATTTTAGAGAGGTTGCAGGTCTTTGAGCGGTGGCACTGACAAAAGCTTGGGTGTGCTGCTGTAACGTGCGCAGTTGTAAATGAGCTGACCTGCATATTCTGTTTCCTAATCCTGAGTGATACTGTCAGCTCAGAGAGCTGAGCCTGGCTAATGACTGAAATCCACTGTGCTTTTCTTAGCAAGGATGTGTGGTGATCTGAGATAGTTGTTAAGTGCTACATCCTGAGAATCAGAACTGCACGTGCCCCGTGGGTCCAGCATGTTTTAGACAGATAAACGGGGTTTGAGATGATCAGGGAGTTACTATGAAAAGAACTGATGTCAGGTACATAGTAACCTGCAGTTAACTAGGAGGGAGATTAAATTAATGGGGTTTTCCCTCTGATAAAGATAATGAAGAGCTCGCAAGGACGTGGTTTGCAGCTCCTACGCATGATGTGCGTAGGCACTGTCTTCCTGGCCCAGGGAATGCCAAACAGCTGTGTGACAAGAGCAATGCAGCCAGTGGTGCACCCCACTGAGCAACATTTGTGCTGTCTGAGACCTCACTGATACTCTCGGAGATGAAGGAGAATAGGGGCAAGGGGGAGGAGTAGAAGGGGAAATGGGAATAGGGACTGCAGGAAGGGTTTCACAGTGTTCTGGGATCCACTGCCATACAGAACCCATTTCAAGGGAGGAGGGCATGGCATGGTGGGGGGACAGGCTCAGGCAGGGAGATAACAGCTTCGATCTCTCTTTTGGATTTAGGGTTTACTGTCAATCCTGCGTAAACTGAAAAGCACCCCAGACCAGGAGGTGAGAATTCTCCTCTTGGGACTGGATAATGCTGGCAAGACCACACTCCTGAAACAGCTGGCATCAGAGGACATCAGTCACATCACACCAACACAGGTGAGGAAGGCCTTTCCCTGCCCTTGCAGTTCTTGTGGTCCCACCTGCCTTATTATACAAAACACTAATGATTCAGCAGTGTGTTTTAGAAGAAGGGGGAGCAACTGGAGCCCAGTGCACCATGTTTATTTATTTTCTGCATAAGGGGAGGCTCTCTGAAGGAGCCAGAGCTGTCAGGTAGTGCAAAAGTGGATGAATGACATGGAGTTCTGCACGAGGCTTTTGGGTCATGCTAGGGTTGCACGCATGAGACTTTGTTCCTTTTGTCCTTACCAAACAGGGGACGGTGCAGCATTGGGCAAGCTCTTGTCTCTGCATCTTTCATCCAGCCAGTGCCAAGGGTCCTGCATATTTCAGCACTCCCTCTCTGATGCCTCAGGGCTCGGGAGAGGGATGTCTCCCATCAGAAGCACTGCAGCATCGCTCCTGTGTTGACCAGAGGAGGTTGCTAGAGAGCTATGGGATGATGCTTCCCCCTACCCCATAGCTGCCTCCCAAGGCTTCCAGCCCTGACACCCCAATTCCAAGCCCCAGTCCCCTGGGTGGTGTGGCAGCACATTGCCAGCCCACGCCACATCCTGTTTTTCTACTTGAATGCACTTTCAATTGGTGCTCTAATTGATGAAATGGTCCCTTCAGACATGCAGCTGTTGCTCTTTTAAGCCTGGCATTAGCTGTGTCGTGTCGAATTGAGCAGAGACCTCTAGCTTCGTGTTAGCTGGGACTCTCTACTCAGCTTTCACAAGCTCAGTCTTGCTTCTCACAGCGCCCTTGTTTTCTCCTTATCTGCAGCTCTCCCACCTCTTCCTGCATCCACCCTGCTGAGCCTTCCCAGGGCACTAACTGCATCATATGTCTCTGTAGCCACGACGGTGTCAACCTGTGACCCAAGAACACTGGCAAACTGATGGTTTGGCGGCTGTGTTCACTTTCTCCAGTGACTCTCCCACAGCTGATCCGTCTTTGTGGCTGCCCAGCCCATCTCACTGCACATTGCAGGCATGGGATATATAAGGTGTTAATGTCTGCCTATGAATGGGCTCCAGCCATTCAGGTTTATGCTCTGTGTGGCTTTGTTTCTGCTCTTCCCAGGGCTTCAACATCAAAAGTGTACAGTCTCAAGGCTTCAAGCTGAACGTATGGGACATAGGCGGACAGAGGAAGATCAGGCCGTACTGGAGAAACTATTTTGAAAACACTGATATCCTTGTGAGTATTGGCTGCAGTTGAATGCTGTGTTCATGCAATGGCTTTCCAAGGTCTCAGCCAGAAATTCAGGAACAAGTAATGTAATGTCCCAGCCCTCAGCAACACCATTGCCATTGTAACAGGGGTTATTCTGAGTGAAATGGCAAGATTAGTTGGGTGCAGCAAGAAAAATACAGTGATGTTTGGAGAAATCATTCAGTTGTATGTTTTTACTTTCACAGAATGGTGCTGGTTATAGCCAGTTCCTTTCATCTCAGTCTCCTTCAAATGAAACAACATTAATAACTTGTATTTTACCCTTCTGTAGCTCCTTTCACTATAGACTCTGAAGGCCTGTCGTGGGCATTAGTGACTTAAGCCTCATGCGTAGAGGTAGGTCAGTATGGTGCCTTTGTTTTCTAGTTGGGGAAACTGAGGCACGGCAGAATTAAATGCTGTGTCTGGCATCAAATAGGAAAGCTTCTAGCCGAGGGACACAGAGAGATCCCTTGTCTTTTCTTTTGCTCCTTTAATCATAAGAATGTCCTTTAATGTTTTTGACAACTTAGCTGTAATTACCTTCCAGTTAGCTACAGATGAGTACAGTTCTATTTTCAGTGCAGGACTTTGGTGTTTCCATGCCGGAGCATGTTACCCTGGGACCCTCCAAGAGCCATCCTGACTACTTTCTAAGATCATCTTTAACGTGCAGCCACGGGTGCCAGGATGAAGGCAGGCTGGGGGCTCCAGGCCTCTCCCCACCCCAAGCAATGTTGTCTGTGGGAACAGAGAAGAGGCAAGGTCTGCAGGGCTCCTGTGGGAAAGCGGGAAGCTTTCTCAGAAAGACGCCCTTCCTCCCTCCTGTCACACACATATACTTACTAATGTGTCAGGAGCTTCAGTGCAGTTCTACAGAAGGAACAGTGAGACTATGAATAGGACTCTTTACTCCAAGGCTCGTGTCAGTGTCCTGAAGTGCCTGACTGCACCTGCAGGTTTAGAAAACATTGTCCAAATGAAGCTGTTACTTAAGTGGGACTAATAAGCCCTCAGTCATCTCTTTTGCAGATCCTCCTGTTTCAGCCTGAATTTGGAATCTGATGTTTGAGAGCAGCCACCACAGCATAAACCTGGTTGGTTGCTTTTGCAAAGAGTAATGGTGAGATTTTCCTAGGGGAGAGGTCTGGCTTTGAGAAACTAGCAGGACACACTTCATGTGCTCCTCTGTGGCCATTGAGAAGCGGGACATGGCATGGCTGTGAGGTGATGTTCCCACTGAGTCCAAGCTCTGCAGCTGTGTGTGATGGGGAGGCGGTAGGTGTGTAGATCAAAGTCAACACTGCAAAGCAGCAGCTCGATCTTTGCCCACTATGGCAGGTGCTCAGGTTGCAGAGACTGTGCAACCACAAAACAGTATCTGGAAGACTTTGCTGGCAGGAGGAGTAATAAGCTACACCAGCCTGCAGGCTTCCACCCTTCCCAGTGTGTGCTGCATGGGAGGTTCAGAAATAAAGGTGAATTTGAAGACTGAAGGAGATGAAGGTAGTTGTTTTCCCTGCTCTCTTCCCACCCCAGTTAAAGCAATGTACAGAGAAAACCCTTCTTTTCATACGAGTAAGAAAATGTGTAGATAGAAGTAGAATCAGTTTGGTGGAAGCAGTGGTATGAATTCAAAGGGAGTAAGTAACTGGTGCACAGATGGAGCTGAGCTCCACTCTGTGCTCACACCCAGTCCCAGACTGGGAACTGTCACTTTGTTAGCGCAGTGCTTTGCTATGTCCATATACACCAAAACCAGGATCAAGTATATGCTGATGACTCTCTGCCTTCTGCCAGCCCTCACCCCTGCTTTAGTCAGTAATTTTACCCTCTGACAAACCTGGTGCAGGTTGTGCATCTGTAAATTGAGCCAACTTATCCCTCATGTTATTTCTTCATCCAGTCCCACCACTTGCAATTTTTGCCCAACCCACTTATTCCAGGTTTTGTTTTGGCATGTTGCTGAAAGGAGGCACCCAACTTTATGGGAATTTCTTTCTCAAGCTCTGTCTCTCTGACATGGCGTACTCAATGTCTGTTCAAAGTGGCAAACAGTGCTGCTGAGCACCACAGCCAGAAACAGGCTCTTGCATGGCCCTGGCCATAGAACAGAGTTGGAGAGGAGATACACTACATTTCCCAGGACCCCCTGTTTCTGTATGCTCCTAAATTGTATTGCACAAAGCAGAAAGGACCCTCTAAAGAGCATTAAAAAGCAGGAAGTGATTGCGAATTCAAATCCATGCAGGTGCCTTTGAATGAGAGCTTGGTCTTGCATCACACACCTGTGATATTTGGAAGCTTAACCCAGGCAAATAAGGTGTGGATATCTTGCTGATTGCATATTCAGACAGGCACCTGCAGCTATTTGGCACAGTGCTTTCTGGTTTGGAAGTAGGCACTCCACACATACTTTACCTTGTCTGCACTGTGCTTTTGTGGCTTTTGCCCCGAGCACTGTTGTATCCAATTCTCATCTTGCAAAACAGCTCCCTAGCAAGGAACGGAGCAGTGCAGGAGAAAGCCTGTGTGGTTGGGACTCGGAGCTGTTCCTTGCCAGTTAGAGAAGCACCGTAATGTGGGAGGTGCTGCCTTTCTATTGAGAATTGGCACCGGACTACTGCATTCATGTGTTGCTAACCTTCCCCTGAGATGTCCCAGAGGAGGACAGGTGACAGTCCGCTTTCACCCCAGATCACAACCGCCAGCCTTGCAGCTTCTTCCTTTCTTTTGGTCGCGTTTCTAACCCTAGATGGGATGCACGGGGTGGATGCTCAGGAGGAGTGGAGAGGACGGGCATAGCTGATACCGTATTGGTACACGTGCTTGAGATCACATTGTGGGGAGAGGCTGTGTGTCACGGTGTGCCCACAGGCCTTTCCCCATCACATGGCGCTGAGTGCGTGCATTGCTGACGCATCCCCACACAGTTGGCCTAGCTTTGCCGCGTGTCCCCCAGCCTCTTGTCAGTGTGCATCAGCCTGGCCCTGGGAGAACTGCAGACCCCAAGTGATCAGCAGAGAGGTTTGAGAGGTTGGTGCATTACCTCCTCAGGGCTGGCATACAGATTCTGCTGCTGCGCATTTGGTCCTATTTCAAACAACTCTAACACTGCTCATTAAAGGAGTGCCTGCAGTTTAATAGATATTGCTGCTAAAGATCCTCCCTCCCCCTACTATTTGGTTGAAATTATCCTGGAAGCATGGAGTCTTATGCTGAGACTGCCTGCAAAGATGCCATTTATCTTGATGGCGGGGTGCTGTGCTCATCTATTCCCTAAAAACCAGGCTGACACTTGCTCCCTGTAAGCCACCAAAGAGCATGCAGATGACATGCTAGCAGCTTCAATCACTGCTGATGGGGAGTGGCAGGGACTGGAAGCAAAATGCTCAGGGTTTGTCACCAGTCCTGTCCCTGTCTGCTGTCCCAGTGCCCATCTTCAAAAACCTTCCCAGATCAAGTAATGAAAAAAAGGGGTACCAGGCTGTTGTTGCCTGAGTATTATAATGAGGTTCCCTGTTTCTTTAGATGTGGTTTAATATTTGTGCGCTCTGAACTACCATAGCATTGCTGTGGGAAGGAGGGTGGCTGGACTTACTAATTACATATTTAGGGGGGACCTTTGAGGAGCCTTTTAGCCTATGGAGCCCTAGAGCTGCTTTCACCTGAGAAAGCTCGTCTACATTTACAGAAAGAAATCAGCACATGCCATGCTGCTTGGACAGGGTGAAGACCCCTTCCTAAGGCAGGGAGTGTGCATGCTGGGAGATCCACCCTTCTCATAGCAGGGGACAGGTGTCTGGTTGGGACCTCCTTGTGGACCGTGAGCTGTGGTGCTCAGCCCTAAGAGGGTGGCAGGACTCTGCTGTCAGTCTTTGTGAGCCAGTTGCTCCCTAGTCTTCTCCATCATCCTGGTGAACAAGCTGGCAGCTAAAGATGGAGTCTCGCAGACTGGATCCAGCCCTCCTTTGCCGCCACCTGTTCCAGAGGTTGCAGTAGAATCACCTGATGGAGGGGAACTCGGTGTCCCCAGTATATTCATCTGTCCCCCGAGTGCCGTTGTGTGCCTTGGTGGCTTGTTGAGGAGGTAATGTGTCTTGCTAGAGGGCAGCACGGCATAATCACAGCAGTGCAGTGCTTATAGCTGTTTGCTAGGGTGAAAGGCCATGTCTGGCTCCCCAGGTTTTGCTCTCCTGTGTTCAGCTTGTAAGCCAGTTATTTGAAAAGATACCAGGCAGTCTCCTGTTCTCTTCAGATAACAGATGCTGTGGAGATGGTAAGAGCATCCCCAGTAGTGCCCCCAGCTCCTTTCTGATCTACGTGGCTGTCCACCCCCCTCAGCATTAAAAGAGGTGGTTTCTCACCTTTCAGAACATCGTGAAGTTTTGTCAACATTTGATATAAATAATACTGGGGATCTTTGTACCCAAAAGCATGTTTACTAGGCTCAGCTCAGTTAAGCACATGATGCTGTGGAAGAGTGTCTTCTGGGAAGAGTAACTTTACCTCTCATTTCTTTTTCAGATCTATGTCATTGACAGTGCAGATAGGAAGAGGTTTGAAGAAACGGGTCAGGTAAGTTACTTATGCCCAGCTTCCTTTGAAGTAATTCAGTGCTGCTGAGTGCCCCTTGCTCACAAAAGTTAGGAAGATGATTTTGTTGTTTATGAGAGAAATTTGCATTTCAAGAGACTTGCCTTTCAACATCAATGCAGATTATTTTGGTAGACGTGAAACAAGTAAAATAGGTAGCCTAATTCCGTTTCAACAGAACGGTTTTAATTAAAGCTATACAATAATAGCAAATGGAGCCTAATACTGAAAGCAAAAACTTTTCTAAGTCCTTTAAACCTTGCCAAACCAAGACCCTGAGGAATCCTGTTTTCTTATTTACAAAGTTGAAATGGAAATCATATTGACTTGATTGTCTTTTGGATGTAATTGAAAAAAAAAACCTAAGAACTTTGTAACTAGGACTGGCCAGAAAATAAGATTTCCGTTCTGCAAGTTTTGATGTTTTGTAACATTTTGCATTTTAGGATGGAACAAAAATAGGACTTTTGAACTTTCTTTTGTAAAATCCAGAAAGTGACAGTGTCCCAGAATAGCTAGCAACAGATTTACCGCCCCACCGCCCCCCCCCCCGCCCGAACGAAATGGGAGATTTGTTTTAAAGCCCTCTGTTCTGCCTGATTTGAAGGAGGCACTTGATCTTTTGCCTCTCAAATATCATGAACACCCCCTAACAGCATAACTGTTGGTTGTTCTAGGGGTGGGGGAAATCTTTCCCCTGATGGAGCTATTTAATTTTATATCAGTAATTAAATAGTCATTGGGCAAAAGAGAGGGAAAAGAAGCAGTAGCTTAGAGGACTTGCCTTAGTTGGGTGGAGTCAGCCTGGACCCCTCATATTTCCGCAAACACTTTTGGTTTCAATAAATCAGCTGTCAGATGAAAGACCTATTTTGTTGAAAAATTCCCAGCCATGGGAGTTTATAACTCCATTCTCTTGTCCTGGTTTCCAAACCAAACATTGCTTTTGGGGGGATGGATTCAGATTTCCACTGCAGTTTAGTATCTCCCTGACTGCATTCATTTAATCCAAAAGTTTCTAGCTCGTGGATGAAAGATGTTAGGACTATCTGAGAGCATGAGACCTTCCCAGCTAAATAAGGAGCCACAAAAATATCATGTACTCATCTATCTGCAACGCCAGCACTCCCTACAGGTTCAAGTTCTGCTGGGTTTGTCATATGTTCACATAGAGAAGTGACTTGAGACTGTGTGCTAGTTTCACATGAGGCCATTGCACAACTCTAGACATGAAGTATTTCAGCCATCGTGGATCCACTGCAGATTTATATTTGAGCTATTAAAAGAATCTCTTTGAGTCACCCGGTTTTGAATGAGCAAACCCATTTCAAGATGCCACCCAACGTGTGCTGTGCATATGGAGCCAGATTCTAGCTTGTAGAAGCTGATCTAGCTTGTCTTCAGCTAGCCGATGCCTTCAAAAGCATCGGCACTTTCTTGTGGGATTTCCATTTTGGGGGAGGGGGGGAAGTCCTTTCCTGCTTAAATTGCAGTGTATAAAACTTGGAACAAACCCCTGAAACTCATTGTTAGCAAAGATATTGGGGCTGGTGTCAATGGCTGCTCAGGTACAAATGCCAGTCAGGCAATAACTTAAGACAGATCCCTCATACTGTCAATTTACATGTTTTTTGCTGTTTCATCAATTTTGGTCTCCTGGGAGCAGGCACTGGTAAAACACAGTTGTAGCCTTTAAGCCAACTGCTAATTTCAGACCAAGATGAAGATTTTTGTAACCCGTAATTGGAAGAAATCGCTTTTGAACCTTGGGCAGAGATGATTGTATACATTTTTGCTCTTATAATAAGATCTAGGTTTCACTGGAACACACTCTTCTAGCATTTGCCCTAAATATATTTCTAATTAGAGACAACCACTGGTGGTTGAAGGTTTCCTTGCCTTCCCTCTCTCCATCTTCCCCCCACTCCATTCCCTTGTAAACGATACAGGAGCTGGCTGAGCTTTTGGATGAAGAAAAGCTTAGTGGAGTCCCCGTGCTCATATTTGCTAACAAGCAGGATTTGCTGACGGCTGCCCCTGCTTCGGAGATTGCTGAGGGACTGAACCTACACACAATTCGGGACAGAGTCTGGCAGATCCAATCTTGTTCTGCTCTTTCAGGAGAGGGAGTACAGGTAAGGTTCTGGAGAAGGCTTGCTGTGCCAGCAGGCCATCTCTAAGAGATTGTTGGCTGTTGATCTGTAGGGTGGGGCTGGACCGGCTGCCTACTGAAGCAGGGTCAGTGCAGCCAGAACCCTTGCAGCACAGAACGCAGAGGGCGGGCGCGTGTCTCAGTTGCCTGTGCAAAGGGAAGGGGGAGTTGCAGGTCCTTGGGATCTCTCCAAGCCCAGGAAGGGGGAGGGTGGTTGCCTCCCCACCCAGGACCCCTTGGCTGGGCCAAATGAAGACGCTGATGTATTTTAAAGGGACTGCTGTCAGATTAATTTTCACAAAACAAATTGTCTTTTACTGTTAACCCCTTTGACTGTTACAAAAGTGCACTTTAGAAATCTGATTTACCTTCGCTGCTAATGTCGTTTGGCGTTTTGCTCAACCCAGGCGCCAGAGGGAAACCAATCAATTTTTCTGATCCAGAGAAACCCAAGAGTTGTATGCAGGGCAAGGACCACTTCTGATGGCAGCATGTGGGGCAGCAAAAACCCACTGAGGGTGCTGAGCCATGTTCCTGTGCTGAACTGTAATAGCTGTGTCTTGGGCTCCTGTGCTGCAGCCAGTTTCTGCAGTATAGTAGCTCTTTGTAATGTAAATGGGACCTAGGTTTGTTTATTTCACTCTTAGGCTTTCCTGGATTAAAGAAATATTTGCAGTGCTGGAAATGCAGGCAGTCAGGAGTACTCCACTGATATTTAAAGAAGCAGAATGGTGAAGGCATTTATCTTCACTGCAGTTTCAGTAAAACCTAATTTGCAGATGCTACAGGGCTGTTCAGGATAGTCAGAACTCAAGCTGGGTATGAAGAGTTGCAGTAGCAGCCCGCAGTATGAGTGGGCAGTAAAATGGCAGATGAAATTCAGTGTTGACAAGTGCGAAATAATGCACATGAGGAACAACAATCCTAACTATACACATACAATGCTGGACTCAAAATTAGCTGCCATTACTCAGAAGCATATCATTGGGAACAGCAGCTTAGTGCTCATCAAAGGCCAGAGGGGAAAATCAAATGCTAGAGAATTATCAGAAAGCAAACAAGAAACATCCCAGAAAATATTCTTTTGTAGCAAGATAAAGGCTTGGCGGGCCCGTATCTTGAACATGACATCCATTTCTGCCTCTGCCACATCTAGAAAGATTTTAATAGTAGTAGAATCATAGAGTCCAACAAAAAAATTAGGTTAAAGGGTCTTCAGGAGATCTTCAGACCAGCCTCATGTTTAAAGCAGGGATAACTATGAATCTAGAGGAGGTTGCTGAGGGCCTTGTCCAATCAAGTTATAAATACCTCCAGGCATCAAGATTCCACAACCTCTCTTGGTAACCTCTTCTAGCACTTAACTAGCCTCATCAGAAAAAAAGTACTGTCCATATATCTGCTCAGAATTAGGAGAAATTTGAGAATCCTCTGTTGAGAGTGATCAGTAGCACAAAGCGTCATCTCTGCACAGGGATAATAAATAAATAAGGACTTGCAGCTTGGAAGAGAGAGTACAGAGAGTGGGGACATCTTCAGGATTTATAAAATAAGGTATAAAAAAGTCAGACAGACTATAAGCTATTTTTCATGTTGCTAGAGGAAGGGTGTTCCTAATGAAATAATCAGGCAACAGCTTAAAAGAAATGAAAATAAGTGCTTCTTTGCAAGTTGTGTAATTGTGGATCTCATTGGCACAGGATGTTGTGGAGACCAAAGGTATCAGTTGGTTCAGAAAAATACTAAGTGAATTTCTGAAGAAGGGATTTGGAGGCAGTCACTGACCACTAAGATCTGGAGGCCACTTTTGAATGAGGAACAGAGCAAGGGAGATGCTGTTCCTACATGTTCCTTCCCTTGGGATCCAGAAGGGGGATACTGGCCTGGATGGACTGCTGGTCTGACCCAGAACAGCAGTTCTTCTGATTTAAAATTCTTAATCCAATGTTTAGACCTAAATGTAGTAGGTGGTGTCCTCCAAAGGGCCTTTATTTAGTTAGCTAAGAGACATATTCAGCTGTGTTGCAGCCAATCTTGTGAAAGGCTTCAGCTCTCATCTTTATTCTGAAGTGGTGGTGGTAGAGGGAAATGCATTCCACACTGGAAATGTATATTCAACTCTAAAGAAACGTGATCAAGAAAATAAGGCTGCAGTTCACAGGTTGCAAGCAGGCATAGGTCACCTTCTTCCCTCCTCCAGGCCCTCCTCTAATTTATGGAAGTCCAAGTGATCTCTCTAGGTGCAAAGGGGCAGTAAAATGGCAGATGAAATTCAGGGACATGTATTGGATGTGGAAGAATTAGGTGATGGAAAGTGGCACTTTCTGTTCATGAGCTTTGAAAAATGCCACCTTCTCAAGCTGATCTATGGGCGCTCTGGAGTGGGCTGCACACTTCTTTGTTGATAGAGCCTTCTTACTCTGCCCCTCTCCCTGAAGTACAGTGCATTCCTGTGCATTCAGCGGAGTAAAATATGCAGCCCAGTACCCTCTACTGGGGAAATGGAGTCTGCTGCATTCACTTCCAGAAAACAGAAGACGGGATAAATAAAAGCCTTTGCAGGCCTATATATTTTGTTCATCATGCTTATCTAGACAAATTAATTTAGATGCAGGCCAGATAACGTCCCACTTTGTCCACAGTCTCATTGCCCTAAATACAGCAGCTTATTCCATAAATGATTATTGCAGAAAGGTCAGGAAAGTCTCAAACTCTCTACAGCTTTTAGAAAGAGCCCCTACATCTGTCTTCTGCCTTTAACTCGAGCCCTGTCAAATTGACAGCAAGAATGCCAAGCTCTCCCTTTCCTTGGAAATTCATTGAACAAAATGGTTTGGGAGATGGCTTTTAAACTAAACCTGGATGAGCCCAGGAAGAAATGGCATCTTCAGTCCTGGGGACTCTTAAGGAGAGATGAATATGCTCAAAATTTAGGGGAATCAAGAACTTGTTTAAAGAGTTAAGATTAAGAAAGATGTTTTTGAGAATTGTGGTATCCAGTATCTCTGCCAGTGGCTCAGAACTGGAGCTCTCTGTGTAGTTAAATCTCAGGTCACTGCTTTAAGGACTTTTTTGAGAAATGACAATGAGTGACAGCAAAATAAATGAAGAGGTGGAAGCATCAGGTATTCAGAATGAAAGCCGAGGAGTGAGCGTGCTAACCATTGCTGCTGATGGAATACATTAGCTAGAGTAAAATCGGAGACATTGCTGACAGATTTTGCAGGGAAGAGTGGTGGCAGATCTAGTACTGAGTATATGCAGGAAGAGAGCTCATAAGGGAAGGTTTTTGTGGTAGCTTGAAGGAAGAGCAATGACCAAAGATAAATAATGCCGATATATGAAGGAGAAATAGTTTGAAGGTCATTTAATTAGTTTAGCTGCTAGCACCATGGTGTATAGAATTGGGTAGTTAAGACTGGGGATTTCAAGGTTAATGAGATTAGATTATGGTTAATAGAATTATATAAATTTAGAGAATTTAACTATTATTTGAAGTGGGTTATTTAATAAAACTGTTAATTAAGGAGGGAATCCATATTGTCATCTTCTCTTTTACAATTAACCACTGGGGACTCTGGAAAAGGGGCCCCGCAATGTCCTGGGCAAGCTCAGAAGAGAGGTGACTGGGTTAACTGGAAACCCCACGTAGTGTCCTCTGGACACCAGCTGGTAGCCCCTGTTATGCCAGCTGAAGACTTCATTACTTCCTGACTGTAACTGTGGGCAGTCCTTGTCTTGTTAGTCAGACTTCATGGTGCCACTGAGGGGGGAGTGACATACCTCATGCTTAGATGCTCTTTCAAGCAAATGTCTGCTTGGGTCTGATTTTTATCCTTCAGCGCTAGTCAGGAAAGCAGGAGGGCTCTTTCTCCCCACCACAGCTATTTGAGCTTTGCCTCTGGAGCTGTGTCCTGCACCAGCTTCCGCTGAGACCCTTGCACAGGGTACACAGCAAGTGAGGGGGGTGATCGCTGATGTCAGCAGAGAAATGCGAGGGAACTGTTGCCTCACAAGAGCTCTGTGGTGCCACGTAGATTCTCTTGGGGTTGTGTTTTGTGAGCAGATCCCCCAGTTGCAGTCCTTGGTGTGCAAAAGCTATGTACGTTCCACCCTGGCCAGCCACAGTGGGGTGAAAGCAGGCAGGACTCTGCTGTTTTGCAGCCTGCCCTCTTGCTGAAGGTGTTATTTAGGGGCCAGGGTGTATATTAAACGTGACTCAAGGCTTTGGACCAGTCCATGCTCTGCAGCTTGCTGCTTGTTTGAAGCAAGAGCCTCTGATCAAGGCAGCAGGAGCTCAGCCTGCCCTGAGGAATCGTCCTCCAGAACGATGCTGCAGCATTGTGTCCGGAGTCTCCCAAGCATAATGGCCCCCTGGAGACCATTAAAAGCCAGCGGAACTGAGAGTAGCCACTAAACTTCTCTAATTTATGCCAGAACTGGTCTGGCCCAGAGGACTGTGGGAAGGGCTTTCTCCTCTGTGCCTGTTTCAACCCAGTTGAGAATGAAGCCCAAGACTGAAGTTATGCCTGTGCTGCGATTCAGCACTTCAGAAGGGCAGGATTCAGAACAGGACCCCCGGCAATCTTGTATCCTCAGAGCTACGTTTTGTCTTTAAGATGTCTTAGCCAGGGCAGGCTAGATGGGGATCTTCCACATCTTAACAAGGTTCTGGGGCTACTTGTAAATGTGATTTAAAAGCAATTTTGATGACGGCAGCTCTCCTGGGGCGGGCTGAGCTGGTGCCTGTTGAGGAAAATCAACCATGTTTCCAGATTACAGGGCAAAGTCTTGTGATTTTTAAGCAGGGTAAGGAGGGAGTCTACAGCGCTGCATCAGGGATACAAGGTCTCAGAGGACAAAAGAAAAGCTTGCACCCAAGCAAAAAACAATGGATAGTGTACTTGCAGGAGCCTGTAAAAGCCAGTCTGTATGATGACTGGAGGTGCAAAGAAATGGCAGATAATGAAGGCATAGTCCTAGCTGTGCAGAGGGAGAAGAAAGTGATGGTTAAAATAACGCATAACAAAAATGCTGGAGATGGAGAATTTTGCACTTGCCTGACCCAATTTGTTATGGCAGACAGAGGATTACATGAAAGGATTAAGCTTTGCTGCCCTTAAGGTCACGTTAGGGGTCACAAGTTTGTAGCCTTGCCTGATCCCTGGCTTGCAGGGGAGCAGAAATCAGGAGGCTTTTTATGGGGTGGAAAGGACTTGTTCGCTGTGTTTGAAGTCAGATTACTTCACTCCCATAGCCACGAAGCTGATAATGCAGAGAATAAGCAAGCAGTGGGCTAATCTCAAGCAGGACTTTTTTATTTCTCCTGGGGAGGGCTCTTCCAGTCCTTTCCCAAAGGGTGTTAGAGTACAACTCCCTTGGCACAATAGCAGATGTGACTGCAGCAAGGCGGGGTTGTGCCGAGCAGCATTTCTCTGCGAGGAGCATTATCCTCTTCCCTGGAGTTCTCTCTTTTTGCTTTGGTAAAGTTTACTAGCAGCTTGTTAAGGAGCTAAGAGAGGCAAAGCTGAAAGATCTGAAATCTTTCCCTGGCTATGTTTTCCCAGTGTTGACTTGAGGCTGGAATACTAATATTGTATCCATCTCCATCCTCAGAGTACCTGCCAATGTCTCTCCGTCTCAACAAAGCAGCACAAGGACATCTATCAAGATCTAAATGTTACTGTAGGGATTGTACTTTCTGCACAAGAGCCATCTTTTAAGCATGCAGATAGAGGGACAGAGTGTGTAGGGACAAAGGATGACAACAGTTGACTCACTGTGGACTTGACTCTAAAGCACTGATTCCTCCTTCCTGCGTGCCTTCCCCATAGCAGCTCTTTGTGTTTATAGCAGCTTCCCTGGATTTCTCTGTCTTACCAACTCTCTCTCCTGCTTCAAACCTTAGTTAGAAAAACTGCAAACGTACATTTTAGTTGCTTTTGCTTTCCATTGCATTTGCTGTTCTCCACAGAATTTGGGGACACTGTTAAACACATGCCAAAAACAAAGTTTCACCAGAAGCTAAGATGTAGCTGCGGTGTGGATGAAGATGAGGAAGGTGTCTCATACATACCTCTCTGATAAAACACATGTAGACCTGCGTGTGTTCATTTTCCCTTCATCACTGTCAGGCAGGGAAATACGTAGAATTAAATGTGATTTTTTTCTGTCAATTAACTCATGCCAGAAGAGTTTTTAAAATCTATTCCCGCTTTAAAAGTTTGGTGACCTACTTACGTATTTCAAGCCTGTTTGGAGTTCACCTTTCCTCTTGCATTTTGCTATGTCATTCTTTTGCCCTCGTTAAAATGCTTGATGCAGCCAGGCTTCCAGCCATGGTAAATCCCATCATAAACTCTGCTTTATGACCCTCACCGTGCTGGTGCTGAAATGGTCTGTCTTTCCCCTTCCCAAGCTCCCAAATGGCAGCAGGCAGAGTTTTAATCACTGTGAATTCAGGTTGTGGTCAGATTAGGTAGAAGATAGGATGCGTGTTTGTTGTTTTGCAGTGATGTATTGTTTCTGGGATTACTGTGCTGAATAGCAGAGGGTGTCAGCTGATATTTATTACTTTAAGCTGTCTCAGCTGTTCTGGTTCAGCAAATAAACCTACATTCAAAATGAATGAGGAGCTCGGCTTGCCTTGTATGCCATGATGTGTGCAAATGTGATTATTGCTTCCGAGGCAGGGGAAGCTGAAATCATTGTGGGAGCATTTTTAGTTATTTATTTATTTTTACTCTTTGCAGGCAATCATGCAGATTTCTAAAGCACACAATCAAGCCAAAGGCTTGACACCTCTCCTCCTAGCCCCATTGTTAAGCCCTGGCATTCCTCATGCTGGGAATCACTCGCTCCCTCTCTCTCTAAAGTGATAAGCTTTAAACCACGCTATTGATTGCTTAAGGCATTACATGTTTTACACCTAGGTTATCAGTGTTATTGAAAGGGGAAGACACAAAGCTACTGGGCCTTAAAATGAATCTACCTCTCGTCTTTTCCCATTTGCTCTGAGGATTTCAGACAATTTGTTTTACACTGATCTCTGCTGTGGAGATAAATAAATGAAACTAGAGATTTCAACTCTCCCCAAGGTTAGAGTTAGAAGTGTTATTAGTGTAGGGCCTCATGTGCACCCCAGCACAAGCTGGGCTCACTTATTCTTTATTTAACACAGCAACAAGGGCTGATTTCAAAAGTTGCTGCTCCCCTTCAGATAAGAAGTGTCACATAGCATAGCTATCAAGGTGAATTGGTATTTTCAAGTGAGAACCTCTCTGCTTCTGATTAAGCCCTGAGGACTCCCTCTCTTCTCTTTTAACTCTTTAGCTGCTCTCAGACATGGCCACCACCTTCGTAGCTGAGGGGCAACATGGAGGTCTTGGCTCACCCAAAGGGCCTGCTGTGCTGTGCCTTCGGCCATCTGTCCTTGGGGAAGCTGAGGTCCTTGGCAGCCTTTTGGCAGTTGGGGACAAGGGTGTAGGAAGCCAGCAACACTGCTACCACAGGGCTAGCGGTGATACTGGCACAAAGGCTCTGATCTTCTTTAGGGTCTAGCTAATGATCAAAAAATGACCACTGAACATAATACTGCCCCCCCCCCCCCCCC
>JAVJGJ010000062.1:23527596-23538906 GCA_035590215.1 Microhierax caerulescens
CCAATTTCCAAGCACAAAGATGTGCTGCTCCCCTCTCATCCCCAAAACCCTGCCTGCTACCGTTTTGCCCTGAGCCTCCTTGTCAGCAGAGATATCTTGTAGGCAGAGTAGAGGTAATGGATTTTATGGGAAGCAGTTATGGGGACACTGTGCATCTTGCACTCCACTGTGTGCATCTCCTAGCAGATGAAGTGTTGCATTGGCCTTCCATAGCATAATCTCATTCTGGGATCTCAGCAGTAAACACATGAATTGGGTATTTGTGGCCGAGGCGTTACCATCCTGCTGGCAGTGGTTGGAAAAGTTGTGCACATGTTTTTATGGAGAATCCCTAAAAACTATATCAGCCTCTTAAAATGTGACTGTATTGCTTCTCACTGAACCCCTGTGGGACCCGTGAGGGCCCGTTTTCTGTGAGGGCCCTGAGGAACAGGAAGCAAGGTCCAGATCCAGTTATTGCAGTGACTTTCATGGATCTGGATTTCAATGTTGGCAGCTGAGTAGAGAATTAGAGCCGTATTCTTAACAGAGAGCTGACTGTATAACAAATAGCCCCCTAAAATCCACGATCTCAAAGATAGGATGATTTGCCCAAGGTTACACAAATTGTCTGTAGCTGAACCTGGAACTGAGCCTTCATCTGCCACTGATGTACCTTGACTGCAAAGTGATCCTTCCTCGAAGGGCCTACACATAGCGACATGATGAGATGATGATACTTTTTACGGTCAGATGAAAGATTTAATAACCTCTGTGTGACAACATCTACTGAGCAAGGAAGCACTTATTTTTTTAACCCACAGCGGTTTGGTTGCAGAGGGCAAGCAGGGGACAGATGAGGAGGCAGAACACGATGCTTGCAGAATGGTGGTCGGGTGGGACTGGGGGATTCGTGTTCCCATCACTTGACTAACATTACCTTTCTCTGTCTGAAGGACGGCATGAATTGGGTGTGCAAAAATGTCAATGCTAAGAAGAAATAAAGCATTCAGAGCTGCATGGAAATGGAGGAGCGGTGGGAGCAGAATTCTAGCCTGAAAACACTAATTTGCTGCTTTCTGACCAAATGTTTTTCCATCTGTGCACAGCTACAGCTGTTAAAAGGAAAAAAAAAGAAAGAAAAAAGGGAACAACATTCGTTAAAACCTGCTGCTGGATTTGGAACTTGACCTGCTCTTTAGTATCGTTTTTTATCCCAATAAAGGAATTATATTTCCTCCCTATGCATAAATAATATTAAATGTCTGATTAGCAAGCGAGTTTGTAAGCAGAAGCAAGACTGCGATTCAGTGTGGAGCAGAGGGAATGGTGAGTATCTGTAGTTGCTTAGATGCATAGGACCTGCCCTATAGGTGTGGGTTTGTGGTTGCTGAGCACACGCTCAGGTGTCAGTCACAGCTTCCCCTCAGTGACAGATAAAATGCAGTTGTGTTACCAATTGTGGGTAGTTTCTTAAAATAAAGCTGCTAAGAAGTCATTTGCGTAATGAGGGTAGAAGACTTCCACATATTCCTGTAGCCATAAAAGAGGAGTTTGATCATATCAAGGCACTGTTGCATTGCGACATCTCTATAGAAGGGAGAGAAGGTTTCTCTGTGTGTAATTGAAGCTTTACAGTTGGAATAATGCAGGATGAGCATGCCTAGGGCTTTTCTCGCAGCTGAAGGAGAATTTAGCCCAGCATTTCACCTTGAGCCAGCAAAAACGTGGTTCCTATGTTCAGTAAGTTCCATACGTGAGATTAGTCTTGATGTTGAACAATCCCTGTTGATTTTCCCTTGATGTTAAGGCAACTCTGCAGCAAAATGCAATTAAGTCCATGATTACTTTCTAGAATGAGATACCAGGTCCCAGGCTTCCTTTTTGAAATGCGCAAAATATATTCTGACTATGCCCCTTCCTTGGCACGCCTTGCCTAGCCCTTTGAGGGGCGGGGGGGGCTGCCCTGCGGCAGGCTGGCTGCCCAGGGCCTGAGGTCCCCCCAGCTTGGTGCTGGCTGTAGATTGCCACGGTGGAGGGTGAGGATCCTGATGAATGGCAGATGGGAAGCGCTCTTTAAAATGAGGATTCGTTCTTTCCCACACTGGCTTTCCTCTAAAAGGATGCAGTTGCTGAAATAGGAAAGGGAATGTGTTTTCCACCTCCTCATCCCCAATTCAAATCTAGCCCCAGCTGACAGCGAGCAGGAGTCATTAGCACGCCAAAGCAGCCATGTCCTGTATGAAGCGAGCTTGGTGACTCCTGGGCCAGTTTCTAATGCACAGATGGTAAAATAATCCCACTGCCCTGCTTGCCAGCTTTGTTTGCTGCCTGCCTGCGAAAGGCCAGAGAATGACTAGGGACTGCATTACCCCTTCCACCTCTTGGAGACGGAGCGGTGGGCAGTGTGGGGAAAGCTGCTTGTACTAAAGCATGTGGCTTTACCACGCGTCAGCGAGTTGACTCATGGGCCCAGGCAGACGGCTGACACCCCTGGAGCTCCCAGCTCTTTTCTCCTCCCTTCCCCCGGACGTCTCCACCTCACGGCAGAAACATCTGCACTGTACGTGAAGCAGCCCCTGGCTGCCTGCATGTTGCAGCCCAGCAGATTAAAATCATCTGGGGCTGATTCCGGGTCCCCACATACATCAGGATGTACAGTAGCAGTTCAGGGGTTGATCTGCCTGTAGTTCAGCTCTTTGCTGTGGCTGGGGGGCAGAGGGACAGCTGGGACAGCAACTGCTGTAGCAATCCAACTTTAATCTGCCTGTGTCCGTGAGTCAGCACCCTCTGAGTGCATCTGTCTCCAGCGCCGAGGCAGGACATGCATGCCGGAGTAGCACAGCCTTGCTTTAAAACCCAGATGACTTGGGGCGGGGGGGGGAACAGCAGCGGTGTATGGAAAAGCAGGCTCAAGTGAGCTGTTAAGCAATCACTAATGACACAAAGTGACACAGCTCCAGCTTTGCGTGGATTGAGTAAGGAGTCACAGGATGAGGAGAGATGTTCATTTAAACATAGCTTGTTCAGTGACTCCCCAGCTGCAATGGCTTACTGGAAACCCTTGGAATATGAGCACTGCGTGTTCCTGGGTCAGCCCAAGGAGGAGAAATGCATCCTAGCATCACCTTTTCCTTACAATTAATGTATTTGCCTCATGTGAGCACTGTAAAGAATTGCAGCCCTTCCTTATAGGCACACTTTGTGCTGGCTGAGTGGCAGAGCTTTGTGACAGATATTCCCAAGCTTTGGATTTGCCTGTCCTGCATGCCAGGTGCAGAGTAAAATGCTTGGATACCCCTCCTCCGGCCTAGGCAGGACAGAGCAAGACCTCCTTGGGGGCTCAGGCATTGATCCTTCTCACTTGCAAGGGAGTTGAGTTGATGCTTCCCTGCTCCCTACTTTTTTACCAGTGGCACACTTAACTGTGACACCCCATCTGTGCCACAGTTAGCTTTCTGGATCCAAAAAGCATCCAGCAGCGTAATTTGGATTTTTAGGCTCCCATTGGTTAAACTTGGAAATGTGTGTAATATAGTGGTTTTCCCATTGCTCAGTTCAGGAGGAAAAATTGCCTTACTGAATTCAGGATCCAGAAGTGTTTGCTGGCTCTTCCGTTGTGTTTGAGTGTAGCAACATATATTGGTTGAGTGCATCTGTGCCAGTCAGAGCTCACCTGTAATCCGGTGGATTAATTTGGTTTACCTACACCAGGTAGTGAGAGAGGAAGACCGTGATAGAATGAGCTGTGCTGGGAGGCTGGAGGTGGAGGGTTTAAATGACCATGACTTGAGTAAATCACCCTGCAGTGATGTCTGTAAATGCTCCTTGTATTGTAAACATCTCTCTCTGCATTGACCTGGTGAAAAATGTAAAAAGGATTTGAGGTTCTGTTCACTTGCTGCTCCTTATCTGAATGCATTTACATCTGCTATACCCTCTGCAGGGCTCTGCTCCCTCAGCAGCACTTGGCTAAATACCACCTGTAAAACTGGCTGGGGCCAGCCAAAAATGCCTGCTGTGGTTCAGCAAAGCCCCTACCCCTCTCCCTGCCCTTCAGCTCCTGCTTCGTTTATGGTAATTGCATACGCAAGGCTTTGTCCTTCCAACTCTGTCTGCTCTGCCCTCCTTTAAGTGAGCTTCAGGGGGAAGCAAACCGTCTCATTGGTATGGGTGGAGCTTTGCCACACGTCGCATCAATTCATAGATTTTTAAAGCCAGAAGGGACCGTTGTGTTCCTCTCTCCTGACCTCCCGCATAACACAGCCCATTAAACGCCACCCTGCCGGCGCGGTGACTTGTGGTTGAATTAGAGCACCTCTGCGAGGAAGACACCCGGCCTTGATTTAAAGGCTCGGAGTGACAGACAGATCCAGCCCAGGCCTCGAGATGTTTGTTGCAGGGGTTAATTCCCCTCTGGTGGGGAGTTTGTCTTGCTTCACTTTCACATCATTAAATCTGGCTTTACCTTTGCGATAGATGAAAGATGCCTCTCCTGTCCCTTTGTGTTCTCTGGAGGGGAGAGATGATGGAGAAGTGGAATTCTCCAAGGGCAGATCAGGAAACATGAGTCCAAGCCCCTGCTCTGACCACGAGCACGGGGTGTGGGGATCCACATCCTCCATCGGCTGTGGCCACGTCCCGCACCACGGCCCCCATGGAGGATGTCTCTCCTTGCCCTCAGAGAATGCTTGCCAAAGCCTCATGCAACCTTCTTCCATTTTCCCCCTTACCAATACTGCTGCTCGCACGTTACTGACTTCTTTCTCTGTCGGAAATGTAACTGATCAGCAGACATACTAAAAGTGTACTGAGATGAGACCAACCCCCCTCAAACTTGCCCCCTGCCCCACCGGGCTCACTCTTCTGCAAAGGCACAAGGTGGTGGCTGTCGCATTCCCTGGGCCAGCCAGGTCCACACAAGCTCGCTCTTTTATGTTCCCTTTTTGAATTTCACCAAAAAGGGGTATTTGCGATCTCTGGTCATGTTGTTACTCAGTGTACAATTTAGATGTCTTTGTCAAAAAAAAAAAAAAAAAAAAAAAAAAAAAAAATAAATTTTAATTTAGTAGAAAGACAACTTGTGTTCGGGAGTGATCCTTTTTCTTCGACAGACTTGTTTTCCCAGCGGTCACTTGAGGGCTGCGTCTTTCCAAGGAGCCACCAGTCAGTCTGAGAAGCTGCTCTTCCACCGCTCCCTCTGTCTCCCCGTCAGAGACAGTCTCCAGTACTAAAAGTGGTCAAAGCAGTTGGAAAAAGCCTTTTCCCTTTGGATTTTCACGTGCCTAAAACTATCAGAAAAGCCAGCGAGTGAGACAGGCAGACTTTGGGAGGATCTTCTTGTTTCAAGAACCATTCTGTAGGTTTTTAAAAAAGCATGTCAGGAAACACGTTCCCCACTGACCTGGCAGGAAAAGGGAAGGGGAAAAAGAAAAGCAGCAAATGATTTGGGTTTGGTTCAGTAGCAGGGTTTGGAGGGGATTTTGAGGGAGGGAAGCAAATTCTGGGGTTGTTTCTTTCCAACTAATTTGACTCATTACTGTTTCTGCGACACCGGGCAGGGTCAAAAATTGAGGAACTGTTAGAGCTCTTTAAAGCATCAGCTCCCTCCCTGCACGGCCAGGATGCCTGGAAGGCTGTCAGAGCTGCTGGAAAAAAAACATTATAGGTGGTCACACTTAATTTTTTTTTTTTTTAAGGCACGCTTTATACTGAATCCTGGTATTTTTTCAGCAAAGTAGGAAATACTTTTTCATCTTGTTTGCCTAATGGATTGAATGTGAAAAATATTTCTCTGGCAAGTGAACACCCTGAGAGTTGTTTGACTTGTCACGACGTTATGTATCGTTCCCTGCGGCCCCCTGCCCCTGAAGCCACCACGCTTCCCCTCTCCTGTTGCTGTTTACGCTGGGACACGCCATAATTTACAGCGAGGCTGCGTGTGACCTTGCATGTGTCTGCTCGAGCGAACCGCAGCTCCGTTCCCCGCACAAGCCCCGCTTTACATTCACATGATGAATTTAGTGCTCCTGAAAGGACAAGGAACTGAGTGAATTGGATGTGGGGAGGGGAAAAAAAAGGAAATAATAATAATGCACAGCCTGAAGGAGAAATAAACACTGAGATTTTTGTTCCTCTTTGACCAGTATTTTGCAGTTGTTTATGGCCTTGCACCCCCTGGACCACTGTCTTTATCGAAGCAGAGAAATTGCCTGCAGCCACAGAGCTGGAGGTGTCAGCCTTCGCATCCCCACTGTGCGGGCATCCCCCAGCCCCGCTGTGCTCTGCCGGGGCACACATCGGCGAGGGCCAGCCGGACCGATGGCCACGGCAGCGCTCCAGACATGTTGCCCACCCACCCGGGCACCCACCCAGGCGCTGCACTGAAGCTTTTTCTTTTATTTTGTTTTGTTTAAGTGGAAACGAGCTCGCACCACAGCCTTGTGATTGGCTCCTGGCTAAATTGCAGCTTCGGGCTCAGTTGGCTGAATTTGGGCTTGTTGGATTTTTTATTGCAATCTGTTCACTTATTTCCCTTCCCAGCGCTGATTGGAAGCAAAACTCCTGTAAAGCTGCAGTCGGGCTGCGCCCGTGCTGGGTGACGCTGTCAAAGGCTTGCTGGGAACAGCACGGGGTCGGGGGGGTATACCCCCTCCACATTTCCCATTTAGCTGACTGACCAAGATGAGTCTCTGTATCCTTTTTAATGGGAAAAGATTAAAAAAATAAAATAAATCACAGTCAGGAGAGGAAGGGTAGGAAGGAGCCCCTTTGCTTGCAATGTGCCGTGACCACGCAGCTCCGAGCCACAGCTTTGCAGGCAGCACGGCCGGGCAGCCAAATGCAGCCCCAAATAAATAATCCTGTGAGGAAGGGAAGCTGTCAGGTAGGTTAGACCCCAAGCCTGAGCTGCATCAGGAGCTGGCAGCAACGCCCTGCAAATAAATCATCTGGATGAGAGGTATTTTTAAATAGAAGTTGTCCTTGCTGCTTGGCTTCGCAACCTTTATTTTGTGCTACCAGTGGGAGCCAATCGTGCGAGCTGTAAGGCTGTTCTGGCTGGCGGGGGAGAGCTGCCAGGGGCTCAGGGTGCCGAGGGGGATGCTGCTGGGGAGAGCAGGGCCACTCGTGTGCTGGGGACACTGTGTGGTGCCCAGCCTGAGACAGCTGGGTCCCAACTGGCCAGGCACAGCCCAGCGTCTCAGGGTGGCCGAACCAGCTGTCCTGCCCCGGCTCCATCACCCGCCCCGATGTCCGACGGGAGGATTTAATGTATTTTGGGTTCATGTTTATAGCCGGCACCTGTGAGGCCAGCGCCAGGCGGGGGTCACTGAGGGGGCCATGCCGCAGTGGGCCAAAATGGTGGTGTGGGCATGGAAAGCTGGTCTGGGGGAATGGGGAAACTGAGGCACGGTGACCTCGGCACACCACCCACACTTGGGGCTGGGGCCACAGCTCGCAGCCGCTTTTGGAGCCAAGGCAGGAGCTGCAGCTCCGACAGCCCTGTGGGGGCCGGGGGGGGACGCTGAATTGGGTGCATTCAGCACGGCACAGCTGGTGCGGGCTGCGGGGCGGGGGGGCTGCAGTTGCTCCTGACACTTTTGCCTCTGAATGTGATGATAAACTCCCTTTCCCGATTAGCGCTGATCCCTCTGCCTCCAAAACAGTTGGCCCTAATGAACATACGGCCCAACAGCTGTAAGCGGTTATACATATGCATGGATATATATATTTATCCCCCCCAGCCCATCCATATATACTGGAGATCACAGCTGTTGCTATTCTTCCTTGCAATGCAGATCAGACGCTCTCTCTCTTTGGAGTCTTACTTGACCTATTTTGCAGGCGCAAGATTTTTTGTGATGATGATTTCCCCAGTTGGTGCTTTTGATTCTGCCTGAAACATCTTGATTGAAGGCAAACAATGGCAGCTCCGGCAGCCGGCAGCGCCCCGCACCCACGCGCCGCCCCGGCCCTGCCAGCCGCCACGCGCTGGGGGGGCGAGGGACAGGGTCCGGCCGACGCGCCCCAGGGTGGCAGCAGCTGCTGGCTGGTCCATCCCGACCTGTCTCCTCTGATGACCCTTCCCTGTGCCCACGGGACGTGGCTCTGCCGCCTGGCCCATCAGCATGACCATCCAACCTGGACCTCGAGGCTCATGCTGGTCTCCCCACCCTCTGCCACGGCCAGCCAGGCTGTCCCCTGCTCAGCCCTGAGCCCATTCCCACCAGCTGGAAACTGCTCCGTCACCCCAAAATCTTGCAAACCAGATGGTGACACCCCTTGGGCTGCCTCAGCTCTAAGGCCAGGTGGGGAGGTGGTGCCAGAGCTGGCAGGGGTGGCAAGGCCCCTGTGGCTGCTGCATCCCACAGTGAAGTGATCCTCTGAGCACCCCCTGGGTGATGGGGACCTTTGAAGCCCTTTCCCCAGGGACCCCCAGCCTCCTCTCACTGCTCAGCACAAGATTTTAGGGCTGGCAGGGAGCCTCCATGGCCCCACAGCCCTTCGGGCCAGGCAGGATGCCCTGGAGAAGGGTCCCGAAGTCACCGCATCCCAGCAAGGAAAAGCAGCCATCCGGGCGCGCACAAAGCCATTTCTTGTTTGGCATTTCTGTTTGAAGCATGTCCTTCATTTGGGTTTCTACAGCAACCGGGAAGTTCCCGTCCTGGCCCAGCTGGAGGGAGCAAAGTGGCCGGGTGAGCGGAGCAAGGGGGGCAGGAGGGGAGGCTGGAGGGTGGGAGGGGAAGAAGCCAAAAATAAGCTTTTAAAGAAGTAAGGCTGTCCTTTCTGCCTCCATCCTGGGCCCGGGGCTGCAGCCAGGGCAGGACTCCAACACTGTCCCCGTCCCTCCGTCCCCAGAGGCTGTGCAGCCAGCTGGGGCCAAATCGGGGTGTAAACCACCAGCTGTAGGGTCCCTCCATGTAGGGAGGCTGTCCACCCTGCCCAGCGCCGGCACAGCTGCATCCCCGAGCCCCTCCACGGCACAGCTGCATCCCCGAGCCCCTCCACGGGCCCTGGGTCAAAAAGAATTACCTTAGAAACACTCTTTTCTTAAAAAAATCCCCAAACCCAACAAGCCGCCAGTGATTCATCTTAGGCAGCAAGTCTCTTCATTTATTCATTACAAGATAATACCCAAATCTGGCTAATTAATATTCCTGCATATTTTCCAAGGGCTGATGAGGTATCTTAAACATCTCGCCAAGATGGGCTTTCATATTTGTAAGATTGATGTGCAAACTTAAATTGATGCCGTCTAAATATACCCCTCATGTTTAAGCATGGGACTTCACTCCCCGGGGTGCCGGTGGCTTCCCCAGGCACCCATGGGACCGGGGGTCTCAGCGGGTGGCAGAGCTGCCGAAAAGGCTCCCCCGAGCTGGGGTGTGATGTTGTGATGTCCATCTTTCTGCAAAGATATGAGTTTTCTGTTGCTTGGGTAAGGGGAGCACCGAGCCGCTGGTGGCCACGGGGTCAGCAGCGCTTTGGGGTGAGGGTCAGTGCAAGCACCCGCACAGCTGGATGTGCCGCCAGGTCCCGACCGGAGCAGAGCCGGCAGCTTCCTGCTGAAAGCCTTCTCCAAGGTTAAAAATAGGACTTGGTTGCAAACCGAAAGCCTGGTTTGCATTTGCCCTCATTATGTTGATTGCTTATTTACATGTATGCAAATGGAGGAAGAGGCAGCGGCTCCTCCACCTGGGGACCCCTCAGCACAGCCGAGCCTGAACCCCACCAGGTATGTCCCAGTGGGGATGCTGGAGACCCCTCAGCACAGCCGAGCCTGAACCCCACCGGGTATGTCCCAGGGGGGGTGGGCTGTGGCGCTGCCAGCCCCTCCCCAGGCTCGACCTGAAAATGGAGCATCAGCCCCTCTCGAGGCTCTGATCTGAGGGGTGAGCTGCAGCCCCGCGCCCCGAGCACGGTGGCCGGAGGCACAGTGGTTACTGCCACCACCATCGCCTCTCCCCTCACCCTGCTCCACCAGATGTGCGTGTCCAGCTCCAGCTGTTCCCCATCAGCCTCCCTGGAGCAGCACCGCAGCCCCTGGGATCCTTTTTCCACCAGGCCCCACGTCCTTCATCAGACACCAATTTGGTCTGGCCCAGCTGCTCATTTTTCTTTCCGCCGTGTGACATGTTTTCACCTGGCTCCTAATCCGTCTCTTTCCATTCACAACTCGAGCTGTTTATGGATGTGCCTCTGCTCCCGCTGCTTTTCCCACCCCCCGGACAGAGCCATCCATCAATAAAACCCACCATCAGAGCATCTGCGCTTCCCTTCCACCCAGGATGGGACACTTAACCCAAAGGGGCCAAGGGCACATGGTCCTCCTGCCACTCAGTGGGGTGACCCCAGGGGGGCCATTGCCTCCCTCCCCACCACCAGCAATGCGTGGCGTTGGATAGTGGTGGTGTCACAGGTAGCTGAGATGCCAGGGTCCTTTCTCTTGGCTGGCGGGGGTGGGGGCAGAGGGGCCATGGCATGGGGACCCTGCCAGTGGCACCCACTGTTCTGGGGCTGCTCTCTCCAGCAGAGGCACAGGGTGAGGGTGGCCCATGATGGGGACATGTCCCAGGCCCTTGGAGGTCAACCCTGTGGGGTGGGGGCTACACCACGGGTGCTGTAATGCCTGCCCCAGGCCCGCAGCTGCCTGTCTCATGGGAGAAGGCAACTGTGCCGAGGTGGCAGAGGATGATGATGATGATGACAGCTGGGAAGGCAAACCTGGGGGCACCAAGCATAGGGGCCATGGTTGGGGAACAGCCTGGGGTAGTGGGTGGCCCTGGCTGGGCACTGGGGACCCCTCCCAGGCTCCCCAAATGTCACTTGTCTCGCCACTCTCTGTCCCCCCTCCACCACTGGGGCTCTCCCCCACAGCAGCCGGCCACATGGACACAGAGGGGGGTGTCACCAGGTCCCTATGGAAGCTGGGGGCATCCCGCTCCCTCCTGCTGCCCCAGGGCACTTTGCTTGTGACCAAGAAGCAAACCCCTGAATATCCCAATGGATTGGGTGTTTCCTGAAGTGTCTGAGCAGGACAGGGCTGGGAAGAGCCCAGCAGGGCCCAGCCACCAGCCTCTGCACCCTGCACACGGGGAGCAGCCAGGAGCATACAGGGGCAGGGGGTGCTTGCTCGCCCCCTCCCAGCACAGCCTGGCAGGGGGCAAGGGGGTGCTGCTGCTCCCTTGGGGCAGAATGGGGGGAGCTGTGTGAGGGTCCCCCTCCCTTGGACCCGCTGCCCCCTGCTTTCAGCTCACTGAGACTCTCTCCCCTTCCCATTTCCCACTGCAGCGGCATGGGGAGGGGGGGGAATCCAAATGCTATCCTATC
>JAVJGJ010000062.1:23541885-23556795 GCA_035590215.1 Microhierax caerulescens
AGCCCCGTGCCCCTGCCCCCCACGCCCCCTCAGGCTTCACCCACCTTCCAGCAACTTCCTGAGCTGCTTCTCCTTCTTGGCGATCTCATTCAGGAAGAGCTTGGAGTTGAGGTGGCCGATTTTGGGTGGGGGCAGGCTGCCACCTGTACAGTTCTGGGTCCTGTTGGGGACCACAGGCAGAGAGGAAAGGTGTGAGGGACAAGCTACTCTCAGGGGAGGGTCAGACGGATCCTTCCCCCTACCCTCCTGGGGCCAGACCCCTCCCCTAGAGCAGCAGCGTGGAGGGCAGCAGGGAGCTGGCACTCTCTGGCGGGAAGGTCCTTTCCTGTCCAGCTTTGCCGTGAACGTTCTGTGCCAGGGCGCACCCCCCGCAGCCCCTGTGTCCCTGCACATGGCCACCCCAGCTCTCCTCAGCTCCACTAGAGGTGGCTTGAACCCCCGGCCCTGGCTCTGCCCCAGCAGGGCTGGACTGAGCCTCACAACCCAACTCGGCTGGGCCCACCCTGGCTGGGGTGCTGGGTCCCAGCTCCGCTCTTCCACAGGCACCCCACTGCGCTCCTCAGTCCAAGGGGAGGACTTGGTTCAATGGCTGCAGAAGGGGATTTTCCCACCCTCCCAGAGGGTAACCGAGCCACGGAGCATGCATGCCTCTCCCAGGCCCTGCAGCACCCCTGGCCCTGGTCCTCCTCTGGACACTGTGCTGCTGCTGCCCCTGCAAACACAAACATGCCCTTCCCCCACCCCCACCCACCCCACCCCCCGACCATGCTTGCCCTGCTGTACTCACCTGTCCATTAAGATTTTCACAGACTTGGTGTTCTAGGAGGGGAAGAGAAACTCTCATCAGTAAGGCCAGTCCCTGCCACAGCCACCACCCCTTTCATTGTCACCTTCTGTGGCCCCCCAGGAGGGGATGGGCTGCCCACAGGTGCTAAGACCCCTCTCCCCCCAGCATGGACTGCCCCAACCCCATCTCCAGTTGTGGCACCCATTCATTCAAGGCCGGCACTGAGTCTGTCCTGCTCCTCCTTGCCTTCTCCCACTGCTGAGCCCTCTGGAGGCATCAGCTAGGCCTGTCAGTGTCCCCAGCCCTCTCCCTACCGTGCCCCATGCCTCCCTGATGCTTCCTGCACAACCAGACCTCCCCACAGCCCCATCCCACCCCTGATGGGACAAGGAAGAAGCCTGTCTTACCTTCATGAAGTTGATGTCCTCGGTTTTGTCAAACATGACCTGGACAGAGCTGAGGAGCTTCTTGGCCTCCTGCATGCGCTCGTTGAGGTGGAGGACCTGGGCAGCGTTCTCATTGCAGAACTTGGCCTGGGCCTTGTCCAGGATCTCCATGGTCTTCCGCAAGTCCTCGTCCAAGATCTGGTGCATCTTCTCATACTGCAGGCGCACCTCATCCTTCAGCTGGCTCACCTTCTCCTGGGGAAGAGAAGCAGGGTCAGGCCCTCTGTACCCTCCACCCTCTGCCATGATGTCGCAGGACACCTGGGTCCTCTCCCCAGCAGAGGTGGGTGCAACCTGAAAGCTGCACCACAGCTCTGCTCTCCTGCAACACCCAAACAGACCAAACCCTGACAGCTGCCACATGAGACTCCTATGTGCCGTGCCAGAGACCCAGCAGGGACACTGCGGATCCAGCAGATCTCCTGCACCTACCTCCTGGGCTTTAGGTGCCTCCAGAGGACTAATGGCAGGCAACAACCTGCAGCACCACCAAGGCAGGTGTGCTCCCTCGAAAAACCCTGCCCATCCCCATCTTCACCCCCATCCCCACCCCAGGCTGGGAACACGTCATGCTCCAGAGCCCTCCCCATGCTCTGGGAGGCCAAGGGGCTTTAAGGACCACAAGCTGTGTCCTGTGTCCCAGGAAAACAGTCATTTCCATCTCCTCCACCTCCTGGGTATTTCAGTGGTTTATTCAGGGATCTCCTGTCTCCAGACCCTTGCCTCCTGCTCGGGATGAAGTGGGTGACTTGGGGAAGGCTGTGCTGAGCTGAGGGCAGGGTGGGCCATCTGGTATTTAAGAACAGCCTTGTTCCTCACCTCTCAACTCACTCCAGGACCCACAAGGCTGCAGGGCAGCCCCAAACACATTCTGTCCCCCCGAAGGATGACAGCCAAGACTGGACTGGAGACAGTGGGTCTGTCCAGCTGCTCCTCCCCTGCATGTCCTCCCTCCTCCCTGCCCACCTGGCTCCTATGGCCCAGGAGCCTGTCCCCATTGTGCCATGGGGTGACAGTCTGCAGGGATGGACACAGCAGGGTGAAGCACCAGTTACCTCCACCAGCCGCTTGTCTGATTCCAGCTTGTAGAGCTGCTCTTCGATGTCTTGTTCCCGCTCCTCCAGGCGGTCCTGCTGCTTCATCAGCATCTTCTGCAGAGACAGGAGAGAGGAGCAGCCATCAGAGCCCAGCGGCCACATGAGCCGAGAAGCTTCAGTGCTGCCTGCACCAGCTCTGCCCACACAGCTCGGGAGGAGCAGTGCTTTTTCCCAGCAGGACGCCATTGCTGAGCTGAAAGGCCAGGCATGGCTGCCGGTGGAGGTGGAAACTTCACTGTTTCAATGGCCACGCAGAGGGGCCACATGTGCTGGCTGCCTTATCAGCTGGAGACCTTGATCTGGGTCCCCTGGTTGGGGGCAGCCCCTCAGGTAACTTTTTGCAGCATGGTCACTGAGGTCTGGTCAGAACCAAGCCTTGGGGACCCTGGGGGGGACATGGAGAGGCTCATCTCCCACTATGGCAGCACTCTTCAAGGCCCATCACCCATCGCCAGCAGGCTCCTGCAAAGCATCGTCAGCCCCTCCCCGTGCCCCTGTACGCTACGCCAAATCCTTTCTCCCTTCCCCGCCTTCATGACAAGCCCCAGAGCCAGTGTCAGTGTAATCAGGAGGGACAGAGAAAGGAGGAACAGGGCCTCCCCCTGCCATGCTGCCAGCCCCTGGCCCCAGCTCCTCCGGGCTGCGCCTGGGCCATCAGCCTAATAACTGGGACAAAACCTTATCCGCAGCTATCACCGCGAGCACCTTGCTCCTGTGTGCCTCCCCAGCCAGGATGAAACCCACCGCCCATGAGAGAAGGGCTCTGTCCCTGCAAGCAGGAGTGGAGTTTCCCAAATCAACTCCAAATTTTCCCCCTCCACAGTTATCCCAAGGAAATGTTACACCAGCGGGACTAGGAGAAGGGCTTCACCCGGCACAGAGATGCAGCATTAGAGACTCTCAACAACAGGGGCGAGATGGGAAGAAACCAGCAGTGAGGATGATTTTTGAGGGGATTATTGCTATTATAAACCGCTGCCCTGGGATTTATAATCAAGTAATTAATTCCTGGACGAGGTGGGAGGGGGAGGGTGGCAGAGGCACTGCTGGGATTAATTGCATTGCAGGGAAAGGCTGTCACCTCCGACTCAATTTGGGAGCAGGAATGCGAAGCCTCCTCCCTCCTGTTGTTTTTCTTAAGGTCTCGGGCACCTCCAACCTCACTGCCTCTGGGCTCCTACCACTAATAATAACAAGGAGCTAAAAAAACCCAGCTTCCCACTCGCAGTCACAATCCACACGCACTCCTGATTTCCCACGTGTGTGCACTCACCCACACACATACAGACGGACACACAGACAGCACATCCACTGAAACAGGATCCAAGGGGCAGCAACACCGACGCAGACCCACAGGCACAGGGGGGACATTTTGGTTGCACATGTGTACAGAAACACAGGGGCCTGCAAGCATCCAAGGGCATCACCACTGCTCTTTTTAAGACCAGCTGAATAGGTGGGAGCATCCACAAGGAGAAAGATTTGATGCAAATACTAAAAATCTCCTTTTTTCACTGTAAAAGGGACATTACTTGTGATGCTGCAGCACCAGGAGGCTGCAGCCCACTCCCGAGGTAAACACGGTGGAAACTGAGCTCCGGAGAGTGGGTGCAACACCACTTGCTCAGAGAGGGCTAGGGGCACAGGCAGGAACTGCATCCCAGGTCCTGTGCTGGCAGCCAGGCCAGGGTGTGGGGCTGCTAATGGCTCTTCTGGGAGCTCAGCCAGGGTTTTAGGTCCAGCACTAGGCAGAGGTGGTGGGCAGACCTGCTCCGGCAGTGTTCCAGGCAGGTGCATGTCAACTCTACCTGCTCCCAAGCACCGCTGGCTGAAAACACGGTTTGCAACATCCCTCTGCATGGGCCTGGCGCAGAGTGCAGCAGACCCAGCTCTAAATCCTGCTCCGGCATCCACAGGCTGGAGTTTTCCCACTGAAATCACAGTCAACTGACGGGAAAGCCGCCTGCTCCATGGAAGGATATGCCTTCCCTCATCCCTGCTTGCAGGAGGCTGATCGAGCCCAGGAGCCAGGGCAGGTCTTGCAGCCCAGGCTGCTTCTCGCTCTCCAAGCTAGAGAGCCAAAAGACATAACGAGCTTCGCACCGAGCCCTTCCCTGCGCCTCCCTCCCTGCCTGCCAGCAGAGACTGGCCATCTCCACCGCCAGCAGCCAGACCCACTCCACACCAGCCTGCTGTGGGGACAGCTGAGTCTGGAGGAGCTTGCAGGAGCAGCCAGGACCCCTGCCTGCTTCCCCTGGCTGCCAGTAGAGCAGGGCTGGGGGACAACGCAGGACAGGATCCAAGGCTCACAGCTCACCGGGCACAGAGTACAAATCCCTGTCCCACTCCGGCATGTGCATCAGGCATCTGACGAGGAGCCACCCTGAGGCAGCCCCTGCTTTTCCCCCTGATGCTGCTGGGATGCTCTCATGGCAGAAAACAGGGTGTCTCATCACTGGCAGATACCAGGCAGGCAGAGACAACCCTGCGAGCCCCACCGATGTGAGGGACCCCAGAGAGATGGACCAAACAGCCCCTGGACGCACACGTACCATCGTCCCCTTCCCACTGCCCTGCAGCTGCCATTGGCAGAGCTGCCAACCTTTGTGTTTTGTAACAAACCTCAGGGTGCTCCGCTCCTGGAATCATACAGTTATGTGAAATCACAAAAGTATACATAAATATATATAAAATTAACTTTTTATAAATTAAAGGTAATTTAATAGCCATTCACAGCTGGAAAAAGTGACCAAAATCTAACCTAAACACACAGAAATCAGACAGACTACAGCAGACAAGCAGCATTTTCTTTAAATCTCACATTCGAGCCATTCTCTTGATTTTAGGGTGATTTAAAAACCGTACGTGCCTGGGATTGCAGCAGGATGGGAAGGCTTTTCACCCACGGCAACCAAAACCTTAACAAGACACATGGGTAGGAACTACCCCTTCTGGCACCGAGGGGTGAAACTTCATTGTCTCCACAGCACGGGCTGAATTCCTTAGGTATTTTGAAAAGGAAAATATATCCCTTCCCCTTCCATCCCCTCCCAAATCTGGTATTTCTGAAGTCATGAACTCCTCCTCCTCCTCCTCCAGGATCAGAATTTCTCAGGGTAATTTCTCATATTTCATGCATGACCTTGATGCCGGGAGAACCGCAGCTCCCTCCATACAGGCACCCTTCCCGGGCTCTGAGCAACTCTGTAATCCCAGTTTGTCTTTTCCAAGACAAGTTGCCAGTTTGCAAAATGGACACTAAAAACGCTCTGTATTCCAACACCAGCAGAGAGTAAACTCTTTTAATTAATTAATAAGCTAATCTGCGGCAGGAGTAAGTGGCTGGTCCACCCCAACCCCGCAGGTCCCTGTGAGATGGGGCTAGTTGCTGGACACCAGTTTATTCTGCTTGAACTACAAGTGATCTCCCCCTTCTCCTCATGGAAAAAAATAAAGGAGGGGAAAAAAAGACTGAGTCCTAAGAGGGGGTTAGTGGAGCTCCCTGCAAACACGCCGTCGGCACCAACCCCATATAGGAACAGGACCACCGAAGGTGGGAGAAGAAACGAGCGGAGCCCCACTGCTGGCGGAGCAGGGTGAAACCTGGGGAGCAACGGTAGTGAGTTTGGGGTGCCAAGGTCATGCACTGGGAGGGAAATGTGACTTGCAGAGCCATCTCAGTGGGAAGCAAAGCAAACACTGCAAGATCTCATTCCAGGGAGGGTGTGCACTGCTGGCCCCTGTGGGATCGTGTTGGGGAAAGGCTTGCTGACCATCGCTGGGAGGAAACCACAGCCAGGGGAACCACGCTCACTCCACGTACGCCTTACTGCACCTCCTGGTCTGTCCCCCTGAACCTGCCTCTCCAACGTGGGACACATCCACCCCCCACAGGCAGAGCTCGGGGAGGGGGGATGTCTGCCAGGGGACAGGGCTGCCACGGCAGAGCAGAACTTCTGAGATTAAACGCCTGCAGCCACAAGACAGAAAGACAGTAACAGTTTAACAGCTCGGACAATACGGGGCATCTGGGCTCCTCATCCAAGTGTCATCATACAGCTGCAACACCGCAAGTGTCTGCTGTGTTACATGCATGGGTCCAGCTCAGCCGGTTGGGCAACCCCCCGCTGCAAGGGGGGACACTGGGGTGTGGGAAGGAGCTCACACCCACCAGAGACCTCCCAGGCAGGGAGAAATCTGCAGGCAAGATGTCTCCCTGGCTTGCCTTAGGCTAGTCTCACCACTGTCCTCTCCCAAAGGAGAGAGGAGCTGCATCTGTGGTCACTGCCGAGCCCACAGTAACAGTGCAGTATGCTCCTGCCCGGCTGGAGCCCAGCACTCCCCTTGTCCCCCTTTGAAGCCCCTGGCCCTGCTGGCACCAGGGCAGCAAAATCCTACAATGTGCCTCAAGGTTTTGCCAGCTCCAAGGATGGCCAGGGTCCTTGTGTCCCCCAGGGACAGCCTGTGACACCCCTTCCCAAGGACCCTGAGCGCTCGCCAGCCCCTGCCTGGCTCCCACTGGGATCAAGAAGGAGCCTGGCAGCTTCACCACAGCCAGCCAGACACTCCATGACCTGCTGAGCAGCTCTGGTTTTAAATCAGAGTTAGAGCAGTGAAAAGCCTTACTGTATTCACGGGGTAAATGAAGCCCATGCCGCTTCTCTGATGTCTAATAAGCACTATGTGTCCTTCAGGGCCGATCCTCCAGCAAGAGCAAGCATGTCCCCGCACACCCACCTGCGGGGTGCTTGCAGGATGCTAATTCCCAATAAACTAGGCTGAAACCAGTCATAGGTTTGGAGGGTACTACAGGAGGGCAGGTGGACAAACCACAAGAGCCCACAGCCCTCATTCCCATAGGAACTGGGGGGAGCAGGGAGCCAGACTGCCCCACAGAGTGCCTTTAACTGCAGCTGGACAGCTGGCCCAGGACAGGCGTGCTTGCTTCTGTGCCTCCCTCTTTCCTTCTCCTCTGCACCCGGGCCTTCCCCTCGCCGCCAAATCCCTGCCACCAAGTGAATAAGGACATTGTTTGCAGCCACCGGAAAGCCAGAACAGAGGGAGCAGCTCGGAGCATGAGGGGGAGGAAGGGCAGGGAGGAGGAGGAGGAAGGTGGAACCAGAGCAAGGAAGCCACAAAGGGCAGATGCCTGTTGCGGGAATGGCTCCAGACACCTGCAGCTCAGCCCAGGGACTGGGATCAAGGGCCCCCATTGAGACCCGCGTCCCAGCACGTTGCTGGAGATGGGCCTGAAGTCACAGCGACTGAATTTTAATGCATCAAAAGCCCTGGACCAAAAAGGCAAGCGCAACCTTTTGCCTCCCTGCGCCTCCCACCGCAGGCTTCCTGCTCCCCAGCCCCACTCCGCCATCAGCTGGCCAGTTTGCTGAGAAAATCCCACACGATGAGCTATTCTCATGCCTCCTGAAAGCATCCCCTCACCTGCCAGCACCTTGACACCATGTGGCTCTGAGGCACAGCACCCCAGTGCCCCTCCAAAAAAACCAGGATCTCAAACCATGAGATCCTGCACCACTGCAGGGACCAGTTCCCACAGCCAAAACCCCCGGCAGCATCCCTCCCAGCCCCACCATGGTCTCCTGCTGACCAGACCCAGGCAAAAGCAGCTCTTTCAAACTCCCCACGGCCCCCACAGCACCCACAGGAGGCTGATCCACTTACAGGGACAGGAAGGAAATGTTTTCTGGTTGGGGTTTCATCTTGCACACATTTACAGTAAGCACCAGGCAGAAGGGGAGGTGTCCGGCCAGAGCAGGAGGCCTCACCCCCCCTGGCCAGCCTGGAGCACACAAACGCTGCTCCGAGGTTTGGCTTTTCTCACGGTGCTCCCTGTGCAGAGATTGGGCTGGTTTATCCCCGGCAGGGGAAGGAAGAGGGAAGGGAACAGCCTCTGGGATATTAATAGCTGCCCTTGCTAGGAAGAGATGGGAGCAGCAGCCACGCAGCACATGGGCATCAAAGAGACCCCCTTGCTAGCATCAAGGGACCCCCTGTGCACCAGGCGAGCTGGTGCTTTGCAGAAAAGGGCTGGGAGCCAAATACTCAGCACCAGCTTGGTGGAACAGGATGCAGGGTGCCTCTCACAAGAGCAGCTCTCCGCCCTGCTCTCATGCAGGGTTGGGTGGAGATGCCTCCTGCCTGTCCCCATCTCCCTGCAAGACGCTGCCTGGTCTCCGAGCCTTCCCCACCGTGCCAGGGAGGAGAAACCATCAAGCTAAGCTTCATGCCCCGTCTCCATTGACTACCCCAGAGACAAAGCCCCACATCCCACCTCTGGTGCTTACCCTGGCACGGGGCACCCCCACAACGTGGCTGGTGCACAGCAGCTGGATGCGACCCCAGAGCCATGACTCAGCTGCTTGGGGCAGCGTTCAGGTCAGCCCCTGCAGCATTCCAGGACAGTGGGCATGGCAGACCATCCTCCTCTGCACAGCCTTGTACCAGGCAGACCCTGGACCGTCACAGCGCTGCGCCGGTGCCCGCAGCCCCGGACGGCTCTTCCCCTTGTTTACACCCAGCAGAAAGGAAGAACTCCTTAGTAAGAGGAAAATGCAAGGCATTGTGTCATGTGGGGCCAGCAGCGGGACTTCTGGAGGCCAGGAAACGGGGACCTATTCTCCATCGGAAAATGACCTTCAGAAGGACCTTGTGCATGTTAATTTGTCTTGCTGGGCCTCTGTGTCCCCCTCCGCTCCTCGCTGCTGTGGGGGTTACTGTGGCTGTGCCTTTTGCACAAATGGGGGAAGGAGGCTGGGAATGGTTTTTGGACATCATCTTCAACTCATGACCCAGCTGCCACTGCTGTCAGTGTCCTCTGAGTAGGGACAGGACAAAGATCTGCTTCAAAGGGAAAAGGTGGATAAAGGAGATAAGGAGCAGGGAGACAAGGCCAGCAGCTGCAGAAGCATCCTTCCTGTGTCAGCAGCCCCACACGTCCTGGACACAGGAGCCTTCCTGACACAGGGTGCCCAGTACGGGCAACATGACCCCCAAAACAGAGGCACCCCAAACACTGAAGCTATTTTTGCAGCATGTGGGAGGGTAGGAGCGTGAGCATGGGCCAGTGTCGGATGAGCTGCCCTCGTGCAAAGCAGAGCACAAGGCAGTGGAAGCGGGGTGCACCACCTCTGCCAGACCTGGGGCTCAAGACTCACTCACAACACGTGGAGGAAAGGAAGAGAGCTGGAAACAGGGAAGATGAATATGGAGACAGAGGAGCTGGTTTGCATGCTGAGCGTGCAGCCAGTCAAGTCCTGACTGATGCTGCTGGTTCCACAGGATGACGATGAGCCTTGGTGCTGCCTGTGCCTTAGCCAGTGCAGCCACCTCCTGCCCTGGATCTGCCAGGAGAGATGCCATCCGGGGAAACATGCTCCCGCACTGTGTCGCAGCAGCACAGGGAGAGCAGATGTTTTTGGGCAGTGCAGGAGCAAGACGGAGAGACCAGCTCTGAGAGCTGCTGGGGCTGCGGCTGCAGGCACAACCAGGCCCTCGTGGCACCGAGGAGCTCAAGAAATCTTTCTTCTCTCTGCTGGGAAGGGAGGGAGAAGAGATCCCTGCCCAGGCCTGGATGCAGACACCATCCAGCAGCCGTCTCCAGCCAGCTTTGGGAAGGGAGGACAGTCCCAGCTGCCTTCACCTGGGAGTGAGGAGAGCCAGGAGCAGTCACACAGCTCAGCTCCATGTTTACAAAGGACACCGTCTGCACCTTCTGTGCCATCAGAGGTGTGAAGGAAGAGCTCTTTCACCCTCCTCTTTCAGTATTTGTGGGGAAACATCCTGTTTCAGGGCTGCTTATAAATCATTGCCAAAATTCACCCTGCTGCTGAGCCTTTTCTGGCATGGGGCTCCAGCTGTGGGCCCTGGCACAAGCCCACCCTGCCCAGCGTGACCCAGCACCAAATGCTATTTAAGCAACCAGCTCTGGAGCACCAGCACTGGGGCATTGCCAGGGCATTTTGGGAAAGTGCAGGGGTTTGCGACATCCCAGAAAGTTTCAGACACCCAGACCCAAGTGCCTTAAGCAACCATTTCTAGCCACTTGGGACCTCAGATGACACAAACACCTGGAGCACATCTGGCCCCAATGACCAACATCACCTTGCACCTCCTCCCTGCCATGCCAGAAAATAAAATCTAGGCCCAGCAGGTACACCAACTGGGATTTCACAGTTTTTCACACCTAAAAGATAGTGAAAGAAGTCCTGCCCCTTCTGCCTTCAGCATGCTCTGTGTCTCTAGTTTCTTGAATGTTTCAATCAATTTACATGTATATCATGGGGGCTCTAACCTCCTTTTCTCCCTCTTCTGTCTCTCTTTTCATACATCTGCCCCTTCCCGACCACAGATCCAGCTGAAAAATTAAGCCAGTAAAAAAAAAAAAACAGTCGCTTTTCAGCTGGATCATCTGCTTGAAGTGGCTCTCACAAGTGCTCTGCTAGCTCCAGTGGCGGCAGCCTGGGCAGAAATAGGAGATCGTTCAGTGCTGAAACTCAATTGAGTCATAAAATTCTGCTCCTCCCACAAGCCCCGTTGCTCTGACATATCATCTGTGAGTTGCTCCTTCCATAAGCCCCACAAAAAAACCAAACAGGCTTTGGCAGCACCCCAATACTTCCTCGGTCTGCTGTGGTCCCAGCCTCATCCACCTCCCTTGAATCCCAAGATCTTCCCAATTTGCTGTCATTTCAGGGTCCCTGGCCAATCATTCCCAAACCAGAGCTGCCAGGATGCTTTCCTTCAAAAGCAGCCATCCTGCAAAGACCCACTCCCACTGCTGCCCCCCCTTTGCAGCCCCTGCAAAATTGAGAAACCCTCACTCCGTCTTCCAAATAAACATCTTGGATTCAAGATCCAGCTGGCCTGTGTGATCTCAGAGCTTTCTCCCTGCAGGGGTGAAACACAGCCAGCCTCTTCCACCCCTCCTCCCACTGCAGGCTGAGCAGCCTCTCCTCTGCCCAAAGACCTCTGCTCCGCACCCACCATGGCTCAGCCCGGAGCTCTGAACAACAGCCCCTTCAGCTTCCTACCCCTCTACTTTCTAATTTTTGCTCTGGAGGGAGACTGGCCCAAGGATCTGGATGGATGAGCAGGTTCTGGGGGCACTCAGATACCACCAAGGAGCCGAGCAGCCGCTGTGATACCCACATGCACCCATGTGTCCCAGCCACGAGACCACTGATAAGTGCAAACACAACAACCCGCAGCCACGTGCCCCATCAGCGTCTCATTTGGTGACCCAGAGATGAGGGATCCAGCTGCACAGGCGGCACAAAGCTCCTCTCCAGGCTCAGGCAGCACTAGAAAGAAAAGCCTGCTTTGATTTAAAGGCCATGATTTTATTTTTTTTCCTTCCCAACTGATCTAGTTAAACTTCCAACCGCTCAAGGCTATTTTAATTTGTACTGTAAGTTAAATCAACACAAACAAGGGCAGAACAGGTTTATATGCACCTCTATTACTGGCTTGCACCAACTAGAACACAGCTAGATTTCTCCAGGCAGCTTTTTTTTCCCCCCTAATAAAGATAAGGGGGGGACGTTTTCTGTGCACCTCCAACTGACAAATGGAGCCTGAAAGTGAGTTGGGAGTCAAAGCCTTGCAGAAAGTCAAGGTGACTTATGCGCCAATAGGCTGGATTCAAAGAGCTTTGCAAAAATGCAGATCAACTAACAAGATTTATAAAACCCGTTAGGGGCTTAGAGGCCGCTTAATTCTCAAAGGTGCCAAGGAAAGTGCCTGACTCACAGAGGGATGGATGAGGCTTACAGAGGTGGCTATCTCAACCTTGTGGTTGCTTCAAGAAAAGGGGACTCAATTTCTCTTAGAAACGAGGTTTTGATGTGCTGTGTTTACTCTCTGAGCCTTGGCTCCTCCATCACTTACTTTAAAGAAACCAAGTCCTGCTGCTGCAGACAACAGTTACAAACATCTACCAAAAGCCACAGCAGAATCTGCTGCTTCAGCTTGCCAGCGCCAGACACCACCCAGAGGAGTATGAGACTCAACCAGATTTGGCGCACAAGCTGCAAAAATAAAGAGAAGGGGGGAAAGGAAAGAAAAAAAAAAAGAGGACTTTGCACTTCTGTAGCTCCCCAGTGTCCAGCGTTTTGCAGGCTGGAAGCAGCCTGCCAGCACCTGCGGGCAACCCAGGCACCATACAGGGAGCCTATCCACCCCTCTGCACCCAAGAGGAGTCCGACCACAACCTGCTGAGTGCCAGGACCCCTCAGCCGCCTCCCTGCTGGGTTTTCTCTCTCCCATTTTTTTTTAATTTTATTTTTTTTGCAAAGCGGCTGTTGAGAATCTGAAAGCCCGGATTATAATCTTTATGAATCCCATAGTTAGATTGCACTGAACAGCAGCCCAGTAATACCAGATGTTCAAACAAAGCTGCCAACCGACAGCTGTCTGCAGCTTGCAGCGTGTTTTTACTTTAAAATGCAAAATGATACCAATCTATATTAAAAGAGAGACGTTCAGAGCCTTGCGATAGCAGCTGAAGCCGCGGATATTGCTCTTTCACGCAGGGTGTGGCGGCAGAAGGAAATATCTCAGAAACTACTGCTTAAGCTGCCCTCCCAGCCCCCCCAAATCCTGGCCCCTTTCCTAATGGGAAAGAGACTCACGTTACTGCCTGAGTGCCGTGAATGTACCAGTGCGTGTCCAAACAAGCCAGCAAAAAGAAAAATGCAGCATGAACAAACACCATCTAATGAAGGATGCCAGAACAAATCTGGGCGCTGCAGAGCCTGCACCTGGCTCTCAGAGGCGTGGGGAGGACGAAGCGACACGTAGGGGGACTGAGGGAGCCCATCCTGGTGCGGAGGGTGCAGCCCCTCCTGTACCTGTGACCAAACTGGGAGTGCAAAGGTCCCTTCTGGCAGCAGAACATCACCAGTGGAAGTCAAGGATGGAGGGGCATCTTCCACAGCTCCAGCCCATCTACCCAGCATCACGCCTTGGGTTGTCCCTTGAACCACACAGGGACACTCACGTGGTGCTGGCCTCACTGGGGAAACTCTGCTGGGGCCCCCTGAGACTCGGTACGCAGCTGGTTTTGGACTTGCATCGCTTTGTACCTTGATTTGTTAGGCTGGCTGGGACCAGGCACAAAGCCCTACACCCTGCAACCTTTTCCGCATGCCAGCAGCTGGGGAAGGTTGGAGCTGGGGCTCAGCCTCGCTCTCCATCCTTCCCCTGGAAAGGCAAGCCACCCGCACCCACCACATTTTGGGGGTGTCAAGCCCTGAACACGCTGGGCACGGCACAATACTTCTGGCTTGCAGGAATCGCACGAAGAGGGCTCTGACTTACTCAAACGTGACGTCCCAAATTCCCCACCAGCCGTGATCACAGGAAATCTTTGGGACCGGTCCCAAGGCTGCCTCATTGTGCTCCGAGCAGCAACAGCATGAATGAATCATGCTCCTCAACGTGACACCCAGCTCCCAGCAACGTACTCGAGACCAAAATATTTACGTTGCAAACAAGTAAGAATAGGACCAGATCCCTTCCCCAGCCTGGTGACATAAAAAGGCCAACCTTGCCTCGCATTGAGCAAGTGGGTGGCGGGATGATAAGAAAGCATGAGCTAGAGACCAGCCCTGTGTCTCGTAGCTTGGTTCTGCCCAGCAATGCTGAACCAGAGCCCATCTCCAGGGCAGCAAAACCCCTGCAGTGGGGAGCAGCAAGACTACGATCCCCATGGTACCCCACTCCCGCCACAGCTCAGCAGCCAGGTGACAGATGAAGGAGCATGCTGGGACTTGTAGTTTCCAGCCAGGCAGCTGCAAAACACCATCCGCCAGTAAACACATCTCGAATTAAAGAGACGAGAGGCCCCCAAGCTCCTGGCAAGGTGCCAGCCACGGCTTTTTGCTGGCAGGCGCTTGGCCAATTCCCATGTGTTGCATTAGCCCCTTCCCAAGGAGCAGCCAAGAGTCTGCACCCCGCAAACTCCCTCGCAGCCGAGCTGCGTCTTGCCCATGCTGAAGCAAGGTCTCTGCATGGACAGCAAGATGCTCCCAGAGCTCAGGTGCAGCCCCGCACCGCAGGAGATGGCAGCCCTGCTCCTGCCTTGCTGTGAGCCCCTCCGCCTCCGTGCCACGGCACTGGGCCGCCGATTCCAGAGCAAGACCCTGCAGCTGGCACTGCCCAAGCTTCAGCTGTACAGAGCCCAACACTGCATCCCTAGAGAGGTCAAACAAAGATGTCACCGAAGCAGAGTCGCAGGCAGCAAGAAGCAACCAGCACGGTGCTTTCAGACAGAGCAGCACAAGCAGGCAAAGCTCCAGCGAACCACCACGCTGACAAGGCTGGGGGCAACCACCTCCCCACAGCATCCCGACCAGGTATGCAGCCCCCCACCCCACCCAGGGGCTGCTGTTCTGTGCCCCAGTGAGGGCAGGACCGTTACATCACCCCCTGGAGAGCGTGGCACCCCTCTCCTTGCCTGCTCACCCTCGAGGAAATTGCAGCGCCTGGCTGATGTCAGGAGGCATCACTTCACACAAAGGCCAGATTTCCTGGTGGGGAGTGGGTGGGGGAGTGGGGAGGA
>JAVJGJ010000062.1:23556895-23570135 GCA_035590215.1 Microhierax caerulescens
CCTGGTGGGGTGTGGGTGGGGGAGTGGGGAGGAAGGGGAAGAGGAGCCCGGGGCAAAGGCAAGCAGCATCTCCAGATCCCCACGTGTGTATGAGGGGCAGCAGCGGCAGGAGATGGCACGGCCCCTTCTCCTTTAGTCGCCCTTGCGCTCAGGAAGGAGAGGCAACGTCCTATTGTCCTATTTCCCAGCTCCCTTCACCGGAGCCCCAGCGTGCTCCTGCCCTGCGGAGCTGCGAAGGAGCACGCACCCCTTTAAGGATGCACAGAAAGAAGGGACTAGAGTTTATTTCAATTTGCTCCTGCAAATAAATCAATTCCATCTTCTCCACCTCAGCTGGACTGTGGCTGCTGCCAACCAGGGGAAGCATGCTCCAGCTGAGCTTGGGGGGCACAGCCCCCTGCCCAGCGCCCACAGCCACTTCTGTGGTAAGCTTGAACACCGCACACCCAAAACGGGCACAACGGCACACTCCACCCGACTGTCTCCTGCCCGTGGGTGGCTAAACACTTGTGGCACCCATTATCTGGTCAATACAGGTAAAAACAACATATTCAGGACAAAGTCACCTGCAGCCCTCATTCCCCATACTCCTCTCCCCAATGCACTCCTCGAAGCCAAGCATCTTTACAACACACAGCACATCACAGTACCCACAGCACCGCTGCGTCCTCTCACTTCAGCCTCTCCTGCCCTCTTCTGCCTCCCACAGCCCCAGCTCATCCCCCAGCAGGAGGGGCAGCTGGCAGCCAGCACCAGGCTGCGTTGCTTTTGTCTCCACCTCAGCCGCCCTCCCAAGGGCTGGAACACTCTGGACCAGTTGCACTGGGACTGGTGAAGATGGGTTGGCCATAGGGGACCTGCAGGATCTGGTTGATGCTGACAGAGGGGTGGGGAGAATCACTGATGTTGTAGGGGGCAGCCCAGGAAGGTGGGGTTTGGATGTGGGCACGAGGGAATAACTGTAAAGGAGCAAACCCTGCTGCTTTCCTTCAGTGTGCTGACTTCTGCTCCTACGAGGAGGCCCGACATTGGTTTTTAATCTCGCCCAATTACTGGCCAGCCTTTGACATTATCGATCCCAAGCCCCTGAAGTATCATTTATCTTCCAGGTTTGACTTGGCTATCAGAGCTCAACAGCTCAGACCCCAGCCAGCTCCATCCTCCCAGGGAGCCAGGGGATCTGCTCTGCTCAACCCTGGGCCTGCCACTTCACACCAGCTGTGTTCGAGACTCAGTTTCCACGCCCAAACCTACACCAGATGCCCTCTCCCCACGTGGCATTTCATCTCCTGCCTCAGAATTCCAGCTCCTCAGGTCTCCAGCAGAGCCTTACCAAGCCTGGCAGTCCACACACACTGCTTCCTCCTTTCAGTTTCATTATCCTCTTTTTTAAAGAGGATGCAGTGGAGGCACAAAGGTTATGGGATGTGCCCAGAGCTACACAGGGAGCCGAGGGGCAGTGCCAGTGTGCAGGGTACAATCAGAGAAGCCATTTCCAGCTGTTACCGCACTGCCATTTTCTAGAGAAGGACCAACAACAGCAGCTCCTCATCCCCTGGTGAGCTTGCACCCACAAAGGAACCTGGCTGAAGCTGGGTTCTGTAACAGCTTCTTCTTACCTGCCAGCTAGCACAACCACACCTCAGGGTCAGCTTGTGATTTCTGCTCGACCTTTAAAACGTTAGCACCTGCTCCCTCCGCCGGGCAGAATAAGAGGTGGACTCCAAGGATGCAAAGCAGCCAGCAGGGCTGGGATTCAAAACACCTGGGATCGCCATCCCATGGATGGGACACACCTGGGATCCCTGCCCCGTGGGTTCCTTCATCTTCCACCCAAGCTGACAGACCCAGCCTCCCCCTTTTTGGAGGCACAAGATTCTCCTCAAATGTCTGGATTTACAGTTACTGGGTGCAGTGTGTGCATGAAGTCAAGTCTTTTTGGATGCCTCCTGTCTCTCCTCTGCTCCTGCAAAGCTGGGTCTTGCATTTTTGGAAGGAGGAACATTTTCAGAGGAAGGCTCCAGCAGGCAGTTTTAACAAGTAGAGGAAGGTTTAGCTTGTCACCTCGGTATTGTTTTGCAGATTGCCGCAAAAGCACTGTGATAAACGGAGGCTAGTACCAAGTGTGTTCCTAGATGACAGAGGTAGCCAGGAGCCAGCCCTGGAGAGGACCAGAGGAGAAAGTGCCTGGGTGGGGGCAGCTAGCAGTATCTGTGTTCTGCAAGGTACCACCACCAGCAAAGAAAGCCTGAGTCTTCAGGATTGCTTCCCCACAGTGCCATGGAATTCCCAGCTCCCTAGCAGGTCCCCCCGCTTCTGTTTATCTGTACTTCAGAGTAACACCCTGACTTCCCTACCCAGATTTTAGGTTGTTGCAGAGATTAAACTGACCTTTTTCTCCCGTGGTAAGTAGAATGCTACAATATCCTTGGCTGGAGGACAAGCTGTGGTTTTTACATGCTGAGCTCACACTGTCAGGAGATGCGTTTGGCAAGGGGTGGTCTCCGCACAACACACAAGGCGTTATTTCCAGTCCCCTGCTTGGATGCCCTGTTGTGCAGGATGCCAGCAAGGCAGAGGCAGGAAAATAAACCCAAAATGTGCTCCCATTCCCTTGCAGGGGGCAGACCCCAGCCCCTACAACCAAACCACCTCTGACCCAAACAGGGCTCGCGGGCCTCAGCCACCCAGCCACAACGGTGCAGCTGTGGCAGGAGAGCTGCAGTAATTCCCTCTCGGATCCAGCCACCCCCATCGCTAAGGGGGCTAGCACAGTACCCGAGGGAAGGGGGACTGTGGACCAACCCCCCCCCCCCATCCCCAAACGGTCTGCGAGGGGGACAGAGACCTCACAGTGCATTTATTCCGCTCCATCCATTTGAGAGGCACGCTTCAAGGGGCTTTCTGCCATCAGAGGCGGGTGCACCAGGACAGGAGGAGAACAAAGGGAGGCACCGGCACCCCCAGCCCTTTGTCTGAGCGCAGAGGAGTTCACCTGCAGGGAAAACCAGCTTCCACTGCAGAGCCAGCAGCTCCACATGGATTCGGATGGGGAGAAGGATACAGCCCCCCGCTAGCAAGAGGATAATGAGCAGAAGGACGCAGCCTCGTTACCCTCTCTCCCCATCCACAGACACAATCCCATGACAGCACACACCAACACCCCCCACCCCACCCCCGCCCCGACTTTCCAACAACAACCGCAACCAGCAATAAAAACCATTGCCACGAAAATATCAACCTGCCCCCCAGCATGATCGATTTGTGCCTGTGTGGCCAGGCACCAAACCCTGGAGCTCCACCGACCAGGATCGACTGGGAGGGAAGGGGGTGGGAGACTAGTTTCCAGGGGATGGGGTTTTAAAGGCACACAATAACTGACTGAAATTAGGGTTTGGATTAAGCTGTCGTACAGTGAGGGAAAACTGCCTCCATTAGGATACAGGGATTTTCCTTCCCTTTCTCCAAAGCTCCAGCTCTACAATGAAGCTTCCAGGTCACCCAGGCAAGGGAGAGAACTGGGTGATGCCAAGCAAATGGGGAAACCCACACAGGGAGAGATGGGTGGAGGGAGGAAAGGGCAGATCAGCCCTCCCTGAGCCCCAGATCGCACAGTCGGCTAGTCTGACAACGTTTACTCATATTTCAGAGAGACACAGCCATCCGGAACGTCACTCCCTGCCAACTGCCTCATCTGGAGCCATCCACAGCTCAGCTCTTCCCAGCCCACTCCAGAGACAGCCCCCCCCAGAGCATCCACACACCAAGGAATTGAGAAAGGCCAGGCAGAGGGAAGAGAAGAAACAGAGAAATTAAACTGATTCCTGTTCAATTTTTAATTTTTTTTTAAACCATTCTGGTATATTGTTCCAGCAAATGGATGATTTTGAGTGCATGTTAGGTAGATGGCACCACTGCAGAGTGGCAGGGCGCTGCTCTGAGCCGGGAACTTTGCTCACATTACCATCACAAGTGAATCACAAGTCACAAGAGGGGCAAGCCATGATCCCCTGGTTGAGAACGGGCCAAAACAGTCCTTATCAGAAAGGATTTGTGACTGGGAGCCTCTTCCTCAAGTTCATCTGGGGGACATATGTAAAAATTCTTGCGTGCATGTGCATCCAGAGTCTCACGCCTGTAAATAACTGTCCCTCCCTCTGTATTTGGGACCAGGCATCTTTTCCTCCCGTTCCAAAGCATGCTGGCTGTAGCTCTCATGGGTAAAGGAGGGGTGACTATCTCTGTCAGCCCTTCTTCCATGGAGGAAAGAGAAGGGCAGGACATCCCTGGTCCTGCACATTCCACACCTCCCCACTGGTCTTCCAGCATCTGCCCCATCTTCTCTACCAGCAAATGGAGGTTTGTTGCAGAAAACTGGCTGCCACTGCAAGCAAGCTCAGCAGCTCCAACTCCTCCGAGCCATCCCCCTTACTCCAAACAAACCAGCACCTCCTGCACCTACAAGCTGCTGATAAAAGCACAAAGTTGACAGTCACCAGAACCTAGCCCAGATCTATAGCATTTTTTGGGGTTTTATTTTAAAGAAAAAAAGCCAGGCCAGACCAGATTCTGCCCCGGAGACTGCGTGGCAAACCAGAATCTGGCTCCAAGTGTTTATTTATAAATCCTTACATACATGTACATTTGAATTCTGACAGAATTAATTCTGGCATCCAGCTAATTCAAAGCATTCCTCCCCCATCACACTACTGTTGCAGGCCAGCCCAGCACAGAAGCTGATTATAAAATGCTGCACTAGCCAGGCATTTCTGCAAAGGCTTGTGCTATTGAGCATTCAGTCTTTCCTTGCCTGGCTATTTCATTGTTTCGGTGTCGATCCCTCCTCTCTTGCCCTGTGTTTCCTGGTTACTTTTGTCCCTGCTCTGGAAGCACTGCTGCTCTCAGCCCCATTTCAGTGTCAGATTGGAAAAAAAACCCAAAACAATTACATGAAATTAAAGAGAAGAAAAGAAGAAATTACCACCGTGTACCAAGATTTCCAGTAAACAGATAGGTAACAAGCAAAAAATAGGCCAATACGCTGCAAGGCAAGCTGCAGACAGATCTGGGGATAGAAAACCCACTGCCTCCCTCCAAAGCACAGCTAAGAAACCCCTGTGTGGTCACACGCTGTCCTCTGGAGCAGAGAGGAGAGAGGTCAGGGCAGCCAGCACTGTAAGAGCCTCTTTATTCTTGGGCAGTTGCATGAATCTGATCACTTGTGCCCTTTGTGAGATATGGAAATCTGCCTTCTCCTCCCACCCCCTTCACCAGTTCCTCCTTCTGCTTCCCCCCCCTGCTCAGATGGGGACCAGAGGCAACTCTTGGGCTCCAGAGGCAAAGACCAGTGCAGCAAAGAGGCTGTGGACCCCACCTCCGGCAGGACCAGGCTTAGCCAAGAGCTTGAGGACAGTGCTTTGATGGAGTGAAGGGAGGGGAGGAAAAGGGAACGATGGTTCCAAGACTTGCACATTCCTCGAAGGGCTCAGCCAGGTTCCCACACGCGAGGCACAAGACTGAAGGGCAGAGGAAAGTCCAGGGTGTCACACTGCGGCCCATGTCTTTCCTATTTCTCCCTCTCAGCCACGCTCGCAGGCTCGAGGAGAGCAGCATGCTGCACACCTCCATGCCAGCAGTCACATAACGCTTACATAAATATCACAGGTTGGATTTAGACTACACGAGGGTCTGGGCTAAGTTTACTATGCCCTCACCACCAGTCAAAGCTGGGCTTATACCTCCTGGTTCACAGAGCAGACCAGGACGCCCCCCATCTCAAGGGTTCATTCAAAGCCACTGCCAAGCAAGGTCTTCAAGGCAGAAAGCTCTCTGGCATGGGTGGGCAAAGCTGTGCCTAAACATCCCCACCTGCAAAGTGCAGCCAGCCCCTATATAGTACAGGGGTAAGTCTGAGTTACAATTTGTCACTGCTCCTTGCAAAGCAACCCAAGGTCCTCAGATGACCCTCTCCTTCCCCCTCCTTCCACCTCCCTCTTCACCAGCACCCATCCACACAGCATTGTGCCCCATGGAAAGAGAATATTTTCCACTGCAGCCCCCCATCCTACTCCTTTCCTTTACCAAAGCTGTCCCCTCCATGAAAGCCTCCTCCCTCCCACCTAAACCCACCAGGCTGCCTCCCAGCACCCTCCATCTCTGCTGTCACTTCTCAGATTCACTCTACACAGAAGACTTGCAGCTGCAGGTCTAAAGCAAGCAGACGCTGGCAACTTGATGGGCTAAGGGCGAGGAACATGCTCAAGCTTTGCAGGAAGGCAGCAGGGAGAAGCCCTTAATCCAAACCCCAGGGAGGCAGGAGACTCTCTCAGTTCAGTCAAAGATGTGGGACCGCCAAGATACCCACTGCCACTTGGCCAGTAAACCCAGACGGGTTTGCAGCAGGGTGGCTCAGCCCCACCGAGACTTCTCTAGGGCAGCACAGGCTGCTATCAGTTGAACTGAAAACCCCTGCTGCCCCTGACAACACCATGCAGCAAAACCTGACAGACCGATGGTGGCAAATGGCATGGAGCTAGAAAGCGAGGCTAGGTGCGTGCTGGGATTTCTGTGACTGCCCAAGGCCCAAGAAGTCACTACACATCACGGCAGCTTGACCAACTGACAGCATCCCAGGGCACAACGATCAGTCACATTTAGGAGCCTAGCGCTGGACTCGTGAGACCTCCAGGCACTGGCAAAGCCGGGGAGGGAGAGACCTAGGTTAGGCTGACCTAACCCCTGGGTTGGGCTGGCAGTTCAGTTCTGGGGTGCTGGTGGAGGCTCAGATGGAGGGCGCAGGGAGAACTGGCACATCTCCAGCTTCACAGGACCTACAGCAAAAGCTGTCTGGGGACCAGGTATGTTCAAAAAGCACGATAGGAAATGCCTGCCAAGCACCAGCCCACACCATCTACAGTCACAAGAGCTAAATTAACGCTCAAGCACTTGGGCATTTGCACTCACAATGCCTCCAGTGAGCTGCGTGCTGTGCTCCTCATAAACAAGTCATCTGGAAAATAAGTAAGCCTGTAAAAATCCAGTCCATCACAAGTTACCAAACCAGTTTCAGAGTAAAACAACCTACAGCAGCTCACACCAGAAGCCTGACAGTGGAGCTGACCCCAGCCTCCCCACCAGTGAGGCTCCCTAGGTCCCAGCAAAACGTCCCTGGTACAGATGACAGCATGGGGACACGACATGGGACTTGTTTCAAACAAGAAGGTGTCTCTGGTGTCAGGGCCACCTAGCAAAGAAAAGCTGGTGGCATTTTCCCCCTAGAGACCTTAGAAGCAATCAGCTGGGACAGGCAGGAAAAGTGCACAGGCCATATCTGCACCGGGGATGGTGGCCAACAGTGGCAAAGGACCAGAGGTTCTGGTGTAGACTTGGGATTCATCTGTTCCTGTGACCCTACCAAGAGCTCACCTCTTCTCTTTCCCATACTTTAGAAAGGACCTGAGCTAGCCTTTACCTGGGGTGTTGCCAAGAAAGCAAGCCCAAAGCCACCGAGGAGCATATGGACTCAGCAGCCCAGCCCCTCTGTCCCCATGGATTTGCCGAATGGGCACTGCTCCACAGCCAGTGCTGGGCTCTGCTCCTACACACCTGCAGGAGGATCCCTGATGTTCTCCCGCAAGTCTCCATGCCACAAAGTGCCTTCTCCCTCTTCATGTTCAAAACCATCAGAGAACTTCAGAATGTGGAGGGATTTTCTCCCAATTCCCCAAAAATGCGCTGCAAGCTAGGTCAGAGGGAAATCTATCTCCGACCCCTGAAACAAAATGGAATCAGGGGCTGAGCCTCTACCCAAGCCCTTTTCCACTGGTGGCACCTCCAGCTGTGGACAGGCAGCTGGGACATCCCCAAGCAAGCTCTGATGGGCCTGGCCTCCATATCACACACAAAGATGTGACAAAAGTGGTAATACCCCACAAGTGAGTCCCCTTCTTTGGCTGCCGCCTTCTCACCCGTGCTCCAATCCCAGCAATGTACTTTCCCCCTTTTTGGATTAAAAAAAAAGTGCAACACATCAACCTCATGCTGGAGCAACTTTATCAATCTTGGAAGCAGGTTCCCCCATGCAGGGGAGACTGTAGGCTCCCCCATACAGGCAGGAGGCACGTGGCTGGGGCAGCAAAGATGGAAGAAAAAGTGTTTCGTTTTGAGACCTGACACAAACAAAATTACAAGAAGAAAAAAAAAAAAAAAAGGCTGGGTTGTTGGCTTTTTTTTTTTCCTCTCCTCTTTAAGCACTACAAAAACAGGAAACAAAGGAGAAAACATCTCACAGGGGGGAAGGGGAGGTAAGCGCTTTATACGCCCACGAAAGAAAGATTAACCACATATTTTATTTACAGTTTGTATTACGGTTGCACCATGAAGTTCAACCAATTCTGAGCCAGGGCTCTGTGGGTTTGCGCAGCACCTAAGGCTGAGCGGTCCCCTTCCCCCAAACCCATGAAGTGCGTGCCTCCACTTCGAGCCAGCCCTCCAGACACCTTTCCTCCTGCAGACACCTGCCTCCAGCCTCTTTTGCCCAGCACTAGCTCTCTTGCCCTAATTGCCAGCTTACAGCTGAGAAAGCACTGGTGCTGTCCCCAAGGAGTTTTGAGCCCCTTTTCCCCTTCAAATTGGACGATAACTGGGGCCAAGATGCCCTTTGACGTGGGCCGGCAGCAGAGCCAGAGCAATAAACGCTAAAAAAAAGAAGGTGAGTTTATGGGGAGCGTGTTTGGAGACCTGCCATCGGTCCTCTGGGCTACGGGGGTCACCCCTGCCACCCCGGGTTCATACCCCACGCTCACACCCAGTCCCCTGCGCTAAGGACAGGGCTCTGAGCCTCCAAACTTTGACTCATTTCTCAATTAACGGCTTCCCGAAGGCGAGCCACACATGGAACAAACCTCTCACAACGGGGGCCTCCCCCGGACCTCCCAAGCCCAGCGTTACTCATCCGCCCCCCGGTCCCAGCCCTCCTTTCCCGGGATGCTCTAAGAGCGGCTCACCGCCGCGGGGTGAGCAAGCAGCCAGGAATCCCAGGCCTGGCTCCCGCAGGCGGGAAGCCGTCACCAGCTGAGTGCATGCACCCTAATTCGGGAGGCGACATGGCCGCCTTCCTTGCCGGCTGGCAAGGAGTGGCTTTCAGCCAGAGACCTGGCCAAGGCCATGCAAAGAGCGTCAGCAACCTGCCAGGAATTTTTCCCAGAAGCTCTTCCCTACTCCAGTCGCTTCATGGAGGAAATGCTTCAACTGCGGGGCGTGGGGGGAATCCTTCGGGTACTGTTGTCCCCTAGCTTGGGGCTGTCCTCCATTGCCCCAACCTCTGAGCACCCACCTGAGTCATGCACCCAGTGGGAGGGAAGAGACAAGCTTATCACCAAAGAGAAAGGAAATCAAGATAACGTGGTGATGGAGGTACCAAGGGATTTGGCCAAGGTCACAAAATAATTCTGCAGCTCTACGATGCAGCTGTCCCACACCTTCGGTGTCTGGCCGCGTATCCTAAAATTTCAAGCCAGGGCCAAAATCCAGCCTAGCCGGTGGCAGCTTTTTGCCAGGTCATTAGCAGCGTACATCGGCAAGGAACAGCGAACATCCAGCCATAACAACGGCAGCAACCAAAAAAAAAAACCAACAACCACACAGCAAGAGCGGGAACACATGAGATCAAAGTGTCCTGGAAAAGGACCTGGAAAAATAGTTTTGGTCCCTGGCTAAGGGTCCCAGGAAACGCACAAACGAGCCCCATCCCAGCCCTCGCGGGGTGGCTCCCCACCCTGGTAGAGGGAGACCAAAATGATTCCCTATAAATAGAAGCCAAAAAGCGCTTCTCCAAAAGCCTGGCTGGGTCTTTCCCCTTTCAGTGCATGTGGCGGAGCTGCTGGCACCTCCGCAGAGCTCTCTGGTTTTCCCCAAAAAAACCTGGAGAGGAAAATAACCTTCCTGTGAGCTCAGGCTGGCTCCCCTCTACACAGAGCTGCCCCCCCCCGCCCCAGGCCTGGCCATCCAATTGGAAAGTAATTATACTGCAATTTTTATTTATGACTTTTTTTTTATTGCTAAATGGTGACTCATTTTGGCAACATTAAAATACACAGGAAATCATCCCCATTTTACAGTAATCACCATTCAATTCATTGTTAAATATTTATTCGGCGGACAAGCGCCGGGGCTCTTTAGAAGGGTCGGAGGGGGAGCCGAGGGGCAGCCCGGTGGGGGGGGAGGTGGGGGGTCACAGCAGGGCTGCCCGCAGGGCTGTTAAATGCCCACCACAAACTTCAGGGTGGGGAGCCAGGGGTGAAAGCTGCTGCCAGATGGCCTGGCCACTAGCAAAATACACACTCCCTTTCCCTCGAACCCAGCGCTACGCCCCATGCTGCTTCAGGGAGGGGGGGTGGCAGCCCTGTGCCCCCTACTAGGAACCCCATTCTTTGGCCAGACCCCAAGCCCAAATCCCTGCCAGCAAGAAGCCATGGCTCTCTGAGACGAAGCTCTTCCATCGCCGGGGGGAAGGGGACAGCGGCCACCGGCCCGGCGGGAGGTGGTGGGAAGAGCCAGCAGTTTGACATTCACGGGCCTTACAATAGCCGGGGTGCGCGTCCGTGCTGCTCTGTCCCCCCCGGGGAGCCCAGTTTTGGGGTGACTCGCCCTCAGACGCGGGCAGCTCCTCACCGCGAACTGCTGCACACCCCAGCAGCAACCGGGGAGACAACCCCTCCAAACCCCGATGGCCCAGCACCTCGACCCTTCCCCGTCCAACTCAGAGCCGAGCAGCCACAGGCCCTACAGCCAAACGGTTCCAAAGGCCCCCCCTTCCCCAGGGAGCCCCCTCCCCAGCTCCGTCACTGCTCAGCCGGGGAGACCGCCCAACATGTCCGCCACGGGGGACCGGGCGGACGAGCAGTGCGCCGGGGTGGACTGTGCCTTGGCCCAGACAAACACGGGCCTTTGGGGAACAAACATGGCCGGGGAAGGGGCGGCCGGGCGGAGAAGTGCCCCCCCCACACCGCTCCCACCTCGAGCCGCACAACCCCCCGTCCCCACGACGGTCTGACTTACCCTGATCTCATTGCGGCGAATCTCCACGTCGCAGACAGAGTGTCCCTGGTGGGCCCCGCTGTAGTAGCAGCAGAACTGGCAGACGGCCACCTGCTCGGCCTCGCAGTGGTACAGGCGGTAGGCGTTGTGCTGGGGGCAGCTCCAGGCCCGCACGTCGTCCGCCTCCACCAGGAGATGGCCGCGGGCGGTGGAGGGCTGCTGCAGGTGGGTCTGCACATGGGACTGGCAACACGGGGCCTCGCACCTCAAACAGATCTTCTGGGCCGGCAGCGGCGGGCCCCGGCGGCAAAAGACGCAGTGCAAGACGGAGGGAGGCTTCTCCAGGTTGAGGGAGTTGAACTTCTCCACGATGTTGGTGAGCTTCAGGTTCTTCTCCAGGTTGGGCTTCTGGTTGTAGGCCTGGTTGCACTCCGGGCACCGCACCAAGCCCGACTCCTTGGCCCACGCCTCCCCGATGCAGCCCCGGCAGAAGTTGTGCTTGCAGGGCAGCTGGACCGGCTCCACGAAGACGTGCAGGCAAATGGGGCAGATGAGCTCCTCTTCGAAGCAGTTCTTCCAATTCTCGGCCATCTCTGCCGGCAGCCGCTGGCGACGCTTCCCCCCCCCCTCCCCGCTCGGCTCGGTCGCTCAGTGCGGTCTAGGGGCGGGCGCCGGGGTCCGTCCTCCCTGCAACGGCAAAGCGGGGGGTGAGCTGCCGGGCTCCCCCGCCCCGCACTACGCAACAAATAACGAACAGCAGCGGGTTCCAAACCGGGAGACGGAACCGGGCACGGAGCAGCACTCGAGGAATCGCCAGCCAGAAACCCCGGTGGCCCCAGGGTTTTCTTTAAAAAAGCAACACGAACGGTTAAACCACCCGACGCGACACCGCAGAGCGCAGCCCCCACCGTCCCCAGGAGCCCTTTTTCTTTTTACCCCAGAAGGTGAATCGAAACTTACCAAAGGTTGAAAAAAATCCATACAAAATCCAGCAGCAGAGTCCAAGTTCCATATAAAGCTCCTAAATTTAGCGCTCCGGATCAGATTTTTCCTTTCTTAGGTTTGCAACTGACATTCAATATTTTAAAGGGACTTTTGTCCCCCACCAGCCCGGCTAACAGCTGAGAGCACCAACTCCTCGGGTTTGTTGGTTTTTTTTTGTTTGTTTTGTTTTGTTTTTTATCTTCCCTGTATTTCTCCTCCCTCTCCCCCCGATGGGAGTTGGGAATCAGAGTCTTTTAAAGGAAACAGATCAAAGGGTTAAGATCCAAAATGGGAAAAGGAGGAAGATTAAAAAATAATAATAATAGCGACGATGACGATGGCGAAAAACCGAATTCTCTCCGTGGCCCCCGAGATTTGCTTCTAAAGCGGTGGAGCAGCAGAGAAAAAAAGGAAGGGGGGGGGAGCCAAGACAGGGGAAAAAAAAAGAAAAAAAGAAAAAAGAAAAAAAAAAACCCTCTCGCCTGCTTCGAGATTGCGAGGTCTTGAATGGGAGAGCTCGGTCATTCAGAGCAAACCCCAGCCCAGCGCAGCCCTCCCAGCCTTGTCCAACGCTCCCGGAGACGGATGGGAGAGAGGATGGGCTTTGCCGAGGGGGGGCTCTGAACCCCGCGGACCCCAAATCAACCTGCTCTGACTTCCCACCGGGGGCTGGGGGAAAAACGGCGCGTCCGGGGCGGGGGGGGGTCCGACCTAGCCCGGTCTCATGGCCGGCCGGAGGGACGCAGCCCCTCCTCGACGGCAACAATGCGATGGAGCCGGGGGCGGCGGGGGTGCCCGAGCCGCCTGCGGGGCGCTCCCCGCTCCGGGCCCGCCGGGAAGGGGCGAGGCGGCGGCAGCCGGGAGGAGCCGACCGAAGCGTGCGGTTCCGGGAGAGCCGAGTCAGCTCTCAGCCATTTTGAGCTGCCCTGCTGGAGACCGGAGACGCGTTAAAAATAAAATAATAAAAAAAATATTTTTTTTTAAAAAAAAAGGTATTAAAAAAAAAAGTCACCGGAACAAAACCGCTCCCGCCGCCTCCCCCGCCCGCGCAGCGGGGCTCTGCGGAGGGGCTGCGGCTGCGGGGCCGAGCCGAGCCGTCCTGTCCCGTCCCGGCGGGGCCGCTCAGCACAGCCCCCCGCGCCTGCCCCCGCCGCCGCCGCCGCCTCCAGCCATCTTGGGGTCGCCCTGGGCGCCGCACCTTACCGCGTGCAGGATGTCC
>JAVJGJ010000062.1:23581612-23643276 GCA_035590215.1 Microhierax caerulescens
AAGATATTCCACCCGTTCTCTCTGACCTTAAAGGAATTTATTACTGAGGAGTGTAAAAAGATTACTGCAAAATCGTTCTGCGTTACTGGGAAATCATTGCAACATTAGCTCAGTCATATTTTTTCATAAGTGTTTGCTGTGTCTCTTCTCCGACATATTCAGTCTCCACGCGCACATCCACACCCCCGCAAATCCCGCTGAAGCCAAGAGGCGCTTGGCAGAAGATGGGAGCGCGGACCTGACCCAGCACTCACCCCGGATCCCTCCTTCCCGCGCTGGCAGACGAGGTTGCCGTCCCTCGGCCGTGTCCTCGGACCCACGTACAAGCTCTCTCTTGACCAAATGGCACAGAACCCCCCCGGCTGCCAGGGCACTCGGGCTGCCTTAGCTCAAGGGGTTTCACCAGCAGATGCTCGTGAAGGATCCTGCACCTGGCAGGGCCCAGGCATTTTGCTGAGTTCTTGGGAAAAGGAAGATCCTCGGGAGGTCTGGGCAACAGATTCTGCTCCCCGGGGCTGGGGGAGAAGGCACTGATGAGAAGTGGGGCTGAGCAGGAGGCAGGCCAGGCGGTCCTGCTGCCTGCAGAGAAGGACACCGACAGTTCTGCAAATACGTTTAATGAACTTAGAATACACGAGAGGAGAAAACCCACAACGTTTAGTGATTCACAAAAATATTACAAAAAGTCACGTGCAGGCGAAACACACCCAGCACTGCAATAACAATGTAAGAATTTACATTAGAAACTAATATAAAATATTTAAAAACCTCTGCTAGTTTAGCTTTCCATTTGTTTTTTTGTCTTTTATTAAAAAAAAAAAGGAGGTGAAGGGGAAGAAAGGCCATCTACAAGGTACTGATACAGCGGCTGCAGAAGTGTGGGCTCCTTCCAGCCCTGTCGGTAGCGTCCTCGGGCTCCTCGCTTGCCATGACCCTGCGCACGCAGACTGCACATGTACACACACACACACGCACACGCACACGGCTCAACTACAGAAACGTTCACCTCCGGGCTGCCACGGCAGCCCCAGCAGTCAGGGTTTGCTGTGCTTCTGCTCACCCCACACGTCCCCTGCTCTGGGAAGCTTGCCTTTGCTCTGGGATTTGCAGAAACCATCCAGCATACAAAACAAGTAGTGTCCCCCGTGGGTGCCAAAACCTCCATCCCTGTGGCCAAAAAAAAAAAAAAAAAAAAAAAAAAAGGGAAAAGCCGGTGTGTCCAACCTGGGTTGGATGAAAAGGGTTTTGAATGGCTAACCCTGGCTTTGGAGCATGACTGTGGCCAATCTTGGGCAACTGGGACTCCAGGGCCGGGTAGGTGCAAACAGCACCCCGGCATGGGGGCCAGGGCACCAGTACAAGCCCCCAGCAGGACGCCCTGTTCCATGGGGCTGCAAATAGCCGCTTGAGGGAAAGCCAAAAGCCAAGAGAAAAGGGCCCGGAGCCCCCCAGCCTGTGACCAGTCACTGCTGGGACGCCAGGGCCACTCACACCCGCCTCCCCTTCCTCTGCCCCACGCGGGTTTTGCAGCCCGCTTGCTGCTGCAGGAGGAACGGTGCGGGAGCTTCGTCGCCAGCACCACACGGCGCTCCTGCACCCATCCTGCCCGCAGCATTGTCAACACATGTCTTGTTTACGTAGGACCTACCGCACACGGCGACAGCCCGGTCCCTCCCACCCTCGCCGCTTGTGCAGCGGAGGGTTTCCGGAGCCGCACTTTCGCTGCAGTTGGGCCCCAGGGAAAGGAACAAAGGAGCCATTTTCATCTCCAGCCTCGCAGGGAGTGGAGGGAGAGGGCGAGAAAAAAGACCAGTGTTTGCAAAACACAACAATCGGCAGGAAATCTTCCTCTGGCTTTTCAAGGCTGGGTTGTTTTTTGGTTTTTTTCTCTCTTCCTCTTTTTAAAGAGGGGAGGCACAGCGTCAGGACAGTTTAAAACCAACCAGGCACTGGGCAGCCACATCTGCCACGTGCAGCCCGTTCTGGGCTGATGTTTCTCTCCTACTAACGGGGCCCTACGAGCCGAACGATGAACGATGCCGTGGTCTTTCAGCGAAAGGGAAGGGGCTACCTTCACAGCAGACTAGAAATGATGTTTCTGAACTGATGTGCCGCTTATGATGATTTTATGGTCTGTCAGTGATTTTAGGGAAACAGAATCATAGTAGGAATGAAGAGGTGGTGACGCACAATACACGACAGGTTCACTGCCTGAGAGAGACAGATCGACATGGGGCTGCGTTTAGAACACATCTGCAACCTCAGGCTTATTCTCCATTTGAAATTTTGGACTCGTGTCAAACACAAGGTTGTGTTATTTTTTTTTAAAGAAAAGAGAACAAGCAGACACTGCACAACAGAAAAAAAAATGTTATAAAAATAGTAGGCTGCTACAGAGCTCGTTAAAAACTGCCACAGTCCCAAAGACCTAAATCCACCTTTAAAATCTTGGGAGGTGAACCCCACTGGCAAACGTGCACCTCAGGATCGTTTTGGATACAGTTTGGCTGCTGCACAGGGTGGCATTTATCGACAGGGACAGACATGCAGAAAGGGATGCCGGTTTGCTCGACATTTCATCTGCCCTTGCAGCTTCACTCACAGCGAGAATTAAGGCATAATATATACTCCAAACAGAGTGCAGTCGCGTAGGGGACCAAGTTCCCGGCAGGTGGAAGGGCTCTCGTGGTGCTGCACCCCTTCCTCACCTGGCCGTGGTGGCACAGGGGCTGAAGCCCCAGCCTTTGTACACAGAGCCACAGGGCGCAGGGCCATGGCCTGGGCTAGGGGAAGATCAGACACGGACCCGAGGGTCTCCTCTGGCCTGAAGGTGTGCAGATCACCTCTCCCCACCCCACACGATGCTGCATCACCCCCACCAGATACAAGCCAGCAAAGCGGGTCATGGACCCAGATGCCTGCCTAGGAGGGAGCAGGCGTCAGGACAGATTAAACAGAGAAGCAGCCATGATCCCACGCCAACCTGCCATCTAACCCAGCGTCCTGCGAGGCATGCAGGCAGCCAAACGCTTCCCAGCGAAGCATCCGAGAAAGGCTTTTGTGAGAAGCCGGGGGGACATTTTACGAAGGGAACGGATAGTGGGAAAGCAATAAAGCTCGCTCAGTGACCAGCCTGGAGGTTCTCACGAGGGGTAGCGGAGCACAAGCTCCACTCTCCACCCCACGCTAATTAGAATAACAAATGAGACTGAAGCAGCCACATTGCCACTCCCCATCTTTGACTCAACCTCAGATGCAGCTAACGCAGCCATTTGCAGTCTCTACCATCAGCGACAGGTCCAGGCCAGGGTGTGAACATGGCACGGGGATGTGCATGGCCAGCTGCTTGCACCCGTGCAGGACCTCAGCGGGTCTTGGCATGGAAATGAGAACCTCCCTGCAGGGACTGCACGCTGTGCCGAGGCCCGGAGGAGTCTCACTTTGGTTTCTAGCTTCCCTGCACCCACGCCAGCTCCCTTTGTAGTGCCTGAGATGCATAAGGACTGTGCTGCCCTGAACCAGCCCGAGCTGTGGGAGCAGGAGGGAGGCTGCTAACCTGCTCCCCCACCACACAACCTCTCCCCAGCAATCTGTCCCTTCCAAGCCAAGCACTGCTTTCAACTGGTTTTTCTTTTTAAAAGCTACACCCCCTAAATATTTCTACTGGTTGCAGATGAAAACCACAACCCCCACTTCTTCAAAGACCATTTGATGACCTGATGATGTAATTTCAGAAGTTATCCAAGGGCAACTGAATATTTGAAGTGAAGAGCTCTGGAATATCATTTCAAATCACTGCTGGCAAATCTGTGTGCAGTAAAACCAATATATCACAATCCTCAAAGACATTATACACAGCAGGCACCACCTATCTGAGCCACTGAAAATATCACTGTAGGTCACCCCAGCTACAAGACTGCTCTGCTCAGATCATATCCCACATACTTTAATACTGAAACTATACATTCCTTCTCCTGTTTTTAATCATGAGTTGAAAGGGAGAGTAGTACCGGCTTCTGGGTCTTCTCTTGTTTCAGAACTGTTGTCACATGTTGGATTTTCAAGGCATTGTGGGTCTGTCATAAGGCTCTTCATCTTTGGAAATACCCTATCGACCTGCATTGCAAGATTTCTCCAGGAGGGAGAAAATCTGTACTCGCTGCTTCTAAACTGCATTCATTTCCACCCAGAATACTATCTTTTGCCAACACAGGACTCAGGTTTTGGTTTCATACAATCCTGCTTCAGACCTACACAATCCAGAAAAAATCAGCACCACTGGATGGACGTACCATCTCAGCAGGTCTGGGCTAGAAAATTATTGTGGTGTTTATTAACACTGATGCATTTCCCTTTTTTAAACTACTTGCTCACTAAAATGCAAAGGTTTCTTTGCCATTTCCTTCACACACAGGATGTCCTCTTGCCCCAAGATGAAAATATCCAAACTTGAGATCTCATTTACTTGCCAATGAGTAAGCCTTTGCCACAGTTGCAAACTTGATGTGAATCAGTGGAGGGAAGGTCCTGTGGGTGCACAGCTCTTCACAATATTGAGGAACACTCAACTTTCTTATTCTTAGATAACTATTGAGAGGCAGCGACATGACCTCGGAGCTTAACGGCCGACTTTCACCAGTTTCTCTCTTATAGTTGGTCTAACAATAAGACAGACATTTCTATTTTAACAGTAATTTGTGTAATATTTTTCCCCTTAACTAAATACGATTTAATTTCCTTCCCTTCAAACCTTCCCCTCAATTGTTATCTGGCTACCAGCAAAGATCTATGAGAATGTGTCTGAGAAATAGAGATTTCTGGCATGCCACCTGTTCATAACTCAAATACACAGAACTATATATAAATACATGACATGGAACAAAAATACACACACACACACAAGGATACTGGGTGGATTTTCAAATGCATTCAGTGTGCTCCCTCTGACGTCAATGAAAACCCAACCCAGAGCGTCTGATGAGAGTAAATATGGTGAGGAAAACAAACACATGAGAAAGGCAGAACTGGAGCACAGGCAAGCTTGGAGAAGGTGCTTTCCCTGCATCCAGCACCTCATCCCCGATGTGAAGGCTCGAAGAGTTTATAGAGCAGGAGGTCCTAAGCTTTCCAGATGTGTGTCAGAGCCCAGAGAGGGTCTGATGGACTTCTCTGCCCCGTGCTGCTCTCTGCAGGAACAGCAACAATTGACCTTCCAAATGTCCCTTTTCTCCACTAAGATGCGGATTTTAAGCTCCTTTTAATGAGAGTTAGCATCTGGAAACAAGGAAGAGCAGCCAGCATCGTGGCAATGGGCCAGCTCTGCTGCAGACACCCCCAGCAAGCTCGTACGAGAGCAGTCCATGGGCTACCGTTGGTGGATGGCTTTGGGACAAAATTGTAGTTGTTGTCCTTGCCTTTTTCCCGATTGCCACAATTGTCTGTTTGTTCATGATCTTGCGGTGGGACACTTGGGAACGTCGTATTTGATGCCGGACTGGTACATTTTCATGCTGCTTTCTCGCCCACGCTGTCCCCTGCATATACATCTACAGTGCAGAAGGGATGCTTAGTGCTAACCAGGACAATGAAAACTGGCCAAGAGATCCCACGGATGAATGCAGTCTGCCACAGCACAGAAATCACTCTGGCTGGTACATGCAGATATCTGAAAGTTTGTTCTTTCGCAGCAGGATTTTAAGATGATCCTCTGAGTTCAGACAAAATGACAAACTCATTTACATGTAAATTGCTTTCGTAGCTTTGCAGAAAGGAAGGTTCTGCCGAGCAGCGTTGGACCCTGCATTTGGCCTGCCTTAAATTATAATATAACAACAATTATAATAATACAAATACTACTTTGTACACAAAGCACGCCCTCCCCTGCAAACCCTGGCATGCTTCGGTAGGTCCTACAGCCCTCTAGTCAATAATCACCCTCTCTGCACAGAGAGACATTGAGTGACTTGCCTGAGGCCACAGAGGAATTCTGTAGCAAGTCCAAGGAAAGCTTTGTGGCTCCTAGCTCTGCTTCTTGACCAATATTAACCAGCCTCAAATATATGCAAAAATCATCAAAGCTGACTGAGCCAGGAAGAAATTAAATCAGAAAACAAACAAAAAAACAACCCTGGGGTACTGTGAGGACTCCTTGGACTTTGCTGTTTGATCAGGGGAGTGAAGTGTTAAAAGCTTTTGTTATACTTGTATTACGATCACAGAGCAAACTGCACATAAATCGCCAAGTTATCTTGTAGGTAGAAAGGGGTGGAAGGAAAGCTGCACCTCCCCCGACAAGGAGTGAAGAGCTGTCACCAAAAGACAATGGGCAGAGGAAAGCTGGGAAATATGCATCAGAAACAACCTGCAACGGCAGCAGGGGGTAAAGCCTGCGGTGCTTTGCTGCAGTATATCCAGGGGGGCCAGCATCTTGATGCAGAGCCACAACCTGACCCTGCAGAGACAGTCTCCTCCGCACACCATGTTTTGCTCCAAGGAGGAAGCCACTGGGATCTAGAGAGAGGGTCTTTTCAAACTGATTTTGATGCCCTACAGTTCAAATCTATCTGAAAGGAGGGATGTAAGCAACAAGAGCCACCACAGAAAGGCTAGAGGCGAAAATGGAGCTACACTAGGGCACAACCCTGCTGGAACAGGGCGAATGGTTTGCTTTACTGAGGCTGAATCTCCCCTCTGCTACACTAGGGCAGCAGAGATCTCCATTTCATATGCTTTCAAGCAGCCCTCTGGATCCTGCAGAGCTGCTGAAGTTGTCCCTGTGAACAAATGGTCCTTTCTAGCTTCTCAGATTCTGTACAATAGCAAGGAAAAAATACTTGACAGTATCTCTTTAAAGATAAACACACTGTAAACAGGAGATCTCCCCCGCCCCAGTAGCTTTCTTCCTCCTGCGTGTGCAAAACCAGAGGTTGCGACCTTCCCTGGGGTTCAGGCACAAGGACAGGATGCGCGAGAATAAAGTTGCCTCTGTTTGCAGCGATACCATAGCTAATAGCACCAAGACCAACACTTAAAACATGCCTAATTTGAGGGCAGGGAGGATCTGGGTTTGTTTTTCTTGACTGAACTAGAAAGTTCATCTTTAAATCTGTTCAGCTTCAAGCATGTGAGCTTTTGGCCTCCTTTAAACAGGGGAAATACCATTCCGTTTCTGAAAAGAAAAAAAAAATAGCACATGGAAGAACAGTTCTGCAGTCAGTAAAAGTTTGGCTAACAAAAGGACTCCAGAGTCACGTAAAGAACATTTAATCCATGGATTATAGGCTCGCACCTGGCAGAAATGCATGTGTAAATACAGGCGTGCAGAGCATCTACACCCTGGGCTAAGGCAGAGGGGAGTTCTGTAGCTAGGAGAGAGAAAGGATTCTTACTACTAATTTTCATAGTTAAATATTTCTCACTCACACTCACACATACGCAGGCTGTTCCCAGAGAGCTCAGCCTTGGGAAGGATAAAGGAAAGGGCTCAGTTCGGTCTGGGCTGGTGCTGAGTAGCTCCTCTTCTGTTTGCAGTGGTTGTACAGCAAACTTCTATTTGCAGGCAGAGTTTTTACTGCATTAATTATCCTGTGAGTCACTGGGTAATGGACAGTAACTTGGCTCTCCCAGTCGTTAGAAGGGTGTAATCCAGCTCTAATGCAACGGGTTGTCGAACACAGCATCTGGCAAGATGGAAACTTTCAGTTTCTTTTCAGGCCAGCTGTACTCCTTTGGAAGTTTAAACTGTAAGACAGTGAAGAGAACCAGTTAATGTGTATCTCTGCAACCTGCACAGAAAACCCAAAATCATCACAAAGGCAGGCAGCCCCATGCTATTATTATTTTTTAAAACAAGAGGCCACCAAGAAAACATTTCCCCATCAGTATGTTTTGGACAGCAGTGGACATTAGATAATGTGGCCTGTGCCTCAGCTGCCAAAGTAAAGTTCTGAGCTTTCAGCTCAAGTGCTGTTTATTTCATCAGACGGATTCCGGAGGGTTTCTATCCCCATCACCATTTCCTCTCCCCAACCTCTCTGGAAGTTTGCAGCAGCACTATCTCCCCTCCTACCTTACCATGTCCCTTTCCTTTCACCTACCCCAGCCCCCAGAGCCCCCATTTGCTTTCAAGGGAGACTTACGGCAGCTTTCAAACTCTTGCTTGTACGGGGTGGGATGTACGTGAGCTAGCACGGCCCTGCCGGGTGACAGGCTTGCGAAGGGCCATCGCCTCTGGGAGGGCAAACTGTGCTGCCCTGGCTGGGGAAAGCCAGCGTGCCTGAACAGCGCTTCTGCTCCAGCCCTACCCACCTCTGGTACAAAGGCTTTGCAGAGTGCCCATACAATGCTGCGCATTCACGCAGGCACTCGGCTGCCCAGGCTGTTTTGCAAACATTGATTGAAGCGCACGGAATGGAGATTTTTTGCCCCAGTCTGGTTTACACAGCACTGTCTCTGGCCAATGTTTCCCAAACAAGGCGAGTGCACTGGTCCCATCCTGATGTCACTCCAGGGTATGCTGCCGTAGGCTGGGAAGTCACCTCAACATCTCTGATGCCAAACACAACCACACAGGGACAGAGCTTCAAGGAACCTTACCACCAACCCTTTTCACAGCCACATTCGACCAGGGCCCATGCATTCATACAGATCTCTCAAAAACAGCTCTGGGGAGGGAGGTGGGAGGTGGAATCTCTTAGGCTACAAACTTGCCCCATCCGCAGCTGAATGGCAACCAGTCCTGCATGAGCATTTCACACAATTCCAGTGCCCAGCCTGAGGCTCCAAAACACACGGGGGACAGCTCTGTTAAGGCAGTTTGCAGGATCATTTTGTTTTTAAAACTCTGCTGCACACACAGTGTAGCACCGTGTGACGCTGCGAGTCCCTGTGGGAGGGATGGGACTCCCAGGGAGGAATCTCACCAGGATCCCACACCACCAGTGACAAATCTGACCTGGAAGCAGCTAAATCAGAATGGTTACAGATACAGCGGTCCTCTCCTAAGAGTCCTCAGACCAAGGCCAGCAGTGCCGTAAGCTTCCTAGGGGCTATGTGAATTAGAGAGTTGGTGGAAGCGGACAGTGACCTGTGAGTCATGCATCTTTATTCAACTACTTGTCTTTCTTCCCATATGCACACCCAATGGCAAGTTCCCGGTAAAGGAGATGCCTGCCAGCTGCCTGCTCCACAGAAAGGACAGCTCTAATGTGAATTTGCTCCTGACCTTGCTCTGTTTGCAGTTGTGTATAAGGGTTACCTGCAGCTGGCACCCATTGACCTTAGTATGTCGGGCTGGCGGTTCAGGGTCTGACCCAAGACCCAAGCATGGCCGGAGGATCCTCCAGGATAGCAGCTACCATAAACTCCCACTCTTTCTCCTCTAGGAAACATAAACAGCCCAAGTCCTACTTATGGTTGTTTTTTTTAAACTCAAACCCTGCGTGTAGTTTGCACCATATAATCTGGTGGCCCTGCACTGCCCAGGGGATTCTTCCAAGTTCAGTGTCCCGGTTATGCGAAAAACATACTAAAGATATCCAGATAGATCATTTCACTGAATTTCATTTAACACATGTGGCTCTTTATGCAGCAAACTGTCCTTGCAGTGCTTCATTCTACCACATGAATATCAGCAGCAGCAGTCAGGGTTGCTGAGGAACGCCTTCAGTTGGCCCAAACCAGGATCCTGCAAGTTACAAATCCTTGGAGGAATCTGGATGCTGAAAGATCACATTTCATCTCAAGTATTTTCCTTTTTATAAACAGGAGTGGTTCCAAAGCAATCCTCTTGGAGAAGCCATCCTTTGCATTTGTTTGTTTTTCACTTTTTAATTTAGAAAAGTCACAGTAACTCAGAACCAAGTGCACAGTCGCTGTGCCAGGAGCTGCCATGCTCATTGCCTCTGCCTTTCAGTGGAAAGCGAAGGACTATGAGCCGTCCAAAGCCTTAACTAAAGGGCCTTCAAACCAAAGTGCTCCTGGGCTTCCATGTCGCTAGCAAAAATGAGCTTTGGATTAGGTTTAACTGGATAAAAGCTGGCCTGAAAGTCACTGCACAGCCAGCAGCGTGCTCCCCTCACTCACACAGAGAAGAACACCCTGGCATTAAATCAACTCTGGATTAAACAATTAGAGCCCTGAGATTTTCCTGGGGGGAGGGGAGCAGGGTGAGCAATGGGAGGGCTGCTCTACAAGCCAAGGAAAGTTTCTTTAGAGTCTGCAGGGAGCTGTAAAAAATGGGATTAAAAATATTACATGTCATTTCTGCCACTGCTCTTTGAAGTCAAGCAGAGTATTTATATGGCATGCATGGGAGACAGGGTGTTAAATGTTCCCCAGGAAGAGATCACATGGCAGAGGGAAGTTTAGTACTGTACAGCAAAGCTTTATAAAGCTCCCTTGGCTGCTGCTATAACACTTTCAGGCTGGTGATGGTCCTTTGCACACCACACAGGGGCGGCAGGTGAAGGCCAAGTAGCAGATGTGCAAAAGCCCCTGCCTGCTCCCCAAACCAAAAAAAGGAGGCCTCTACAATAGATTGTTCAGCAGTAAATGTGCTGCCACCACTGTCAGCCCTTCTGAAAGCAGGGAAGGTGATGTGCCTGGAGCTGCTGCCGAGGACTTCCATGCATGGCATGGAAGAAACCCCACCACCTGGCCCAAGACACTCTACCGCTTTGATCCAGGGCACTCAGATACCATGTTGGGAAAGATACTGATGGAAAGAAAATACAGAGTTTCCCTTAATATCCATCCCTGCCCTGTTTATATTGCAATCCCTTCTCTCAGTGCCTCAGTTCATAGCAGATGTGAAAGTTTAGCAAGGCCTCGAGTCTACAGGGCAGGGCTTCAGCCTGTGAGTGGAGGGGAGGATCAAAGGCAAGCTGCAGGATGGGCTGAGCTCTATGGGACAGTACATGGGAGATATGGGAATGACGCAGCCTTACTTCCTCTGGAGAATTCAGATCTTCTAAATCTTCCAGCATTCTCTCTACAAACTCTTCAGTCAATAGGATCTGCAAAGGAAATACAGTAGTTTACGCCTTGACACTGCTAGTTTTAGCTAATTGCCAAGAAACAGAATGACTTCTGCAGAGAGCGGACTGTACCATCTCGCTCCTTCCCCTATGCCCTTCTTTCCTGCAATACAAAGGTTTGAGGGCAAGGAGCTCCCAACTTTGCCTCCCATCCCAACCACTGAAAAAAATTATACAGCAATCTTTTTGACCCTCAATTATCCTCCTCTGTCTAAAATTAGAGGCTTGGCTTTAGACAGAGTGGGGAAGGAAAAAAAGGGGTCAAGATAACAACTGTTGGAGAGACAGTGGGAGACAGCCACTTTCATCTGATCCACTGAAGTTAACCTCACAGTTTAATCAGGAAACAACAGTGCAGGAAGAGCCTGAGACCCGTACAGAGCCGGTGCTCTGGGCACGGGGAGGGCCCTGACCCAAGCGCAGCACATTGTTCAGATGAACCACACGCTGGGTATGGCAGATGCTCCCCAGAGGTGCTCACAATAGGCACCTCCACATTGTATTGCACACGACCATCTCGCACACTTGCGCTGGGAAAAATTCTGGCTCATCTCAAGGTCAGGTTAAAAAGCACAAAGTGGCCAACGAAAGCAGCTGCCAACACGTCAAAATTCCCAGCTGAGGGCCATGGCCCTGGTTCCATGGAGCCCCCCAAGTCACACATATCAGAGACACTGGGGGGGAAACTAGCCCCAGGAATTCAAGGGGAGGAACTCCCACCCTCTTTAAAAAAGCACGTGATAGCCAAAAGCAAACACATCCTGCCTCTCTTCACAACAGCCATAAAGGCCAGAGCTCTAGGCAGGCCAGCTGGCTTGGCACAGGAGCAGAGACGGGAGTGTGGGACCAGGCAAACATCCCCACACAGTGAGGGGGCCTTAGAGCAGCATTCCTGGGAGTTAGGTTGCAGCAGTATCATGTGGATTATTCCCATTTCAACCTACAGGTTTGTTTCTTATCCCCTGCTCCTTCTTTCCTTCCTTCATTCCATCATTTCATCTGTCTCTGGCATTGCCTTCCACCCTGAAGCAACCACCATCTCCATGCCCCCTTCCTCACCCTTCCCTTTCCCTGTTCTCCCCAGCTGTGAGGGTCTGTGCTCCCTCCCAGAGAAGGAAGCGCTCCAGCACCAAACACTGATGGAGCTAAGTGCCCAGCCCCACTGCTCTCCACTGTCCCACCTCCATGCAGGAACCCACCTTCCATCCCCACCAGCTCCTTGGTACCAGTAACATCAGTGGGGAGTGAATGACCACAGGGATGCCATGGGCTGTTTGGGAAGTGGGAGCCTCTGGGCTCCATTTTGGTAACACACAAGCAGGGCTATTGGACAGAAAGAGAAAGGGAAGCCTCTCGTCTCCCTTTCTTCCTTTGGTTGGCAAGAAATCTGAAAACACCAAATCCAGATCCAAGAGCTACCAGGTGCCTGCAGTCCTCTCCTCTTCAACCTTGCCACACTGCTGCCACTGCACAGACTTCCCAGAGGAGCAGGGAACTGCAATTTCCCCTCTCCACCACATTCCGGTCTACACTTAGCTTCAACATGCAGCAGGCTTTCAGGCCAGGGTTTATGACTGAGCTGCTCAGTGTGGATGCAGCCACTTCCATCAGGCCTTTCTGATGGAGCCTGAAAAAAACCTGCTTCAGCTAGGAGCCAGAAGCTTGCTGCTTTGGACAGGACTCTGCAACCTGGCACCAATCTGCAGACTGGCAAGCTGAGCAACATTGCACTGAAACACGCAGTACCACTGCAAACTACTGCAGTCTCCTTGCAGGAGCCTGTAACTATTCTGCCTGTTGAACTGGAGGTGCTTGTTTGTTGACTGTTTGCAGGAGGAGGAAGCCGTCTGTCCGTGTTGGAGGCAGGAGGGCAACCCAGCTCAGCTCAGCTCAGGAGGAAGAGCTGGGTGGGGAGCTGGGGCTCTGCACCGAGCAGATCACTTTCTGCGGAGGTGCAGCCTGCAATGGGGTGAGGGAATGAAAACAATTTGGCAGACATCAAAATCTACAGAGCAGCCGGAAAAAGGAGGAGGAATTGGTATTCACAGCAATCAGGCAAGGAGGAAATGAATATTCAGCCATCCACGGATGAGCAAAAATGCCAGAGGTTGGGACGGGTGACAGAGCAGGAATGAGAAGCCAGAGCTTTGGCAGGGGAACTAGAAGACAAGCACAGCAGGAAGACCCCTGGGTGCTCCCAAGGTGCCAGAGGCAGGAGAGAAATGGGAAGCATGTGTGCGAGGCAGCCAGCTGCTCTGAGGCTGGAGGAAAACAAGACGGGGTATGCAGCGGTAAACAGCAAAGGGTGGAGAGAGCAAAAAGGGAGATAGGTCAGGTCCTGGCTAAACCACAGAGTCCCAGAGTAGGAGCAAACCTACATGGAGCACTGTGGCTAGCTCTAACGTGGGGTGCAACCCTCTAAGATTGCTGAAGCCCATCTGCAGCTCACTGCCCCCTCTCAGTGAATTTTAGTAATCCCGCTGAAAAAAACCCAACAAATTCCACTGATGCAGTGAGCTGAACTGGCTCCCTGAAGGGTCTGACAAGTGGAGTAGGACAGGAGTCCACAAATCAGCTGTCTCACGGACTGTGTGGGATCAAAGCACTGGCAGCCTGCTCTATGCAACGCACTGAGAAAAGATTGCAGTGCCATTCTGCAAGCCCTGCATAGATAGTTAACTTTGGTGGAGGGCAGGCATCACAGGCTGCAATGACAAACTGCTGCAGTGACATTCACCCAGTGTGTCACTCAGAACCCATCCTTAACAGCCCAAGTTTGAAAAAACCCACCCTAAACCCTACTACCCCATGCTGGTGGGGAGAGCTGCTCTCCTTCCTGAAGAAGAGAGTCTCTGAAGCATGAGTGTAACCAAACAGCTGTCCCTTAGCACAGAATCCAGTACTCTTGAGCTCTCCCAAGGATGCAGAGGCAAGGCATGTGTCCACAGCACACCAACAGCTGAAGAGGGCTTAGAAGCAGGAAGTATTGCCATCCTGAATTTGCATGTAGACAAGATTTCCCCTCTTAAAAGTTGCCTAATCAAAATGGCTCAAGAGCATACAGCCCTGTGCTCATAGATCGGGCTGCCATCCCCACCTGCAATCAGCAAAACCACCTTCACACTGGTGAGTGAGTCTTTGCTCCTATGGAGAAGGATGAGAATAAATCCAATCCCATCTCAGCTCCCCTCACTCACAATATTTCAGGTTTCCAGTTCTTGTAGCATGCCTGCTCCTGCACAGTATGATATCCCATTACATTAACACACACACGTTATATGTGCATGATATTAAAGGTGACATTCCCAGCAAATAAACATGACAGACTGCCATTGCTTTAGGCACCTTATTTAATTTCCTCTGGGATTTAAATGTTAGAAGCTCAAATTAAACAAATAGGCTCCGTTCACTTTATATTTCAGACCTGAATCTAGAGTTTTCCTCCGATGCTGTTAACTGATCTTATCAACAGGACACTGCACAAAGATCACAATGATGAAGCAGCTTATTCCCTTCCCAAAGGAAAACAGAGCCCTGCTGTTGTGCTGCAGCCATGGGAAAAGCCAATGCAATCTGGAGGGCAAATGAAACCATCCCACGTGCGCTGAACAGGCCTTTTCTCCCATGAAATCTCTCGGCTGGTGCTGAGGAAGCAAAGGAGCTCTCCCGAACATCAGCAGGTATCCAAGGTGCCACAGCGGTCGGGTGCTCGCAGTGCTATGTTTTCACAGCTCTGCACAAACACTCTCACTGGCCCAGCCTGCCGAAGCTAGTTATAGGGTGTAGCTGTCTTTGTAATGGCTGTTTGCAGTATGAACAGGGAACGGCCTTGCCAGCCAGCTGCGGGTATCTGAAACATCTCCTTCAGTGCTGCGTGGTCCTGCTCACACCAGGATCATCCTGACCTGACCCAGAGGGGACCAGACACGTGCTATCCCTTTGCTAGCAGATCTAGATTCCATTTTCTGTGTGCTTTGTGGCTTGTTAGTCATGCTGCAGATGCTTGGAAGATGATGGCTAGCCAAAGGATAAGCCCTGTTTTCTATCACAAGTACCTACCACACAACCGAGGTCCGAGGTTCTCAGCACCTGACTAAGAGTTGCATGTGTCCAGACATGTTACAAAATACCAGGCTCGGCTGTTTTATTCATTTTATTCAGGTGGATGTATTCAGGGAGCACATGGGCTGCGTGCATGATGTCTCCCTCTCGTGGCAAATCTCACCTGAGCTTGCTGAAACCTTGCCTACAGGGCTTACCTACGGATCAACTGAAGGAGCTTGTGTTGAAGCTTTCAGTGTTGAAGCTTTCACACCCACAGATAGTTGAGAAGCCTGTATTATGACTTGTTACAGGTATGCGGCTGCAAGTGTATGAGAACAGGCGAGATCTAAAAATGCACACAAGGTCATGGGGCTCCAGAGTAGTTCGGCTGACTTTGAAAGCAACTGGTGCTTAGTAAAACATTAAATAGATACCACACCACAGTTAACACCCCGTCTCTTACTATAGGGTTCAATACTACCATGAAGGTTGAAATTCTTAGCTCAGGAAATGCTCGCTGGGGCCAGAGGTCACACTGATGTTGAAAGCCTGGCACAGCTAGCAACTCTTTGATCAAGGAAGACCACCAGAAGCTGAGCTAGGAATTGAGCTGCAGCTCTGTCCAGCTTCAGGAAACATGCTTTATCCAGGGCAAGACACATGCGATTGGCTGAGGGACAATGAAGCAGGGGTGCTTTTACTGATAATACCCAATTTTCTTGCCTACCTAGAAAAAACGCAAACAATCCCACACTTTGCCCCAGTGCTTTGCTTGCACTAAACACCGCCACTTGCTTTTCTAGCAGGTTTGTCAAAGAAAGGAAACCATGGTTTATTAGTTCTGGACTTAATACAGAGCTGGCTTGTATGGCTCAGCCAGAGAAGGTGGGGACACATAGCAATAAACCCCTATGTAAACCATACCAACCCTTCTAAGAAGGTGTTCATCCATCCAGGTGCTATGCCTGGAATGGGTGGAGCAGCTGTACCCTAAGCCATCTTATGTCATCTGTTACATCTGCAAACAGCCGGCAACTTTAAGAAGCCCTTTGCTCTGAAAATGTTTCAGCTTAATTCCTGTTGACAGCACAGCACGAAGTGAAGTTAAAGTGCGTCAGCATTTCTCACTGAAATTAAACATTACCAATAAACCCCCCTGATGACTCATGCTTTGTGCCACAAGCATCCCCCAGCCCATCTCTCTGCTCTCCCCTTGGCTTGGCCTTCTTTGCACTGCTTTGCTTTGATTGCAAGTGGTTCAGGGCAGAGGCCCTGTCACTGCCTGAAGGGGCCACCTTCAGAGAAGTGTCTGAGTCCACCACAGTCCACCGCAGCTCTCATTACAGCCTCAGAGGTATCAGCATTGCAACAACACCTTTGATGGGAAATTCCACTGTTGCTCTTCCAGGAGACTCACAATCCTCCTTGTAAAGGAAAAACATCCACTCACGGATGCCTCAGGGACCCTGTTGCTTCACACCACCGTGTTACAATCCCAGAAGAGGAAGCATATGATGACACTGAAAGATTTTGACCTTGTGGGATCCCTCCATGACATTCCCAACTACAAGGCTGATACTGGGGACCTGGGCTTCTCAGAGCTGAGACTGAGAAGAGCCGCTGTCTTGCAGACAGGCCTGCTTGGAGAGAACACGTAAAGTTTGGCTCAGTTGGTGAGAGGGCTGACAAGGGAGCCAAGACAACAGGCAATACCAATTCTTTCAGAGTGAAAAAGCAGAGGAAGAACAGGCATTTCAGTGAATGCTCTAAGTGGGTGGAAAAAAAACTCCATAAAGCAGCCAAAATGTAGTTTGAGTAGCAAGGGAGGGGCATTAGGTGGCAGGATAGTCAGCCGGCTTAAGAAGGATGAAAGAACTTGACTCATGCAAAAACTAGCCTGGACAAAGTACTAGAGAACATACTGCAGGAGAGCTGATATGGGGAGGATTGTGACGACCTGACAGGATATTTCTACCCTAGTTTAAGTTTCTTTCAGTGTCATTCAGCAGTGGGGAGGAAGAACACAAAGGGATAATGCAGCAAGGTTTTGGGGAGTGTTTGGGGAAGACAATAAACTTACTGGAAAAATGTTAGCTTAGATTTCCTATACCTGCCCAAGAATTTGTGGGAAGCCACCCAAAAGATTCTGAAAAAGGTTTTCTTGGGGTCGATGCATAAAACTGCTTTGGAGAAGTGCAGGTTGTAGTTGTACATGACTTCAGCCAGTTTGTGGGTGTTGTCCTTAAGCTCACCGTGCTAGGCATAACACATCTATTCAAGTTTGGGGAGACCCAAAAATCAATCCCTATCTCTTCAAGAGAGGACTGGACCCATAGCTGCCACTTACAAGCACACATCTCAAGCATCAGAGTAGCTCATTCAAATGTTGCTTTGAACCTCTGCTGCTGCCATTATGCCAATGTGCATAAATGATTTAACATGTGGTATAGCAGAGAGAAGAACCAGATGTGCTCATTTCCAGGGGAATGTCCTAACTCTACCGGAACAGAGTCATTCTCTTGTGCTCTCTGTCTCTGTGACTAATTCAGTGTTTATATGATGTGGAACAACTCCAATTGGATGAGCTGAGGAAGAACCAAAATATAGTTGTGGTGTCCATAAAGCCAAGAAGTAGAAACAGGGGTTCAAATAAAAGGAAAGGAATAAAATATGAGTTTCTCATACCCTACATAAGTGCTTTATCCCTCAAAATTTATTAAAGAAAGCAAAACTTCTAACAACTCCAGCTCCGTTCTACAAAACTAGATTTTTTTTTTCTTTGCTGTTTTTATTGAAGAAAATCTATTTCTGGTTTCATTCAACACAAAAGATTTTTTTTTCAGCTTTTCGTCTCTTAAAGGCTTTTGTTTCAGCAAGAAAAACTGAAAATATTTAAAGATTGGGCTCAGTCTGATCTTCTTTCCCAGATTTTTAACTTGGGTTGCCAAACCAAAAGAATGGATCATCCCCCATGACCCTGCTCACAGTAGTCCCCCCCCTCTGCTGCAACTGCCAGCATAGATAGTGCATGTTGATAGTTCATGAACGCTGGATGCTTCCCACAGCCTCCATGTACCTATCCTGCCTACAGGCACATTTAACATTTTCTATGAGCAGTGTGACCTTGCTGTTCTAAGCCTCAACTTATTTTTCCATGCTGGATGCCTTGGTTTTGGTGGGTTTTTTTGTTTAAAGGTTTTTAGAGGAAAAACAATCACGTTATCTCAGAGAGGTATTTTGAAAAAAACAATTTTTTGACAGTACTAACAAATGAGTATGATCATTTTGTTGCAAAGCACAAGAACTACCCTTATGAGGAACGTGATGGAGATTAGCAAAAAAGTGCTCTGAAGGTCAAGGGAAAGTCTTTCTCCCGATTGTGAAAATGCTTTGCCAAGTCAGAAGCCTCTGAAAGTCACTGTTTGTCCACAGCCTTTCAGAGAAAGGCAGAAAGATGTACTGAAGAGCTGTTCTTCATAGAGCATGTCCCAGCCTAAGGCAGCTCTGCCTTGGGCAGAGGCAAACACAGGGCAGAGGAGCTAAGGAGTAGTTTGATCATTCCCTCTGATCATTCCTCTTAGTGGCAAGGATTGCTAGGGCACCAGGCGCATCAGGACTAAAGGCAGGGAAACTCTCCAGCACTCAGCGTTTCTGCTGGAAGTCAGGCCGTGTGGAGGAGGAGGAGAAGGAATTTGCAAACTTAAATGAAGGGGAGGAGAGGAAAGCAGAGATGGGCCAGGATGAGGGGAAGACGGAGACACAGAAAAACAGGACGGAGGACAGATCAGAGGCCAAAGCTGGAGGCAACACAAAGGGCAGGGAGACTGGAGGAGAACCTCATTTCCACAGCTCCAGCATCCACATGCTCTCTGCTGGACATCGCAAATCTACTGGCATGGGAGGTGAGCAATGTCCTCCAGCAGCAGCTAGTGCCAGAGGATAATACCCCACCACTGCTGTGAGCTCCTCAGCTCATGCAGGGACACGGACCTTGTGCTGAGAATCAGAGGGTGCCAACTGCAAATGAACCATAGCCTCCGTCTGCCTAACAGGATTCGTCCTGAAACTGAGTCAATTACCTGGAAAAAACCCTCTACACTTAAGAGACCAGTGACATCAGGCATATAAAACTTTGGAAATGGCTGCATAGAGATTGTCTGTGCCATGCTAATTTGGCCCCAGCGTATGTCTGCCTCACGAAACAAATCTGTAATCACAGGATCGCCTGCAGTTTTTCTCCCACAAGACCTCTGCCCTGTTCAGTCCTCAAGATGGTTCTGGTCACTGAATGCAGCATTAGTCATCATTTCTTTTCATTATCATTCAAGTTGCTTCCCTGTTCCCTCCTACTCTCTTCCCCTTTATTTAGTACGCTCCATCCAACTACTGCCAACATGGATTACATTGGAAGTACCTAACCTTACTGTCCTTACCACTCTCACAGTCTCTGACGTGCTCAGCCTCACACTTCTGTGAGGCAAGGAAGCGCTCCTCTCTGTGCAGCAGATGGGGGAGGGAGGCTGAAAGAAGCTAAGAGACTTAACAAAGTCACAGAGAAAATCAGCCAGAGTAGGGAGCTGAACATGGGCTTTCGACTCCCAGGCTGACCTCCTACCCCAGAGAGATCCCTTCTCTCTCCTGACCTGCAAGAACAAATTTTAATCTCTTCCTGAAACTGTTTCTGGTCTTCATCTGTGGAGCTGGAATACTTGGCAAGCATTGAATTAATCTTCACAGGATGACTGGAAGAAGGTTTTCCAGAACAGACATGGGAAAATGAATGAAGACAAAATTGAATCTGAATGTCTACTTCTCGCAGGTGACCATCTTGAGTCTTGCAGGTCCCCATTTTCCAGCCCCTTCAGGCCTGCAGGGCACAGGGGTAACCACAGAGGAATTCCTCCCTGCCTCCTCCTGCCACTGGGAACACAGATCAGACCTCAGGTTTTGCGCTGGGCATCCAGAACATGAGGAACACAAACTCAGTTGCCATGCGAGAACATTTTAGCTCCAGACTCTCAAACAGCATTGAGAAAGAACAGGGTAGTAAAGGCAGGAATGCGATCCAATTCTCCAGGGCAACATTTAACAGGCTTTGCTATAGGGCTATTGTGATTTTTCTGCAATGACCTGCCTCATTCATTACACACCACCTAATTTTGACAAACAAAGTGGGAGTCCTATAGACAAGAGTCTACTTTACTCCACACTCTTGATTCACCCCCCAAACACGTTGCATCTTTGCACACTGAGGCAGGCACACTTTGTAAAAAGTATGAACAATGCTTCAATTAGATGCAGTATTGAAATACACATGTGTAATAGGGGCAAGGCTAAAGTGCAGAGATACTTCTTAAATTGTGTGCTAGAATTTGCAGTTAACAAGAACTCTGTAGGTTTGTTTTTATTGCATTGTATTGGCTCATATGTCAGAGTCTGCAACAATATCTGATGCATAACATGTACGTTGCACATGATCAAAGACTTGAATGTCATCTTCTCCCCTAGAACAATGACTGCCTAAAGCAGCAGGAGCAGAAATTATCTAAAGGTAGTGTTAAACAAACCTCCTTCTCCCCTCTGGGGAGAGTAAGCAGTCCAGGTGAGCAAGGTAGGAGGGGAGAACAGTCTGCTTTGTGCTAGACGGGCAGAGAGCTCCACATAAAAGCAGAAGAGCTTTGCAGAAGCATGTTCTGACTCCCATCACTGGAGACTTAATGATGGTAATTCCCAAAGGATGATGCATGCTGACAGGCTTTGACACAAACTACCCCAGGATAATATTAATATGTATTAAAGGCTCAGGCAACTTTATTGGGATGGGCTTGATCAGTAACACATTTCAACAGAGCGTCTCTATCACCTGCTGGAACCTAAGTAAGGGAGGAAGGGAGAACACACACATAACCTCACCTTGCTTTGGGTAGGTTTTAGAGACAAACAAGGTTGATCTGTGATGAACTGCACGCTTGGCACAGCTCGGATGTTGGACCAAGAACCTCAGACACTTCACCACGAATATGAATGTAATTGTGGGGCAGTTAATGTCAGAGTCTGTCTGCATGATCAGCAACCTCAACCCTCCAACATGAGGCCAGACACATCCTGTGCAGCCCTTCTTTGTGCATCTGGAACATCTGCCCCTTGAAAAGGAGAGGAGAGGTGCTTAGCAGGCAGTGTGGGGGCTCTGCTGTCACAGCACTGGGGGAAGGGGAGTGGAAGAAAGAACTGTGGAAGCCTTTGATCACGTGTAATGTTAATGCAAGTGTTACACATCAGAGACTTTGCCACGGTAACTAGCATATAAACAGGAGTCTAGTGTTAACAAGGAGGACTTCTTGAATATGTTTGTACATTTCTGAGTCAAAGCAATTTCCCTATTCAACAATACATGACACTGTGGAAGAAGTTCAGAAATAAACCAGCCTGACATGCTTAGACCTTTAATAGAATTTAGCTTCTTAGAACTAATTAAATGTTACTTAAATTAAAAAAAAAATAAAGAATCTCCAAGTACTTGGGAAAAGTGCCAATTTGACAGCTCTGGAGAATGAAATAATCTAATCATCCCCAGAGCATGGGCAGCAGCAGGACAGACTTCCCCTGCTAACATGCCTTGAACATGACCTGGAAAGACTGTTGATAGAAATGGGGCGTACAATCTGTGGTCTAATGACTCCTTGCCTTTTCTGCTGAGACTGCTAAAACGGCTCCCGCCGAGTACCAGCTGCGGTGGTGATATGGACACCTGCCTGGTAGGAATGGCACTGGGACTGCCCACACTCCTGTCATCTGCTAACCCTTCACTGGAGCCCACTGACTCTCAGCTCACTGTTCAGCCTGGGCAGTGGGGGCTGATAGACTGTGCAGCAGCTCTCTGGCCTGTCCCACCTTGGACGTGCTCCACTCCAGCCCACAAGATTTAAACAGGAGGTCCTGTGTTTAGTTTGGAGGTGTGGGCTTTCACTGCATCAAAGCTCAGGCTCAAGAGAAGTCAGTCTCTGGCTGCTGCAGAGTTGAGGCCAGGATTTTTCAGGCTCTTATTTCTCCCATAAGATAGAGAAAAAATCCCCAGGAGGAGATGCCTGCCATCTCTCTTTCTCTCCATGGTCCCTCCATTTACTTGTCTTTGCAACAAGCCCCTGCATTGCAGTGATCTGTTTTCAGCCACCAACTCTCCCTGGAGCCCATCGCTGTGCCTGGGGTCCCAAGCGAGGGAGGAGGCAAATCCTCTCTGGGCCTTGCTGTGAAAGCTTTACAGGGCTTGCCAACTCAGCCAGCCCAAGCTGCAAGGGACTAAACCAAACACAGCTCGCCTCCTTGGAAATTTTACCACAACTGCTTTAGTTCTGGAAAGCAAAGCCACATGAACCTCCTTCCTCTGCTCCCACCACCACAAGGGACTGCTGAGCAGGGATCAAGCCTCCCATTTCGTATTAAACCAAGAGCCTCAGACACACCCACGTGTATCTCACACAACCGGGTGCTCCTCCTGTTGTCCCAAGCTGCTTTTAGCCTCCCTTCCTCCCCCACCCAGTCTGGCCTTCATTCTTGTCACAGGACAGGGCAGCAGCAGCAGAGCCAGTCCTATACGCTGACCTGTGTAGGAGATAAGCAAGGGAACTTGCTTCTCCTTACCACTCAGAGGCCAGCAGTTCTTCACCTTTCCCTCTCACCTACTCCAAAAACCTATAATTTTCAGCAACAAAGTAACAGGCGTAGAAGCATCCAGATTCCTAAGGGTTAACTTGTCTGAATGGTGACCTAATTATTGCCATTCTTCACTGTTTAGAGGCTACCTGACTACTCTACACATCAATACATTTGGAGATGCGATGTAAATGCAAACAAACCCTATTATGTTTGGAGTTAATACAGTCACAAGATCCTGTGTATCATGTGTTGGCAAGCATAGGAACCAACAGCAAATGACCCACCCTTAAACCTGACCCTTTGCTGTTAATCATTACAGGAGTGTTGCACTTTCCAGTCAGTACAATCAAAGCATGCAAGCTCTTTGAAAATCCCTCCATGAGATGATTCTAGCCAAGATCAGCTCCTTTACAAGTCATACAGTTTTCAAGGTATGATGTCCTCCAGACGTATGAACACAGGCAGTGGAATGCCTTGAAAAAAAGTCACTGGAAGGTTAACTGCAACACTGCAATGCTAAAACAAACCCCTGCCTTTGAAACAGAGGGGAAGGCAGGACTGCCCCTGTAACAGTGAAGGCTGAGACATAGTGCATGCATATAGTGCATCACTGCTCCACAGGGCTGACCCTCAATACCAGGCAGATGGGGACTTTCCAAGGAAAATCTCTGATACAGAAAAAATCTGGGTGCAGAAAATGTGTGGGTGCTTCAGCCATGACCTTTTGTCAAAGAATCAATAGGAAAGAGCTAACACTGAAAGAAGCAGCGCTCTCTGCGCTGCTCTCCTGTTAAGGATGATGTAAAACTGAGATCTTGGCTCTGTAGGATCACAGCCCCACAGCTTTTAAGTTTTTCCGCCCTGGCTCCATTCTTGTTTAGGTCATTCCACTCTGCCTCCCCAAATTCCCTTCTGGAAGAAATCAAGAGTAAATAAAGCCTGTGAAGTGTTTGCTGACTCCAGGAAACGGACCCTACTGTATTCACAGATGATTTTTTGAACTTTCCAGCCACTGTTTATCAATTTGAGTTCCATTAATATAAATAGTAACAGTTCACCATTATTTTTCAAGTCTGTAATTACTGAAAATATTACGCAAGAGCTATGAGAGATGTTGCAGCAGAAAACACAGGTTTGTTACACTTTTAAACCACATAAGCCCTTAGCAGGATTATTTTTAGGACACAGTAAAGGAGGAAGAGGGAGAAAAAGGAAGAAGGCTCTCTCACTTGTAACCAAGGTCCATGTGCTGCATAGGGGTGCTCTTCTGTAGCAAAGGCTCCTTCTACTCCCGTTGATACAAACGTGATTGCCGTATCCCCTGTAATGCTTTTATATGTAAAGTGCCGTCCATGTAAGAGCCTTCCCCTGGGGAATAAAACATGCATGAATTGAGAAGGTGTGAGCAGCATTCAACAGAATGATGAAGATATATCGCTACAGCTTCTGCCATCAGCATGGAAAACCATTTTGAAGGCAGAAACGATTCATTTTTCAGGAACATATGATTTACTCCACGAAACAGGTCACAAGCCTCCTTCCGAGGCAGGGAGTTCCTCCTTATCTCCCCCCTTAATCTCAGGGCCTTGTTACAGAACTAGAACACATCTAAAGCCCACTGCATGTCTATTCCCATGATGAGATGCCAATGTGTGTATGGGCAGGGGACTGCCAGGCTTTCAGTTAAGATGAAAACTGCAGAAGAGAATCCAGACTCCACATCATAGAACCCTTTAGGTTGCAAAGGACCTGTAACATCACTGAGTCCAACTGTTAACCTAACACTACCAAGCCCACTACTAAACTACATCATCCCTCTCCCACTCTGAGGCGATCACACCTCAGCAGATCTTTATTCTGACCATGGAGTGCTGGATTCCAGTGGCTCCTCCAAAGCTGTGACTCTGCTCCTCATCCTTCATGGTCACGAGTGGCCATATGGCCTCAGAAACAGCAGCATAGTATTAAAAAACGTAAAAGTTTTCAAAAGCCTACAACAGCATGTGAAGATGCATTTCTCAGCAGGCTCATTGGTGGGATCAAACTGACCTACTGTGACAATACCTAGTAATCCATTGCCCTGGTGTAACCTGTGTTACTTAAAGGTAACCTGCGTTACTTAAATGCCTAGAAAATATGGGTACATCAGCATCTATGGTATCACTTCCCTTTTTCTTCATTCAGTGATTTACACAGGGAAAATCATGGCTCTGGTATTTAGGCTCTGAGCATGTGTGACATGCATGCATGGCCTCCAACATACAAGGAGGAAAACTTCAGTAAGAAATATAGCACCTAACAAGTCACAGTTGCTTGATGAGTTACTGCTGGTCAGCTGAGCTGTGGTAACTGATCAGGACAGACTGTTCACATGTTTGTGATATAAAATAAAATATGTTCATGTTAACTATCCCATTGGTTTCTCAACAGACACAGGCAATGTGCACCCGCTGCTGCTAACTCTGACACTACAGATGTAACTCATTAAGCTAAAGTAACTCAATCACCTACAATCATTTGTCTCTACCCCCTAGTTCATTTTTATGTTAAGGGCTACAACATTTGCCACAGGTATTTTTAGAAACAGTGCTGACTGCAATTGTAGAAACCTAGAAATGTAACCTACAGTGGTATGCGCAGCCTGAACCTTCAAAAGACAATGTGTTCAGAATACAGGCAATGTTTTGCCCCTTCAGTCATACAAGGGGTGTAATTTGTCTAAAAAATGCACTTGCATGCATAAAGTGACTGCAAACAGGCTTTGCACAACTACTTGTGTCTGAGTCCATAAGCCAGAATTAACAACTTAAGGGATTTCTATGACAGTACTTAAGACATCCCTTCGTTATCACAGAGTTGCCAGTATTAGGCTAATAAAAAAACCCCTATACTAACCCTGTCCTGTTTCAGCACTCAAAATACACTGGAGGACATAACAAGAATGAGAAACAATCTTACCATGAAGAACACACATGCAAAGAATCATCTGTTTCTAATGTGTTTTGGCAAAATATCTCAGCTCTGGCCTTTACAGACCTATTGCATGCATGTCTGTACGGTGAAACAATGCCACAAGGCAAAAGTGGCACGTTAACACAAGGTAAGGAGGAGGATGGCTTCACTCACCTTAGACAGAGGGGAATGAGTGCTCCGGACTCCTGGTTAAATTTCAGGTGTACACTCTCCAGCTGCCTCGTGCGGATTAGCTCATGAGGAATGATAGCTGCTGAGCTCTCGCTTTCTAAACTGTCCTTACGGCTTCTAAGAGAAGAGGCAAAATACATGTATTCAGCATCCCAGTGCTGTGTGCGATTTCTGCTGCATTTCAGAGTGATTATGCAAATATTGAAGGACATGGGAGCAAACTGTTATGAAGACACATCTGAGTTTTCACCACCCCTACAGACACAGTCTCCCTCAGACTACCAGTCCCAGCATGCAGCTCTTCACCTTGATTTATCGACCTAGGATCTGAATTTGTGCACACACATGGTGCATCCCTTCCCTGCATACAAGAAATACAAATTCTGTAAAGAACTGGAGCAAAATGACACTCTCAAAACCCCCAAAGCACTATAAAATGGCTTGGAAGAATTACTAAGTGAGCCCCCCCTCCTCCTTTTGCTTTACCTTAAGATTTTTCAGGCAGTGGCCTGCAGGGAAGTGTTGTCCAGTCCCCTGTGCCCTTGCTTGAATATCTTTGAGGTCTCAGGCATCCCTACAATTGCCTTCAAATTATTTTTTTGCACAGTTCAACCAACAGGTTTTGAGAACCCTCTCTTCCACCAGCATCAAGTGCAACAGCCAAAAGATGGACTCTACATGTGATGAGTAGGGCATCCCCAAACTGTTTTCCTTTTTAAGTGGGGCTACTTTAGGACAGTGCAGCTTTGCTTTCTCATTAATTAAATTCTGCAAGACCAGCATATTGCAAAGCTACAACTAAAGGTTATGTTGTTACAGGATTAGGAACTTCACCAGATGGAATCCTCTAGATAATCAAATGGTATATCTCAAAATATTTGACCATAAACACTTTATAAGTTCAAAGAGCATCAGCATGATCCCTTAACTGACAGTCCAGAACAAAGAATAAAGCAGGGGTGGTGGTGGTATGATTTTTGCAGATGACATGAACTGATGTGATGCGTCTGATACATGATTTATATTTTTGTCACCTGGTATTCCATGTGAACTTAATAGAGGTAAGACTTTGGTAAGATAGTTTCTATAGTGCAGAATCACTAGAGGAGGGAAACAGGGAAAGCAGAAGGGAACTGAAAGATGCCACATTGCAATGTTCCATTGTGCCAGACAGACCAAAAGCCAAACAAGGTTATTGGCCTGTGGCTCCATTTGGGAACACTATTAAAACAAGCCTGGATCCTTCCTCCACCCAAGTGGAACCACCTCTAACGTACATCTGGAAATGATTGTAAAGAAACAGCTTGACCCTCGTGAGCTGACTTAGATCACACATCTATGTGATCTTACATTTGGGTGCTCTCCCAAAATTACTCCCATCCACCACACACAGAGTAATACAGTTCAGTGTGGCATTGCTTCTGCCAGGTCACCGAGCCCCAGGTGAGCCTTTCAGCCAGGCTGCTGGGCTGCCCACTCTAAAATGAGGATGCAAGCTAAACTCTGGTGTCTCACAGTGCCTTTCTCCAAACACCCTGCATGGCCAGGTCAGAGGCACGCAGGAAAAAAAATCAGAGCAGCTCAGCTCTCTGCGAGGTAAAAACTGTAAAATGCATCCCATGTTCGGCCTTAGCAATGCACAAAAGCAATAATGGGCCCAGCAAGGACACAGCAGGTCAGGACACAGCTTATGCTCAGGGTGGGCCGATGGCCTGACAGTCAGCAGAGTGTCAGTCTAGCAGGTTAACCCTGAAGCAAAGACACAACATGCTTTGTAGTCTAAAGGTGGCATTTAAAGGTATGCTTAATCTGCTTCAGCAAACATTTTACAGCACTTTGTAGGTGGGGTCTTCAAAGAGTGGAGTGGGCCAGCATTTTGCAGGCTGATTACCTGAGCAGTGCAGTTACAGTTGATTAATGATCAGTTGACCTTAAGCTAAGCTTTGCCTCAACTTCCTTATTAGATCTTATATACACAGTGAGCTGTGGGAAAGTCAGCCTGTGGTCTACAGCTTCCAATCATTCATTTATCAATCCCTACCAAAAGGCTCAGCCATTAGCAACGCATGATTTTCAAACAGGGCCATAAGCTTGCACTGGTTAAATGCAGTTCCAGAGTTTATGCACCCTGAGGCAGATCAGGAGTTTTACAGCAACATTACTGCTACAGACAAGAGACTACTCTTCTCACCTGGACCGCCTAAAGTGTGTGGGGCATGTCCCGTAACACAGCCTCCCAGGCAACTGCTGCTGTAGGATCATGCTTTGGAAGGATAGACAGCCACAGGACAGATCCCCACACCCCTGGGCTCCAAACCCACTCCCCCTGCCCCTCGCTGAAGGTGGGTTTTTAGATTTCCACCACGCTAGCCAGCAGAGCTGCTAGCACAATGGAGTTGAAGTCCAGAGGGGAAACAGCCTCCGGTTGTTAATGCAATAATAGGAATGACGACAATATTCTGGAGACAAGGGGCAAAGCTTTCTAAGTCTTATTAAAAACAGCAAATGCTGTTTGTCATTACACGCTCAAGAGAAGATGTTGACTAATGTGTAACTATCAAACGGAACTGTCATGACTTTAAGGCTGTCAATAATTATGTCTTCATGTTAATAAGTAACCAGCCCTTCTGTCAAAAAGGTGAAGGAGTGAAGCAAAATGGTAGTTAATACTTTGAATGACATGGAAGTATTAATGCTTTCCACAAAACTTTTCCAAAATAGTCACAGTCTCAGTGTTTCTTGTTTTACTTTAGTGGAGCTCACACAATTTCAGCTTTTTAAACTTAAGGGCAAAACTCCAACAGCAGAAACTAAAAAACCTTCAATCTAAGCTATACCTTTCTGAATGGGAGTTGTGTGTTGTGGACTGCACATAACACATCAAGAGGCCACAGTACCATCACTTTCAGACTCTGGAACACAGAATCATAGCAGGTCTCAAGTTGGAAGCATGACACATGGACTTGGCAAGACCCATTAAAATTCTCTCTTTGGGAATCAAAGGAGCTGACCCTTCTCAAGAGTGATGGCCAGAGGAAGGGTCAGCAGGACTTCTAGGTTGTTATTAATAAAAAGTTCATGTCATAACACACATTGTGATCCACAGCTTGTAGTTTTCAGTCTCAGAAGAAAATGTAGAAAATGCTAGCTTTCTAACACTTAACCATCCCTGGTTTTACAACTGTCAGTTACCCACAAGCCTTTGCTTCTTCCACCCCATCACCAAATAAATCAGCAGCATAAGCCAGTGGAGTTTTACTTGTTATGACTAAGATCTAGCTGACTATCATGTAAAATGTTGCAAACTTTGTCTATTCCATATTTAATACTTCATCCAACCCACACAAAAAAATTCATATTTCTCAGTGTCCAGAAAAAACAAGTCTGCAAAATCCAGGGCTGCTGCATTAGGAAAGGCAGTAGATTTAAATGGAAGCAGCATGCCGGAAATGCCCCAGTTTAAGGACTGCACATCTCCTGTTTTGTGAAACTGGAGGGGAGTTGGAGGAGATTAAAGCGCATTTCCCTCTGATTGGGAGCTTGTGGGAGGTGTAAACGTGGGCAGTTGTCAAGATTAATTCTTTAGATGATTACATTCTTTTTGTTTCTTTAAAGCTGTTTGTAGTTGGGTTTGATGTCTCCTGTTCTGGGCAAGTGTATTGCTGCAGTTACCAAGGTGACTTTAGCTGACTTTCAACTATTTTTTCCAGCTTCGGTTTCTACCAGTAGTCTGCTTCTGGGTGGAGAAGAGAAGGAGGAAATTCTGTTTGTTGGGGTTTTTTGATTTTTTTGTTTAATATTTAAAAATCTTATTAATTCTGATTAATGGACTTATCCAAAGCTTTATTTGAATTTTTTTTTTTTTTTTTTTTTTTTTTTTGAGAGAGGGATGGTCAAAGCATTGCAAAGGTATCCAATGTGGCCTGCAGCCTCCCCAGACTTCTGTCAATAGGGAGAAAGGGCCCAAGGAGACTACACATCCCAGCGTGCCAGGCTCCTTTTCAACGTGAGCAGCTGCACGCTGGAACCTGTAGCCTCCTGGGGCCCCTCTCTGTATTAAAGATGAGGGTGGCTGCAACCTGCTTAATTTTATGCCAATTAGCTGCAGCCCATGGGGTTCCTGGAAAATGGCCAGTGCAATCAATGGGTTGCACAAAGTTTGGATGTAGCCTCCTTATAAGTCATGTTTATAGCAATCTCTTCTCAAGCAAGCACTGGCAGTTATTTTACGGGATTCAAGAATAACCAGGTTGATCAGATTAAGAAAGGTTTATTTATTCTTGCATTTGCATTGTGCTTTATGATCAGAGTGCTTGATCTCATGGATCTGTCATGGAAGCAGGTCTCCGTTCCCTTCCAAACTTTGTTGCTGACATGGAGCATAATTTTGCTGTATTTCCAAGTTACCCTCCCAGGTACCAAAATCACAAAGGAGACACTGTTGGAAGCTGGCCAAGGCAGGGGCTCTTTGTAGGACTGGGTGCCCGCTGCATCATTAACCTGAGTTACAGTCACTACTCCTTGCTTCCTCAGTACAAAACCCAGCACCATGAGTTAGCAAATGCAAACAATTAGTAAAAGCTGACATAGCTGGGAGAGAAAGGTCGGAGCACTTTTTTTCCGCCCTCCTTTCTTCCCTTCCCAACTGTGGCTATTCCAAACCTCCCCAACTCCCTAATGAAGATATGGTCAAAGATCACTTAAATGCTGGCAATCTTCCAGTGTCTTTCCCACAGTTTCCCCTGAAGGGCAAACCAGCAGTTGTGGGAAAGAGCCCTAAGCGTCTTGGCACGCAGAGTTATGGCACACGTCACAGACGCACAGAGGCAAGTGCAGAAATGAGGAGGACACAGTTGCATAGCTCCTGCTGTGGTCACACTGAGACAAGGCTAGCCTGAGTGCTCAGACCTGTGTGCTCATCAACCTGGTTAAACTGGATGGTGAAGATGTTCTGTGCCCATTTCCCAGCACAGAAGGGCTCCAAGGACAATGCCAGTAGCAAAAATCTTCTTGCCACTCACATACCCCTTGGAAAGCTGCATAATAACTACTGTCAGTGCTTGCAGGGGCCAGACTGTTCCAGACCTGCTGCTGAACTGGGATTGAGAGACTTAGGCTGTGCCACTGGCACCCTGCAGACACATGAGCAAAGTCAAACAACTCGCTTATACTTCAGGTTCCCCGTCTGTAAAACTGAGACATTTTTCCATGTCGGGGTGTTGCAAGGATTAAGTCAATGTTTGCAAAGCACTTTTGGATTCTTAGATGGGGAAAGCTATGCAGAAGTGCAAATTATTAGTATGGTGACTGCTCTACACTTCTACTGACACTGGTTTTCCAGACATTTACTTTTCTAGTTCACAGGCTCGTCACCCAGCACTCAGCCTCATGCTGAGAGGCACTCCCTGAAGTATACTGCCTCCCCCCAGCCAGCATTCCTTACTCAAGCAAGACACCACTGAATGGCGTCTCGATGAGAGAGCATGCCTAAATAAGCAGGACTGGATTGGAAACTTGCTGCTTAGTGGTTGCAGAAACAGAAAGTTGAGCCAGAACTAGACAGTTTCAGAGAATGCTGAAATGCTCCCCTTTATGTAAAAGTTTGTCTCCAAGAACTGAAGACAGGAAACCAGCTACAGACAACAGCTCCCCTCCGCCCAAGTAAAGCAGCAATCAAAACCCAGCGGAACTGGGAGAAGCAAAGTGCAGACTCGCCTCAAAGCAAATCCTACATCTTGCTATTACCGTCAGAACTTCCTCAGAAATGCTGCTCAGATGGAGCTTGTTAATGTGCATTAACCCAATGCTACTCACTGAAAGCAGAAATCAGCACGCCCTATTTACCAAGTCAGAGGAACTACATGGGCAGTGGACTCCAGTCCTGGAAGTGGTGCCACTGTTAGTCATGCGCTCCAAACCAGGCACACCGTGGACAGCCTGGGGTTATCCTAGGAGGATCTGTGACACAACTCCTCCCTCTTCCCACAAGGGAAGGGCAACAACCTGAGATGTTCAGGGTGCAGTGCAGCACACGGTGACAGTCAGGACAGTCCTGCCAGCCCCACCTGCCGGAGGGTTGTTCCCTGCTCCATTTGCCAGGAACCTGCCTTCATTTCCCTGCACAGCTGGAAACTGTTCAGGGCTGGATTGAATTAGCACATGGGCACAGAGCTACCATATGTTCAGGTTTCCCTAGACTCAACCTGTCTGCCTGGAAATTGAATGCAGATAGGATTTGAGGTCTCTGGGGCATCTGTTGTGGGTCCCTGGACAAATGACCATGTGTGATGGCACCAGCACATGCACAGTTATTGGGGAGATCCTAGACAGAAATATGGGAATCAGGCATGTTGAACCACACCACTTCACCCTTCTTGAAAAGGGTAAGAGCAATAAACGGCACAGACATGCTGGAAAAGCCATGTCAAAGTAACACAGCCTTGGGAGACCTTTTCCACCACTCAAGCCGCAACTTGAGACACTGGGGATATGTGTGGGCATTACTTGAATCCTGGCACAATGAAATGTAGCAATTACCAATAATTTTAGTCTCAACGGGTGCAGTAATGCAGTGTGCTTTCTCTGGGTTTCTACTCCATATCTCAGCTCACAAGAGCAGTAGAATGGTCTGAATCAGCCAAGGGGCTGAAAAACATCACTTTCAGCAATGCTGCATGATCAAAGGGACCCTTGAGGGGTGGAAAAGGTCAAGAACTCCCCTATCCCAACCCTGACTCTTGCTGCAACTGTGGCAAATTAACCCCTCTGTAAAGTGGAGATACTACTCATCCACCTCACAGGAGAACACTGAGCTAATTCCCAAGGACAGCCAAAGACTTTGCCCCAGAATTATTAGATTAAGAAATTAAATAGCGAATGAAGCAAGACTCCACAAGTGTCACTGAACTTTGACATCTGGAGCTTCCAGCCCACTGAGGTCTTAACAGCAGCAGTGTTTAGTCTGACATCTAAATGTTGCCTGTGGGTTACAGCTCACCATATACGACAAGAGTGAATTTGCACAGTTCAGGAGACTGGGAGCCTTGCCCTTCAGTCTGTCTGAGCAGCACCTACTAAGCTGATGGGTTCTAAGAAATAAATAACGTGCCACTGTAAAGTACATTTGTATTCATACACGCCTCATTTTTCCAAGCAGTAATTGAGAATATTATATTACCTATGGTCAAAATGATTAGTCATGTTTCCAAAGATTAATTTACATGTTCTTTTGTTTAATGCATATGAACTGATTTAATGGCTGCTTATGAACTAAGCTAACAGTCATTTTAAGAAACAGATGTCCACTGCAGTTTTAAGCATTAAGAGTGCTTTTATTCATATTCTTAGGAGAAAAAGGGCTACACAGTCTACAGTAATAACACTAATGAGTCAAAGTACTACAGCTGCCCACAGGGTTTTGACAGAAACCAGCTTTTTCTCAAAGGAATTTTTTTTTTAGGACTCTGGGACAGTGAACAACTGGTAATATGCATGCTTAACATGTAAGTATGTGCTTTGCTGGAGCCACAACACTGAATCAAGCCCTATCTGCAACCAAACAATGCGAGGCTTTTGTATAAGTGCTGAAAACTAACTACACAAAGACAAGGAAATCTGTATAGAATCTAGATCCTCCACATTTTATACAAATAAATATTCAAAAGTTTGAGTGTTTCTGATACTACTTTGTGATTCTGAATGCAGAAAAGGTTGTCTGCTTTAAACCCTGATAGATTGTTGTGTGTGGGTGGTAGGGTTAGGATAAAAGAAAGGGAAGAAAGCTACTAGGAAAGCAGTCAGTGGCTGCAAATCAATAGTAAATAAACAGCACATTCCTCTCCTGCACAAAGCCATTAGAGCCTGTGTCAGACTTCAACATCCTAATGTCAGCTGGGTGCAAATTTGACAGCCTGGGGTTCTGCAGTGCTCCCTATGGAAAGTAGTTTTTGAACAATCTGCCATGCCCCAACAGAGTGTTTCTGTCAAGTTCCTGAGAATGCACCAGTTATTCACAGGACCCTTGCAACGAACCACAGGTTTGATGTTTTATGGTCTGGTGTGTACAGTGCAGGATATGATTACACACAAGCCTGCTTCCCATCAGCCAGCACCTCATAATCATTAATGTATTTATCCTTGTAGTGCCTCAAGAAGATGACATTGTTATTAGTCCCATTTTACAGATTCAGAACTGAAGCTCAATAACTAAATGACTTGCCTTCAATTACACAAGATTTACAGTGAAGGACAAAACTGAGTCCCAACCCTACCAGGCCCAAGCAAGGATTGCACCAGAAGAACTATATCTATATGCAGAGCTGTCCATCTCAGCTGCTTGTAACGTGATGAAATGACTGTATCTGTACTAGGTTTTGTGCCTTTTACGTCTCAGCCTTTGCCACTGCAATTACAGTAGGGAACATGGATGTAGATATATTACTACATGCAAAAGCTGAACTCCTAAGTTACATCCCTCCACAGCAGCTGCAGACAAGAGTCTCCAGATCATGCTCACATACTTAATAGCACATTGAACAGCTTTGCTGAAATACCTAAGACATGCTGAGACAGGGTATTAAGAAAGGCTGAGACCTAGGAAGATCTTCCTCTTCTGCTTCGTCTATACCACACTGGGCTGGAAAATACGTTGACTGATAAGTTTTAACCTCAGTAAGGGTAATCATCAGGTTTGATTTAAGTACCAGTTAGAGGCTGTGAGTAAACATTGCTTTCCAGCACGAACCACCCCTTTCAGTATGGTCAATGCATTGAACAAGTCCCACTGTATCTGCTACATGAACTGGAGAACAGATGCACTGCACAAGTAGAAAAAGACCTTTTCCAAACTCCTCTCTCTCCTTTTTGAACTGCTATTATGGAGACACAGGCTAACTATCAGTTTCCACAGTGGTAACCATGGACCTCAGAGAAACGTATTGATCTTCTAGGAGGCAAATACTGGGAACCAGCCATTTCTACTGCTCAGGCTTCATAAAGGGTGGGTGGGCGGGCAGCTGCTACAGGTAAGAGATTTGCAACAAAGAGCACTGTTATGGATATGAGGCTCTGAATTTGACCTGCCTTCCTCTCTGTCTCAGAACAGTTAAAAACCCAGGTAAATATTTGTGTGCTTCATCTTAGACCTCTGCTAACCTTTCACCGCTCTGTCTTGAGCTATCTCTGTTTATCTTACCCTGAATAACATAAAGCTTTCTTATCTAAGCAACAACTGCCTCCCAGCATTAAGGCTTACCCATCAGCTGCCTCCCTGAACTGATGCGCACCCCAAATGTTTCTGGTCATCCCTAAACACTTTGAACTCAGAGCTTTTACTGGGCATGCAGATTCATGCAGGAGCCCAATATCTGTGAAAAATCCCACTCAATCTTTTTTAAGCCTTCCACGGCTGGGTGTGATTTGTGCAAATCAGATGGTATAGTTTTATTTTTTTAGTGGGGCTAATGGGACCAACCTTCAGACAGGGAAGTCCTATTCAAAATCTGAATCAGGTCAGATTCTGACTGTTTATAATTACTGTATAGCAAAAGCAAGATTATTCCTAAAGCAATAATAAAGCCACTTAAGATTTTTTTAAAATATGCACGAATACTTCATCTTGCTTATAAGTACACAGCATCAGCAATTGAGAGAGTACTTCCCCCAAAGGTTTAGGCAACTCAGAGACGTTCATATATAAGGTTAATCAGAATTCACACACAAAATGGAACAAGAAAGGACATGAGGGTGCTAATCAAATATAAGGAATATTTTTCTCATGAAACACTTGAAATAAGAAAGAAACAGGAACTGAAACAGAGCAGGATGCTGTCCCTGTCTGGCACTACAGGAAAGAACTGATGTCATTATTGTCTTTACTCTTGGAACAAGAAAGCAAAAACGTTCATTGGAGACTAGGAAACCAAAGAAAACATGAAGAGGAAAGTGTGCAGCAAAGATGCATGTTATCGTTTAGATGAAAACATTAAAACTGATGGGAAGACATTTAACTAGCAATTGAAATAAGCCTAAGAAGGGATGGGGAGAAATCTGAAAAGATAGAAATGCAGATAATGCAGATGGCTTGAAACTACAGGTAATTTCCTATAGATTCACTGAAAAAGTTACTTTAAAAAAATAATAATAAAAAAAATCAACATTTTAGCCAAAAGGTTTGTAATTATGAGCTTAAAAACAAAATGCTCAGGGAAAAAATATTGGCAAACATGCCTCTATACCACCTAGCTCTTTGGGTACCATAGCATCATTCACTGCAGTACATTTTATAGGGCTCAGACCAGTCTGATTTAGAAAACTGTACACTGTGAACAGTGGGTTCTTCAGAACACAGTCAGAGCCACTCTGTGTTAACAAGGTGAGTCCACAACCCTTCTAAAAATCTGCCTTCCTTTGTATTAGCCCATCAGCCCAACCTGAACAACTCTTCTCCCTCTATCCTTGTGCCTTGCAAGTATTTGCTGCTAGCCTTCCTTTCTCCATGCCAAGTTTTTTCCCACCAAACTTTAACTTTGCTTTCTGTGCTGAGCTCTGCAGCCTCTCTCTGTCCACCATCTGAGTGTGCAGGGTGAAACTTACGGTGCTCGGTCATGGTTCAACCCGTTCTGTCTTTGTGCATTTATTGGAGGTAGAACAGGTTTGCTGTTAATCTCAAGCCCTCTCCGCAAAGTCTCCCTGATTTGCTCCGTATCTGCAACGAGAATTTTTTTAAACATGATTTAGAGTCCCCAGAAACATCACAGACACAAGGAGATGTCAAACTTTTTTTTTCTTTTTGTTTCTGTGGTGTGTTTCATGTAAACCCTTCAGAAATCAATGAAGAGATGCTAAAGGTGACTTCTTAACAGCTGTTCCTGCATCTTTATAGAGTTATTTCACTTTATAAAAAGTTAGCTTGAATTCTCTTGGTTTGGGCTGTGATGCTATGTCAGGCAAGGAGAGCTGGAACCTTTGGTACCAAGCCCTCCCAATGAGGAAATTCTGAGTAGTTTTGTGTCCTTTCATAAACGAGGTGTTTGCTTTTTCTGCAGCTCTCACAGAACCTTCTGACACTTCCAGCCTTTCCGCTGGAAATCACTTTTCCCATTAGGCATAACAGAAATTTATTCCTTTACGGAATGAGTGAAAGGAGGTTCCCAAGCTTTTGCAATTGGTTTTACAAATCTGTTGATTAATTTACAACAAGATGCACAAAAGAAAGGGATTTTATGCAGGGCAAACTCTAGCCTCAAGCTCACATTTGAAAATAAACTGCAAATTATGCAGTTCAGATGCAGTCTTTTTATTTTTTCATTTTCCCCTGATGTCTAACAACCAAATACTTTAATAGAATGCTTTCCTACCTTTCTTACAAGTTTCCTCATTGTTTTTTGAGAAATGTGTGAATTGGGTAGAGAAAAATATATCCAAATTATTTCAAAATCTTTTGAAGGATATGCAAATATCACCATGTATACCTGTCTTGGTCTTTTCATTTGCAGAGCTGAGGGAAAATAGCCTTTTAAAAATACAGCACAGTTCAAAGCATTTGCACAGATGCCAGAAGGAACTGTATATGCATTTAAGTATTTTTTTACCATGGACTCAGACCCAAGAAGGACACTGTTCCTGTGGTAACCAACGTGAAGTCCCAAAAATCTCAAGCCCTCAAATTTTACATTGCTTCACCCATTTGAAAGGCAGCACACATAATTTCAAGCATACGTAATGGTTGTGAATCTGTACCGTGAGATGGCATCTCACTGCAAAGTAGAACTCCACCATATTTAATTTCTTTTTTCCAAAGTTCCGTATCTGCAAGAATCACTTGAGTGCAGCTACAGCAACATGCAGTGTCAGTCCAACTTGCCACCCAAGAAGTGACAATGTTAGTAAGGAAACACAGCCTGGGAAAATGCAGTTGCTTCACCTTGCAGGTGTTCAAAGCCCTAGTTTCACCCAGTGCTCAGTTTAACTTTGGAGATTTAGATTAGAAATAGCCTAAAAACTGGAAGAAGCATTTAGACAAAACAAAAAGGAAGATCTCTCTTCCTCTCTTCTGCTTTCCTCAAGGAGGCCACACCAAAATTCATTTAACTCCCCTGAGACATACTGAGCCTTCCAGTAAATGTGGCGTTTGTTACGAACCCCAGGATGCTGCATGACTCAGCCTACTGCCCAGACCCATCAGAAAAGAAGCCAAAAGGCCACACGGTGACTCGGCCCAAGACCTCGTACCTTTTCCAGAGAGCCGCCGTGGCTGGGTCCCAATGCAAATGCTCCTGCTGTCTTCGTCATCCTCTGGGGGTCGGCTGAGATCATCCCAGGCACATTTGGCACTCACTCCACTCAGGTTTGAGCCATCTGTCTCAATCCCTTTGTCGACTCTTTCCTGCTTGAAAAGATCCAAAACCCCAAGACTTTTTTGGGCGTAGCTTGAACTTGAGCTGGAACCCACGGCTCAAGCCAACCTTTGGCAGTTCCTGCATATCCTCCCCTCGCAGCCAGTTTCTGCTCTCTGGCCCCTGGGCTTTGATGTATCAGCTGAGAGTGACTGCACACTGAGCCAAATCAGGGAGCTGGTATGAACTGGAACCAACCTTTTCCATAGCAGGTCAGTCCAAACTCCTGCCCCTTCCCTGCTGTTTCACTATGTGGCCCTGTCAGGCACAAAGCAGGGAACGAGAAAGGTGGAAATCAATGGTCTAGGGTATGAAGGGTTCTTTCAGCGTTAGCTCCGATTTACATAAATTCAAAGTATTTATGACACTACATCATACACTCTTGCAAGAAGCACAGCTTGGCAGTCTACCTATTATATGTCAACGATAAAATATCTCTGAATAACTAAACTTAAGTTCTCTTTGCGAGCTTACCAAGGAGTCCCACAATGAAAACAGCTCACAGAGAGACTCATTCACCAGAGTTCATAATTTGCAAACTGCCCAGCCAGCTGCTGCTTTTCAATGTGCTGGGGTGTTCAGTGAAGGACAAACATGCAAGGAGACACAAGCCTGTTCACAATGTGATTTTGCATAGCTTGATCAGCAAAATACACAAACTCTGTCCCTTGCAAGTTGGACTTTCCAAGCACATAACCAACTGCTTGGGTCTCAGAAGGTGTCACACACCAACACAAGTAGTTGGATGCTCTCAGACACCATGCATTTTCTCAAGGACATGTGCATGTGTCACCAGCAAGACTGCTCTGCCACAGCTAAAACTTCCACAGGACACCTACCTGCCAGGAGAAACTGGCATTAGTCTGAATTTTCACCTCTGTCCCACAAGGGGGTAATGTTGAGCTGAACAGACTGAGGGCTAAGCTACGCCAAGGAAGGGCTGCTCTGAGTCACCTCTTCCCTGGCACCAAAGCAACCAGGCTCGTTTTCCCCTCTTCTGAAGGGGCGTCACTTCTAGTACCGCTCAGTGGCACCAGCAAGATCTCCATCTTATTGCATACATCTGGGTCACGTCAAAATAGGTGGCAAGTCACACCGCTTGCGGGAAAAGAAACTTTGAAGATTTGAAGGAAGAGCAGAGCTGTGTTACGCGCAACGGGAGCATCTCTCTGCTCATTATTACTACCCTTCAGTTTGACCTTGCCGCTGGAGTCAAGAGACAGTGGGAGCATCCAATGCTGTGCAAAATCCGTTCCCTAAGCAGCATTTTCCAAGCTAAACCCCACATACATTCCTCTCCTTGCCCAGCTGTGCATGCTGTGCCCTAGAAAAAGTATTGCCCGTTCTTGTGACCATTCAAGAGAGGATTTGGGCAGCTCAAAGATAAGCACAAGCCCAGGGTGTGGTTGTGCAGCAGTTTAAATTGATGTAATTTGCAGTGGTTGTAGTCCCACCCTCTTCCACGTACTCCTACCCCTTCCCTTGAGCCAACTCCCTTTATTTTTTTTTTTTCAGCTGGATCACCTCCCTAAACTGGCTCTTTGTCCCAAGAGCAGAGAGCTTGTGGCTGGGGGCAGGACCAGAGCAGTCCCGACTTGGATTTAAGCATTCAAGAGACTGCCTTCCTTCTGCCTCTCTCCCTGAACGGCTACTCCTCGTTGGGATCTTCGTCATCAGGGGAAACTGGCTTCTATGAAAACGTAATGGGAAAATCTGAGCAATAATAAATCTGCTGGGATTTTCTTTTGTTATATCCTAAACATAAAATTAGTTGTTTCACCCAGAAATAGGAGTTGTGGAAAAAGAAATAAAAATACATCCAATCCTACATATGCAAACAATGCTCTAAGTGAGATTTAGCATGTGTGTCCTTTGGGAGCCCTCCATGGCGCCCTGTGAGGACCCAAATAAGCTGGCACGGGGAGGCGTAACTCGTCAGCAGGGTTATTTTTCATTCCAGTTATGAGGGAAGCATGGGAGAGCCACCAAACTTGCCCTTGAGCTGGGAGAAGAGTCCAGAGGGCAAAGGGTCTGGTGGGATGTGCTTCTCCCTCCGTGCAGCCAGGGCCCCTGCTCACAGACACTGTCAGGCCCTCTGGACAGTGCACAGAGCCTTGGGGAGGGGGAGGGGGAGAGGGACTCATCATCTGCATCTCAGCTGGTTTGCAAAGCATTTCCTCAGGGGACGAAGTGCTGCTCTGTTGACTCCCTTGGAGATCAAGGGGGGCTGATGGAAATGAGCTGGCCTAAGGCAGCCTAATTTACATGCCTGTTTTATAACATTTGCGAGTATTGATGTTGAAGGGGGGGGAAAAACCCAACAAAAAACTAACCAGTGCAGACTTTCTGCTGGGACAATGCACAGCTTCACCCCATCTTTAGCCAGCAAAGATGTGCCTGGGCTGAGGGGCTGTTGTTCTTCCTCCCTTGAAAGGGCAGCCTGAGCAGGAGGTTGGAAGAGCCCAGGGCAAAGGAGGTTCAGTTTTTTCCTTCCTCAAAGAAAGGATGTTTCTGTCCCATTTTCCTCACAGCATGTGGGAGGGATGCTCTGAGGCTCTTATAAGTCATTGATCCCTTTCTAAACACGCCAGAGCACTGCAGCGTGACCCACAGAGCAGCAACCACAACTCAGGAAATTCAAATCAGCTTTATTCTCTTTTGAGATATCTGCTAAAACAGAAGCAAAGCACTGAGAATCAGCATAGAGCTGGGGACCAACCGGGATTGTTTGACAGTGCTGCCAGGGAAATCTGAATGGCCTACAGGGAAGCCTGGCTGAACAGAAAACAGCCAGCATTGCCACAGTGTTAATTGCCGACATCCTGGGATGACATCTTAGTTGGGATACATTCTCAGCAACTCTGAACAGAAAGTACAGCTGCTGCTGCCAGGGCTGGGCTTAGGCCTCAACCAATTCCCACAAGAGACAATGCAGCTCAAAACAAGCTCTGCCCGCTTCCCAGACAGGCAACGTGCTTGCCTGCTCCCAGGAAAGTCATCCATTTTCTCTGCCTGCTCCCTCCACCTACCTTCCACTGCTGCCTTACAGCTCTCACACACCCTGAACCACCACCAAGAAAATGCCAAGCGAACGACACTTGATCCTTTAGCCACTAAGCAGAGCAGGAGGTGCACGAGATGGCTGAGCCCAGCCTGGCACAGCCTAGCTCGCTGCACTCAGCAAAGGCTCTTTGCGGGACTCAGCACCGCAGCAGCAGGTTTTGCCCTGTGAATCCCCAGGGGCTGCGGCAGCAGAGCAGGAAGGAGGTACACACAAACACACACCTGCGCGTACGCACTGCTGCAAGGGCAGGAGAGAACAGAACAGAAACGTCTTCAATGTGAGGAAGTCTGGAAAGACCACAGACATAGCAGCTTTCAGTGCAGGACACACTGGTGAGGCAGAGGTACTCTTTTATTTGCCTTAACTTGCCTTGGCTGACTCAGATTCCAGTAAGCTGAGCTACTTTTCATTTACAGTAAATTGAAAACTGTTGTCATTAGGAATCACCAGTGTGCTGAACAGAAACACCTCCAGGAGGGGAGAGGGCAAAATTTTGAAGAGCCTAAAAACTTCATAGGACTTGCCGTTGTATTGGTTCCCACATTATGGGACATTTGTGGAACATTTTTTATGTGTATGTGTGTGTGTCTCTCAGACTGGAGTTATTTTAGATGAACAAATCCTTAAAAACAGTAAAAGTAGAATTTGGGTTTGCTCTTAAGCTTTCAAAATAAAAGATGCTGTGAGGCAACTGAGGGTAATCAGATGCAGACACACAGACCATAAGCAAATGCAATAGCTTGTACAAAACGTGCACATATGCACGTGCCCTACCAGGCTAAGCCATAACTTCTCTGTTAAAGGCAAATACTCAGTGATTCACTGCAACTAGGTCAGCACCACACTGGATTTGCCTGGCACCCATGTACTCTAGTACCATAACTGCTGAAGGGATGCAGAACTGTCTCCCAAACGCACAGATCAGCAGTAGTCCAGGGGACAGTAACACCCCCCCCCCAAGTCCTATTGTGATCTTTAAACTTCAGAAATTAACTAGAACGCTGAACAAGAAGGTTTAATGTGTCTCTCTGCATGGATTATTAATAATTGCATTAATTTTTGACTTCCTATTATTTCTCAGACCACACTCACTACGTGGCCTCAGGTGACATCCTACAGGAATGAGCTACACTGTTACATTAGCTGTGAAAAAGATACTAGTTACTGGTTTTGAGTTTTCTGCAAGTTAGATCTCCTTATGCTTGCATATAAAACAAAGGAGGAATTTCCTGATCTCCAAATCTTGTACTGTTCTATGTTCTTTTATCTTCTATTTTCCTCCTTTCTAAAACATACATTTCAAATCTCGTCAATTTGTCTTACATGTGAGATTCTGTTTTCCTGATCTTCCTTCTCTAACTTTCTTCCTGTAGCTGCCAACCACCTGGGGATGGACACGTGCACTCTTGAACCACTTCTGAGAGAGCAAAGGGAATCTCTAAGACTTCCAGGATTATGGCAAACGTTGAGGAGATCTCAGCAACTTTACAGAAAGTAGAACTGGTTCATACCATTAAACCGATTCTCTCTGGCTACTATAAAAGACATGACATTTTATAAACTGAAGACATACTTGCAGATGTGGATCAATCTCGAATATTGTCTCTCCTCTTCGCATATCTGTTATCAACCAGGGGCCTCCAGCTCTACAAAGAAAAAAAGGTAATGAACCAAACACACACTTTAGCCAGTACTCCCCCCAACAGAATCTTCAGAGTAGGCTTGTACTGGAAGAAAGCACAAGAGTTTAAAACAAGCCTAGAAGGCCCTCTGTGTTGTGTGCACATCCCATAGCATGCACTTGTCCTTTACATTTCCCAAATACATAATGAAAGCCCCTCCATGACTCAGCTGTTACCTGTCTAGTGTCTGGCACCAGCAGGTCTTGCAAAGCAGTCAGGGTGGGCACAGACTATCGTCCCCTGTGTGGACCCACTTCATACAAGACTGAACTGGGTTTTAATCTTACAGGTAACTGAACTGCTGGGACTGAGCAGTCCAGTGTAGCCTAGGTCTAAGAAAGATGGGTGAGGTATGGGGTCAAGACTTACACCTCTATTACACATCTAAGGATGCAGCAGGGTCCCAATGGGACTGCACTTTTTGCTGAAATCTGAAGTCATGTTCAGTACCATAAAAAGCATATTGCTCTGATAAATATTCTTACAACAGATGTTTTGTCCAGTTGGTACTTAATAGCAAAATACTCTGATAGTTCAAGGAAATCTTTGTTTTCATTAGCAATACAAGTCAGAAGGGTCAAAATGTTTCCCAACAAAGGTGCAGAAAACAGATTACTGTGAGGATGAACTACTTTACTTTGGGTCACACTTTGGGAGACTTTACTTTGGGTCACACTGCAGGCAGACCGCAAAAGCCTTAGATGCTGCTTTTCATTTGACGTAAAAATTGAAGTCTTTTGGAATTGACATAAAAATTTTCTTATTTTTCCACAAGATACTTTGTTATTGCCCCCTCCCTCTGGCCTTGTCTGGGTTACAGTCTCCTAAAGCCTGTGTATTGGGAGCAATAAAAGTTAATATTTTACAGTTTTTCAGATGCATCGCTAGCCACTCTTTTTTCACATCACTTTGGAAGATGTTAATTATTAATGAAAGAGGTGTGACCTGCTTCAGTTTCTCACTGGGATGCAAATGACTTTGACTCCGACTCCATATCAACGGCTTAGTAGTTTGCAGCTTTGCCTTCAAATCAGGTACATTTGGGTTTCATTTTATCCTTGGAAAGGTGCTTGTACCACAGCATAAAAGCCAAAACACAAGAACATAAGAACAGACTAAGGACAGGGTGTTACATCTGTATTGACTTAAGAGGAGCCAAGGGAGCTGCAGGCAGTGTTTACTATTTTGGGGTCCCAGAAACAAAGCTTGCAGCTGGACAAATTCACTCATTCTAGGCCATTCACATGAATTACCTGCACTTGTGTCTAAAAGGGAAAAGTTCCAAGTTTAGGAAGTCCAGCAGCAAAGGTTCTTCCAAATAATCAATCAATTAAAGGCCACTGTGACACTAAAGAGTGTACTACTGTGCCCAGGAACACATACTCAGAACCATTTTGTTCAAAAAAAAAAATAATTAAATCTTCTGAGCTACAATCGCACTGCAATAACTTCCACTAAACATAAGAGAAAAAAGTTTAGCTGCAACTTGGTGGCAAATAAAGCATCAACATACCATTTAACGTTTAAAACCCATCTCCTCCTTAACCTGAGGACCTCTTTGTTTTGCCCCAGGAGCAAGAACAAAGAACTTCACTTGCATGAACACTCCTCCTGTTGCAAACTGGTCCACCAAGAGTGGGGCCTGTTTGACAGTGAGGTTATCATTTTCAGAGAGCACCCAAGCTTTGCTAGGTACTGTCAGACCCTCTCTCTTCCTTTCTTTTCAACTACACAGAGAGGACATCAGCAACAGTTAGCCCAGCTCTCTCACAAGAACCAATGAGAAAAGACCACAGGCGTAAGAGGAAGGAAATCGAGCTTTCTAGATCTCATACTCTTTCACTCTGAACATGTGGACTTCCACATGCATTAATTTGCCATCTAAGTGTCTGTGAATGAGAACAGATTTGTAATGAATTCCCATCTCTTGCTACAGCACAGGATTAAATAAATTCCATCAACAAGTCAAAGACTGTTAATAAAAATAAACAATTGAATTGTTCTCTATGGGAATGCTCCCCTATATATATGGGCTATATGAGCACTTACACTGGGACAGTCCGAAGCAGTTCCAAGATCCCTTGCCCATTCCACTGCTGAGCTGCATGCAGTTCCTCAGTGCAAACCCCAACAATCTGAAATAAAAGAAAACAGAGAAACTAAACTGGATGGGAACTGTGCAAGAACTGTAGAGAAAATGTACCATGCAGTGCTGGATCAAACAGTACAGCTACAGAGAAGCATAATTTCTTTAAACTAAGTAGATGAATGGGGACAAATGGAGTATGAGACAACAGAGATTCTGCAATTCCTTATGCTTTCTCTCTCCACTTACCACATGAAGTTCCCTAGTCATGTAACATTTAATCTTGCACAGCATGTGTGAACTAACTATGAGGAGGGCATGGTGACAAATGAGGGTTTACTGACAATCCACTAGTTTGTTCTCACTTTCAATCTAGTCCACACAAGACAGGACAAGTTAGGGTCTGAGCACATGTAAAACACTGCTTGGTTAGCCAGCTGCTAGGGGCAAATGCAATACTGCACCCGCAATTTCAGTCAGGCAAGGGACTCACTGCCACAAGGGAGTGCTTTGGTGCTCATAAATCCTTGACCAACTCAGTTTGCTGACTGGTTACATCTCACCTGGCACCATAAATTAAAGCTACTTATGCATGGCATAATCCACTCACCACTATGGGGAACTGCAGACTTTTGCCTTCCTGTATAGGGCAGGAGGTGTTTGCTTTTCAGGATAGGAGCTGCCCCAGATGTCTGTCTCACAGCAGCTGAGATCAGCTCCTTCTAATGAAGGGGTGAAACACCCCTCCAGCTGATAGAAGAAGGCAGTTTCTTTCTGATCCATCAGCCACTGGCTTGTGCCTTTGAGCACAATGATTCACTCTTTGGCATGAAAAGTCATTTTAGCCATGTCCTTCTATTTTCTTCCTCAGTATTCTAAATAAACCTTTTACAATGACACTGAATTTTTCATCAAAATCTGTTGTTGTGGTTTAACCCCAGCCAACAACAAAGTACTATGCAGCCACTCACTCGCTCACTCGCTGCTCCCTGGTGGGGTTGGGAGGATGATGAGAAAATGGTAAAACCCATGGGTTGAGATAAGAACAGTTAAATGGAAGTAAAAGATAATAATAACAATAATGATGAAAAGGAAAGAGAGAAAAAGTAATAAAGCCCAGGAAAAACAAGTGATTCACAATGCAGTTGCTCACCACCTGCTGACCAGTGCCCAGCCAGGCCCCAACCTGTGAGCAGCCCCTCCTGGCCAGCTCCCCCCAGCAGATGTACTGAGTGTGACGTTCTATGGTATGGGATATCCCTTTGGCTAGTTTGGGTCAGCTGTCCTGGCTGTGTCCCCTCCCAACTTCTTGTACACCTGCTCACTGGCAAAGAAAAGTCCTTTTTTTTTTTACCTAAAAGTAAGCACTACTTAACAACTAAAACATCAGTGAGTTATCAACAATATTCTTACACTAAATCCAAAACACAGCAGTGTACCAGCTACTAGGAAGAAAATTAACTGTATCCCAGTCAAAACCAGGACATCTGTTCAACTGATGTTTTATCAGAAAAGAGGAAAACTGAAAACTAAGTTCTGCAAGCAGAAGTGCAGCATGTGCCTTTGCTGCAAGCACATACCTGCACTGATACAGATCTGCACGGAAAATAATCAACATCAGCACATACCCAGCTCTGCACAACCTACCTCCCCTGGCCCTTGCAGAGCTCATTTTCTTAGGACCCAGCCCTTGGAGATGCACTTCATCCCCACCCATGTCCCAGGCTTCCTCCATGAACAGCCAGAATCACCCTCGCTTCAGGACACCCCTCCCTGGGCCTTCACTCACTAATTACGTACAAACAGCAAGACTCTAAACTGGAAATCATATTCTGTGTTGATGCTTTTCTTTTTGCAATCATTTATCCTCAAGGGTCAAAATAAATCCATAACAACAAGCATCAAACAAAGGGGAAAAACAAGTCAGCCGTCTGTGTTGTGAAAGATTAGAGGCCAGGAGCCTCAGCATGTAAAAAGTTGACTGTCTTTTAAACCAGATCAGCTTGGCACAGAAGAGACATGGACTAATGCAGCACTAACTGGGGAGTCAGCCAGGAATCACCTAGCTTAGCTTAGCTGTCTGTCTCCCCTTCCAGGTCTCACAACTCACCTTTCACTGATTAATCCCACACCCATCTCTTTTTTATTGGTAGAACCAGACTTTTAGGCACCTCAGAAAATTCAGGAAAGCCTTTGCCCTTGCACAGCTGTTGCCTTATACGGGTCTGTGGTAATGGAGCTTCCTCTTAATGTTGCAACTACAGCCAAGGACAAATGGAAGCAACTTGAAGCTTAAATTGTAAAATACAGGCACTTCCATTTTCCCACAGGATGGAAGCTTTTCCACAGAGCAGGGAGAAATGAGGAGTTGGCATAAACTATGCCAGCTCTTCCACTAAGGTTATTAACTCCACACACAATTTAAAAATATCCAAAGCAGCCCATGTCTAAGAGACGTTACTGAGGAGGGCTTTGGAAAAGCAAGCAAAGCTGTTAGGCCAAGGAAGCTCCCTTCACTGAACAGTAGGATTAAATTGCAAGGGATTTTTAAAAATACTTTTTTTGCAAACCAAACCTCAACCTTTCTTAAACAGTAGGTCAGTACAGGAAAACTCACTTAGCCTCTAAAGAATCTTTGAGTCAATGCTGCAACCTACATTTCTGCCATTAAATAATGCTAAAGCAACTCTGAGTCCTGCTCCAAACTCTTTTTTTCCTGGAACTCAAAGCAGTGGATCACTTACCAATACTGCCTCAGAATTAATTTGAATTTAGCTTTACATTACCTTTCAAAAGTGTTTCTCTAAGCTGTTTCCCCTATGTTCATATTTGAAATTTCAGAGTAGTAATGTAATATTTAACTCCAGGTCTGTTTTGGGGTGTAAACCTTCTCCCCATTAAATAGACCTATATCTTGAGATCTGAGTGTGTCATTGCTCAATCCTGGTAAAATGCTTACTGAATACCTCCAGAGTAACAACTCAAAGATGAGATCCATGTTAATCAAATAAGGAAGAAAGGTGGAAGACAGGATAATAAGCGCCTGACTTAGCAAAGCTAAACGAAATGTAATGTTAGCCACATTCCGTGCCCAGGAGGTGACAGTCAGAGCCACCATTGCTGGGTCATACCTGTAGAAAAGTAACAACCCCAAAAGGAGTCTGCACTGGCTGCATCTGAGGGTCTTCTGTCAGTAACATATGCTGGATTCTAGATTCACTGTTGTCCAATGGGCTGTGCCACGATACATGGTCACCGCTGCAGAAGGTGTTTTCTGCAAGGAAGAGAAGCAAGAAATATTTAGTCTGTAATGTTTGCTAGAATATTCTGTTACCATCTGCTCCTGACCACTGTCAGGCAGGGACCTCTGGTCTGGACCAGAACAGTCGCTGGAGGCTATTTACAGTGACTGCCTCCAGCCAGCTCTGCTGAGTCTCCAAGGCAGCAGAAGCCCCTGAAGCAGGAAAGGAATCTCATTGAGCAATCTCAATTCTGACTTAAAAATTGCCCACACTGGAGTCCTGTGGCAAAAAATGGTGTCTTGCTTTGATATTAATTCCAACACAGGAATTACAACAAATAAAATTAGCTTGTGTCTCATTTACTACTAGTCTTGTTTTGCAAGAAGGCACAGAGAGCCAGCAGGCCATACTGGATGCCTAGGGGACAGCAATTCATACCTAATTGCAGCTCTGATTTGCCACAGAGAAAAAGATTCTGAAATGTGAATTAAACACAAATAACAGTCTACTATATCTAATAAAAATCCAGTCTGCTGTCCAACTCATCATGGTCTAAGTCAAAGTCACTTTCTCTCCCAGTTGTCTGGTGGCTTTGGTGCAGAATTATAATTATTATGTTCCTTCTTTCCCAAACAATGAGAAAACTAGTAGGCTATAAATGTCACTCCATGTCAGAATAGACTGCAACAAAACAAAGAGCCAGAAATTACCCTTCCTTCTTCACAACTGTAAGTATTCCTTTCTTTTCCTCCTCTCTTACTTAGAAAGACAAACCCCCCAGATAATCCCATGTTCCACAGCTGGTGCATGCCAGAAAGCACACCAGAACTCATCTGTTGCTGCCCCATCACAGGAGAGGCTAATGCTTGCTTTCTGAGTGAGCTAAAAGTAAAACAACCAACCATGACCATTTTTACACCAATTAACGCATGCTTATCTGCACACAGTTCCTAGAACATGCGTGCAATAACACTGCCTAGCTGACTGCCTTGTCCTCTGGTCTTGTGCTTGTCCCAGTCCAGGTAGAGCTTTTATAGCACATACAAATAACCAGCCCAGAATCCATATTCTACCCTTTGACATAGGTGTAGTGTCCCAGGGATGAACCAAGTGCTGCCGGCCTGCTCCCAAAGTCAGTGGCAAGCACAATACCCCTTCTCCCTGATGATGGCAGCCTGGGCTGCTGTCCTCACCATGGTCTCTCCCAAGGTCATGGTTTCAGGAGAGTGTCCACTGGAGGAGGACTAGGACTTCCACTCCAGACCAGAAAATATTAGTGGTTACTTGAGTTGCTATTGGTTGAGACTGGAGCATCTCGTGTGATACAGGGCAGGATCAAATTCAGAGGAGTGCTCTCCTGTGCCCCGCAGCTATGACCATACGTGGTTCTGCATCTTCACCTAACCTTACCACATCATCTTCCAAATCCCTGTCAATAGGACATCTCTTAAATGACTATCTATAGGGCTTATCTGAGAATCATTGAACAGGCAGCTTCTGCAGCAGTAAGAGAGAAACCACATTTGCCAGTAATTGCAGCTTTGTCCCCAGTCATATTAAACAACAGACACTGAGGAATCAGGTGCTTGCACGCCACTCACTGTGCATCAGCACCAGCACAACCGTGTGCATGCACTCTTGGCCAGCAGCAACTGCAGGATGCTTCAGGGGAGCCATCAGTGGCAGGCAGATAAACTAATGAGAGTTATCTTCCAGTTGCTTAATCTCACAGTGGGTTAAAAATACTCTCAGTCATCTCACTGAGGAGCTAACTCATGTTCACCGTCTATGGGATTCATGCAGGGCGTCCTGGGCAACTCGTCATTTCTCCACCAGGTGTCCCCATTGGCGTGTATTTGAATATTTATTGTCTATGGTTTTTTCAAATGAATTTTTTGGACAGCTCATTTGATTAAGAATTAAAATAAACTCCGAATACCATAAGGAACTTGGACCGAAAAAGGAGGCATGTAACAGAAGTGTTGTGATAAGTAAGGGAATGTTCCCCTTAGTTAAAATTAGGAAAGAAAGAAAACAGCAAATGCAAGCTGCTTGAGAGGGTTTATCGTTGCGTACACTAAATTACACGCTTTTAGTTCTGCAACTAAAAGGAGTGGTTCAGATATTCCTTTACGTTTAGAGCTGGGGAAATAGAAGCAGACAGAAATATTTTTTTTTAAGTATTAAAACTGGATTAAATAAACAGCACTTAGAATGTTGCGAAGGAACTTGTGATATTTTCCAGGTTAGTCAAAATGTGGCTGATCAATTTTTTCTTTAAATGATAAAAGCCTTTCAGTCACAGTTTTCAGGAATTAAACAAAGCCACAAAGAGCTTATTCTTGGGCCCTGTCTTTATACCACAACATTTTGCCCATCAAATGTTCACACAATTCTATGCTGATCGATCGCTGCGTTTCACTGCTGGTGCTGCTTCTCCTGGGAAAGCCCAGCCAGTTTTAGAGCAGGTTTTCAAATGCAAATGTCTCTGCTGGAAACCCACCTGTTTTTGTCCATGTGAACACTGAACACTTAGAAAATCTCCCTCTCCTTTGCACGTGCACGAACACCACAAAAATTCACACTCAAATCACAACATTTTTTCCTGAAATAAAATGAAGCTGAATTAAAACCTGTAAGAGTGCAAGAAATTCTGAATTACCGCCTGAAACTCAGCTTTTTGCTTGCTGCATTGTAATCTATGTGGAATGTAAAATCAGCTCTTGTACAGAGACCATTGCAGCAATGAGGACAGCTTGAATTGCAGGACTTGTAGCCACAGAAGCTGAGAAATTACAGAAACAAAGGACTAAACCACTTTCTCTTGCCTCATGCTAGAAACAGGAACCACCACCCTCTCTTCCCACCTTTCACACTTATATTTACAAAACAAGACAATCAAAATCTTTCTAAGTATTTAAGTTTTAAACAATGTTTTAGCCAGAAATTCCTAAAGTTTTCATAACTGATTCCTCTAAAGTAAAAATATAAATTTGTGGCTTTTACAAAACTTGAATTAGAACATAAAACATCCAGATAAATCCTCAAAATCATCACAGCACAGATGGATGTGAGAAATCTCCTGTGATTTCTGCACCTTTCTACCATATGCAGTGCTGTCAATAACACACTTTGTACAACCTGCCTTTCATCCACAAATATGTACAATGTGCTACTATTTCCTACATGTACAGATGTATTTCCATAAAACCAAGAGATGAGTAGGCACAGGGCACATGCACTCACCTCAGGTACACAAGGAGCACAAACACCTTACAAGGAGCAACACACTTCAGTCAGATATCCCTAAAGACAGCTCTTTTTCTTCCTCAAAATACATCCCTGTATTTCCCATACCATGTGGACTAACTGGAGAAGCAGCCTGCCATCTTCACACTAAGTCCTGAGATCTCTGTTTTGCACTGCTAGGAACCAAGGATGGGACTAGGGCCTTCAGTGATAATGATGCCAATATGGGGGTGTCAACAATTCACAATTTTAAAGCCATACCTCTCAGTACACATTGTGATGCCTACTGCAGAAATCAAATGAGAGACTTACACTCAAAACTGGAAGCTGTACATGAAATAGATGAAATAAAACTTATATATTAAATACTTGAAAGTACAGACATGAAAATAGGAATTAATAAACATGTAGAAGAAATATTGTATATAAAAATAAAAGATTACAGGAAGATGTTTATGTCCATGGAGCACTGGCCCAGTCTGACAGGACTCACTGTTACAAGAATCCCAAAACAATTTCTCAGTTTAGGCCAAAACATGACTCCCCTTTCAGACAGGCACAGAACATTCCTTCGCAAATTATCTGTTTAGTAAACCACTAAGTTTACAGCGTCAGCAACAAAGCTGGTTCTGCAAAGATCACATCACAACACCTATGCTGTCCTGGGCCCTTGTAGATTTGGGAACCACCTCTGCTCTAACAAAGCCCACTTAACAGCAACTATTGATCTAACACATTTCACTCCTAACAAACTCTGCTGACAACCCTTTTGACCAGCTGTAACGATGGGCCTATTAGCACATTGTGGCAAAGTTTCTTACTGGTTTTGAGGAGGAACTGAAATACAACCGATGTTGCAGAAGTCCTTTTGTACTGTATTTCTTAAGGAGACAAAATGCATTTGCATCCAGAATCCAGGAAAAGGTGAGATGGTTTTCAGCAGTAGCTGTGAAAAATCACGGGTTCCTACTGGACAAACACCTTCTCTACCATAACAAGAGGGCAGCAATCAGTTTGGGAGCTGCAAATACCAGCACTCAGGTGTGATCTGCTGCTGGAAACACTTCTGCGCCTTTGAACTTGTTACCCTACTCCACAGCAAAGCCAACAAGAGATGTGACACGTCCAGAGAAATAATGTCATATGATGGGAGGAGTTTGATGTATTCGTAACAACTACTAAGTGTCAGAACAGCTGGTGTGTTCCCATGCTCAGGAGTAAGTTTGGAGAAGACTTCTATGGATACTCTTTTCCCTGTGAGTGTGCACATTGTGGATGGACTCCTCATTGCTTAAGGAGGAAGGAGCTCTGACTAAAGCTTTTACTGCAGCTATGGCATGCACAGGAGGACCCTATCTAGGTTCGCTTGTGTCTAGGGTCAATGTGACACATCTCCACTTTTCACCACCACAAGGGGCACGCTCAGCATTTTTACTCACCTGCTCATTTTCACAATCCTTTGAAAACCAAGTCTCTCCAAGAGCCCTACCACTCTGTTGTTAAGTCTGTTTGATACTGGCCAATAGGTTCAAACACCATCAGGGTAGCAAAGTCAATCTTCTAGGCACGAGAACAGCATGAATGTGTAAGCTTTGTTTCCTTAGGTGAGCACAGCAAAAATGACAGTCATCAGAAAACGTTACCAGGACCTCACCAGGGAACCACCAAACCCACAGGACAGATGGCAAGCACAGAAATGATCTAGCCATCAACAGGAGGAATCAGACAGCAAAGGAACTGAAAGGAAGTATGTTAAAATATTAACTCCAAATTATTTTAGTGTATGGATAAATCAGCAAACCTGCAGGAGTTAAGTAAGACTGATTTACTGCATACAAGCTGATTCACAATGCTGTTGAATACTTCTCCCTTAAAGTAAACTTCAGGTGGTTACATGTTCCCTCCACGGAAGGAAGAGCTAAGCTACCTGGCCTGCCTAAGGATAAATACATATCCTTCAGCAGTTACCATGGGTGCACTGGATGTGTTGTAAATACACGTGCCTGTTTGGAGGAACCTGTTGGACACTTGCACCCTTCCTGCTTGGAAGGGGCACTAACAGGACTTAAACCTAACACAGCAGGGTGACCCTTCCTCACAGATTTGAAACTGGTTCTTTTTCTGCAAGTTTGTGTTTTAGCAAAAACTCTTTTTTTTCCCTTTCTGTTAGGGAATGCTGGTTCTATGAAATAAAACTGCTTCATAGAGAGGTACTGATTTCAAAAGAAGTCAAGAAGGAAATCATTAAAACATTGCATTTCAGACTTACAGTTCTATTTCATAATTCATAATAGCAAATCTGAAGCCTCTCTCTAGCTCTCCAAAAAAAAGAAGTCTCTAAATTTCCCACAGACCAGCTTATGTACCATTCTATTATGCAAAAACAGCATCTATAGACAGTTAGACCAAACCACTCTCTTAAACTTCCCATAAAATTCCCATATTTTGAAGTCTTTAAAATGTTATTATCCATTTTCTTTCACAGCCCACATAAAGCAGGTTAGGTTCCTTCACGCAGCAACAGTTGTAATTCAGCTGCGCAATCTCTCCTAACTTTACTATCCAACTGTTCTATAATGAGAACTGGGGAAATGACTGGGAGGGAACCATTCCACTATAGACTAGTAAATTTTCTTTGTGTAACATTGTTCATGTATTTTCTTGGAATGCATTTCCCCCCAGCTTTAATTTAACTAAATACAGCTAATGCCTATAGAAATAAGCCCAAGTCATATTCTTGGCCTCAAGACGCTTTATGAACAGTGTAATGCATGCAACCTAGGCTTAAGAGGTGTTGCCCAGCTCTACAGAGAAATACACCTACTTCCCACTGTATTTTCCATTTCTTTTTTAAACTTGCCAGTTTCACATGTATGGGATCTTGCTAAGAGCCCTTACTCCCCCTGGCTAGCCACTACGAGTAACTTGAAAAGGACAAGCAAGCAGAGATACCTACTAGGGAGCTAAGAGAGCTCCATCCAAAAGGTGGCCCCAGGCTGAATCTGCGTCAGGGTATATCTCCAGTGAGCTTGCTATCCTGCACCCAGAGCAGATGGCAAATAGCTCTTCAGGCATCTGGGAGTCAAGTATCTTTTCTGACACATGCATAGGGGGCTGTATGGAGGAAAACAAGTTGCTGATGCTATTCCACCAGCAAGGGAACTTGAAATCTATCTCTTGTCCATACACGGCCTGGCATACAATCAGTCCCCAGACTGAATCTGACTCTGGGGCAGTTCAGACTGCATCACCCTGGTCCATCCAAAGGCCAGAAACTCGCCCCTTCTGACATGGCCATACCATGCAATTCTTTAGCTAGATTTTCAAATGGGAGGAATAGATTTGTAGCTAACCATTCCTCTGAATCTCCTCCAAGACCCCTCTGCCTTTGAAATACCAGCTAAAATCCACAAGAGAGGTTAAACTGTTCTGACTAGCCAGCCAGATAAATCCATCTGGACAGTGGGTTACAGGTTATGAGCTGATACTGCACAGAGTGGGCTTCTCCCACTAAGTGCATTAGCTACTAAGCGTGCTTGGGTTTGGGAAAAGAGCCGCTCTACTGCACTCATATCCTTCAAAACCAAGTTTCTGTGTTCCTCTCTTGTTTCTGCAGAAAGCCAGGACATCATTACGTGGTCACTTTATTTTGGGATATGTGCAAGTTGATGCTGAAAGAAACAATCCTGCTTGTCCCCCTGAGAAAGCAGTGGCTACCTGGATCACCCTCTTGAGCCAGTACTGTTGCTTAGCTATGCTAGCACGCTTGGCATGTCTCTGCTAGCTTGGTCTAAAGAAGTATGTTCAATAAATGTGCAACAGTCTGTGGCACTGGGGATGCTGGCATACAAACAAGATGACCACATCCCTCACACAAGTCAGACCTACACTAACCTCAGCACTCAGCTGCTTGAAAACTCACTGCTCTAAGGGGTACAAACCTGCATTTTGTATTAGACTGTGAGACCTCAGGTAAACTGCAGGCAGCAAGTCACAGACGTCAGCCCACATAACTCAGAGATTCTGTATTTGAGGGCAAAGCAAAGAAGGATTTTGACTCCATGACTTATGGGAGCAGGAATGTTAAAAAGGCCCCCAGTGAGTTCCTGACCAGCATGACAGTGATGAAGCCAGACATTTAAATTGAATGCAGCTTATCTGATACTTACAGAAACAATGTAATTTATTGCATTGCTATTACACCATGCATGGTCTGTATAATTTATTATATAAATGTATTTTGTCCAACACATTTTTAATATTCAGTCTGGCTTTGTTAAGAAAAGGTAATCTGGCAATCTGTCACAAATAAGCTTTGATGCTGGTTTTCAGTACCCTTTTGCAGACTGAACAGCTAGAATTGAGAGAAACTATGGGCAGATGCAGAGTCCAACACTGAATATTAGCATATTTTTCACCAGAGCTACTTAATATATTTCTAACTAGCTCGGTAACAGATACAAGCATGCATACAAATACATAGCTATAATAAATTGATGCAAAAGCAAAAGATGCAAATCATGTCTAAAAATCTCAACCTAATACTATTATTGCAGCTCATTATATAGATGCAAATTCTAAAAAACAGAGTGTAAAGAAAAATACTTTGCTCAGTCTCATTTGCCAGCCACATCAAATTTAAGATAATCTCAGGATAATCAAATTAATGCTAAATTCAGTCTGTCTGCTTAGTTTCGTAACCTACAAAGGACTGCACACATGGATTGGTAAAGGGGAAAACCAATGGTGATATAATCTGTGGGGCCCGCTGGCAGTTAGTTTATAATTTCATTTTCAAGTCAAGATGAACGTGCTTTAAGAATATACAGTCAGTAAAATCCAAGCCATGACAGATTTGCACTACCATTAGAAAAATGTCTTTCCTCCCTGTTTTTCTTTTTCAGTTCAGTTTTGCTGCTCCTCGTCTCCCATCTGGGAAACAGGAACTGCCCCAGTCCAGGCATTCGAAAGAGGTGAAAATTCACAGGGTGCTGCTGCCTGCTGCAGACATGCCACACAGATAAGATGCCTCAGGATGAATTAAATCCCTGGAGTACAATTAAACAATAGCTCCACTGCAGGGATTCAAATTGGGTTTTTAGAAACAAGGGGCCTAAGCAAAAGGTTCTTTTTAAAAAAACAAACAACTGTGTGGAAAAAAACAGTTTCAGTACTGTAAGGACTGTTTGACCTCTGAGGTATAAAGACAGTTGCAGAAAGCAGTAGCACGATGCAGACTTTTTTTTAAAAAAAAATCAATCAGCAGGTTGAAAATACAAAGTTGATTATTGCATAGCTCCAGGGGGTTAAGACTGGAAAATTAATGAGCCTCTCAAAAGATCCCCATTAACTTATGCAAGCATATATAAACTTATTTGATCATGGAAGTCCCCCAGACTGAAAGCCCGATGAAAGGCCTCCCATGCCTTCCCACGGTGCATCAGCATCAAACCAAGGCGATTCCTCACTCCCCTGTGCCCTGCTCAGAGCTGTCACTCACCCCTACTGGCAGTGGGACTGTGGAAAATGTGTCTCACTGTACTGCAGCTTCCACTGATGGGAATTGCAAATGCTGTTTTTCTTATCACAAAGTAGATCCCCGGCACCCAGATGCCTTACATGACATTGCAGAGTGCAATATTTTGGACAAAAAACAAATGCTATAAATGCAATCACACAATAACCAGTTTGGTTCTCAGGCTCCTCTACCTCTTCTGTTTTCCAGGACATTTCTTTCCATCCATTACACATCCACACGTCTGGCTTGCTCCTCTCTGCCCATCTCTACACACATATATAATTTCCATGACTGCAGCCTCCGAGAATTTCTCACGCAGGCTCCCAGCAAGCGACTCCCGTGCCCAGGGCACGCTCCCACCCTCTGCGAGCAGTGGGCCCCCTGTCCTCTCCCTGACTCCATACAGCCTGCTCCTTCAGCCACCGCCTCCCACGCTTCCTCCCCACAACTTCATTCAGCTCCTCCACATCTGCTCTTACAGCCTTCTCCAGCCCTTAAGAGTCAGCAGGCAGAGGCAGGAGCTGGCCCATCTATTGTGTTTGGCATCCCCTCGGCATCAGAGCTGCCTGGGGCAGGATTCATCTCCTGCCTTGCTCTTGCAACAACACAGTTCTCACATATCTACAAATGTATCTGCATGGCTCCCTTCCACAGGGAGGGAAGGCTGGAGGAAGGCACAGCAGCATGAAAGGACTTACCTGGCGTTGCTGAATATGATGGAGAAAGAAAATAAATACAGATGCGAGTTGCTCCTCCACAGCCCCACAAAACCCTCCTGCTCCAAGCTCTTGCTCCTCTACACTCAGACCTACCACCCTTGGGTGCTGCAGGGCTGGGCTGCTTTTGCCTCCTCCAACAGGCAAGTAGGACAATGTCGCCCTTGCCCTCTTCATCCTCCAGCCCAGCAGCACAAGGCAGGAGTGATGCACTTGCCAAACCCTGAGCTCCAGGAAAGGCAAGAGACCCTTGAACCTCTCTGTCCAGCTGCACTGCCACCAAGTTTCTGCATCCTTCACCTGAACAAGACATCTTTTACAGCTCTCCTTTCAAAGGATGGTATGTCTTCAATAGTTTCAGAAGCCGAATAGCCTCAGGATGGGGTGGAGGCCCAAGATCGAGAAAGGATGTTATACAGCAGGATCTCCTGTCAGATAAGGACTCAGCTCAAAATAGGTATTTAATGACAGTTTATTTATAGATCATGTGGTCCCACATGACCAATCTGAAGAGATACCTGCCTTTCATTTAAAAACCCTATCCTGTGTTACGGTGCGTGAAAATCAGAATGTTTTACATTTACCTGAATGTTTCCCAGCCGGATGCAACTAGAACAAAGACCTGTGCCCACAGCATTTAGCAACCTTGCGATTACCTCGGTGACGGAAAAGAACGACAGCAGTAGAGAAAAACCTTTTTCTTGTTGTTGGACCTCCTACATACTTGCACATGTGCAAGCCATGGAGTCAGATGGATGCTTAGATGGACACAGGAGCACCATAAGACTGTACAGTCACTTGTGATCTTCCCCTAGATACCTATCTATGAGACGCTTCTGTTGAAGAGCTTTCAAGAAGCTTGAAAGGGAAGCGAAGACAATATCCTTCTCTGAAGGACCCAAAGATGCACACAGCTTCTTTTAATAGGCTTCACAGCATAGACATCTGACAGACTGCTAGACTGCATTAAAGTGTCCCTTTGAGCAAAAACTACTCAAGAATGGGCAGACAGCCTGAGAGAAAATACCTATGGAGTTATCACTCCATAATACCTTCAGAAAAGTGTTCCTAGTTACCTAGGCATTAGTTTTGGGGCTTATAAAGGACAGGAAGGGCAGGGGTCTTTGAGGGAGCACTGTAGCATTTTTCTCAGTGGTTGATTATTTTCCTTTAATTTTTCAGGAATTTAGTTTGCACAGGCCAAACTTTTGTTTTACTTTGGCAAAGCAGGAGGCCAAAGGGCAGGAAACAGAGGAACTTCGTATTCACACGTATTTGTGTAAAATATTAGTTAGGCATTAAGCTCTACGTGCAAGAGAAACACACAAACAGTCCAAGAGCTACATTTACGGCTCAAATGCAAAATGTCCAGCCTGTTTATGGAGCACCTTTTGAAACACCATCCCAAGTGTTCTGAGATGATTCCTTTAAGCCCCGATTTTAAACCAAAAAGCAGGATTCCACTTTCCACAGGCTCTGGGCTGCCTGCAGCCTCTCAATATACTCTCCCAGTTTCTCTTCCCCACCAAGAACAAAACGCTTCCCCTGCTGTGCCCATTTGCTGCCTCCTGGCTGAGCAGGCTGCTGCAAAGGATCTTTGCATCTGAGGCTGTCAGGAGATGGTATGTAATGAGCTCCACTTACTGCCACTCTTGCAGGCAGAATGGGTTAGTCAGAAAGCACAGTTTGAGCACCACTAGCTGCACAGATCTTCAATAGAAAGTGTAAGAAGGTAGATATGTAACAGTGAACCCAACTTCCAGCTCAGTCCACTCCTGCAGTTTCATATAAAATATGCTTGGCAGCTGTCAAGGGAAAAAACAGTCCTTTTCACAAGGCTACTCAGTACGTGTAACCTTCCAACTCTGTGCATCCTAAACAATTGCACACAGACAGTGAGAGAGGATGCTCCTGCAAGGGCAGAACAATCCCTCTGTGTTGTGGCTTTCAGCTCCTCGATAGGAGGAGGTAACTGTTCTGTGCAGAAGCTTTTAGCTATTAAAGCGGCTGCTTCCGTTTCCCGGGAAAGGCTCGGTGGGACAAAGACCTCCATATAAGATGCCAAAGGACCTCACACCAGCAGGAGGGGGAGTTTTCTGCCTTCATGGAGCGGTTTCCTTTGTCTTGCATTCTTCCTTCAGTACAGGGGACAGAGCCTTTGTCCGAGACTGGGCTGACCATATGCAGCTTGTCCCCTGCATCCTTATCCCAGGAGTCATCCTTATTCCAGGAGTCAAACAATGCTGCTCTTAACAAGGCCTATTGGTCCCCAGCCTGCTGGCTCCTCCTCAAGCTCCTGAAGCAGGGAGGCTCTGGGTAGGATGGAGAGAAGGATTCCTGCAGAGCGCTCAGCTCCCTTCCGCTTTGGGCAGAAAACATTAGCAAGATCAGTTCTGATCTTGAACTGTGGCCACTCAGGACAAACACCTGCTAGGGGCCAGCATCCAAGCATCCCAGGGTATGGAGCTGGCTGGCTGTCCTCCTACCACTTTGGCTGTTGCAGCAGCCTTGCACAAAGATGCATCAAGCTGTTTCCTCTGGGTCTCCATGCCTGTTTCTTTCCTCACTCTCCCAGTGGCAGCCCACATGCAGTACAAGGGCTAAAACAACTTGTGTGTTTATAAATACAATTGCGTATCAGATTTACAAGTGTTGCTGCTCTGTCCATCCCTGACATTTGGGAACAGCCTCAGGGCATCAAAGCACAGACAGAAGATGGATCTTCCCCCCACCCCCAGCCTTTTTTTTTTTAATTATTTTTTCTTCTTTTACTTTTTTAAAATAAACCAACTGAATGAACTGTACTGAACAGCTGAAAAGCAAGGAGCCAAGTTCAGTTCCCAGGCAGGAACAGGACATGAGTTGACAGAATTAAAAGGGACAGCACCAGTTGAAATCTAGCCAACTCAAACTGGGCCTAAACCTATTTTATCCAAATTGCAGTAGCAGCTAAAAACAAACCTTCTCTTTCAGGCAGTGCTGAGATCCCCCCCTTACTGCCTAGAAATACTATGCAATCTGTAAAGCAGTCTGGGGAAGACAGCTTTCCTTCTGTTTCAACAAAGTCTTTTATAATGAACAAAGACTTTCTGTGCCTCTGCTCCTGGCACGAAGTCTTTCCATGCCTTAGTGTCAACCTACACTTCAGGGCCGGAGAAGGTCACAGACCTATTCTCAGCTAAGAGTCTAGAAGTCAGAGAGACAATAGTGGCTTCCACAGCAAGGCACAGGAAGTACCCAGCCTGACCCATGAGTCCAGGCAAACTGCAAAAAAAAAAGCCCAAACTTGGCGAGGTTAGGGAGGTAGAGAAGAAAAGGCTTTAGTTTTTGCTATATAGCTAGCTCACTGACAATGTAAGCCATAGACTCCTCATCCTCCAGGTCCAATGAGAGTATGGGTGTCCTTGTCCTGGGTTCCCAGTCATGCTTTCCTACTGCTGAACCGCAGACTAGGAGGAAGCTTGAAGGAGCCTCATGTCCAGTCCTGGTTCACACCACCAGTGCTGAGAAAACAAAGGCAATGTCACACAGCAGTGATGTCAGTCCCCTCCTCTCAAGTTCCTGAAAACACACCCAGTGCTTTTTAAACCTGGCCAGAGGGTTGCAGGGGCTTTTCTATCACTGGAGCAAAACAAATGTTGTGGAGAAGAGATTCTTTGGTGTGGCACAATGTCCTAGCAAGTCCCAAACAAAGGCCAGGGAAATGCTACCCACCAAATCCAGTAAGAGCTAAATAACTGCCAGCTTGTCCCATCAGCAGCTGAGGAAGTGACAATACCCCAAGGCAAAGAGCAGGACTGAACCTGGAACTGGGGTGCCTCCAGTATTGCAAACC
>JAVJGJ010000062.1:23643376-23655170 GCA_035590215.1 Microhierax caerulescens
GAGTATTGCAAAGGGGCAACATCCTGCCTGTTCTAGACAGAAAGAAAAGTGAGGTTAATTTAATCAGCCAAAATCTAAGGTCATGCAACTCCATTTATGCTGCAAGGAAGGAGGGCAATAGGGGTGCACCACCCCCGTGGTGGCATAACAACACTCAGTAGCATCCACAGCTGTATTTCTGCTCTACACCCTCAGCTGGTTTACCACCCATACTTGAAGCCACTCTGAGCAAGGTAGGACAGGCCACATGGCGCACGCTACTTCACAGCCTAGGAAACCTCAGCTATGGCCAGGGTCACTGCAAAGTTCCTCTCTAACAACTGGCAAGCCTGTGCCTTGACACACAGCAACAAAATGGAGCTGGGTGTGCTTTCCTGCCTCACAAGTGCAACTAAAAGCATTGGACTCTGAAGGTCCCAAAAATTACAGTCATACAGACAAATATTATCAAGCTTTGCAAGTGTGCAGGGAGGAAATACATTAATTTCATCTAGGGAACCCAGAAGCACTTCTGCACACTGACCCATGCACAAGTCTCAGTGTCACCAGTGCCAAGACCTGTCCTCCCCCTCCTTTCCTAGTGAAAGGCTCCCTCCACCAAAAAGCCTGGATGTTGCAGACTGTCAGTATCGCTATGCTTATTCCCTAAAGACAGACCCCTGCTAGGGGTTAGCAAGACCACTTAACATTAAAAGCAGGCACTGGAAGTTTACACTTTCTTTGAGAGGGGGAAAAGAAGAGCTATAATAACATCTTTCAATGAGTTCGGCTGGACCAAACCCAGAACAGTCACAGAAAAAACCAAAACAGATTAGAGAGAAAAGTTTGATGCCAAAGAGTAAACAGTGAGAAGGCTTCTTGAGACTTGCCTGAAAGTTGTGTCAGGAAAGTGGATAGGTGTCTAGCTGCCCCATCCTTCAAGCATACTCGAATTAAAAAACCACATAAAGTCACATTGCAATGCCAATATCTCTCCTCTAAGAGCTCAGATGCATGATCAAATCAGTGTGGATCTTAACTGCATGCACAGGCTGAGGTGACATAAGGCAAGCTGTCATCTCTTGTGCTGCAAAAGGAAGGGTTTCCTGCAACTGGAACTGCCTCACGTGGGCACACACAAACAAAATGAACAGAACTGCTATAGCAGGATGAGCCTCATCTGGCAGGACACACAACAGGCATCCAGCTTTGGGCAGGGCAGGATGATGAAATAGTGCCAGCAAGCAAATTCCAACCCTTGAGCATCCCCAGCAGCAACAGCAATAAGACTGTCAGAGTAAATCTGGTCCCAGCTTCAGTATTTTCTCTGCATAACCCTGGGACAGTATTTCAAGAGAAGATGCATTTATGTGCCTATAAAATGCCTCCTCTTAGAGTCATCCTTTCTGCAGACAAAAACATTTTCCATGAGGTCTCTTCAGTGTTGCCTGTCTGATCGACAGCTTTGCAGACAGATGCTTCTCTCCGGATTACTAGCAGTGCTGCATAAGCTTTATTTGTGATCTACAGGGGAGAGTAAAAAATGCCAGGTCCATCTGCAACCAGCACTTTGCTGCAATGCCTATCAGGACAGTTTACAAGAGTTGCATTTGGTAATTCCCTTCCCAACAACTTCAGAGTCCCCAGCCAGCTCCAGGGGAAGCCAGCAACAGGTTGGAGACTGAAGCACGAGCTCAAAAGCTGCCTGTTGTGCCCAGCACGTCAGCCAACCACTCTGCACACAAGCAAATGGTTTGTTTTATCAGCCAGCATGTCTTTTGGTACCAGCCATAACACGCACATCCCAGCTGGAAGCTAGATGTCACAAGGCTGGCTTGGGAGATGGGGCGGGGGGGGAGGGATGGGAACTATTGGGGAGGTGAGCTCATAGGCAGCAGTATGGGAAGAAGTGGATTTATTGTGGTGGTGTGGGACATAGAGGGGCTAGCACACAAAGACGTAAAGGACTCTGCTTGATCTGTGCTGCTGCTCACAGAACAGCTTGTTTTATGGGAAACGTCTAAGAGGAATTAGGCTAAAACCCAACCAATTTCTCATGGACCACTGAATAACTATCAGATGATGAGAGCTTTTGGCCATGACAAACTGGGGTTAAATTGGAACCAGTGACTTAATGTTTCCATACCCCTTTGCAGAAAAAAGGCATGCAGCCTCCACACTTGGTTGAGTCCTGTTCACCTACAGCAATTTACTATGCTACAGTTTCAGTGTTTGCACAGCAGTTCACTACATAACAGGTTCTGTTGAAATGAAGTCAATGTTGATTTATACTTCTTTGCCGAGCTAAAAAACACAGTTAATCCCCCCTATTTTTAATCTAAAATCCTGGAATACTACAGAGAAGCCAGGGCCAGCCCTACACTGGAAACTGGTCAATATTACAAACAGATGATAGAAAAAATATATGTATTTTACAGAGCCATAGCAACCAGAAAAGAATAATAAATCAGCTCAGGGTTGGGGAAAAAAAAAAAAAAAAAAAAAAAAAAAAAAAGGGCACAGTTAGGGAAATACATATATGAATTACTGGGAGATTTTATTTGGCTTTAGTCATCCTATTGGGAAGAAATAAACACTGTTTTACAAACAAGCTACACAAGCCTCATTTGTATTCAGGGAAGCAAGGAGTTTGGTTTGGGTTTTTGTTTTTCTTTTTTGGTTTGGTTTTTTTTCCCTTTTTACCCACAGAAATTGGCCTGTGTCAAGAATGTTTGAAAACATGTTGGCAAGAAAAGAGTCACTGAGGTAACACACTGAAGCTTTCTGGACTTCAGATCTGAAGATGAGGCATAGTGGTTATGCCAGGGCAGCAGGTGTCAAGGTATCTGCTGGCTTAACAGCTACAGGTCTGTGACCCCAGTCAAATCACTTAATCCCACTGAGTCCCATTAATTTTCAGTGTAAAAGTTATACTGCCTGTCAAATGCAAAGTGCCTCTGTAGCTCAGACTAAACTAACTTGAATCAGATCAAAACTGCTGAATAAGAAGAGTGCATCTATACTTGCAGTCCTTACAACTCCTGTAATCACTTTTGTTTAAAAAAGGGGGAAACTGCAGCATGCAGAGTTGGCGTAATGGCCCCAAACTGATGCACTGGGCAAATGTGCACGTAGGCAAGAACAGTGTACATGCTTCCTCAAACTACAGACAAGCTGTTAGGCCAGTAATTTCTACCTGAGAAAAAGCATGACAGGTCAGAAATAACTAAGGAAGGCTAGACATACCTTTGGGCTTGCTTTTCAGCCTGGATGCTGAAGGCTTGTGTAGCTCTGCTGCCTTGGGCACTTGCACACATCAGTCAGAACCATCCTCCCTTCCAGCAACTTTGGGAAATTGGCCCACGGATTTGAATCATGACAGAGGACAGAAGTTCATGAATACTAAGTTGCTGCAGGTTTCACAGAAATAACTAAAGGACAATAGAAGGTATTTCATATCTTATCCTCTGAAAAGGGAATTCCTCACCGTGACAGTGCAGATGGGGCAGACATGCCAAGAGAAGTGTTTGTGGGGAGAAAAACACCCCAACACAACAAATCAACTATAGCTAATTTGGTCATCATTTTGACATGTTATCAACATGTGTGACTAACTCACTGTGTATGTGCTGGAATTAGTTCTGTCCAATACACTTTTCACAAGTATAATAAATTTTCTAAGGAATAATTCATAGAAGTTTCTCCTGAAGTAATCAGCTGCGTCTTGCCTGCTTACTTCCTTCACTTGTACACATTGTTTTGCAGTCCCCAAGACACAAACAGCTTCTTACTACTGATTAGACAAAGGTTAAATATTAAAACTCAACTTTTAAATTAGCTGAAACTTCAAATTCACATTTAAATATCTTTTAGTGCATTCATAATCAGGAGACTATGAAAAATGATAAATTACGTATTTATGGAACCATAGAAAATTATGTTTAGAAGACCTGAAGAGGATGCCTAGTCAGTCAAGACATATTTATAATGCAAAGGAAACTAAGGCTACTCTGCCCTTACCTAAGGTCTTCCTCACAAATATCTACGAAGAATAGTTTGACCTATTCTCAAAAGTATGCAGCAATGGGGAATCTGCAACTATTCCAGTACTTCACCACACATCATTTAAAATAACAAACCCTAAGCCTACCTTACAGAAATTGTAGCAGACAGGCCTCTCATATCCCCAATAGGCACACAAAAAATATTATTTTATTACCTACAGCAACCTTTTGCATATTTGAAGACTGTTCTCACATCTTCCTTCCATCTTCTCTTCCCTAGACTAAACAAACTTAATTCTTTTGGTCATTCCTCCACAGGTCACATTATGGACCTTTGGGTCATTCTTACTACTCTCTCCGTTCTTACAGACTCTCTCCAACTGGGATGCATCTGACTTGGAAGTCTTCTGCTCAAAATGAGACACAATGCTCTTCCTTTCTCTTCAAGGTGTTGCCAGCAGTGTAGGACGCTATCATATGCAATATACAGAACACTTCTATTTATATATCAGGACAGTAACTGAATAATTTTATTCTGCTTTCAGAACTGCTGCCTTTCCCCAACCAGTAATCGCATATTGGATTATTCCTGTGCAAGCACAAGACCTCGTACGTGTTGCACCTCCCTGACCTTACTGCTCATCTCAGACAACTTCTGTTATTTGCAAAAGTTGTTCTGAATTCCAGCCCTCTGTGCCATAATGCTTTGCTATGTCTGCAGATTTCATCAGGATACTCCGCATTTCATCATCCTAGTCAATACCAAATTGCATGAGCTCTAGGACAAATTTTAGAGGCATACAAGCTCTACACATCTTTTGTGGTTGATGACTAGACATTGACAATTACTCAGAGTCTAAATATCCAACAAGTATTGCACCCTTCTTTAGTTTTTATCAAGATTGCATTTCCTCAGCTCACTCACATACATGCTGGGACAATGTCAAAAGTCTCACTCGTATCAAGGTAACTAACATCCACTGCTTCCCATGGTGTCTGTTACTTCACCACAATTAGTCTGTTCTGATTTATTCTTGATAAATCCCTGCTGGAACATCCATTATTCCCTGTGTGCCGTCCAGATGGTCTGTTTTTCCTAGCAGTTTCTTAAGACCTGAATTCTGACTGACCAATTAGAAACCTCAGGGTTTGGTTTTTTTTTTTCATTTTTGGGGTTTGTTTTGATTTTTTGTTTTTTTTTGGGGGTGGAGGTGATGAACAGCATTTACTATTTTCCAGCCTTCTGTAATGGTACCTGTGCCCCCTGCAACTATGTGGGTTCAGACTGCTCAGGCTGATGTGTTCTGGGGTAAATGTTCAGCTCAGCCAACCTACAAACCTCAAATTCATGGATGTTGTCTTAATACTTGTGAAGCTAGTTTCACTATAGTTTCCTACCACAATTCATGCATTGCAGAGAACATAACCATGACATGCTATACCATTATCTTTAGGCTCTATGCTTGATTAGTTTTTCCTGACAGTTTCTCCAAACCTGTAGCTGTTTTCATTCAGGCCAAGAAACATGAAAGCAGCAAGAGCTTGCACAATGCATTTGTTTCCATGCTACATCAATATACTGCCCTCACAGTGTGTATCAGGTAGGCCCTTGGAAACAATCTAACTTTACTGTAGAGAGAGAGAAAAAAACCTCAGATTTTAATTTCAGGAAAACACAAACCATAGCCTCGCTATACTGATCAAGTTTTGTACCTAAAGAGTTAACAATTGTAATAAGCTCGGCATAAGCTTTCTGTAGGAAGAGCAAGCGAGGAACATTTCTTCCTTTTCATTTGAATTGAAGTATAAATTTGTTCTACCATGAAATATTCCCAGTACACTCACGAACCATGACAAGCTAAGGTCACTGACTTGTGCCAAGTTTCTTTTTCAGGGTTTGCAGGTTTAGGGTTTTTTTTAAACTAAAAATAACAGAGTTGGAATTTGTGGTCATGGTCAAACAGTGATAAAATTAAGAACAGATAAAGCCACAAATAAAATTTTTCGAGACTTGCAATCTTGGTTTTGTTGAAGGAGGGGAAGTAGTGCCATTTAATCAAAAGCACAAAGCATCAAGTGTTTGCTACAGTGAACAGAGAAGCCAAGGCTCAAAGGTCTGAAATTCAATGCAGAACACTGCTTTTCTAAAGTACAGCCACAAGGCAGGAGAGATGGAAACTAAAGGAACACAACATTCATTTGTCTAGAAGTGTTTGTTACAAAAATACATCACTTACAATGAGACATGCTTTGCAACTGCAGTACACCGTAATAATATTTAGGACGGCAGTAGTTGCTAGATGAGTCTTCAACTCAGTCATCACCATCTGAAAATGCTCAGGCTCAGCAGGATTATAACTACACCTTACTCTCCCCCAACTTCGACCAGACCCAGCAAAGCACATCTATGATAACCAAAAAGTTGGCTTGTTATTCAAGAGATAAGAATTTAGCTCCCAGCATAGCTTTCAAAATAAACAATCTTTTCACATGTGAAAATGCTTGGAGCCTATCCAAAAAGTTCCTGCCAGTTTAATGCTTTTTCTTGCTTCTTGTTCAGAGTGGATTCATAAGAATTACTTAAGTTGTTTTGGTTCATCAAATGTTTTTAAGGCTATTTTGGAGTATTAAAAAAAAACAACCTGTGAAGTCTCTTTAAACAACTGAAGACGACAACATTAAGGTACATACATCTGAGTCAAACAATGGTTATCATTGTTGCATTTGATAAATGCTGCAAGTGGCACAGTCAGAAAGAACCTGAGCAAAAGCCTTTATTCACGTAAAACAGTGCTGTCGTGCCACATAATACTTAGTGCCCAATGGGCTTCAGAAGAACCACATCTTCAAACACTTCACAGTTTTAAAGTTTTAACATCTGACCAGAGAAGCCCTGTAAAAGACAAAGGGAAAAAGACAACAGCAGCAGCTCATCTGGCTTTGCAGAGTGAGCAGGTTAGACTGCGGGAAATCCTGTCATGCAGAAAAATCAGTGCCTGATTACCCAGGTATGATGCAAGGGAGAACATGGGAATTGCTCTGGAGACTGCCTGCCTAAGAGGGCAGCTTGCAGGAGTAAAGCAAAGCAAAATAGGACATGTAGCTGAAGGACTGGGGACTCTGCAGAGCAATGAAGCGAACAAGTTTACACTAAATTAGAACATTACTTCATCTAGCTATGGTCAACTGGTATTGCCCTGAGATCAAGAAGAAACATGACAGTGTGTGCCCCATTACAAGTCTTACTTTTAAATACATTATTCTGTCAGGAATTTAGCCCGAGAAAGTTTTTATTCAAAAGAGACAAGAGATAAACAAGTTTGTACTAAATAAAACTAGAGCTTTACCACTTGTTGCCAACAGCATACAGTTTCTTTTTATACAGGGCAAGGAACGGCTGGTAATACTTGGTGACAGCACACAGCTGTTTGCTGATGGGCATGAAGCAGTATGGAAAAAAATCAAAAATCCCTATTTGAAGGGGCCTCTGGAGTTTTCTTGTCCTGCCTCCTATTTGAAATGAAGCCATCACCAATGCTAGATCAGGGCCATTGTAAGCTTTGTTGAGCTAATTCCTGAACCTTTTCAGGAACAGAGACCCACCTCTCTTATAAACTGTTCCCTGTCCCTTGCTGCCCACCTTCTGAGAAAATTTTCCCTGAAGCCCTTCCAGAACCTCCCAGACTACAATTCAGATCAGCTCCTTGGTGTATTATCTAGGGCTTGACCCCAAAATCCTGTAACTACCCTTCCAACAACTGTAGGTTCCTGTTAGATCACACTGCACCTTCTCTTCACACGCTAAACCAGCCCTGCTCCCTCCAGCTCTCCTCATAGCCCACATGTTCTAGGACCCCAACCACCTTGGACTCTTCTCTCCTGTTTTTCAGCATCTCTTAAACCAGGAGGCCCAAAACAGTATTACAAGTGAGGCCTTCCCAGCGCCATGCCAAAGTAGTAACTTCCCTCAATCTGCTGCTCACGCTCTTCCTAAGGTAACCCAGCATGTGGTTTGCCTATCGCATGATGAGCGTAACATTGGCTCATACTTAATTTCATAATCGAAGAAAGAAGTCAATTTATGACACATATACTGGCTTTTTTAGTAACGTAAATTGAGAGTCAAACACCCAGAGGCTAGAATCCATTAACATGTATTTTGAGTAGTGCCTTTAAAGAGTCATGGTGGATAGAAAGTCAAAACCAGCATGGATAAGCAGAAGATAATACTGGAGGCCCTTAGAAGTTCACGCCAGACTGATATGCATGGGCGCATCCACTCTTTCCAGTGTAAAAACAGTTCATTGGCTTCGAGGTCAGAAAGATGAGACTACAGCAGCACAGGAACCAAACAAGGAAAGTCTCTGCTCTGAGTGCCATCTTAGTCACTGAGAGGTTTGTCCTAAAGTATCCTACCAAATCCCGTTTCACTCTGCAGACCTCCTCTCACCCATGAAAAGGGCTAGACAAAAAAGCAACTGCTGTAGAGGCTGCTTAACGTGCAAACAGAAGGCACTGAAACTACTCTGTTAAAGACACTGTTACGAGAACCTACACTGGGCTAGAAAATTTAAAAGGCTCCAAGAGGGGTTTTATATAAAAGTTAACATATAACATGTTGTATGCTATTTTATATTTAAGAGGGAGACTTTAGACTCAGATGTTTTCCTCAGACCCTGCAGTCAATACACAGAAAATATGAAGCATGAATTAACCACTGCATGGTCAATATCAAAAAGCTACTGTACAATACAATTTAGGCAGGACAGGAACCTCAAACTATGGCAAAACTTATAAGTCATGTGGATTAGATGCTTAAGGGTGGCAAAAATAAAGATAGAAAGGTGAGTCCAAATTTAGATGACAACTGGGAAGACAGTTACACAGCAAAGGTTACCCAGAAAATGCCTGTGTCATTTTAAACTGCAACAAGAGATATTCCCAATATAAAGACAAGCAATAATCTGTGCTGGCATTGGCCTCTGTCAGTCAGTATTTAGAAAAAATACACCACAAGAGTTGCCACTGTCTCAGAGATTTGTCACAGAGGTTAGCAGAGCAATTCCTATTTTCACCCAGACCTCTCTCCTTTGAGAGTCAGCCAGCTGACTGAAAACCAGCAATAGAATCAGAAGTTTCTAAGCAATTTATTAACCAGTAGGAGCAAGTACCAAATGTTACAAATTCGATAATCATTGATTTAGAAGATACTTTGCCTGTAAAGGACCTCAAAGTAGGTTAAAAAAAGTTCTTCAAATATTTTAATTCACATCTTGTGATGCTGGAGAGTGCTTTTCAAGTACGTTATGCACTCAACCATTCCACCAGTCTTCACATGCTCACACTACGGAGTAATATTCAGTCTACTGCTATAAACAAAACCTGGACAGGGCAATGCAAGAGGACATTGTGTAGGCACCCTGGTTCCCAGTTTTCTGGTAAGTCCCCATCCACATTAACAATTCCCAGTTGTTAACTCCTTAGCCTTCCCAGCCTTGGAATCCCTTATAACTTTTATATTTTCTCATCTCAGCAACTCCTTGTTCACATACATTGCTGCTGCTCAACTGCAGAGACCATAGGAAGAGATTTGCTTGTGAAGGAACTGCAGCTTTTTTTGAAGTTACAGCCCTTCTGCTGGTGGTGCTCCTCTGCCATTTCAGGATAAGCAAATGAGGTTTTCTTACCGAGAGGAGGTGAAACAAACACCACAGGAAAGCAATAAAGAACCATGGGGCAGACTTCCTATGGTTAATAACTGTTCTGTATCTTCAACTTTTCAATAGTAGGGATTTGGAGTTACCTGACAAGCAGTTGGGTTTTGTCCCTAGCAAACTGGGCTGATAGAAGGAACACACTCTTTTGGGTTCCCACACAAAGATAATACCCAAGATTTGACTGAGGCTGCTGAGACAAGTGTCACATGGTATAACAGATGTGGCCCTTCACAGTGAGAGCAGGAAAAAGCAAGGCAGTGTATTTAACCCTGCAGTACCTGACTGGAAGACGTATCTGGCTAAGCCTTGCATTAACTCTGCTGGCCAGGTAGGTGGTGCCGACTCCCCTGTTTCTCTCTTTAGTCGAAACGTCAGCTCAAAGCCAAAACCACTTGGTCCATCTGTTCCTGTAAACCTGGAGGAAATGAAAAATAAAAAGTCATGACATACATGTAACCAGAGCAGGCTTCAAGATTAGGACCATAGAAAAAGGACGAATGTTCTCCTCGTAGAAAAGAGAAGTTTAGAAATTATCTTATTTAGGTCTACTGTAGCTCGAATGGCATAACATTGTTAGGTTAGATGATGTAATACAACTTCAAAGATAATTATAGCAGTGTTTTCAGTCAGAATAATGCAGCCTTGGAACCATGACTTCTTTCCTGGGACCACTGGGATTTTCAGCAACCTGAATTTGTTTTTAAAACGTCATTGTAAGTTTTGCACTGATAACTAAATGGGAATACCAAAGAAAGTGCGTAACAGAAAATGTTATTCCACCCTTGTGAATTCAAACTTCTACACATTGAGAAGTGAGATGCAACTAAAATACTGGGTAGTAGATTTCTGGGTTGAAACAGCTGAGTATTCTGATGTACAGCACAGAATTTCTGCTTTGCAGATGGTCAGCAGTGGAGAGGGAAACAAGAAGATACAGGAAGAAATTTAATAACATGTCACACAATGCACTAATTCTTATTTTGCTTCAACATATGCCTGCACTCATTCTCCTTGTATATCTAGGAGGACAACAGTGGAAGAGCATTGAATATGACAACTACTGTTCAAGAAGCAGCAGTTTGGCCAGATAGGGTCTACCCAGGAGAATAAAGTCATAATTGAAGTATCAAGGCTGTAAGAAAAAGGAGTAAATAAGAGATACAACCATACTACTTTTGGCTTCAACAAAACTAGTCCTTGAGAATCCTTTTTTCTTATATTCATACATACGGGAAAATTCCTGTTCCAAGTCCCCAACAGCTAAAAATGCCACATTTGTTTGTGGAAAATGAGAAACCTCATAGACAAATATGTAAACTTGCAAATTTGAAAGCAAGCTGGGGACACCTGCATCCTTTTCACCACTGTCATCACGTCCCTCATTCATTCGCTGTGGCTGTTCCACTAATACAAAGGAAAAAAGGAAGTATTTACGGTAAGTATAAAGACACCTTACAGAAGCTTTCATAAACTAATATTGTTGTCCAACACCTGCAGCTATTGGCAAATTCTCTGGAGAAACTTTGCAGACGTCTACAAAGGATACAAGGCACAAAGCATTAACATTGTACTACTACTAAAACCAGTCAAACAGAGCAGTCAGGAAAGTAATTAGAGCACTTTCCATTTGAAAAACACAACTCACCAGCAGCATGGTGACCAGCTCCAAGTGTTGGAAGGATTGTCCTGTTAGTAAGGAATCTTGAAACAGAAATGCTTTACAGTGACCCTGCCTTATGGCACATGTTAAAACTGATCGGACTTAAGCATTGATGCAACTCCTTCATCATGAAATGCAACTCTATTTGAGGATTCTTCAAGGAAAGTTTGCTTGCAGCAGACTTTCAAATTATGTAATGAAAGTAGTTAAGAAATGTACCCAAGGATAGAACTAGACTATGGGACAGTCCAAAGAGAGAACAATGGCAATTACAATATAGCAGTCCAAAAATGCCTCACCTTTACAGTAAGACAATGATCTGACATGGAGCATGTGCAGGAAGGAAACCTCAGAATTAGTATTTTGTATCTGTGCATGGCCCCAGGTACATAAACTGAAAGTTGCAACACAGCATTAAGTTTCTGTGCTAACAG